>OV815963.1:17500000-18750000 GCA_929112965.1 Mythimna albipuncta | reverse complement strand
ACGCTCAAACGGCTGAATGTTTTTGGATGATATCTAACACTTGGGTAGATTATATCCAGGAACACAAAGGCATGATCCCTTGAGATAATTTACTACTTTCACACAGGTGAATCCGCTGCTAGCAGCTAGTTTGTTATAATTAATCACATATTTACGTCGACTAGGCAACCACTTTTTTTTTTTTAGCCATTACTGTCCCACTGCTGGGCAACCACTTAAAAAAAGAATTAAATTATCTGTCACATTTTTATCAAAACGATAAAACAAAGTGCAACCGAAATAAATAATTTACACACCAATGCAATTTTATCAATCGGCCTTAATTTATTAATCAGCGGAAATTAGCGCATTGTTTATTGATGTATTAGTATTACGTAGTAGTATTATACTCGTATTATTTTTCGAAACAAATAAGAATAAGTAAATAAGTAAAACAAATAAGCCTCGTCGTTTATACCGCGTACATCGAGGGCCTGGAACAATTTGCCTGCTGCGGTCTTTCCGTCTGATTATAATTTAGGTGTCTTTAAGGCAAGAGTGAATAGGCTCTTAATAAACTAGTGCGCCTCACCATCAACGATTGCATCACTGCTTACCATCAGTTTATACCAAATTAAGAAAAAAAGTTTTTCTGGAGCAGTTGTAACCCAGTGATAACGGCCCCGATTTACTTTGTGTAATTTATTTCATCACTAGTGCTCTCGAAACGGTGAAAAAAAACATCGTAAGGAAACCGGCATATCTTAAATAAAAAAAATCATGTTTAACGTATGAGACATGTGACATCCACCAATCCACACTAGGCCCGCGTGCTGGATTACGGTCCATTCCCTCTCCTAGAGCCCTTTCTAGGAAAGCCAATGGACCGTAATCCATGCCTGCATCTCAGCAGTGGGAACATTATAAGGTTGATAATGCTAACATTTTCATATTCGATCAGGTTTTTAGGGTTCCGTAGCCAAATGGCAAAAAACGGAACCCTTATAGATTCGTCATGTCTGTCTGTCTGTCTGTCTGTCTGTCCGTCCGTATGTCACAGCCACTTTTTTCCGAAACTATAAGAGCTATACTGTTGAAACTTTGTAAGTAGATGTATTCTGTGAACCGCATTAAGATTTTTACACAAAAATAGAAAAAAAGCAATAAATTTTGGGGGTCCCCATACATAGAACTGAAACTCAAAAATTTTTTTTTCTTCAAACCCATGCGTGTGGGGTATCGATGGATAGGTCTTCAAAAATGATACTGAGGTTTCTAATATCATTTTTTTCTAAACTGAATAGTTTGCGCGAGAGACACTTCCAAAGTGGTAAAATGTGTGTCCCCCCCCCTCTAACTTCTAAGATAAGAGAATGATAAACCTAAAAAATATATATGATGTACATTACTATAAAAACTACCAACGAAAATTGGTTTGAACGAAATCTAGTAAGTAGTTCTTTTTTAATGCGTCATAAATCGAAAAAAATACACTATTATTAAAACATCGATCAAAGTTATAACACATTACAAGAACTTTTATATTATGTTACTTGCTGCTACGGAACCCTTCATGGGCGATTCCGACTCGCACTTGGCCGGTTTTTTTTTTTGAAGTGAAAACTTCTTTAGCGGCGTTGAGCACTTTTTCTGTAATGGGTATAAAATCTTAAACTCGCGTCAGGACACGTGACCTGATCGAAAAAGCGTAAGACGGATGGAGAGTAGACAGCTATCCCCTCTCTACGGCGCGGCGAAAATGTATGCCTGGGCCTACTGTTTCAAATATATAGATATATATATATATATATTTTTCAACGTATATAGATATATTATATATATATATATATATATATTTCAACGTTAATAATCAAATTTTCACTTCTGCCGGCACTCCCGGAGTGCAATTGTTTTTTTAATAGGCTCTCGCTTGACCATTATTTCACCTAATATAAAGCGACGATGTGATCGGCGATGGAAGTTGAAAACAATGTTGTTTGCTGTGATATTATTCGAAAGAGAGTAGAACGCAAAGGCCAACTGTAGGAACACAGGTGGGTTTTAGTCAGTATAAGTCTAGCGCTCACGTTTCACCCAGAGCTGGAGAAATTATTTGAATATTTATATATTCGTTACTCAACGTCCGCAAGTCCGTACCTACCGTGGCTGGTAGTCTGGTAGTCAGAGTCGGGATCCCGGCGGCACAGTAAGGATGTTCGTTCCGTCCATGTGCGGCCTCCTCCTTCGCTAGCATTACTGCTTCGTAGAAGCAGCCACTTACCATTCCTTCTCGCTCCGGACGCTGCCGCCGTTTGCCTACACGAGAACACAGCAGTGCTCCGCCCAAGCGGGACCCACCGTATGCTCTACTATGTCCTCCAGGCGGTTCGCGAAATGGTGACAACCGGGCGTTTCTTCCGCCTGTATCCGATGCAGGAACCTCCCAAACTTACCATGTCCGGTAATGACCTGCGTCATGCGGAAGGTGAGGACGCCGTGATTCTCTCCAGCCACTCCTAAAAGAGGGAACTTACCGCCATGATTATGGCGTGCCCAATGTTTGCGTACGTGCAAGCAGCTAACTGATCGTTACTCGAATCACTAATTACCCTTTGTTTCAATATCACAAGCTCCTAGAAGTCTACTGAAGTCTGGAACATTCTTAATTTGACACCGCTGGTATCCGTTTGCAAAGTTCATTAGTTTATGGGTGACCATACTCGTATTAAGTCTGTATGCCAATAGATAGTTTTGTGGTAGCCTCATCGATTGTCGCAGTAAAATTTTATAGGTGCTATTGTGTTATATATCGTTAGTAATTAAAGTTTTGGCTAGTTTTTTAAAGTCGGCCGCCAGCCTGACACCAACCCTCCTTGGGAATGCTTTTGATGGATGGATTGTGTGAGAAGTGATATGAAAGAAAAGAGAGTTAGTGATAGCGTGACGAGTGACAGGACAGAATGGAAGAAAAAAACGTGTTGTGCCGACCCCAAATAATATGGGATAAGGGCAGGAAGAAGAAAAAGAGTAATTAAAGTTTTAGTAAAGAAAGAAAATAAAAGAAAAGAAATAAAAATAATTTTATTTGGTACAGCACAAGGCCCAAACACAAAAATAAACAAAAACACGTATAAAAAGTAAAAGAATCAAAAAAGCAATAAAATAAATAATACAGTTGTCGTATGCCTCATGGCTGCACCAGAATAGGTCCAGTTCAGCATGAATGCCAGACAACTAGTGCCTGACGCTGGTTTTCAACTGAACCTTGTGACGCAACGCACGCAAGACCGGTTAAAGGTGTATCTAGTCTAGACTATTGTTCGAGCTTGGATTCAAGTCATCAAACGCCTGCTCGTTTTTAATGTGCAAATAATGGCATTTGCGTGTACGTGATTGTACTCCATTTTTGTACATCATTCAGGACAATACATTTACATTACAGGCCAAAGAAAAGATGAATGGATTGCGTGAAGAATGATATGAGAGAAAAGGAAGTAAGTGATAGCATGACCAGTGACTGGGTAGAATGGAAGAAAAAAACGTATTGCACCGACCCCAAATAAAATGGGACAAGGGCAGGAAGAAGAAGATTCAGGACAATACATTTGACTAGCAAAATTTTGAGTTTCCTTGAAGAATCCCTACAAATCCCTAACATGTTGGTCCTTCGAGCCGGATTAGGATTGTATCAGTGGATTTACGAAAAATCTGTGAATTTGGACACTTGAATCGTGTTCGTAGGACTTTCCGTAGAGTTTATAAACTGGCAACGTGATCCTGGACCTGAAACCAGGACCATTTGACTAGCTATCAGCAATTTTGAGTCTTCATGAAGAATCCCTAAAATTCGAAATCGGAATGAATCAAATCATAGCCAGCAACAACATGATTTTTTCCACAGTACTTTTCTAGGCACGGACATAATTCATTGCCTAGTGCGGCCTTACAAGGTAATCACTTATCTAGATGTCTAAGCAAACGCTATAATATGACGTCAGACCTCGGCTCCATGACGTCTCGCACCAAATATTTCTTGCGTACGTGAGATTTATCACGAGGACCACAAACATTCTGGCGAATGTTTTCGAGATCTACGACACTCCTTGATAGCAAAGTATGAATGATAATATGATAATATAGATTTAGGAAAGATAATGCATTCCTGAACGTCGAATTTTGATAAGGCTTAACCGATAACTATTGTCAGTTGTTAAGTAATCGTATCGTGTAAGTTCCGGTTGTACTATAGAATATAGAATCGCTACGCCTGTGACTAGAAATGCTGGTAATAACATAACATAGTTTAAAATCATATTTACTACGAGTAACAAAGTCATTTAATGTCACTTACCTGAAATAAAATTATTAAATAATAATTTATATTTATTTTGCAAATCTTTGCAAAACTTTTGCACGTCAATTTTTTATCAGTTTAAACTAGATGAGGCCGTAGTTTCCTAGCTGACTAACTTGAGAAGAAACCCCGAAACAAACTCAGGGGTCAAAGTCTCTTTTAAAGTCCATACAGTAAACATGTAATGGTCAAATCATATGAGAACCATGCAGTTTAGTGTCTGAGATGATCTTTTAAGGAAAGTACCACACAGATTTGAGTGAACTTGTCCAGTCAGTGCAAGCTTTTGTCAGTATTCGTATAGTTTAACTTATTTTTATTATTAAAATAAATATTTATTTTCAAAACAGTAGATATTTTTTTAGATGGTATATCATCAAATGACTACTCTCGCTTTAGGGCATGTAAGACTTTTACTGACTAAAACCACACCTGTTTTCCTTCAGTTACCTTTTGCGTTCCAAGACCACGGATTTTCCTTTCAGACGTCAACCCATGGATTGCTGAAATCTTCGGCCCTGCTAGGCCCCTTCGATTTTGCCGACATATATCTCTTTGAGACACACTACGCGACTGGTATTTTGCTCCATGCTACGCGCCATCGTCGACTCGGACTCAGTCCTACGGTTACCGGACGGCCAGACGGCGAGGTACCCATTGCTCATCGTCTGCAAGCCCACGCCTAAGTATCGAATAAGGCCCAGTTCAGATTAGTTGATGTCACATGTCTTTAAATTTTCGATCGACCTGCGTCTCTTAAATCGGGGCCGTTAGGGTGCTTTTCCACCAAAGATGTGCTATGAAACTATGCGTCAGTTTCCACTGATACTGAGCTATGTAGCGGTGCGAGCAAGACACACTATGAAGATGCACCGCTGCAAAGTAACTGCGCGAGGAAGATGCGCCGTTCGAGCTATGCGATGTATCGATAGTAGGTACGAAAGCGGCACACAGCTCACGGCCATCCATAGAACGCCTCTTTCCATATAAAAAACTTATCTTAGTTGAATCCGTTTCCACGAGTTCTAAGCTATGTGCACCAATGAATATGATTGGTGGATATCAAACGCATCCATAGCAATGTGGCATAGCACATCTCTGGTGGAAAGGCACCCTCCATTGGGCCACGACTTATTATAGTTAGCCCATAGTTTCCTTCTAATCCTTCCAACGATCACGGACCACGACTAGAGTCTGTCTAAAAAGTCAAACGACTTGGGTAATTATTAGAGTAAAATGAAATCTGATGTAGACAAAGCTGGTTCAATAATCAAAGTTGATTAAAAGATCTTGATCATTGTTTACTAATAGAAGAACCTTATAAAAAGTATTGAATATTAGTTTTTTTTTTAATGAGTAAATATTACACAAAATCCCAAGTCGTTTGACTTTTTAGACACACTTCTTCTTCTTCTTCTTCCTGCCCTTATCCCATATTACTTGGGGTCGGTGCAACACGTTTTTTTCTTCCATTCTGTCCTGTCACCCGTCTAACTATCACTTTTCACACAATTCATCCATCTTTTCTTCGGCCTTTCTCTCCCTCTCCATCCATCTACATGTACACTTAGAACTCTTTTAGTAAATGCGCTTCATCCCTCCTCTTCACATGACCATAACAAGACAACCGACTACCTTTCAACTTTTCAGTCACTGGCGCCAAAACGCTTTCAAACTTCCTCTAATATACTCATTTCTCACTTTATCCATTCTCGTCACACCACACATCCATCTCAACATTCTCATCTCCGCTACATGCAATCTTTTTTCATCCTTCTTTTTCCTTTTAGACTATACTGAACTATATTTGTCATTGTATTCCGATAACGTCAGAAAGACTCGGGCACGGTAAAAGGGCAATTTCCCTTACAAGGCGATTATCGATAATAGTTTCACTATTAATAATTATTGTAGGGCTGTCAATAAAATAATTCTCGTTATGGCTCGATGGTGAATGAATTAATTGGGCCTACTTTGGCGGTACTTTATTACAAATATAACTCAATTAGGAACGTTATTTGTAATTCAATGGTTCGAAAATATTCATTGCTTCGCTTCAAACATTCTAAACGCTGCTACTGACTGGTGCGACGCGACAATGTAGGTAATAATGTTATAACGGTATTTTTAATAGGGATTTTTGGATATTGTATTGTGTTCGTTGTTGTTGTGTGTTAGTATTTTGTTGTATTGGTGTTTTTCTGCGTGGCGACCTCCAAGGTGTATAGTCTGTCTAAAAAGTCAACTGACTTGGTAATTTTGTATATTTAATTATTTAAAAAATTATTATATTCGAAACTTTTTATAAGGTTCTTCTAGTAGTAAACAATGATCAAGATCTCTTAATCAACCTTGATTATTGAACCAGCGTTGCCTACATCAGATTTAATTTTACCCTAATAATTACACAAGTCGGTTGACTAATTAGACAGACACTAGCTCTACAAGTTTAGTTTTCATATAAAATGTATGGAGAACGACGCGCCCAGACCAGCGTGTGTGGCACACGTGTGTAGTTCTACCTTAAAAAGAAAACTCGGTAGGTACGATCTCTGCATTTCCCATTTAAATAAATTACGCAAAGGCCAAGGTCCCAATGGCAGGCGGTTGCCTCCGAAGCAGTAATGCTAGCGAAGGAGGCGACGCCGGTGGGCGGCACGCGTGACAGAACTGATTTCGAGCCATCCGTTAACCGTCCGGAACAAGCCCAAGTCGTCAACGGCGCAAAGTATTCCAGACAAGCCTTAAATAATTATCAGCAAACCATAGGGCCCCAGCAGGGTCCAAACATACTGGGAAAAATAATTGGATAATTTCCTACCTTAAAAGAAATCTCCGCTTTTCCCATTTCCATAAATTACGCAAAGGGCAAGGTCACGCAGTCAGCGACCGGCCGACCGCGCAACCAGCGACAACATTATTATTAATATTATTGCGCACAAGCATTCAGGAACAATATATCATAACAAGTCATTTGAAGGAAGGCTCACACAGAGGCCAAAGAAATTATAACTTAATTACAAACCAATAAGACTGCTAATTAGTTGACACCGGCAGCCAACGATAACGGTTGCGGACTGTGATTGACGAATGCTCATTGTGTAAAAGTAGTAAAACTTTTGTTTATAGTTTATGATGCAATTTATTGTAACGAGTTCCGTGTTTGATATATCCTGCCGAGAATATCTACCTGTACATCGTTGAATTATTTAAGGTCAATGCTCTAAAAGTAGCCCGTGAAATCTGATTTAAAGAAAAACTGACTGACTGACATAATCAAAGCACAGCCAAAAATACTAGGACTAGGAACGTGAAATTTTGCACAGGGTTCCCGTTTATGACGTAGACGAGCACTAAGAAAAGGTTTTTGAAAATTCAACTTTTAATGGGTTGAAAAGCGGGAAATTCGTTTATATGCTTTTATTCGACTGCCCTAAAGCATCAAATTAGGGTGCTAATGGAATTGGGTTGAACTAATTATAATGTGAATTTTTTAATGAACCTAGATGATAAGTTTTTTACTAACCAATCATGATATCTGAATCAATAAGTTATTGTTATTATTATTTCTTGGATATACCTACTATGTATTTAAAAAAAAAAAGTAGCATAAATAAATAGTTACCTAAAAGTAAATAAAAAAGGTTTTTTTATTAAAAAAAAATATGGGGTATTTTTTTATAAATCATTATATTCTTAGAACTTGAAGTTAGTCACAAATTCTAATGAACTTTAAAGACTATCATTATTCTTTTTTTTTTAAAGGCCTAACGGGTTTTAAATTTTATATGTAAACATTTTCGCAAACGAAGTTGCTGGCAAAATGTTAGTATCCCGATTTATTGACACGATGTACAAGATATTGGAAATTTGACAGGAGAAGCTTGAATTGATTCAATAAAGCCGCATAAGACAACAATATCGTATCATCAATATTTTTGTAGCATTTTTACAAATCTGTTTTACAACTTCTGTGTTTGTATGGGTGATATGGGGTAGCCCGCAAAAAACAAAATTCGTTTTTTGAAATTCAGTACTTATCGGGCAGTTATGCTGTCCGACCGTCCGGTAACTGTCCGGACCAAGCCCAAGTCGTGGACGGCGCGCACTGTTCCCGAGCGCCTCAAGGAGTAGTCAGCAACAGCAGGGACCAGTTATGCTCTTTAAAACCATTAACAAAATTCTTTAACTCAGACAAGACCTAAAATGTGTCAATTTAATAAAAACTTGTCTTGTCTCGTGTCGTCGCATGATTAGTTTTGTACCTTTTTTTAAGATGGAATGGGATGGCGTTTCAGAATTTTACTGATTAAAGCTAGAACTACACTGCGCACACGTGTGCCACACACGCCGTTCCGGCCACGTCGGTCTCCATATGTTTTATATGGAAACTAAACTTGTAGAACTACACTTGACCCACGCTACGTGACGCCACGCAACGTCATTCTACGTACAAATCAGGCGTGTTACACGTGTCCGTCCGTCGGTCTAATGTTCTTAGCTTAAAACCCACTCCTATGTTCCTTCTTGCCTTACGTCTCAAGATCCCAGGATCCCTTTCGGACAACCCAAAGTCCCAGTGGGCTTCGTCCCTGCTCTCTCTCTCTCGTCCGGCCTCTACGGTTTTGCTGACATCTCTTTAAGGCGCGCGTGGAACCCTACGTGTGGAACAGTTTTTACCCTTTAGGTATAAAACCCTAATAAAAAGACTTAGTTTTATACCATTGCTTTTCCCGGGATAGAAGTAGCTTATGCATGAATCTCAGCAGTAGAGTAGCTGTAACTTTCTCCCCATAGCCCTAACAAGCATTGCGTTGTACAGAGAGGATCTCAGGGTGGAATTTTAAGTGGTCACGGAAGTTCCATATGATGATAGTGATCACCATGGTAGTATTAGCGCGGTAGGAATCCTACACTTCCTGATCTTTTCCCCAAAAGCCTAGGCGCCTTTTGAAGGTTTCCTCCGATGACAAAAAAATAAAATGTACCTTCCTAAAGCTGAACAAATCGCTCACGAGGTCACCTTTTACACACATACCTGTAACAAACATAACATTTTTTTAAATATTTACTACATAAACTACAAATTAATTGTAACACCAAAATAAAAGTTATAAATCATAAAATGTTTGTTAGTCTAACTCCACATCCACTTAGGATGATAATTTACATTATATGACACTACTTATAATAATAAAAAAACATATCGTTTTAACGCTAGGACTTTACTTTTGCTTTATTTATTTAGGATCTCTAACAAAGGGTGTAAACAATAAATGTCCTATAATAACTGTTTAGGTATTTTATTTGTTTACTCCTTCGCTTACATTAGACCACAGCAGACACAAAAACAATTTTGACACAGTTGTTGAATTTTTTTTGTGAATGTGTAGCTAGCAAAAATAGAATTACAAATAAATTAAAAACAGGACATTGAAACATATTGGTTTTTATTATTATTTAAATAATTAATGTAGCTATCAAAAAACATTTGACTGGCGTGTTGGTCTAGTGGTGGCCCTGACTGCTATGCCAGAGGTTGTGTATTCGAATAATTTATAAATTTAATATAGGTATTATAATTTAAAACCTATCATACTTCAAAATCTCGTGTTACAGTGTTTGTTCAAATTCCTCCGAAACGGTTTGACCAATTATATGTTTTTTTTTTTGTGTAAATCTGGTAGGTCTGATAAAATCTGATCGTAGGCTACTTACCTTCTTACCCCAACCTCCATTTTTTCTTTGATGATTTATATGACAGAACAACGTTTGATGGATCAGCTACCTAGTTGGTTAGCAGACTAATAGCATTATAATAACAGAGTAAATAACTAAATTGCTAATAACGAGCTTCCACATATATAATGACAAAAATATTACTACCTGTACCGTATACTGGCTCAAAGTTGGCTCAAAGTTAAACTGTTAAAAATATTAAAGAAATATTAACAATATAATTATGATTCAAGTGCAAGTAGGTGCTTTTTGAACAAAACAAAAAAATACTTTGTTAAGAGCTTCCTATCCTAATTAATTAAATTATCATATAAAATAAAATTTTAAGAAAATCTTTAAAATATGTATTAGCTTAACTAGTCATTAGCAAACATAATAAAATAAGAGTAGAGAGAAGGAGTGTCAGATTAGTATTAATTACTTATATCAATATGAAATTGAAACAAAAAAACAGTACTTTAACTAAAATCCTGTAGACATTGCTAAAAAAATCAATTAATATCAAATAGCGGAACCGTTTTATTACCAATACATATTCATTGGTCTCCACAACGCGGATAGTAAATCAAACGAATACGATACACAACTACTCAACTGCTTTGCTCGCGTTTGTTTTTAATTTCCTGTCTTGTTACCGTGTCACCTATCTAGAAATAAATATACTTCTTTTTTTTATTTATTCTGCTGTATAGTATGTCCGTCTAGAACTGCAGATTTCTACGGAAGAGTTACCGTGGTAACGCAAAGGGCAGCTGAAGTAACACAGTTAAGTTTTAGACGGTAAAAGTCTGTCATACGCTCCCTCTCGCTCCACCTAGAGCGGCAGAGTTTTTTGCTAAGCGTTGCCATTGACGTTTCCATGGAAATTGTGAAGTACAAGGCCAGAAATAATGCCTACTGGGGCCAGGGTTATCCGAAAGGGCGCTCGAGCCCCGGTATGAAGGCTAGAAGGATCGGGATGGGTCTCTTAGTCAGTAAGAGTCTAACACTATCTCCCGCTCCGCCCAAGAGCGGGGGATGTCATTGGATGAATGTGGTGTGGTCCTGGATCTTCGCAAAGCTTACGAGGAGCCTAAAAGCCAACTCGCGAAGGCCTTATCACAACTAAAAACTTCTACGGAATTATTAGGTATACGTGGATATGATTTTCAACGAATAAGAGTATAATTCACATTGTAGTTTGCAATAAGCTGATATTGTTATAGCAGATAAACCAAGGACTATACGGTTTTGTCAAGCTTTTTAACACATTATGACAGGTCTCTTTCCATAATAGTATCCGATTAAAACCCAGTGTTTCTACAACAAAGTAACCAAAAGTAACACTACTAAAATCTATAGTTAACTGCTCATTGACTTGCTTAATGATAACGTTTTACCTGTCCGATCTGGTGGTAGAGAAGCTGTAGTGATTGGGTAGTGTTATTGAGTCTAAAAGCTACCACTAGGCTAAGCAGGGCAGTACCCCGGACCCCAAACCTTAAAACACATAAAATGTTTCTACTTATGTCCGTTATAGACCATCCATTTTAAAAATCCAACTTTATTTTTCCAACAAATAAAAAAGCGTGGTTCTCTTTCCAACGTCGTATAGTGAAAAATAAAATATTTAGACCTTTAATACAATATTTGTTAGTTTCGTCTCAGCGAGACCGCACCTTAGATCAGTAGCCACAACTTACTACTAAGTCGAATGGTTTACACGGTACTACTGCGTTTATTGAATACATTAAGCACATTACTGATTTATGGCTACTGAATCTCATTGTGGGCTCGAGATTAATCGTAGTAATCCATCAAGGTAACCCTCGGATAAAGGCGAATTCAATTCGCCTTTGTAAATGGAATTTACAGTAAGATTAATTTCAGTTGTACAATCTTAAAACCTCTATTGAAATCAGAAGACATTAAATCAGTAGAGTTTTCTAAAGTAAACATAAAAAAGTCAGTGATGAAAAAAATAAATCGCCACCTCTCACGGGAAGCTGCGCGGTGTCTTCTCGTCCAATATACCACAGTGTCTCAAGACGAAAGTCTATGACCAGTGCGTGTTGCCAGTGATGACTTATGGCTCCGAAACGTGGTCACTTACAATGGGCCTCATAAGAAGACTCAAAGTCACCCAAAGGGCGATGGAAAGGGCTATGCTTGGAGTCTCCTTGCGTGATCTCATCAGAAATGAAGATATCCGCAGGAGAACCAAGGTAACCGACGTAGCTCGAAGAATCGCCAAACTTAAGTGGCAATGGGCGGGACACATTGCACGCAGAACGGATGGTCGATGGGGACGAAAGGTTCTGGAGTGGCGACCACGTACCGGAAGACGCAGCGTTGGACGGCCTCCAACAAGGTGGACCGATGACCTGGTCAGGGTCGCGGGAACCCGATGGATGCGTGACGCACAGGACCGGTCGTTGTGGCGACGCTTGGGGGAGGCCTATGTCCAACAGTGGACGTCTTTCGGCTGATATGATGATGATGATGATGACCTCTCACGCATGAAACATGCATTTTATCAGAATATTCATTTAATTTAATTTATTTTAAATTTCATGTACTTAATTTGTGAAAATCTTTTTAACCGACGTATTTGCATTCTGTAATCGGAAACACAGTACCAGACGCTGGACGTAAAAAGAAATAGTATTATCTATTTATTTTGCATTTTATACTACAAGTTTACTCAACAAAAATGTTACGAATGTATGCTTTAGAGGTATCGAAATAAAAATAAATACATACAGTCGAACATAGAACATCCTCCTTTTTGAAATTGGTTAAAAACTTCAGAGCCACATCAGAGGCAACGAAGAGGCAACCGTACCGCACCATAGATTATTCTGTTTTATTTTTCTTCTATCTTTATTTTATGGTTTTCGAATTCCTTTGAATAGAACATAAAACACCATTGAATAGATCTGTAAATAAAATAACTTATCCATTGAAAGACGTATTCAATGAAAATTCCTTTCATTTATACATATTTTTTTTCTTTACTGAAATAATAACATCATCTATATTTTACCAAAGAATTAGGCAGTGTTGTACCAATATTTTTTGAGATGGTTACCTATTTAATAACTTCTCCCGCTCTAGGATGGAGAGGGCAGACTTTTATTGACTAAAATCAGGTGTCTTGTGAATTCTAAGAAATGCACCAAAAGTAAATCCAATCCAAGGAATTTTAATGAATCACTGTCTATTGGTGAAAGCCGCATGAAAAACAGTTCAGTAAAAATTCAACCCCTAAGGGAATGAAACCGGGGTCTAAAGTTTGTATGGAGAAAGCTATTTACATGCGGGCGAAACCGCGAGCAGAAGCTAGTAAGGAACAAGAGAAATAAAGGAAGAATAATAAGTAAGTAATGCTTCTTTACTAATCTTTGAAGACACTGCTTAAGGAATTTGGAGCAAAATATAAACACTGGGCCAGTGTAAACCACTTAATATTTCGTAAAGTTAGCGATCATTGTGGCCGCGGCATACTAAGTAATGGCGCAAACATTTGCGAACAAAGGCGGCAAAACATTCAACAACTATAAATTAGAACTTCGCTATGTTTTGGTTTAGCCTACAGTTTATATTGAAGACCTGGGAATGAAGGAGAGCAGCTGTTTGCTGGATACAGAAGTTGTAGTTCTTGGGTCTGAAACCTGAGTGGCATTTTGGGAGTTGTATCTTTGTAACTCAAACAGAAAATTGAACTAAGTAATACTGTTATTCCTCTACGGTTTAAGGCTTAGACATTAAGCTACAGACAGGCACGACGACCATGACGTCTCGTTTTCAAAAACCTGTTCTACGAAAGGCTGTCCACCAGCGGTTTCATCCTGGGCACGCCACAATCATGGCGGTAAGTCCCCTCTTTGAGGCGTGGCAGGAAAGACCTCACGGCGTCCTTACCTTCCGCATGACGCAGGTACTCACTGGACATGGTTCGTTCGGGAGATTCCTGCACTCGATTCATGCGGAAGTGACGCCCGGGTGCCGCCACTGTGCGGAACGCCCGGAGGACACGGTGGAGCACACAGTCGAGGTGTGCCCTGCTTGGGCGGAGCATCGCCGTGCTCTTGTGGGGGCGATCGGCGGCGGAGACCTCTCGCGCCGGGCCTTGGTTGAGGCCATGGTCCGGAGCGAAGAGGAGTGGCAGGCGGTCGCCGACTTCTGCGAAGCAGTAATGCTCGCAAAGGAGGAGGCCGAACGCATCAGGCAACGGCGTTATCGCCGCCGCCGTCGCCGGGATTCTGATCCCGATTTCCGGCCAACGCAGACGCGGGCTTGCGGGCAGTGAGAAATAGGTAGCTCGCTGTCCGGCCGTCCGGTAACTGTCCGGACCAAGCCCAAGTCGTCGACGGCGCGCACTGTTCCCGCGCGCCTCAAGGAGTTGTCAGCAACAGCAGGGACCCAGCCGGGTCGAAGCCTACTGGGGCCAGGGTTATCCGAAAGGGCGCTCGAGCCCCGGTATGAAGGCTAGAAGGAACGGGGTGGGTCTTTTAGTCAGTAAGAGTCTGACACTATCTCCCGCTCCGTCCAAGGGCGGGGGATGTCAATGCATGATTTTTTCCCACCATAAAAAAAAAGCGGTTTCATCCGCATCTTCATTGTCCCGATCCCATGTGTTGTAGCATGATGCTAGTCTATGGCATTCCTTAAGAAATGGGCTATCTGTGGCTAAAATAAAAGGGATAGGTTCGAACTTTTTTTTTCTAATGAATTTTATTTGAACCAGAACTTCCTAAGATTAACACGTTCAAAAAAAAAACAAATTCTTTAGCTTCATAATATTATAAGTATAGATACAACATTAGTTTTAGTATTTATAAGCGAAACCCGAAACACTTGTCTAGTATTTTATGTAAAGAATCTGTGTACAAAATTTCATAACGATATCATGAAAAATCACGAAGTTATAACCTTTTTATTTCAGCAAAAATGCACAGTCAGCGGGCCATCCAGGCGACTGAGGGGTTGTTTTGCACTTCCACCCAGCTGTTTGCTACGAGTAGCACCCAATGCACGCTATGACCTGCCGCGACCTGTATTGTACATAGTGTCGATGGCGTCCGACTTATGACCTTATAAAATATTTTTTGGAAAAAAATATAACAAGGTGTAAACATTATTGGAATCCATTCAGTTACTGATTCAGGAACAAACTATATTCAGGTTTCGTATATACTAAAAATTATATTGTAATATGACTCTTGTATTCATTTAAAGTCACATGCTCAAGACAGTCAGACCCGGAGCTCAGAACAACTATTTGTAGGCCATACAAATATTTGTTCCACACGGAAATCCTGTGACACGCACTGCAGCAGCCAACGTACCACCACTATTCCAACTGTGATCCGTGAAATGTTGACATTAGTCTTTGGGAACATATACCCCGCATTCCAATTCACGATAACATCACTGTTAGCGCGTCAGCAATCGTCGTTGATGGACGCCTTATCACTAGAACTAGGCGACTGTTGGAGCAATAACATCGATGTTTTAGCGAGTCGGAACGCGCGGGGTGAAATAAATACTACCTGTTACCGATATCAGCTCAAAAATCAATAAAAAAAAAACTCCAAATCAAAGTAAAAACTTATCGAAAACCAAACGACACTAATCCTTATTCCTGTTGACTTTCACAATTCGCGCGTTGACAAGCAGTCAATGGTTTACATTTTTTATGATTATCCTGTTCTAAATAGAAAGTTAACTTTAACTTTAAATGAAAATAAACACTGTAGTTATATTTTATGGTGTACTTAAGTTATTTCGATACGGATAGGAAAGCTGGTTGTAGCAGGAGTGGGACCAATTGTCGGACACGCTTAGTTAGAGGAAAGTTACTACGATACCCAGTTTTACGCTGTTCTGGACACGTATTTTGCATCGAATATTAATATCTATATTTTATTTATGCTGTGGTCTGATTATGAACGGATATGTATCAGGTATTTCCTCTAGGTGTGGACTGTGGTGTGCTAAATATTTTACGTTGACATTATCATTATTTTAGTCTAAAGACGTCCACATTTTGGTTTGACATCATCAAAATTATCATTTAAGCCGAAAGACGTCTATTGTTGGACATAGGCGTCCTCCAAGTATCGCTATAATGACCGATCTTGTGTGTTCTCGCATCCACCGGATTCCCGCGACACTTACTGGGTCATCGGTCCATCTTGTGGGAAGCCAAAGTGAAAGAATGATTTGTTTGACTAGAATATAAAACCCAAACTATAGGAAAGATATAGATAGTTGGCTCAGGTTTCCACACAGATAAAAATAGAATTCCAGTTCGAAATTCCATCGGAACTGGATCTAAAGCTTCCTGTCGCGTTATTGTAATCCTGGCTTAGCCTCAATTCAACACTTTTGGCTACGTTCTCAAATATTGTCCAACGGAATGGTGTCTGACTTATTGAAAATATAAGGTCTCAACAAAATCTGAACACTATAGAGAAATCCTGCTCTTAACTATGACCATGAATAATTATTGGTAATCACAGTATTATGATAAAGGTGAAAGGTAGTGTGTATGTGTGTGTGTGTATGTATGATTGCTACTTCTTCACACTCAAATAGATAGACTATAACCAGAAATAGACCATCATCATCAGCCTTTTTAGGGTTCCGTAGTCAACTAGGAACCCTTATTAATGTTCCCACTGCTGGGACTCAGGCCTCCTCTCTAGGAGAGGGAATGGGCCGTAATCCACCACGCGGGCCCAGTTGATGAATGTCACATGTCTTCGAATTTGAAATATGCCATAGGATACTTTTATCCCATGGCCTTGCAAAAGCGAGGGCTCTTTAAGAACGAGGTTATTTTTGTAAATGAAAGGCTCGTGTTTGGCCATTATTTCGCCTGATGATAAGCGACGATGTGACCGAACACTGGATTGCGACAGTCGCTGTCTCGTTTTCGAAGTTATTATAGAAAAAGGCCTCACTAATGTGCCTTCGCCCACGTTTAAATTTGTCTATGCTACGCCACTGACTGGAGTAAATTCCCTTAGGACAATTTTTAGGCCAAAGCCGTTGTTAGGAGTATTTACTTAATTATATAATTAATAATAAATACTTGATAACGATACGTCTCGTTCCACCGCACGCATTAAATACCCAAGTAAAGTGATTCGTAAACCACAAATATTAATGTAAATGGCGTCCAACATGAATGGTATCTCTTCTGTAATCAGTTTAGTATATTAGCACTTTGGTTTATAGCTAATTATGTGTAGAAATACGAGGTAGCTGCTTTAGAGTTTATTTCTATCGATTACTGTTTGTTGGATTTGTTCACGACCTTATACACTATAATGCTACTGGTTTTATGATGGCATTTTACAATTTCAAGCAGCAAATATATGGTCTCTTATGATATTGAAAAACCTAGCAACATCACAAATACTTCGGAAATTAATATGGACTAGATGAATTCTGCTTCTAACGGACTTATTAATTCCATACTCAAACTGTGCCTATGTTAATAAAAAAAAAGATTTCAAAAATATTTCCCGCACGTTTCTTTTTTTTTCTCTGCGTCACGTTTTCATTACAGGCTACACAAAAGCAATAGAAACCTAGCCTGCCTTGATCTAAAAACGGAACAATATGAGCACGGAAGCGAAGCCAACATCTCATATAGTTTGAAGAATCCATATATGAGAGAAAGGGACACGTACGTACCTTTGTTACGGGACTTACAGGTGGTCGCATTCAATACAGAATATTATATATATTTTCCTTTTCTCATAACATGTTGAAGAATTGTATCACGGTTTTCTATATGAAAGTGGTAAGAGGTGCGCAACGCAAATCAAATCGCAAATTATCCTTGCTACTCCCGTATGGCGTGAATTGTGGCGCAATTGAAAAGACGCAGCGGAACTGGTAAATTCAGATGTAGTGCATTTTGGGTCATCTAAGCCACAAATGGGAGAGTCGTGATAATATTTCTACTGTATGTATGTATATACAGGTTATTTGTAAATCACTAACAACCTTGCAGGGCAGTATTACTAATATAATAAACAACAACTTTTGTTCTATGACTTATATTATTACATTTCCAACAATCCTTCAAGATTTCGTTGTTCTATCTAACACATTTTAACTCTGTATTTTGCTGTTCCCGCCTACGCCTTCCGCGCACGATCCCCGCTCCCCTCCGCTACCTACTTTACTACTACTGTACTATCGCTTACATTGCATTGACTACATAACATTTAGAATGTTCAATTTAAATATTTTTATTTTTGTATGAAAATCTGATGAACCAGTATGACAAATTTTTAAAAGTCATAGAACTAAAGTTGTTGTTTATGATGTTCTTAATATAGTCCTGAGTGGTTACCAATGGTGGTGGTGGTGGTTGTGGTGGTTGATGTGGTTGAATAAATAACCGTGTATATGTCGTTTGAATTGACAGACTACCCCATTTTTTTCCTATTCTTTTCTTTCCCATTTCCCATTCCCATAGACATCGCCGTCGTTATTTTCCAATTTTGTTGTTATATTAGCCTATACTGTCCCACTACTGGGCAAAGGCCTCCCCCAACTTCTTCCAGGTATTCTTTTCATTAGCTACCTCGAACCAGTCCCCGCGGTAGGCATCTAGGTCGTCTCGTCACCTCTTCCTAGGTCGACCTCAGCGGCGTCGTCCATCTCCAGGTACCCACTTTGTGGAAACCCTTGCCCAATGCAACGGTCAGAGTGCATGCAAATGATGTCACCCACCCCATCCTATTTTAGTCTGGCAGCCCTTTTTCCTACGTCTATAATACCCGTCTTTTGACGTAGCGTAGTGCCTATTCCTCATTCTGTCGGCTCTTTTGACACCCAGAATGCTGCAATCCATTGCTCGTTCCCACAGCTAAATAAACCAATTATTTATTGCCGAAAGAAAAATAAAATACATGGAAAGAAAAATAAAATACAAATAAACATAGAAACACAGGACTGCCCCTAATCCTTCCAGGATTTTTTCCTGAGCCACCGCGAACTAACCATTGCGATAGGCATCTACGTCATCTCGCCATCTCTTCTCAGGTTGGCCTCGGTGACTTGCCCAATCCCATTCTAGCCCGACAACGTTTTTTCTTACATCTAAAATGCCCGTTTTTGAGTGCAGTTTTTTTATTCTGTCGGTTCTTTCGACAGCTAGAATGCTATGCTCCATTGCTCGAAGTATATTTAATTATTCAATATTTAAACCTGTTGTCAAATCGGTGATTGGTTGAATGAAATCACAAAAGGATGTGCCAATATTAAAGGAGACAATAGGACAGTCAAGTAAACCTGAGTAAACCAATGAACTTTGACAATATCGAATCTTTGGCGAATTCAAAAGGCTTGTCAATGGGAACATAACAAAAGAGAAGAAAAATTGAAAAGATTTTACTGACGAAAGTACAGCCAAGTACAAAATCGCTCATGCTCCAAACTAGAACCAGAACTAAAAATGTTATCGTTACACTATCTCGGTACAGAGTGTGAATGACAGCTCGTGAGGTCACGACATACGTTTCACTGACACACAGCTGAGCATAATACAGTTAACACTTTCGTGATCCACTGTACGGGGTCTTGTTCTCTTCTCGTCATTGTGTTTGACAAAAACTGTGGAGCTGTAATGATTTTATTAAACCTAAACTTTTTGATACAGGCCATGTTTTATTTTCACTTTATTTGAGCTCGGCTACATTACTTTTTTGTCTTGCTTTCAGTTTTCAGTTTCTGAATTACCATTCATACATTTGCACCCCCGATGCTCGAAAGCCGGCTTTTCTTTTTTTTTACAGAATAAATTAAATCAGCTCTGCCATCATAATTTTGTAATAAGGAACTTCTTATTTATCTACACTAATATTATTATCTCTGAAAGTACTGCCCCTTAGCCAAATTACAATCGAATTCGGTTCTCTAATCGGTAACGCCTCGGTGACAGCAATTGTAGAAAACGATAAGTTGGTAGCCATGTTGACGCACCTGAGTCGGCCGCTCGTTCTACAATGTAGCGTTTGTATAACAAAGGATGTAGAGTTAAATATTGTAGAAACGATTTTGAACGATGTAAACTTGGCTACGAATTGTCTATTCGTTTGTTCTGACCACGCGACTTTACGTTGAGATGACGTCATTCCTATACGTTTTACATTGCAGAATAACAACTTGGCTAAGCATGCTGGTCCGATTGCAATAATTTTTCAGCGATAGAAAGCTTTATTGCTGAATGACATAGGCTATATTTTATGTGGACGGGCAAAGATGCGGACAAAATCTAGTTATACTATTAAAACGACCGGTCATACACAGCACAAGTAGGTAATAATTGTTTGCAACAAAGAAACAGAAAATTGCAACAACGACACTTGCATTATAAGTAGTACCTAACTCTGCTGCACTAACGCTATCCCTATCACACACTTAAGATCGTATCATACATTAGAGGGAGAAAAGTGATACAAATATGTTTCATAGTAGGAAGACATGCAGCACAAGACATTCGCGGAAAACTACGAGCGAGCACGTCCGGGGTATGAACTTGTATAAGTTTTTAAGTCCGTTTTAAAGATCTGTGGAGACGTTTTAGTTTCGTATTTTCTTGTATTACCAATTGGATTTTATTTCGGCTTGTCTTTATACAGTAGGTATGACACTTTTTAAATCAAACAGCTGATATGTGTATTGTTCTTGTCTACCACACAGGACTCTCTCAACACTGGTATTTTTTTTAGGTGGGAAAATCATCCAATGACAACTCCCGCTCCTGGGCAGAGCGAGAGATGGTGTCAGACTTTTACTGACTAAAATTCACTCCTGTTCCATCTTTGCCATTGTTACAGGGCCCCGGGGATCTCTTTCGCATCACCCATGGGCCCAGTAGGCTACGACCCTGCTGGGCCCCTACGGTTGCTGACAACTCCTTGATTCGCGTGTGAAACTCCACGCGCCGCCGACGACTTAGGCTCGGTCCGGACCATTATAGGTTGGGCGGCGGGCTACCCATTGCTCGCCATCCGCAAGCCCGCGCCTATGGTGGCCGGAAATCGGAATCCCGGCCGCTCGGGCGCGAGGCCCATTGCCTCGCGCGTGCGACCGCCTCCCTTGCTAGCATTACTGCTTCGCAAAAGGAAGCGACCGCCAGGCATTCCTTCTCGCTCCGGACCATGGCCTGTACCTGTACCAAGGCCCGGCACGAGAGATCATTGCCGCCGAGCGCCCCCACGAGCACACAGCGCTGCTCTGCCCAAGCGCTACTGCATAGGTACTGTATGTTCCACTGTGTCCTCCGGGCAGACTCTCAAGACTGGTAAGGAACATTCTATGGAAACCGGCAAGAACCGAAAATTCGAAGTTATTTGTCCTCCACACTCACTCATCTCATTCTATCTCACTGTCCATCCAATTTGCAGCAAGCCCGCGCTATAGATGACGAACCTTTCCCTCTCCTAGAGAGGAGGCCTGAGTCTCAGTAGTGGGAACAGAATAAGGCTAATTATGCTATATGTTTATAAAATAGTAGATAATAAGTTGATATATTTTATAACCATCGACAAATCCAAGAAAAAAACATAAAAATGTCAATAAAACCTTAGAAATTGTGATTTATTGGCGATCAATAAAATCTGTTTGATTAACAGCATAGTAACTTAGTTCCTCATAGCACATTACTATGAGCTCTATTTTCATTGAAATTAGGTATATATTACCTAATCAACAATTTGTAATTAAGCCGCTATAACAGTTGTGTTTTACTACAAAATGCAAATAAACTTGATGAGGTCTCACGAATTGAGCTTTCTCATAAATATGTGCATTTGGGACAAAGTATACTTAGCCCGTTTTTACCCTATTACGGCGAAGATCAAACGAAGGGTAATGTGTTTACGTTGTAGCTAATTAGATGTTAAAAGCAGACAGCGTCGTCACCTGGTTACCCTCTTTTGTAAAGTATATTAAGAGCTATTCCAATACTTGGTCTATCCGTGTACCAAGTTTCATCGAAATCTGTTCAGTCGTTCGAGCGTAAAGGAGTAACAAACTTACAAAAAAACTTTCACCTTTATTAAATTAATGGAAATAGCAAAGGATCTATCCAAAGATTCTATAAAATAACTTTCTCTAAGTTTCTTTGCAATAGTTGTTTATCGATATTAGTAGGTAAGGATACTTCATTATTGTTGCATAGATAAGAAATAATTTTAAGATTTTACAATATAAAAATTGTTCTTTATATCGTAATCTGCGATAAAAGACACGCCGAACCAATTCCTTATATCAAGCTGTTCTCAGCGAAACTTGTTATATGCAAATCCCTATTATCCAAAGCACAAACAAACAAACATTGTATTTAATACAAAGATAATAAACAATGTATGATAACGACCTCGCATTTACTTACTATGATACGTAATGCAAGAAGAACGAAGGCATGGGGTCGCATTTGCATAATAAATTAATTTACGCGTGTATTTCAGTTAATGAGGATCATTTAAGTATTTCTTTATGATGGGGATTAATATTGATGGGAGAGTTTTGTATGGGCCGATTTTGAGATTTTGTTTTCTCATAGTTACTCACTTATAAAATATAAACAATCATCAGTAGAAAATGTTCTAAGGATCTGCAGGCTTAGTCTCCAAATTAATTTCAATTTCAATCTAAAGCCAATCCGATTGCAATGTCAATTTTGACGTTACGTGATTTGGTACTTGAAAACAATATTGTCAACATATACGATTTCACTTAGTTCTCAAAATGGTCACGCAATTTTGAACCAATTTGGCGCTAGCATTGAATTCAAGGGTACGAAACGTCACAATCTCAATGTCGACCGATCGGAATTGAACTCAAGAGTAAGCCTGCTGATTTGTCAAACTGATTTTAAAGATTTTTTTTTAAGATTAAAAAAGAAACGTTTGACGTAACGTCGCTTTGGACCTGTCAGTGTGAAGTCTATGGTACACCAAACTACATTTTTTTTCTGGACGGTTTCCTGTGTCTACACTTAAAAAGGCAAGAAGCTTTTACTTCTGTGCTATATCATAATAATAATTTCATTTATTTTCAAGTATCAATGACTCATAAACAATTAACACAAACAGAAGTCACAATTAAAATCATTATACGAATAAATAAAACTCACAATAAGTACATCAAGCTTTGTCTAACAAAAATACTAACTACAAACTAACCATTGAATCTTATGATTTGTGGTCGTCACAATATTTGTACTTACAAGAGAGTAAATGACGATATTAACACATAATATGTTGAATAAGATATACGATAATATTGACAGATTTATTGCCCATAACATCGGAGACTTTATATTACAAAGGCTGTAATGGGCTATTGTTATTTGCAAATATTCATCGATATGGCGGATTTGTGCGATGAATACTCAAGTGCTTGAGGTGATAGCGACAGGAACACCATGAAAACTTTTACGTTAAATATATTCATGACACATGTATTATATCTTTTATTATCTTTGGTTGATAGTCGCATGCTCTTTACCTTTTTTAATAATAATAATATGCAAACCCCAATATCAGAAAAGCTCGGTAAATATCAAGATCTTGCCACAGAGATTAAAACCCAATGGAAAGCTCGAACTTTCTATATTGTATAATTCGTTTTTTTTTTAAATTAATTAATAAAAATAGAAAGAAAAAAACATATAAACTAGTGCTTGACTACGATTGGTAAGCAGTGATCCAATCGTTGATGGTGAGGCACACAAGTTCATTAAGGAAATATTCACTCTAGCCTTGGAGACACCTAAATTTATAATCGGACGGGAAGATCGCAGACAAATTGTTCCAGTCCTTTAAAATGTACGCAGTATAAACGACGAAGCGAAACGCTTAGTCCAGACGGAAGAGGTTTTTTAAGTTTTGCAATTTTATAGGATTTAGATCATAATCTGCTGAAACTAATATACGTGACGCAGTGAGATGGGCACTAAGCATTAACCTTAATCTAAGTATTACATACACAAACAAAGAAACCACAAAATAGACTCGTGACAAAACTACGACCACATTGAAGATACGATATGTTGCTGTCATATACGACTATTGGATCAGTTACATGACTTCTCCTGTCAAATTAGCCACCATTATCTTGTACATCGTGTCAAATTATCGAATTATAACAGAACATCTTTTGATCAAAGCAGGTATGTATGTCGTAATGTAGATATGATGTTTTTATCTTACAGGTCTTATTGGATAAACAGGTATGGTATTCTCCTTTTTGTCACAGTGAAAAATCAGCAAACGACTTTTCCCACTCTTCGTGTGTGTGAGTTATACTGACAAAAATTATCAAAGTAACTCTTTCGAACGCAGTTCTGGCAGAAAACATAGGATTCTCCTAAGGTCATACCAAGGAGTTACAACTTGAACAGCTTCAAACAAAAATTGAAAAAGAATCATAGGCTGTGATTACCATTTACTCTTAGATCAGCCGCTTCCCTTCCATGTTTGCTACTCTATGGCATTAGAAACCATCCGTAGATACGAAAATCTTAAGGATTTTCATCATCCTAAACTTTATAGAAGACAGAACAGCGAAATTCGAAGCCATGTGAATAATGGATCTTACAAAAACACTTAAATAGAACACAATTTCAATAAAATCGAAGTCACATCGCGCCATATTTATTTTCCAATTCAGACACGCAAAGAAAAATACACTTTACTATAATGCTCAATTATTGCTCATGTTATGTCGTCGCGGTCTGCGCACACGTTCCATACTTCCATTACATAGTAGATGTATGGTGTTATTATGCTGACAATAACAATGGTTAGGCCATTGACATAATGATAGAACAACATCGATCAATTCATATGATTAGTGAATCGACCGTCTCGAAGAACTAATGTGTCTAGTTCATCTGTCTGAACGGGTCTTTATGTGATATGTCTAAATGCTAGCAAAGGAGGAAGCCGCACGCGTGAGGCAGCGGTGCTCATGTGAGCAATGGGTTGCTCGCCGTTCGACCGTCCGGTAACCGTCCGGACCAAGCGTCGGCGTCGCGTATTGTTCCACGCGCGCCTCATGGAGTTGTCAGCAAACCGTAGGGGCCCAGCAGGGTCGAAGCCTACTGGGGCCAAGGATCTGCTTCTAAAAGATAGATTTGGCACCGGTACGAAAGGCAATGAAGGAACAGGAGTGGGTTTTTATTTTACTCGGTAAAAGTCTGACACTATCTCCCGCTCCACACTGGCACTGTGTTATAGATGAGTCAGGGAAACCTCATTTGGCCTGATTGATTTTACAACGACCTAATAGCTTGTTTGTAATGTACCTACAACCATTTCTCGAACTTTTTCAACAAAATACCAACCTTTAAAATACCTTTTTCAGCTAATACAGTCATAATAATAACCATAAACAATCAAATACTTTTTAAGTGGATCATAAAGAGTAGATCAATTGACTATGTACAAGTTGCGTATCCAACTTAAAAATCCTTTTAGAGAACTTTCTATTTCTAAGTATTCCCATAACCATTCCCTACAAGCACGTTAAGAGAATAACGCCCATAACGTACTAGAACATTAAGCTATTAAGTACCAGGATCCCATAGAAATTCAGTAGTAAAAGTTCTCAAAAAATCCAACCACTGCATCAAAATCTAAACTTTATTTCAAGCTCAACAGAGTTCGATATCAATTGGAAAATTGAAAGTGTTAGTAAGGAAGCGAAATGGTGTATAAAGGGATCAATTACGAACAACACAGTTGCTGAGTGATACGGGTTTATTTACAGAGACCAGTTTAGCTTGAGATACGGCGAAAAACGGAACTAAACTTAATGTACTGAATCTGACACATGCCCTTAATAAGTAACGCCACCCTGAAATGTCATACATTGGACGATGTATATAAACTGAGTAGGAATGCTTTATGGTGCAAAGCAGATAAGCATGCTTGATTCGATACGGTTTTAATGAAAATATAAACATTTGTTCAAAGGTAATGTGGTGGAATCAACATTAGGATACTGTTATTGCCTCTGGTAACGTTTTAATAAAGTTTTTCATGCTTATTCACTGCAAGAATGAAACAGTCAGTGAAAACTAAGACCAAACCTGTTAAGTTAATTTTATACTTTTTTCAGCTGGAGTGCAACAGAAAAGACCTGCCGAGTATGCAACGAAAAGGACATTTAAGTGGACTAAATTCTGATGTTTTATAATTCCATCTAGGTTCGTTTGAAATTAAACAAATTGATCCTTCTTACAAGGCCCCAGGACCCGATGGCTTGCCTGGGAAAGCCTGGGTCCTGGCCATGGAGGCTCTCGGGCCTCGACTAAGGGGGCTCTTCAGCGCATGTTTGGAGAGGGGCCAGTTTCCACTTCGCTGGAAGACGGGGAAACTGGTCCTCATCGCAAAGCCAGGGCGCCCTGCGGACTCTCCGTCCGCGTACCGGCCCATTGTGCTACTCGACGAGGTGGGCAAGCTCTTTGAAAGAGTGATTGCGAGCCGCCTCGTCGCGCGCCTTTCACGGGTGGGGCCGGACCTTTCGGACGGACAGTTCGGCTTTCGCAGGATGCGCTCGACGGTGGACGCCATCATGCGCGTGCGAGCCCTCACGACGGGGGATGCGGTGTCCCAGGGTAGGTGTGTCGTGGCAGTGTCCTTGGACATTGCCAACGCTTTCAATTCCCTGCCCTGGAGTACGATCCGGAGGGCACTCCGGTACCACCGGGTGCCCTGCTTGGACGGAGCATCGCCGTGTCCTCGTGGGGGTGATCGGCGGCGGAGACCTCTCGCGCCGGGCCTTGGTCGAGGCCATGGTCCGGAGCGAGGAGGAGTGGCAGGCGGTCGCCGACTTCTGCGAAGCAGTAATGCTCGCTAAGGAGGAGGCCGACCGCATCAGGCAACGACGCTCTCGCCGCCGCCGCCGGGATTCCGATCCCGATTTCCAGCCACCGTAGACGCGGGCTTGCGGACAGTGGGCAATGGGTAGCCCGCTGTCCGGCCGTCCGGTAACAGTCCGGACCAAGCTCAAGTAGTCGACGGCGCGCGCTGTTCCCGCGCGCCTCAAGGAGTTGTCAGCAACAGCAGGGGCCCAGCCGGGTCGAAGCCTACTGGGGCCAGGGTTATCCGAAAGGGCGCTTGAGCCCCGGTATGAAGGCTTGAAGGAACGGGATGGGTTTTTTAGTCAGTAAGAGTCTGACACTATCTCCCGCTCCGCCCAAGAGCGGGGGTTGTCATAAGATGATTTTTCCCATCGAAAAAAAAAAAAAAAAAAAAAAATCCTTCTTACAAGTTATGTAAGAAGGGTCAATTTAGCTATACCTGTACAAGGAATTTTTGGCGGTGCCAAAATTGGAACGAATGCAGCCACTTTGCTTTTTTTATTTTTGTTAGTTGTTATACTGTTTGTTTTCCGAGTGTAATAAAGTAAGAAAAAAAAATAAGATAAGACACCGTACTGTTAACTTCAAATAGTGAATCTATCATCAATCATAAATAATCAATCTATTCCAATAAATGTTCTACAAATTCCAATAGCCATGAACCATAACATCCTTATTCCTAAGCACAAATCACTAACGACACATAATTAATATCAATTCGTTCCGTAGGGGTGACAATTCGTGAGTTACATAAAATTCGTTGATAAACTAGTCATCGGCTGGGTCCTCATAATCGTGTGAACTGAGGGGCCTCCATTTGACACATCCGTCTCGTAATAAACTGGCCGTAAACACCCTGACAGCCCTGATGATGGAATTTGTAGGGCTGTCAAACACTTTTGACAACACTACAGATTTATTATTATTATATTATAGTTAGCCCATTTTATCCCACTGCTGGGCAAAGGCCTCCCTCCTTCCAACGATTACGGTTCCTCGCTTTCTCATTCCAATTCTTAAGGAAGCCATCCAAGTCGTCCCGCCATCTCTTTCGTAGGGTGCCTCGGCCTCGCGTTGCTGGGTCTGGGCTCCAATCCTGCGTTTTACGGGCCCATAGCTCATTAGACATACGGCAGAAATATCCTGCCCAGTCTCATTTAAGTTTGGCAGCCTTTTGAGCCACATCAATGATTCGCGTTCACACGCTATTCTATAAAGTGTTAAAGAATAGGTACTTTAAAGTGTAATTGAATAGATACTTTTCTAGGGGTTTTTTTTTTCTTACGCGACGTATAATGCGCTTCTCCTCTACCCAGAGCGATAGAAGTTATTTGCGTTGCTTCTAACGGCACTATAGAGAGATGAACTAAATTTTGAAAGCATCTTTCACTATAGTGTTTGATTGGCAATGTTTTTGGAAAGAGAAGTCACTTGAAACAAATCCTAGCACTAGACTTAGACTTTAGCAAAAAATAAAATACGGGCATCTACATAATTCTGTATACTCTCTCAGCTCTCTTCAGCAAATAATGCCAGTCATCATCATTTTCTTGCCCTTGTATTGTATCTTCTATGGTATCAGACCAATTCTCCAAAAAATGTCACGACTTCCATGTAAAGTTGTTTCATCACTTTTTAGTGAGGATAACTTGGGTCTAATAAATATAATCAATACAGAGGCAGGTCGTCGAAAACCAATTTTCTTATAAAAAGCTTCAATCCTGCAGACGTGCAAGATCCCGCATTTCCGATCCCGCAGAAAAGGTGCGGTTTCCCGCGCTTGCGGGATTGGATTCCCTAATTTTATCATGTTGCTTGGGGTCTGAGCAATTCATTTTCCACTTCTAATCCGTTCTATTATCTTCCTTCTCTTTCATATCATTATTTACGAAATCAGAAAACAGAAGAATTCATCTTACATGAGTCTAGTCATTTAACATGACTGTGTCTACTATTTATTAAATAAGTAGTGTCTACCACTAATGGACATATGACTTGTCTGTGTTCTTTTTAATGTTTTAATGTTTTCTCTTTTTGTGTTATGCGTTTAAATAGTGTAATTGGTTTCGGCCCTTCTATTTGAATTAAATAAATAAATGGTGAATTGTACCTCGCACTTCAAAAAACTATTGCTCTTACTTCTCTGCTTCTCATAAAGGAAAATATAACCATGATGTCAAGAAACAACGTGTAATACGATCGAAGTGATGATGGCTCATGAACAATTGACATTAAATTGAAGAATGTCATTGTCCAATGTATGTGCCGAATACTTTGAGCATGACCGCACGAACAAACTGACAGCAATGAGCAAACGATTTCATTATACCTACCACTCGAGAGTTTCTCTTGAATTCTGCGAAAGACATATTTTTCCTTGTTATTTCGCGTTCTAAAGTATTCTCACTAAGTGACTTGCATCGATAATGAGATTTGGATCTAGCCCAGATTCTTTTAGTGTTATGCTTGAAGAAAGCCTCGTTTTAATTTGAAAGTTGTAGTGTACAATGGAAGCCAGTTTGAAAAGAATACTGAAAGATAGAAAACAGTGCAAAATTCTATTAAAACCAAATTATTTTGACAATAAATGTTGACACAGTGACACTATACAAACTTTTCCCTGCTGCGGTATTCTCATCCAATTATAATTACTATAGGTGTCTTAAAGGCTACAGTGACTAGGCTCTTAATAAACTAGTGCGTTTCACCATCAACGATTGCATCACTTACCGGATTGCAGTTAAGCACTAGTTTATCTCATATAAAAAATAAATTATAAAAACCTAACTATAAAAAATCACCATAGTACCACCATAACATAATGACACCAATCACATGATCACGCCTGAGCGGTGTAGTTACCTACAAATTATACTTGACTCTCTGTAAGACACATTATCTAGTTCTCGAAGAAAGTGTCAACCCTATTACAAATTCTTGTACAAACGATATCCCTCCACAGTCACAAACGAGCGGCCGTCAGGGCTGACACACGCGATTTGTCCGACAGCGCTTGACCCAACATCCGGTGCTGGCAATTGACACATTTGTCAAACCAACGAGTGATCCAAGACGACCCAAGTTACGCTTCTAATCAGCTGGGCGGCTGAACTATCGATAGAAAAATATTGATGTGAAAAGAGTAATCGATTGAAGATTCATCATCATAGTCATTTCAGCCAAAAGACGTCCACGATTGGACACAGGCCTCCCCCATTCATATTCATTTCTAGCAAATAATTAAGAGGGTTGACTAAAAGACCCACCCCGTTCCTTCTAGCCTTCATACCGGGGCTCGAGTTCCCTTTCGGATAACCCTGGCCCCAGTAGGCTTCGACCCGGCTGGGTCCCTGCTGTTGCTGACAACTTCTTGAGGCGCGCGGGAACAGTGCGAGCCGTCGACGACTTGGGCTTGGTCCGGACAGTAACCGTACGGCCGGACAGCGAGCTATGGGTATATTGCTCACTATCCGCAAGTCCGCGATGATTCGAAACTTGGGCTTTTGACAATCGCTGACTGAATGTCACGTAGTCGAGAGCCTTTAGTCTTCCTCAACTCTTTTATTCATCCACAAATCATACGTCTAATCAGCCTTTTAATATTCCCACAACTGGGACTCAGGCCTCCTCTCTGTGAGAGGGAAAGTAATCTACAATACGCGCCCAGTACAGGTTGTCACATGTCTTCAAAGTGATTCTAGGACATGCCATTTCCCTCACAATGATTTCCTTCCTCGTTTTGAGAGCATTGATGATGAAATAATTTACACATCCATACTTAAAACTTTCCTCTCAACAATTTCCTACTTTACATCTAATAGAGGGCAGCACTATCAATATAACAATATTGATTGAGGTGATGACGGTTGGTGATTGATGATTACTAATTATGATCATTTTATGTAAATTAAACACCTTCGATGAGGTTGTGCGGGTCAGCGGTGATATATGAAGTGTTTAATTCGGCTCATCTTTTAATATTGATTCATGTTAATCAATAATTAATTATGTGACCGATTTGGAGAAACATGTTATTTACATACCAGTCTGACCAAGACTGTTTGTGATTACAGCCTTTTTAACTATTAACCATAAAATTGCTGTCTCTTTAGGGTTCCGTACCCAAAGATTAAAACGTGTGTCTTGACCCTATTACTAAGACTTCGCAGTCCGTCCGTCCGTCTGTTTGTTTGTCTGTCTATCCATCTGTCACCAGGCTGTATCTCATGAACCGTGACAGTTAGGTAGTTGAAATTTTCACATTATGATGTATTTCTGTTGCCGCTGTAACAACAAATACAAAAAAAAAAGAAATATTTAAGGGGCCTTTTTTTTCGATGGGAAAAATCATCCATAGACAATACCCGCTCTTGGGCGGAGCGGGAGGTAGTGTCAGACTCTTGCCATACAAAATGTGTTTTTATTTCGTTTTTAGCTACGGTCGGTACAGAACCCTTCGTGCGCGTGCCCGACTCGCACTTGGCCGATTTTGTACATAGCATGGGTAGGATGCCATCGGGAACCTATCCTGTTACATTTTTATAATGAAGTTACATTGTATGAATCTGACAGCTGTCACCCGCATAACCCTATAGCAATTATAGTATAGTTGCCAAAGACATTATCCCTACTTGTAAAGCCAAAAATGAGTAACACATGTAAATTAATTCCTCAACCACTCAACCATTTCGATTTTTTAGGAACTAAAATGAATTTCACAGCATGCTACCGCCATTGTACTTATAAATAAACTACATTTCAACAAAGAATCATAGCAAATAAGGAAGCTGTTCGATCAAAACCATCAATTCTTAAAACTTCAATAAAAACTCTTTTCAGAAACTGAGTTTAAACGTAGGTCAAATCGAGTGTACCTAGAATAGAAACTTATACCGGACGCGAAATACCCACAAAAACTATTTAGTAACACTTCGCACAATGACACAGGGTTTTTTTTAATCGATCAAAGTGGTTCGACTATTTCTTTGTATTCCAATTGGTTTGAAACTTCATAAAAAATGTCTACTGCCATCCAACGACACGCTCCACTAAATAAAAAGGTGATTACCATAAAAAATACTTACCGATGAAGTAAAATATTACTTCTCCTATTTTTATTCTGAGACATTTTCGTTAGTTTTTCGCAACATACTGACCTGAAACAAAATGGAAAAAAACATTAAAGCTTTGCTTTGTAAGATCATGTTGACATGACGGCTCAGTAATTATAAGTATTTCAGATGCGAGGCTGACATTACGGGCATCAAAAACGAACGAAAAAATCTTCAAATCAAGTACCTAAATATACAAGATGTAATGTAAGGGACAGCCCTCCACAAAGTTTAAGGGCTTGCTCAGTAGACGATACTGAACAACATTCCACAAAAAATTTTTTCAGGAAAGGAAAAAAATATCCGCCTCACCATACAAAATTATAAACTCGATTGGAAAGTTTGTATGGAGAGGCCGAATTCTTTTTTCGTTTCCTGTTTCCTTAAAAAAATTTGTGGAATGTTTGTTCAGTATCGTCTATTGAGCAAGCCCTTAAAGTTTGTGGAGGGCTGTCCCTTACACTTGTAAACCTAATAAGTATTTTATACTAGCTTTCGTCCGCGACTTCGCCCGCGTACATAAAATATAGCCTATGTCACTCAGGAATAAAGCAGCTTTGTATTGGTGAAAAAAATTTAGCATTCGTACCAGTGCTTCTAGAGATTACCTCCTACAAACAAAAAACATAAAAACAAACTTTACTTACCTCTTTATTATATTAGTGTAGATAGAAACTATTTGACAATAACCTATTTTTTTTTTTTTGTATAAAAAAACTATTTCACAACAAATTATTTTGTATAAAAAAACTATTTCACAATAAATTATTTTGTATAAACACTATTTCACAAAAATCTAGTTAAAAAGCCTTATAATTTTCCATCTAGTCTACTTTTTTAAAGTTGGAAAAGCATTAAAAAGAGTAACTCTTCTAATGCTTTTCCAACGTAACGTTAATGATTTCTCACCTCAAAAAAAGTAGTGAGTAGATAGGGAGGAAAAAGTACAGAGAGAGTGTCAGACTTTAACTTACTAAAACCTAAATATGTTCCTTCAGTAACCCTTTGCGATCCACGGCCACGGTAACTCTTTAAATAACATCGCAGAAACTACCGTACTTACTTACTTAGCGAAGACATCAGTAATTCCTCGTAATTCTTGTCTAAAATCTGTATCCATAAACTCTGTTCAAGCTTTCAAAGCGACTCGACTAATCTTGAAAGTATCAATCATCGCGCTACGAGCTCTCTGTCTCCGATAACGCACACTACTGACTCCGGGAGAAAATCCATTATCACTTTTACGAACAAATTAATCGAAACGGAACTCCTACTTAGACGTATAAAAGATGCAAATAAATTCACAATCATCACAAAATGGGTTAGGAAGCCAGTGCAACCAGTCCTGCTGACCAGGGATGTGTGGATATGACATTTCGGATCCGGATTCGGATAATATTATACCGGTTTTCGATATTAAATTATTTTGGAATTACCGCTAAGTATTAGACAGTTTGGGCTGTAGATATTGGAATTTTAAAATTATAAAAATAAAATGCAAATAGTAAGATTTGACTTTTATTTCTAGTCGAGATTATAAGGCCTACCGCGCATTTTTTTCTCCTTCTCTGTCAAATCCATCCTTATTTAAAATCCTTCGATCCTTTTTAAGGTTATTTTTAAATCAAACCGTTTAAAAAAAATCGCTTTTAGTGATAAGATCGCACATTGTGACGCCCTATTAATTTTTAACTACTGTAATTTTATTTATGGTGTTCAATAAAGACCTATCATCTATCATGATATTTTTAGGGGGGGGAGGGGGGAACCAAAAATACTCTATTGTAACCTATAATTTAGACTCCACCTTTATCCGAAACTATCCGAAACTATCGAAACTTAAATCAGTTTCGATTGCGGTTACAGATATTTTTTTTATTTCGGATATCCGATATTTTCGGTTGCGTAGCTCCTCAACATCCCTGACTACAGACGGACTCAACAGATTTACACAGATTAGAAAATTATTCACGGTTTTCCCTGTGCTACTGTTGTTAATAATATTTAAGCGTTGCCAAGGAAAATAGACTGTATCTTATTGAAACTCTAGTACAGTTGGAAAGTGGAATTTGATCTGGGTGTAGCAAGACGCTCTCCTGCTGTTTTCTATTCTAATTTGTAGTAGGATGGTTTGCCTCGTTGGTATAGTGTTTGCAAGCGCTAAACTACTGAACTGCGGTCCTGAGTTTGATTTTCATGTAGGACAAAATGTTATATCTTTTTCCTACCTCGTGTCTTGACTTTGTGCCCTGTTGAGGGCAGTTTAAACAAAGTCAAAGTCCCCCATTGCGTCTGTCTGTCTGTTGGCAAAAATCCCAAAACCTACTGATCTACTCTTCTCGTGTTTATTTTTTTTGCTGTAAGAAAACCCAATTGTGAGTTAAGCTCGTCTGTGTACACCATCTATTCTATTTTTCATTGATTGTATAATTTGTGTACAATAAAGTATACAAGATTATATAAGAATTAATTTCCATGTGGTTTTCAGCAATTGACAGAGTGATTTATGAAAAAAAGTTTAAGCGTACAAGAGTGGAATGGAAAGGGCTATGCTCGGGGTTTCCTTGTGTGATCGAATAAAAAATGAAGATATCCGCAGGAAAATAAAGGTTGCCGACATAGCACAAAGAATTGCCAAACTCAAGTGGCAATGGGCAGGGCACATTGCTCGCAGAACAGATGGCCGTTTGGGCCAAAAGGTTCTGAATTGGCGACCGCGCACCAGAAGACGCAGCGTTGGAAGGCCTCCTACAAGGTGGACCGATGACCTGGTGAAAGTAGCGGGAAACCGATGGATGCGGGACGCACAGGAACGTTCGATATGACGACGCTTGGGGGAGGCCTATGTCCAACAGTGGACGCGTATCGGCTGAAATGATGATGATGATGGTACAAGACTGGTAACCCCTGTGCAAAGCTGGAGCTGGTCACTAGTTCTCCAATAAATCCATAATCACTGACACCCGCAAACTATTCCTCCAGTCCAGCAATAGAAAAGAGAAACTAGACTTCATTAACATTTCAAAACCCGCAAACAAGTAAGCTTAATAAATAGCTTATTTTAATATGAATGCTATTGAAACCAATTGATATCTAACATTGAAACGAACTGCTCTCCATTGGCACGTCATCATAACTTTAGATTAACAACCCACAGAGGTATTAAGAACCTTTTTATGTTCCCTGATGACAAATTGGATGGTAACTCGCATTAATTTTATGTTAAAATATTTATAACGTAACAAAATATCGGTATTTAGGTGATAATTGAACGCTGACATCCCATAATTTGATGTAAGAAAACGGTGTTAGCCGGTGCTAAAATAAAATAAAAAATGTTAAGGCGTATTGTCCCTTGCATATCTGGGCGGAGTTAAAGCACAGATATTTGCACTGTCACCGGCGCGGAGTCCGAATAGAAAGAAAGAAAAATCTTTTCTTCGTATCTCATACATACATACAGTAGAAATAAAATAGGTATGGAAAATTAACAATAAAACCTATGCAAGGCCAAAAAGGTGCCTAACTCAGCGTATGCTGCGATATATCCTATAGAAGGAATAGAGCTCCGCTACATTGCAAAATATTGATTGATTTACATATGCTACGTACATTTTGAAAAACATTTAACCCAAAAATTTTTTGTGTAAAGATGAAAGCCGTTTGAAAGGAGTAGGTATATTTTTTTGCTTGTACAAGTAGAAGCTAAAAAAATATCCTGACATAAATTTTTGATAAAAATATTACGAATAGTCGTACGACAAAATTATAATCATGTTGATAATCTTGAAAATAAATCTTGTACATGAATAGTTCATGTACAAGATTATATATTTTTTTTATTTTTGAATAACATATCTATATTTTTTCAAATTAACCCAGCCGTTACGGAGAATTAAGCTTCAGAAAATCACTGTTTTATGGCACTAAATGGGAACAAGGGCCTTTAGAAAGATGGCGATAAGTTCGTGATTGCATACCTTTTTGGTGTGTAAAAAATGTGATTTATCGCTTTCTGGGTTGTACAGATATGCAAATATTAATATGAAAAAATAAACCTAATTTAGTATCTGTCGTGATCATAATTCTTGGTCATGAGTGATCGCATAAATTGAAAAGGTTCGAAGAGATATAGGTAAGGCTTAATATAAAATAATGAGAAATCATCTACCTAATGAGTAAGAAAGTGAGCTAATGAAAGATTTTTATAGTCACCCAATAACATTCTCGTATTTTATGATTATGTACCTAGGTAATGATTTTTTTTTATTATTATTATTGAAAGACTCGCGTTTGATCACTATCTCAGCTGATGTGACTTTTTTTTTTCTTTATTGTTAATAGCCTAGTTACTCTTGATTTAAAGAACCCTAATAGCTATCAGAAAACACTGACTCCGGCAGGAAATTCTCCTCAGCTGAACGTACAACAAATGTGTTCCGAAAACATTTTTTTTTTCAAATTTAAGTTTTTGTATAAGCTGTATTACTTTTTAGTGTACATTAAAGTCTGTTCTTTTCTATTCTATTCTATTTTGTACGTATAGGTGGGATATCCACCGGTGGCGCAACAGCGTTCTAGTGGATCGATGATGGAACGGACTTGGGTCTCTAAATAATTTAAAAACCTTTCGGCTTTTAATTATTTTAGCGATTTAATCGCCACTTTTTAAAGGATCCCTAAATTACACACCAAATAAACCAACTCCAGCGCATTAAAAATCTAAACACACAAGTATTGATTTCAAAACACATATTGAAAATACGTTATAAAAAAAATATACATGAGCGTGGGGTATAATGACAAACCGACGTGTTAAGGCGATGATACACTTGAGCATTCGTTTATTATAAGCATTGCGCAATTTTGTGAAGCTAGGAAAAAAGATCATTCAGGCATTGATCATTAGGTAACTAAATATGTATATAGAAAACAAAAATGTTTGCGCATGACAAGTTTTTACTTCTGAGTGCAACATGGGTTTGAAAATAAAAAATATCTGAATGTTCTCCGGCCATTTTCAATTGAAACCTCTTTTTTTAATGTCAAGAATCATCAAATAACTCCTCTCGCTCTGTGGAATGAGAAGGAATGTCAGACTTTTAAAGACTAAAGCCCACCTGTACCTTCCTTTAGGTGTCCTTTTACGTTCAAGGACCACGATAACACTTCCGAGCAATCACGTATTTCAGTCAAACTTTACAGATTTTTTTTTATCGAGCCATCTAATTTAAATCGTATTTTGATTTTCGCTCGGCGGTTGGTCATATAGTCAATTTTAATAGGTATAATATTTTTTCATGGTGTTCTCTTTTATATTTGAAGGTTTCCAAAGGTTTATAAAGGTTAATAGTGAGAAGAACTTGGCTTTAACGCAATCCATTTGACGACCTAAACTGAACTGTTGAAGGGAAAGAGCTATGTAGGATTATAGCTCCATCCCTCTTTCTCGCTCGCACACCAGAAATTTTAACACGTCACGGTGAGGCTGCTGGCTTGTTCTTTTATAATAAAAATGCTCGAATGCTCAATTCCTCTTGCGAGCGCCTAACCCTTAACATGATGTGACGACACACGACGCACGAATGGTAATAACTATTTTATATTAAACAGTTATCGGTACTTAACGATTTATAAATCATGTTTTAAAAAGCCTAAATGTATGGTAGCTTCACACGTTAACGGATAAAGTATACTTAGCATAGATTTATTTAAACAGATTATAACATGCCTTTAAGTATTATTTTATAAAGTTTCATGATCGTCGGTTAAAGTGCCTGAGTTATGTGTCATGTTCGATTGATCAGATGTTTTTATTCTCTCTATGAAATTACTCAAACAACATATTAAATTCTTCAGACAACCCTTATAATATATTCTGCTTCAAATATTTATTTACTGTATCATATGATGAATATTAAGGATCTTTATGATGTATGCCACGTAGTCCCATATTTAATATAAAAATAATATCAAGTTTAATGTTACGTCGCAGATAAAAACAACGTCAAAATATTTCTCAAAGAGAAAAACCACAAAATGAATATTGCATGAAGATATCAAGAAAATTACTTGCCTAATAAAATTTAATAGAAAAAAAAGGGAATTAGGCAAAAAAAGATTCCAAAACGGACAGTCCCTTCCCATCATTCCCTGGGCGAAACAAAAATGCAATAAACAAAAATAATAATGATATTTTCCGCTCTGGTTACTGGGAATTAGGGTTGTCAACTATACTGTTAAAAACAGTATTAAGTATACTGTTTTTCACTACATTATACTTTTTACTGTTGAACAAAAATAAAGTATAGAAAATACTGTTTTCAGCAACAAAATTCTTAACATTATACTCGTAAGTGTTAGACTTAGGCGCTCACACCATTTTTTAGGCTTCCGTAGCCAAATGGCAAAAAACGGAACCCTTATAGATTCGTCATGTCTGTCTGTCTGTCTGTCTGTCCGTCCGTATGTCACAGCCACTTTTTTTCCGAAACTATAAGAGCTATACTGTTGAAACTTTGTAAGTAGATGTATTCTGTGAACCGCATTAAGATTTTTACACAAAAATAGAAAAAAAGCAATACATTTTGGGGGTCCCCATACATAGAACTGAATCTCAAATTTTTTTTTCATCAAACCCATGCTTGTGGGGTATCTATGGATAGGTCTTCAAAAATCATACTGAGGTTTTTAATATCATTTTTTTCGAAACTGAATAGTTTGCGCGAGAGACACTTCCAAAGTGGTAAAATGTGTCCCCCCCCCCTCTAACTTCTAAAATAAGAGAATAATAAAACTAAAAAAAAATATATAATGTACATTATTATAAAAACTACCAACGAAAATTGGTTTGAACGAAATCTAGTAAGCAGTTTTTTTTCTTTAATGCATCATAAATAAAAAAAAATACACTATTATTAAAACATCGATCAAAGTTACAACACATTACAAGAACTTTTATATTATGTTACTTGCTGCTACGGAACCCTTCATGGGCGAGTCCGACTCGCACTTGGTCAGTTTTTTTTTATTGAGTTTCAGAAATAATCGAATATCTCCTCCTTCATTTTAATTTTAGCTTTCAATTGTGGTAAACCGTATGAAGTTTTTAAAATAACACTGAATTTATAAGTTGTGCGAGAAAAATAGTATATATAACAACACAAACAAATAAAATATTTTTCATTTTTTGAAATGCTGTTCAATATTGTTCTCAAATAAAAAAATACCTTATTTCTTGTAAAAAAGTTGGCAACCCTACTGAGAATATATTTTTACGCTGGCAACAATGAGCAGCGTACCGTACCTATGACGTCATTCATAGAGTAAACTTCCCTTTGTGTGTAGGTCACGCTGCGCGGTACAGGTTCCTTATTAACTCAGGGGTAACTCTTTGTCCGCTGAATACACACGCATTAGCTAGTCTAGACGAAGACTGGATAAATTGCGATGGAATAATAAATTTAAATTCGCCTCGAGCTCCCTTTTTGTAACGAACTACAATGTTAAATAGACTGTGACAATCTATTTAATATTAATATTAAAGTTCTGTGTGATCTTTTTTTGTTACTATCATTTGTTTCGTGTATTTTTGAGTTTTAGTCATTTGTCTGAGACGACATTTGTATTTTTGAGATGTTGACGACATTGATATTTTTTTTGATGTTAATTAGAAATTCTTTATTTAAAACTATTTATATATTTTGGTTAATTAAAAATTAAGTCTACAAAAAACAAACGATTTAATTAACTGTACCGCTTGTCCCAAGAGTGCTCCACTCGACAGAAATAAAAACTACCGAAAATAGTTAATAGGCAACTATTAACTTGCAGCTAATAAAAAGCCAGAACTAATTTGGCTAACATCTGAAAAGATCACAACTCCACGCTTCATAGAGATTTAAAGCTACAAACTCGAGCGCGATTCAATCGAACGACGACAGACGACCGTTGAACTAATCCCGCCACCAATGGCATACCGACACTGGCACTAGTGGGAAACTAGCAGTCGGTAAATCTGGCAACACCACACGGCTCGCTCCAACTACACTTTGTTCCCAGTATCACAACGTGACTGCTGTAGTGTCACGCATCGAATTTTACAATTCTCGCACAAAACCATTTTGTAGTGCAGTTTTTTCCCCGAAATTGAATCGACGGTGACATGGTATTCTTTTTTCCATAAAGTTGTGTTGTTTAATAATTTCGCTGGGTGCAGCTTTTTGAACGGTCGGAAACTTTAAAATTGATTGTTTTTTTTTTTAATCTTTTTGTAATCGGAAATATGTATGTAAACTTGTTAGCAGTTTTTGACTGCTCTGTTACTGCTATATTGTCTGAGTACAAAACAGTGAACCAGACGTAATGAACGACTGTAATAACAGTCCATGTATCCAAATGTCCATTGTTAAGGTATACCCTATACACGCTAGGCTGTACTGGACATGTTTGGCTGTACAGTGTACAGTCATACCTGTCAGGTAAACCGGAGCGTGTATGTTACACATGGCGACATGACATTGACATTACGAGCATGGCAGTTGAGAGTTTGTCATGCTCACTCAAATGTCTCACTGTTGGTGGCACGTGTTATTGGGTCGTTCAGTTCCCTTCAAAATGGTTGAGCTGAGTGGGGCTGATGCACGCGTCATGCTCGTGAACGGGTGCCGTCAGATGGGACTGGTCATCTCTTAGTTGCCAGTAGCTTAATTCAGTTTCTATTTTTTAATTATTTTACATTTTTATTTCATTATCGACATAGTGCTCACATGATAGAAGCAACAAGTAATATGTAACCAAGCATTATATGTAACACATAATATGATTTAAAAGAGTGTCCATGGAGTTTCTTGCACGTTCTTCTCCATAGAGACCTACTCTTTGGAACGTGCAATTTAGCTTCACTTTTCTTGGACTGACCGACATTTGACTATTCAAAAGGGCCTGTAAATGGTCTATTTGAAATAAATTCTTTGATTTGATTTGATTTGACACAACTGTGCAGGTCTCGATACAAGCCTAGCGTGTATGACTACCTTTACTGGCACTCACCCTGCAAAACAAGGATGCTGATCGCTTGCGCCTGACCGCAGCGAAGCTTGTCTGAGCATCCGCGAACATCTCTGAGGCACAACGGAAGCGTGGCCCGAACAATGCCAATAGTGCCTGAAACGTGGCAACCCCAATAGCATCCTGAATATATGGCAATATAATCGAAATTCAATACCATCGCACTTGAATTTCTATCAATCCGAACCCTCGCTTTTTCAATATCACATAAGTAAACCTACATAATGACATCAAATAAGCGTTCAACTTATAAAGTTAATAACAGTTGTGGTTAGTTCGGGCCCAGAATAACTAACAGATGGGAACTTTGGACCCTTGACCGCACTCACATGTAAATAGTTTCTTTGAAACTACGGCCATTTAAGTATATAAAGGGAACGCGGTTTGTCACATAAATCGAATTAAACATCGTTTACAAATAGTGTTGCCAGGTGCGATTTGCGCGGGACTTTTCGATTTTCAGGGGTTTGGGGACGCGTCTTGATTTGCGCCGGGTCAGGTCGCTAAATGTAAATCAATTAAATTTTACATCAGTCGCATTCGCATGACTATATATACCAAGTGTGTAAAGCGTTCAAATCACACTATGCCCAATAGGCATTGCCTATTGGGCATAGTGTGATTTGAACGCTAGGGCTGGGGGTACGTTTTCAAAATTTACCCTGGCCCTAGAATGTAAAGGGATAGGTCGGTTATAGTCAGTAAAAATCTGACACTCTCTCTCTCTCTTTCTCTCTGTCTGAGTGGTCTAGAGCGAGAGAAGTCACTGAATGATTTCCCTCAAAAAAGTATTTTTTAATTGTCCCGATCTAACATTCTAAATCCCGATTCATCGAACATCTTACTATGACGTGTTAAAAGGTCAGTCGTGCGAGCGAGAAAGAGGGATGGAGCTTTACACCCTGTATAGCTCCATCCTTTTAAAAGTTCAGTTTAGGTCGTCAAATGGATCGTGTTACCTATAGCACGTGGTAGGGCCTCTGCCCCAATCATGGCGGTAAGTCCCCTCTTTGAGGCGTGGCTGGAAAGGCCTCACGGCGTCCTTACCTTCCGCATGACGCAGGTCCTCACCGGACATGGTTCGTTCAGGAGTTTCCTACACCGGATTCATGCGGAAGTGACGCCCGGGTGTCGCCACTGTGCGGAACGCCCGGAGGACACGGTGGAGCACACAGTCGAGGTGTGCCCTGCTTGGGCGGAGCATCGCCGTGCCCTCGTGAGGGCGATCGGCGGCGGAGACCTCTCGCGCCGGGCCTTGGTTGAGGCCATGGTCCGGAGCGAGGAGGAGTGGCAGGCGGTCGCCGACTTCTGCGAAGCAGTAATGCAAGCAGCTTGCAACGGAGGAGGCCGAACGCATCAGGCAACGGCGTATTCGCCGCCGCCGTCGCCGGGATTCTGATCCCGATTTCCGACCAACGTAGACGCGGGCTTGCGGACAGTGAGCAATGGGTAGCTCGCTGTCCGGCCGTCCGATAACTGTCCGGACCAAGCCCAAGTCGTCGACGGCGCGCACTGTTCCCGCGCGCCTCAAGGAGTTGTCAGCAACAGCAGGGACCCAGCCGGGTCGAAGCCTACTGGGGCCAGGGTTATCCGAAAGGGCGCTCGAGCCCCGGTATGAAGGCTAGAAGGAACGGGGTGGGTCTTTTAGTCAGTAAGAGTCTGACACTATCTCCCGCTCCGCCCAAGGGCGGGGGATGTCAATGCATGATTTTTCCCACCATAAAAAAGGGCCTCTGCCCCGATTATAATCCAACTGGACCTGGGGTTCTAGACAAAAGGCATTCGCTCTGTGTCGATTTCGCTTTGAAGTTCGATTTCGCCTTTGCGATGTCGACCATGGTCATGGTCACATTTTTTACAAAACAACACTTCATTATGCGTACAGCTAAGGAATGGAATTCCCTGCCGGAGTCTGTGTTTCCTGATAGCTATAACGTCAAGTCTTTAAGTCAAGAGTGAATAGATTGCTTCTAGGCAAGCGTGCTCCATCGTCGGCCACATCATCGCTTACCATAAGGAGAGATTGTGGTCAAACGCGAGCCTATCCATTATAAAAAAAAAACACTTAGCGATCACGAAAGGAAATGGTGACGTGGAGTGCGTATGAGTCGTTTCGAATTAAGGAAGGGCTTCACTCTAAAGTTGTTCTGTAACTAAAACGCCTCGTAACTAACTCTGTTGACGGTGCGTTTTATTGAAATAGAAGGAAAGTTATGGATCTATGATACGTATAAAGTTTTTTATGACGACAGGAGGAAAGAAATAAAAAGTTCTGGAATATAGTGAGTATCTCAAGTGGATTTTTCTCTTATTTTTTCTAAACAAATATTACTATTATTTGGCAATAATCTCTTGAGAATCTAATGAAGTAAACAAAAATTTTAAGTAAATTAAAAGCGTCATTAAAAAACACAATTTTACAAATTAATAAACGGCACTCAATTACTAAGACTTCACTGTCCGTCTGTCAGTCATCAGGCTGTAGGCATCTCTCTCATGAAATAAGACAGCTAGACTATTGAAATTTTCACTGATAATGTTGCTGTTGCCGCTATGACAACAAATACTGAAAACTAAAATAAAGGTTATATTATAGTGTCTAAGTTATATAGAGAATGGTAAGAAAATACGTGCGCGAGTCCGACTCGCACTAGACCAGTTTTTTATTGTTTAGTCTTGCAACTCGCAAAAACCAGATGCAAAATCGTGATTAAAACATTCACCGACGTCGTAAAAATCACAACAGATCATTAGAATTGAAGCAGCATCAGCTGGCAACATTCCCATCTCCGTGAAGTATTGCGTCACGGTAGGACCACACCAGCGGCTGCGCGTGAGTTGATCAATCATTCCGATCGAGCACTCGATAACGCAACGGCTCTCAAAGTTTGAGAGAACGTGTCAGTCGTAAAACATTCAATAAATCTTGATGGTGCTTCTGCAATTAGTGTTTGATTTGTATGTCTAATATCTGGTTTCAAATTATAAGGGCTATCTGGCTTCCACCAACCAGTGTCTGCGTGATATGACCTCCGATAACACGACTACTCAAATCTACTGATGATCCATTACTGTAGGTGTATTTGGCACGCCATAATTATGGCAGTAAGTCCCCTTTTTGAAGTTGAAAGACCTCACGGCGCGTCCTCACCTTCCGCATAACGCAGACGCAGCTTTCTATCGGTGAAAAAATCTTGGCAATCGGACTACGGTACTTTCAGAGATTACCTCCTACAAACAAAAAAACAAACTTCACCACTTTATAATATTAGTGTAGATGATATACTGAGTTCAATAGATTTTGAGCACAATGACATGAAAGCAACCCATTTGAAAGTAACACACTAGGTTCCTACTTGAACGACATACTTCAGTTGAGACAAAAGTCAAGAGGCACTTGAGATTTTAAGGTCCTCTTAAAATACTGACGAAAGGCATAAAGCTAAACTGTGAATAGTGGGCGTATGTGAGTTTCTAAGGCGTGATGATTTAAAAGCAGTATGTTATGATCCTAGCATGGTCGGACGGAGAGGGAGAGGGAGGCCAAAGAAAACATAGTTGGATTGTTTGAAGAGTGATATGAAATAAAACATAGATATCCAAAGGAATTTAGTGATAGCATGACGAGCAATCCTGTTGCGGTACTCCTAATTCGTTCCCTGCATGTATCTAACAACGAAGACGATTGGCTCGCCAATCTCGTCAATCGTCCGCTAACGCTGTCATTAGATGTCACGCACACTTTGAGCAGTATTACATTCGAATCGACTTAGATTTACAGATAATACAGCGATAATACAAAAAATACAAACCCCAAAGAAAGGTATGAATGGTTTATACTATGGAATAGTGATAATATGCCTTAAACATAACCTTTATTGTTGTGGTGAGTTGAGGGATGCTTTTCACAACAGTGGATATCTTTCGGTTGAAAGATGATAATGGTGATAAACTTCATTTAAACTTATCTATAATTCCAAGTTAATCCGAAGTTATCACAGTTCAAAGTGATCTTTTATTAAGGGCCTAACCTTAATAAAAGATCTCTTTGAACTGTAATAAGCCAGATAAGCATGGAATAACGGTCATCGAACCCTTTATTTATTGACATTCTTAATTTAAAAAACGGAAATAAAGATATAAAGTTGTCTTGATTGGACATGTATCGTGAATTCGTGATCCTTTACGTGATCTTGTAATGAATTTGTTGTGCGGGTACTTACGCAGAGATATTAGAAAAAGGTCAATGTACTTTATTCCACGCTTACATGGCGTCTTCTTTAACTCCCAAGCAAATTAAAAAGCGAAGAACAGTTTTATCATCTGAAGGTAATACGTTTACTAACAGTCTTCACAAATTCACAGGACAGATTAACTATACTTCCAGACACTTTAATGCTTACAAACATCTATCATTGAGAGCCATAAAACACTATAAAGACTTTAAACTAGTACCTATACGACATGATTCTAGGAAGCTAATTGAAATATTAACGCAAATATTACTGATACATACAGACACAAATCTAGACGATATAATAGTAGTAAGGCCAAAGTAACGTTAGTTTTACGACTTGGTGGAAATGAATTTAGAATTTAGTAGTGAGAGCATTTGAGCATCACAAATCATTTCAGTTGTATCTTAACAACTCAAATGATTTGTGAAGTAAATTGAATTTCTCTCCATAAAACCATATCTTTGACCTGAAATAATGTATTAATAGTTAGCATAGTAGCGACATCTTTAACGCCACAATGGAACTAAAATTAGAAATCCTTTCTGAACAGAAACAACAGCCCAAATTCAACTATCGGGCAATTACCCGGACCAGACCCTACACAAGTCTGGTCGGAAGATCCTCCCTTTTCGACGGAGGTTTGCGGGATTTTACATTCTGTTTCGCATACCACTAAAGCACAACCAAAATCAAGAATTTGATTAAAAAAATCGCTCAGAAAGAGGAGGGTTCATAATAAAAGGCATTTTTCGCCCATCACACCCTCAAGAATAAAGTTTCTGTTTCAGACTATTTTTATATGCATTTGTATAGTTAAAATCATTGAGACTTAAAATGAATAATGGTTTATGGAGAAGCGTTCCAGATAATAAATATTGAAAAAGCGACAAAAAAGGTGATACACTCTCTCTGTTTAAGCAACAAATTGCTTTGTTGCTTAAACAGAGATACCTCTCCTGTATCACGTAAATCTCACTGGATGAAAAATATATATCTTAAACTATCCAAATGCACTTAAAAATAGTCAGATACAGTAAAATCTTTTTGAGTGTGTATGTAATGAGCGAAAAATGCGTCTTATTAACCCTCCTGCTCTATAATTCACAGAAATTCGAAAGAATTCAGTCTAAAACAGTACCTCTACCATGAGTTTTTTTTTGTCGATTCTCGATACCGAATACGTAAATATTTTGTATGGCAAATTTTACAGCGCCTCTAGCGGTCACTTACGGAACCAAAATTTGCCATACAAAATATTTACGTAATCGTTATCGAGTATTGACAAATACAATTGCTTTAAACTCATGGTAGAGGTACAGGTGAGAAAATAACAAATAAAGTACTACATTTTACAAAACAGAGATAGACACTAGCAGAAACCATTAATTAAAGAAAACCAGCATGTATTAGATGTTAATCGTTCGAGAAAGTTGTGTTCTGTCAAGTGAAGGAAACGGGTTGAAATCAGTCGGACAGGAGTTATAGATGGAGCGTTCTTTACGAGAAACATGAGGAGCTACTGGCAGTGTAACCGATTCGCTGGCCACAAGACGCGAGTAGATACGGAAGCTGTATTAATTAGATATTTATTTATACGTTACTTATGAGGCGCCACCGGTACATGGTGGACGAACCACCTATACGCACAAAACGGTTTTGAGAACACATTTATTGTGCGTACAGCTAAGGAGTGGAATTCCTTGCCGGAATCTGTGTTTCCTGATGGCTACAACCCAGGCATCTTTAAGTCAAGAGTGAAGAGGTATCCCTTAGGTTAGGTTAGTCCATCGTCGACCGCATCGTCACTTTCCATCATTCATAAAAAAAAACGTTACTAGTTCTAGGCCAGTCAAAATAGACATCAAACATCGCAAATGCATTTGTGTCTACGATTTTTTTTATGTTTTAGGTAAACATGTTCTGCTATAATTCAATAAATTGACACGATGTCCAAGATAATGATGGCTAATTTCACAGGAGAAGCCATGTAACTGATTCAATAAAGTCGCATATGACAGCAAAATATCGTATCATCAATATTGTCGTAGGCTCTGTTAATCTATTTTGTCTGTCTGAAAGCAGTGGCGGCTAAGTGGTAACGGGATGATTCTTTGAAACAGAAAGAACGTCTCATTCATCTGGCCTAGCTTTCGTACCTATCTATTCTGTGTCGTAAGCCGCTGGGCGCAAATGAGTGCCATTGACATTGCCATTTTTTTTGTGCCATTTAGTGATCGGGGAAAACTACCTATTACGCAAATAAAAATATCAAATTGTAAAAAAAAACTAGCTCAGGCGAATGAGACACCCTCTTGGTTTCAAAGAATCACCCAACAGCCCCAACTTACGAGCGCACTTTGTTATATTCATCATTTTTTTTTTTAGATGAAAAACATCGTGATGAAACCGACATTGTCCTAGAACCAAAAAGAAGACATGTGACATCCACAAACCCCCACTGGGCCCGCATGGTAAATTACGGTCTGAATCTCAAAACATTATAAGTCTGATTACTATATAATGCTTATTAGTCTATCTATTAGGCCATTTGGATTATACGCTACGCATAATACTTTTAAGCTAGACGAAACTTGGTTGAGAAAATCTGATTTAAGTTATTCAAATCTGGCTGCTTGGGTCTCTCGCCCTTTTGACTACCCCAAATCCATAAAGTAAATTATGCATGTCCCCTCTTACCAGTTACAAGGCACAACATTACGATCTGTGAGAAACCAAATAGGCCATAGTGGATAAAACTTCTTCAAGATAGCTATAGACAAAAATACAACCAATTTATATACAACAACAGAAAAAAAATGCAAATTTTATCTTCAAAAGTCGGTGTTTATAGTTCTGTAGTTTTAAAAAAAATTTTTTTAGAACTTGATTATAAATATATAAATAATAATTTTCAAAAAAAACTAAATTATTATTAGCAAAAAGTTTAATTTTTTTATTTTACACTTTTTGGTTGTAGTTGTGCTAAACTTAAATAGTGTCCAAGTTCTACATAAGATCCTGACCTGATGATCATGGGACCACCTAGGAAGCCTACTTTTTAAACATATTTTAAAATATTAAAAAAAAAACCAAGTCAGTCCAGGCCTCTGGGTAATCAGGGAACATACAAATAAAGATACCTATGAAATAAGAACCACCTCCTTATCCTCCTTATTTGGTTAAAAACTCGTATTAAGAATTAGAAATATGATCTGCCAAAGTTTGAGAACCGTCGACATCTCATATATCGCTATTTTATTGAAAGTTAATTGATGTATGCGGGCTCTGAAAATGTGCCACGGTTCAACAATAAACACTCAGTAGAGATACCGCCGAGTAACCCAGTTTGGCCCACATACATAGTTCTTTCGCATCGTGGTAAGAACTTATACGGGTGGAAAGTTAGTATATAGAAGAAATTCTATTTCAGTAACAGTCGGCGAATGCCCTAGATAAAGTTTTCTGGCAAACCGGAAAATACGCTTTATTTTCTTTCGGTCAACTTTTTTTGCCAGCGCCTTAGAAAATACAAAGTAGAACGCAAAATTTTAAGTACAATAAGCTCGAAATTTTTATGAAAACGATCTAGAATGAACAGTTATTCATAGTCTCATCTTTAGAAAACCAACTTGGAAACTGTATCACATCTTCAAATCATTTTATTCAGGCATTCAACGGAAAAAAGTAAATTATTTATTTAGCGACAGTCACCACGTACAGAAAATAATAAAGTAAAAAGTAACAATCATTAAATAAAATACAATATCATCATGTGCAATTGTGCACCTCACGATTGTGCCAAAAAGCAAGGTTGCTCATTGGCCACATTTCATTCCATAAAGCCAGTTACAGTCAGTCAATCAGCCGATGAGCATGTTCAGCTTTGTTAACAGCCTCGCCGCAATGGTCTTTAAGCAGAAAAAATACCTACCTAAATAGCTTCACGAATAGTCCAAAAAAGTGCCCAAATCTATCAAAGTGCAATGAGGCTGCCCCAAAAATATCTGTTAATGTAGAAGAACTTGATTAAGTATACCTATTAGCATAAATGCATTTTATTATTCTCTATTATTCGTATATCGAATGCAATATTTCGCAATAAATAACGTTATATTATCTTGATTTTTTTTTTTTATGCAAACAAACCATATTTCTATGGAACAAACAGAATACGCTTATGTCTTGGGTCGCTTTTGTAGGTCTTGCCAGCTTCTTAAAACCAAAGCATTAATTCACAAGATCGACTATACGTATGGCGTAGTACTTTCGCTTGTACAACGGATTAAATTGTACGAACTTACTTGAGTTTGGTAGCTAATCAAATTAACTTCAAAGACCTCACTTGTTGTTTGCAGACAGTTCCAGAATTAATATTTTGAGAACCAGGACAAAAGCTGAAACTAAGTTTAAATCAAAAAGAGTCTGTTTTCGTTCGTAGTGAGTAGGTATAGTACATTATAGAAGGTGCCAGATAGCTGTAGAATAAAGTACATTGACCTTTTCCTAATATCTCTGCGTAGTTACCCGAAAAAGCAACAATGGAAGCTTTTCATTACTAGACCATGTAAAGGATCACGATACATGTCGATTCAAGGCAACTTTATGTCTTTATTTCTGTTTTTGAAATTATGAATGTCACCAAATGTAGGAGGATCAATGACCGTCATCCCACGGTTATCTGGCGCCTACCTTAGTTGAAAAACCAATGCGAAAGCAATGTGAAACCAAAACGCCTAGAACACGGCTGGTTTTAGCGCCATTAATCCATATTTATGGAAAAATATGAAAACCTCATTTCTAAAACAAACACCCAATTTATATCTATAACAATAAAACCAACAAACCATATTAACCAGCGACAATCTCCGCACAACAATCGCGTTCAATTCTCACAGTGTCAAGTAACAAACGGACAAAACATACATAATGCATGGCACATTATAAGTGCACCTACAGACAACCACAAAAACACCGCTGCGAGAATGCTAACACCGTTTTGGTAAAGCTCTCTCGATAATGCGAGATGCGGAAGCGAGAATACAGAGTACGGACGACGCGCAGACGCCTCAGGACCCTCAGACCAAGTGAGCATTGCTCGTAAAAGCCTTATTTATAGTAGAAACTTGTGTTGAAGTACTGTTATACTTGAAGCATAGATCTACGTGACAGGCATTATAAGGCCTCGTAATGGCTGAAGCGAGGTTTTATTCTGTTGCAGGTGAGGCTGTAGTTAATCCGACGAAAGCGTTTATTTTAATCTGGAAAAAAGTTTACAAATGAATATGGTTTCGCTTTCCATAAAAACTTGGAAATATTGTTCTTGTATAGCTGCTGTATAGAGAGACGATTATAACAAAGATCAAATCTACGAAGTAACTAAGATTATATGAAGCTACAAATTCTAATTAATTTAAAGGAAATCTCTGAAAGTAATCTGGTCCAATTGCTGAAACTTTTCCACTGATAGAAAGCCGCTTTATACCTGAAAGACATAGGCTACATTTACGCGGTCGAAGCAGTGGGCAAAAGCTAATGATTAATATTCCTAAAGAATGATAGTAACGACAGATAGGGAAGCCGTCTACATAACAGATAATACAGTTTTCAGTATCTGAATTCCACAGTGACTATCACAAAGCGACGACCAATCAAACTGTATCAATGCAGCACACCGCACTAGACCAACAGTACGTAATGATCTCGGTTCATCTGGCTTCAATCACGTTCAATTCACAAGTCGTTCGGTTCCAATTCCATTCAATGGCGATAGCGGTGCACCTCTGTTGAACTAGGTACGCTCTTGATTGATGTTTTCATTCATCTTTTTCGCTCACAGTTTTATTTGTACCTGCTTGTTTGACTTGAAGTTGGAAAGGTAAATTTGGAGCAAGTTGTCGAAGAAACAAGCCAATATCTTTGAAATATTGCAAATGAGTTTAGATAAAATTAAACTATGTAAAGATATTGACGACTGTTATCGTCAACCAACTTGCACAACAATAGCCTATTCCTTTTCATGGCTGTTTTAAACTTACTCTCCAGCAGGAAACCGACGATATCTTGCTTTTAAAATGCATAGACTTTTCTCTAAACTTTAACCAACTTTTTCGTTCTGCAACTTGGCTTAAAACCGAACTTGTCAGCTGAAAATTCGAAAACCTTTTTCCAATCATGTCAAGTCGCCTTTTCTTGCCAAATACCATTTCTTGTGCCAATTTCTGCCATAAGGATTAAACGCCAAGCATCCAAGTCGTAAATATTTCGAATGAAGTTCCTATAAAAAAAGTTAACAATTTCTAATACTGGCACAAAATAAAATGGTTCGAAATTCAAGTCAGCTAGTCGACGCACCAAACAAAACAGAAACACGAACATCCCCGTTCAGTACGGTTGTTAGCGATACACAAAATACCTTCCCTTTTTAAACGAGGCAACGCCATCAGCAGACATATTAACATGTGAGGTACAGTCGTAAATTTTTATATGAACGGGTAACACGTCACTGTGATGACGTGTACGATGGGAAGTATGGCAACACCGGTACCACACGTCGCATGCTCCGTTATTTTTACGCAAAAGGGGGAAAATTGCGTGACGAAGTTGCAAACGAGACAATGTTTTTGCACAAACAATGCACGCACGATTTGAAATATCTGTTTTGTACACATCATACACCATAATACGTGTTATAAGACTGACATGAGGGGATTTTGGGCGTGTTGTATTTATTTTTCGGCTTAGTAGGTCAGGTTTGAAACCTGTGGCTTCTTTCTTAGAATAGATTTTAGCGTTCGTTAGAGCCACATTAGTAGCTAAACGTTTTACTCTTTGACAGTTACGTTTCGTCATGCTTGTTAGTGTTGCCATAGGAATAAAAGTTTTTGTCACCAAGCTGTTGATTTTGTTGTTGTAAATTATTATCGGGGAAATAACAAAGCAGTGGCTGATGTCCACTATAATAAATCATCAATTAATTATACTTCGCACATTATCATTACAGTGTTAACAAGCGTGAACCGTTAACTTTAAGATAAAGTTTCGAAAATCCATATCAATAACAATTTACTCATTTACACTTAAAGTTCCCACTACATTCCACTTACCGTTAAGTACTGTACAGAAAAATATTTTAAAATTCTTGAAAAATTCCATTTAAACATGGGTTAACTAGGTGGGACTTAGCCACATTCGACTTTATACCTTAACTTAATATGCTTAAAGTTTAAAAATGAATGGTTTGAAAAGTTTCTTTAAATTGAATCAGATGGTTGAGGGAAATTAATACCGTGGGACATTGAACAGACATCAATCATGGACAACTAGCCGTAATGGGGCATCGACAGCTTCCATTATATTCGTTGAAGTTTAATTATCACTTATACTATATTGACCATTAATTTTTCAACACAAAGAAGTTATTAACGACATGAATATGCTTTTGAAATAAATGTTTAACGTTATTCATTCAATTTAATGGGTGCGTGGACACAAGATCTAAGGGTGCTTTCTCGTAATCTTGCAATAAAGGGTCACAACTAAAGAGAATGCCGCCAAACAGAGATGTGTGAAAAAAATCGTAAGCAAAACAAAGTAAAAATTAAAAAGAGGATAAGGTTAATTCAGTTGATTGGCAAAGGGTAATTCAATAAAATAAATCAATTAATTGAAAAGAGAGAGTAACGAAATCGATACACGTTTGTGGGATTTTGAACATAATGCAAAAAAAACCTACATATCTTTCGGCGTTCGGCCTCTGGTTCCAGTTCCTCCAATTACCCATAAGCGTATGCTTGCGGACGGCGAGCAATAGGTAGCTCTTCTTCCGGCCGTCAAATCAGAGCCCTCAAAGTGATATCAGTAAGATAGACAAGGTCAACGAAATCACAAAGTAACTTCTTCAGCTCTAGGGCGGAGAAAGAGGGCGAGTCAGACTTTTACTGATAAAAACCCACTTGTGTCCAGTTGCCTTTAGTGTTCTGAAGCCACCCTGCAACCCTAGCAATCATTCGACGGCGCGTGAATTCCACGCGCGTCTCAAGATGTCAGCAAACCGTAGGGGCCCCACAGGGTCGAAGCCTACTGGGGCCATGGGTACATTTCTAAATGGAAAACCCGGAGCCTTGAAACGCAAGGCAAGGAAAAAATATAGAAGTGGATTTTAGTCAGTAAAAGTCTAACACGCGCTCCCACTCCGTTCAAAAGCGGGAGACAACATTGGATATTTTCCCACCAAAAAAAAAGATGACAGAATCTAGTAAATAAATAAATGATTGATACTCAAGCTAGTACTTAACTTATGTACTTAGGCATACATCGAACCCCGGCCGTGCTATCGTCCGCCGTAGTATAGTACGGTCTGTTTTCATAAGCGTGTCGTGTCAGGAGAGATTATGCGTGTCAAACTTATCTCTCTATGATAACACGCCAGAAATAGGACATTAGAAGACTGCAGTAAATTCCTAAGATCCAAACTAAAATTATAAACGCGAAAATTACTCTATCTGTTCATATGTTTGTTAAGTTACAAGTCCAAAAAGAATTGATAAATTTAAATTCAGATAGATCGAAATATGAAGAAGGTTTTAGGTTATTTTTAGTACCAGTTTTTTGTTTCATTGGGAGCAATTATCAACAACCACGCAATAGAAGCTAGTCAGCTGTGACGATTCAAAAGAAATACTTCATCTATTTAATATTATCGAATGCTATCCTATAACATAATCAGTTTATATAAGTGTAACGTTACTGTTTGTGACACACAAATCTCGTCTTTGTGAGAGTGATTGGACAATAATCCTTAAGCCTGCGAGATTGTTTGAAAGAATTACCGCGGTCCTAGAACGCCAAAGGGGAGCTTAAGGTAGGTTTTAGTTAATAAAAGTCTAACACTCCCTCTCGCTACACTGAACGCGAGTGAAGATATTTTAAGATTTGAAGTGCGAGTTCTCACGTGTCTTCCAGGTTCGCGGGCATACCGGTTACCTTACAATTACTGAAACGGATCTTAAGCGCTGGGTTCAAGTTGCGCAGAAGTCAAATATTCGGTCTCTTTAGTGGTGCGAAGTGAGACGCTGGGGCGGGAGTCTCAGTGATTGATTGGCTCGCCGCGCCATCGCGTCATAGACGTCACTCATGATTCGTTCCCGGCGCTTGCAGCATGTATCTAACAACGACGACGATTGGCTCGCCAATGTATGGAATGCGCAAAGCGATCCCAACTCTAACGCCGAGCGCTCAAGATCCGTGACGGTAATTGTATGCTCCATTACCGTTTTAAAAGCAATGGTAATGAATAAATAACAAATTAAATCAGTCATGAACCATTGATTCTCTTTTAAAAAGAGATTTTAGACAATTAGCATTGGTGCAACTGCACTTTTGACCTCTGAGTGTACCTGCCTGGGTTGGCAACCGATACCGAAATGTGTATCGTACGGCAATCAATCTCAAAGAGTTGCAAAGAGTTGATACTTTTGTCAGATTGATTTTTTTTTTACGTGAGAAATCAGCATATGAACACAACGTGCCATCGACTCGGGCTTGGTCCTTGCCGGATGGCGTGCTACCCATTACTCGCCGTGTGAAAGCTCTCGCATGCGTTAGCCGGGAGTCGGCCTGCGACTCCCGACGCTCGGACCGTCTCCGGCGGGGACCGGTGCGTTAGGCTTGCCTCTGCCTCCTCAAGATTTCAGTTGCATCCTTGCTCGCATTACTGCTTCATCTTCTTCTGCTCTCTGCAGAGAAACGTGACCGCCTCCCATTCCATTTTGCTCCATACCAACCACAGGTACAATGACAAAGAAGGAACTGGGGTGGATTTTTCGTCACTAAAAGTCTGACACGCCCCTCCCGCTCAGTCCAAGGGATGTAATCGGGTGATTTCAAATCTAAAAAAAAATCCACCACAGGATTTAAATGAATGCATTCTACCTAACTACATTCAACTATCATTAATTTCAGAGCAGTCAGTTACTTATAGTCTGACCAGACCACCCTGACTATCCTAAGCATAAATAAAATAAGTACTTACAAAGATAATGTCTAAACTTAGATCTAAATCAAAACAAGTGTTCCAATTTGTACCATTTAATGTAACATTGTTAACTAGCCTCCGATAGTATTTCTACAATGTAAGGCTATAAACTAGGTCGAACCTGATCTAGATTTTCCGCTAGACTATATTTTTTAAAGCGACACTGACACGGAAACCATGCTTGCGCCCGCGCACATGCGTACGCGCAAGTCATGATCGAAGGTATACACTAAACACACGCGTATACCTGAAGTTTAATTGATGTAATAGCTACTATATGGAAGCTCGTGTCTAAGTAAAAAAACCGGTCAAGTGCGCGTCGAACTCGCGCACCGAGGGTTCCGTACAAAGTTACCTTTGTAAATAGTTCGGGAGTCTCAAAAATTTTTCCGTGTAACCAAAAGTTTTTTTTTGTGACGTACAAACAGTTTTCCAACTTTTTCCTATATTTGTGCTATGAGGCCTTGTTAAATGCTAAATTACAGGATTCTTAGTCAGCGAGAAGTACACTATAGGTTTAAATTGCGTCAACTTAAAAGTTTCATTTTTTCAGCGTTTCTTTGGAGTAGCAGACTTGAGTTTATTTCATATTGATTTCAGCCTCATACTTTCACACATTCCAGAGACAATGTATCTTGACATGCGGAAAACAAAGTGATCCTAAAAGGTTTTTGCTGACTTAGGTACGGAACCCTAAAAAGGTGCACGAGTCGATCTTGAAGGTTAATAAACGCTTGCCAAGGTCGTTCCGTGGATTGGTCATCATCACATAAGATTCAGAGATTACCTAGTGCCTCGGAAAATTCGTCAAACAGTTAATCCCGCCTGTCATCTGAACATCTTTATCAGTCGTTTCGTCGTTTTCAGAAGCCATTCAATCCAACACCAGCCCTGAAAAGTAACGTATTACCCAGGTACTGTGTTATGGAGGTCTGATAGGCAGTTCCTTGTCCTTGTTCAGGCCATGGTCAAGAGCGAGACGGAATGAGATGCGGTCATCGACATCCTTACGCCCCAGCCGTCGAGACAGAACACGCGGGCGTCGCAGGCTTGCGGACGACGAGCAATGGGAAGCTCGCCGTCCGCAAGCCCGCAACCGTCCGGCCGTCCGGTAAGGACCGAGCCCCAGTAGTCGACTGCGCGTAGTGTTCCACGCGCACCTCAAAGAGATGTCACAGGGAATTTCTGAAAGGTATACCGAGGTACTGGAACGCAAAGGGCATTTGAAGGACACAGACGAATTTTAGTCAATAAAAGTTATCTAGATTTTCACTGAAAAGATTTTTAACTATATACAAAATGTAAAGTAGACATAATTATGTATAATTTACAAGATACTTTAAATAATTTAACTGCATTTATAAAATTAATATGTAGTTCTAAATAAGTTCATTAAACTTGCTAAATACAAGAATTAAAACAGCTATGTACACAATATTTATATTTGGTTTACACAAACTATCAAAACGAGTACGTAGGCACATATATATTCACGCACTTATCCAAATATTTACCAAGCTGCTATACTATGGCGTCGAAACTTCAACATTATATTTAAGGCCTAACTTCTAGACTGGGGAAGAGGTATGGACCAGGAGCCAACCACAAGGGCTGGTTCGAGGTAGCTCAAGAAAAATATACCTGAAGAATATAGGGGAGGCTTTTTCCCAACCATGGGAAAGTTTATGCTAAATATTAAACTTCAAAACGTCTGTTGTTGACCGTTGTCAACTTGTCATAATATTTTCGTTACTGTCTACTCTGTCAGCAATTTCTAAGCAAGTCGAAAGTTAAGAACTTGGATTAAATTTTTGTCGACCGAAAACGATCGATCGCTATGTCAAGACTGTTGAAACAGTTCTAGAGATTATATTAAAAGTTTAAACGTGACAATGGCGAGACAATCTTTTATTGTTTTTTTTTAACACGCTGTCCGTCATCATCATCATCATTTCAGTAGAAAGATGTCCACTGTTGGACATAGACCACCCCCAAGTGTCGCCATAACGACAGGTACTGTGCGTCTTGCATCTATTGGATTCCCACAACCCTAACCAGGTCATCGGTCCACCTTTTGGGAGGCACGGTATTCTTACTCTGGTAAAATTGTTCTATAACCGTGTCCTAGTATCAAAAATTCGAAGACATGTGACATCCACCAACCCACACTGGGCACTATTAGACGATTACGACCCGCTCCTTCTCCCTAGAGAGAAGGCCTAAGTCCCAGCAGTGGGAATGGGAAACGTTATTATGCTGAGTATGCTGCTGCTATGTCCTATAATCGATAAAACAATTATTGTCACGCTGCCGTCATGTCATGTCGCGCCTGTCTTCGCGGACCTTAATGCGAAAAGCTGTGGTCTGACTACTGAAACAGAGTCAGTGGATCTATCGTCGTGCGCAGACGTCGTCTTACCATATTTGGAAGCGGCCGCCTCAACTGTCACGACACCGCGATCTTCGCAGAACTGAAGGGTCGCTATGCGCTCACAAAACGAGAAAAGTATTCGTTCTATTTGATTCCAAGAACGCCCACAGACTTTTAAAACAGGTTCTATAATTACGGTGAAAGATGAAAGCGCGATATTGACTAAAACCAGAAATTACAGCAAGTCCTCTAAATGAACGCACTGAGACATCTACATAATACTCACATTAGTAGTCCGCGCTTTGTTTGACGTCCTACTAAAATATCTTCAAGAGAATAAAGCCTAGGAGGCGGAAAATAAGCTTTTTGGCGCTAACAATGAACTACAGAAACTCGGAGAGTTACTTGAGTTAAGTCTCTGTAATTAATTTTGCATACTCTGAATTAAACATGCTCTGCGGTGGTCCTCTGATGAGGGCGCGGTTGGAGATGAAATTTTAGATTACAGGGGCAATTCTACCCAACAATCCTTCATTGATAAGACAATATTTCGTTGTAATTGAAAAGTACCTTTTTTCTTTGTTCTGAAAATCTCCGCGGTCTTGGGCGGAGCGGAAGATAGTGGCAGACTTTTCCTGATTCAAAACCCACACCTGTTCCTTCGTTGCCTTTCGTACCGGGGCCGAATCTTCCTTCTAGAAGCAGACCCTACGGTTTGCTGACAACTCCTTGAGATACCTGAAATGCTAGCACGATCATTTCCTCAGAAAGCACGTTAAGCCATTAGTCCTGGCTGTCTTTTAAAGGTTCTTTACAGTCTCTACTAGTAGTGAGAAGTCAGAAAAGTTGAAAACTGTCTTACCAATGGGTATAGTGATACCTAGTTAATGGAATGTGGAAGTCAGATAGATAGCCACTCTATGTAAAACTCTGATATTAAGCTACATCTGCTTGCTTCAATGAGATGTCAGTGACAGAGATAGAGGAGATGGATGGGTGGTTGGTGGATGGGTGGTGGTGGAGTGTGGTGTGAGTGAGTGAGATGTGATGTGACGTGGTTAGGGCCGATAGGCCAGGGCTGCTAAATTGTTCGAAACAGTTGCCGCAGAACCAAACGCAAAAAGCCACGGAAAGAATTGAGTTGGAAATTTATTCATTTACATTGTTGGAAAAACCTTTCCCAACTATGATAGACTTGTCCACCTCCAGCTAACGACCTTTAGCACGATCGTGTTCTGAATTCCACTTCGAAACTCAATCTGAAAAAAAGTTACCTACATGCCTTATCTTTCGCTGTATCAAAGAATATTAACAAGTGCAAAAAACCGCTACTTTTATTCATACAACAAATTTTTCCTTGTAAAAACAAGTTCTTTAAACAATAATTAGTACCGCTAATTGCAAAAACTGCGAACTTTCGGAAAAACAAGAACGAATCAAACAAAATTAAGTCAATGCAGGTGTCAGCAGATACCGATCACCTTTCAGAAGTACCGGTAGACACGCCATGTGCAAAACAAAATGGCCTACCGGACAGATGGCATTGATTCTGATGACAATAATTATGTGTGGACACAAGCATTCAGGGAAATAACAACAACAGGTGTACTTACTAAAATAACGATTTACCAATACTTGTAACGAGAATTCCTCAACAAATCTGCTTTATGAAGAAATAAATTAAGAAATAAGCATCATCATAATTATTGACAGCTGCTCTTTTTGGCTACCGAGTCTTTTCAGAAAGGTGCTGTGACGGTTTTTTTTTTCGTCTTTTGGGACTTTGGAACAATTATTGTAATTAAGTATTCAAACTTGGAACAAAAACAAGTCGTGTGAATTTACCTATTTATATAAACTGGCTTCTGTTCGCGGCTTAACTCACGTGAAAAGTGTTTTATTAGCTCAATGAAATAATACTACCGGGGCAATGATAACCTCATCCGTTGTTTCATCGGTTGGAAAGTGTTCTATGTAGATATTTATTTATTTATTTTATTCTTTAAGCACCATAGAGTACAAATGTGCACTTAATGCCTTATGACATTTTCTATTAGTCAAACTTTGGGTGATGCAGAGACAAATTGTGCCCGCGATTTCGTTCGCGTGAACTACAGGATTTTGAATTTATTTTTTCTAAAATAAAAGTAGCCTATGTTACTCTTTATTACATCAGCTACCTGCCAAAAAGAGTCCCGTCAAAATCGGTCCAGCCATTTCAGAGATTAGCCTGGACAAACAGACTGATTAAAATTGAAAAAAAAATGTTATTTTGGTGTATATACCGTATATATGTTCATATGCACGTAGTAGAAAGCAGTTATTTCAATATTACAAACAGGCACTCCAATTTTATTTATACATATAGATGTATAGATTACATTTTACTATATATGTATCTAAGTTATTGTCTAAACGAGTACAAAGTTAGGTAAGCATCGTTATTGCAAAGTAAACGCAAAATACAGTGAGACACGGTTACTTTGGCATAACATGAATATAGATGGGACGATATTAACACCTGGTGATGTTAATTTTGATCCATGCGTGTGAATATAACCTTATCCTTTTTCGAAACAATTAAAAAAGAACTGGACAAGTGCGAGTTGGACTCGCGCCCTGAGGGTACCGTACAAACTTACCCATGTTAATACCTAGTTCAATACAGGAATGTAGTCTCGGAAGATTATCCAAATCGCAAAAAAAGAGACGTATTAGTACAGTTTTCAGATTTATTCCTTTACTTGTGCTAGACCTTGCTTTACGCCTTTCAATCGAATCGTGTCAAACAGGTACCAGTGCGAGATGCTGGGGATAAAGTTGTCGCCCATTAATAAGATGTTGCGTGAGGACAGCGCGCAGTTTGTAGTGAGGAGATGAAGGCTGGAGACTTGACTTGCCAATCGTAAGTAAAGCTCTGGAATGTAATAAATTATCAGGGACCTATTTAATAAAAGTGACAAGTAACAATCGGTATTTTTTTTTTATTAAACACCTGTCACAGAAATGTGTCTATGACGTGTAGACCTGCCCCCCTAGCCAAGTTACAACCAGTTTGTGTCGAATTCCGGTCTCTAATCGGTATCGCCTCGGTGACAGCAATTGTAGAAAACGATAAGTTGGTAGCCATGTTGTCGCGCCTGAGTCGGCCGCTTGTTCTACAATGTAGCGTTTGTCTAACAAAGGATGTAGCGTTAAACATTGTAGAAACGATTTTGAACGATGTGAACTTGGCTACGAATTGTCTATTCGTTTGTTCCGACCACGCCACTTTACGTTGAGATGACGTCATTCCCATACGTTTCATCACTTTTCGACAGCGTTAACGATTGCAGAATAACAACTTGGCTAAGCGTGCAGGTACTTATACAACACTAGCATCTGCCAGCGGCTACGTTCGCGTGAAAATAGGACTTTCATACAAACGTCCAACCCCCTTTTACTCCCTAAGGGTTTTCGTAAAATCTGTTCTTAGCAGATGTATACAACCTATAAGGAACCTACCTGCCAAATTTTAAGTTTGTAGATGTACTTATAGTTTCTGCGTGACCTATCAGTGAGAGGTTTTTCGCTGTTATATAAATAAATGTAAAGACGAAACGTAGGTACATCCGGAAATACTATGAACAGAATCAGCTAATTTATTTATTTCAAATATTTTAAAATAGGTAATTTTTAATATGAATTATTTTATTTATTACCAATTATAATTAATTTCTTGATAAAATTTCATGCGTCAGTAACGTGTTTGTGTGTGCGTGCGTAGATACTGCGTAGTAGGTAGATGTATCGATACCGATGCGTGTGCGTCGATGCCCATCTACATGCTATTAGTAGGCCTATAATAATATTTGTCTACTATTAGGATATTAATAATTCCTTAAAAAAATAAATTTGGGACAAACGGTCACTGTTATGAAGTTTGAAAAAAAAAACAAAAGAAATGGTCATCTACATCTACACTACACTTTATTATTTTTTATAATAGAAAGAGGAAAAGTTCGTTTTATTGTTTGTACCGAGTTTCTTACCGATAGAAAGCTGCTTTATTCCTGAATGACGTAGGCTATATATTAAGTACGTCCGATCCAAATTTAGATCTGTGAGAGCGCTGCGGTGAAACCTCGATCGACCAGCAGATCAAACGCCGCAAATGGATCGGCCACACGATCCGAAGGGACCCTAAACATATACCAAGGCAAGCCCTAGATTGGAATCCCCAAGAAAAGCGTAAACATGGTCGCCCTAACCAGACCTGGCGACGAACGGTCATCGCAGAGGCGAAGAACGAGAAACGAAACGCGAAGCTCAAGACCGAACGAGATGGCGGCGCCAACCTTAAGTAAAGTAAGTACGTCCGATCCATGTATCGAGCTGCAATAAGCAATATAAAACAGTAAAGATCCGAGAACTTCTAAAAGTCTTGATAGCTTTTTTAATAAAAATAGAACTGTAATGTCATCCTTTGGAAGAAAAGTTAAGTACTATAGTTGTGTAAAGTAGCTCAAACATCGTATAGTGAATAGTCGCAAACGATATAATTTTATTTTGGTGGTGTCGTTTACTTATTAGATATACTAGTTTTTAACAGCTACTTCACCCATGCGAAATAAGAACATCCAATGGGAACATACTCACTGGTGTGAGTGTTCCCCCTACGTGCTATTTTTATTATTGAATTCTCGTACTTGACCACTAATTCACGCCGATGAGTTTTGACTGAATCGACAAATGCATCTTGGCCAATGATCTTCTTGGCTTGTTTCTCAATCGACTCTAGCGAATCAAATCTAGTATTTAGCAGTACTCAAACGCCGTGTGCCAAACACAAAACTCGGTTCAGACATTTAAGCGTGAAGGATTACCATACATACACACACACATACAAATAATACAAACTTTCGCCTTTATAATATTAATGGTATATTTTATTGCGCACCCCAAAATAAGTACAGGGCTTGACAAACATTTCATCTATGCTAACATCTCTTTGTCTCTTGTGTTAGTACGAACTTTGGACAATGTTAAAGGCTGGGGACACATCGGTTGACCGAGTGGATCGCATGAGAAACACAAACAGACTAATCTTACAGCAAACATTGTGCTCCACGCAAACCATTGTTTGAAAGTGAACGCGTGCTGATTTTTTCGTCGTTTTACTCTTCAAACTTTTTTTCATACACAAAAGAGTTCTCAGACACATTAAAAATAAATTCGATTGTTGTCTACGAGGTTTTGTTGCGCTAAGTCGCATTTTTTTTTTTAACTCAGGCTTTGTTTGATGTTATCTGGATTGGGATTAAAACTCGGTCATTTATTTAAAAAAATAAAAAGTTTAATACACTTTTGATATTGTGTTAATAATAACAATGCAATACAACAATATATTTACCTATATTCGTTTTTTCAAATGTCAACTTCGTTTCATCGTCGAAACATTTTTTTTTTGTTTTTTTCGTCAAACTCTAAAGAACTACGAAGAAAAAAACAAAAAAAAAATATTTGTCAAAATTATGCTGCCTAACTTTCATCTCATCAAACATTCAGGTACATAAACAGTGGATAAAATCTTTAATTATGTCTCCTCATATGTATGAGGATAAAAGCATGTGCTTTTATCTCATAATCTCTACTTACAATAGCCGAGATAGAAATAACTCTCCCTTTGGTTAGGGTCTGAACACAATTCTCGATAAAAAATCATCTGTCACTGACTTAAGAACGTATATGAACAGATAACAACATAATATTTGGATACCTTAGTCTAGAGACGGAGTTCAACAGGGCTCATCTATACTCCTCTAGCCTCTCGGAATATAAAAGTAATTACCTATGTCTTTGACTGTTAAAGACATTATTGTTTTATGTTTCGAGGGCAGATAGGCGAAGACCGTCTCTCACTGGACGCCTGAGGTCGGACATCGCCGTCGAGAACGGCCGCGGCAAAGGTGGTATGACATTCTGATAAAGGCCCAAAGATCGCCCGGGACCGAGGTTTGGAAAGAGAGAGAGAGTGAGAAATAGGTGTAGGCCTTTGCCCAGCAGTTGGACACAATGCAGGCTAAAAAAAATATATTTCGTGTGCAACACAACAGCCCCCAATTGAAAAGATCAAAACCTTTTTCTTGTTGTCTTTATACTAACGTCCTATTTGACAGTCATCCTAATTTGATGTCCCTGCAACGTGGTCCGCCATTTTATTGTCGTAAAAATCTCCAACGCCTAATCGCTTGTCAAAGGTCCAATCGAGGATTTAAAATGTCAGAAGAACTTGTCAATTATACAGTCGATATGTGACGTACATATTGGTTCGAAGGATGGGTCTTGCTACATACAAATAAGTGAGGTTTCGCTCAATATTTGCAGAGCCGGTTTCGTTAGGGTGACCACTTAACATATGTTCAAGTAAACTAGAGTCTGTCTAAAGTCTTTGGAATTTTTGAATGAAACAAAAAATCTCTTGTTGGCAACATCAATTTTAGTTGTCAGTTTCTTGGGATGATGGATTCTATAACAGATATTGATCGTAATATGGCTAGTGATCAAGTGTGTGAATCAATAAGCAGAATAGAATATAGAATCAGATTTTTCTGACGATTCCAGATTTATGTCATTACTTTATACTTACCTACTTATTATGACACTCACTACTATATCTTTGCAAATTGAAATAAATATAAAAGAAAATATTTTGCATTTTTTATTGTTGTAAATCCCTCAACAATAAAATGATTTATATTTAAAAAAAATATTTATTTCCGATACTTTTTATAAGGTTTTATTAGTAAACAATGATCAAGATCACTCAATCAACCTAGATTATTCAACCAATGTTGACTAAATCAGATTTCCATTTTACCCTAATAATTACCCAAGTTGTTTGACTTTTAGACTGACTCTAAGTACAGGCCATGAACGTGAATTGGTGTCGTTAGGAACTTTGACATGTTTCAACATTCTGCCGTGTTTTTGGTTGAATAATAATAATAATATTCCACAACTATCGCGCAACGCCGTCTAGTTTCAAGCTAAGCAGAGCTTGTGTTATGAGCACTAGACAACTGATAACATACTTATATTATTCAATACATACATATTATAGATAAATTACACCCAGACACAGAACAAAAGATCATGCTCATCACACAAAGATTTGTCCTGGGTGGGAATCGAATCCACGACATTCGTCATAGCAGTCAGGGCCGCTAACCACTACACCAACAGTGCAGGCCAGTCAATAAATAAATCAGTCAGTCAGTGAATACATTTCGTACAGGCCTGATTAAATTATAACTGTATGAACGCTCCTACAGATTTCTGGAAATATCAGTGTTAGAAATCTAAAGACTAGTGAAGCAGCTAACAATAAAATATTTTATTCGATATTGATATATGGATGTATCTACATAGAAGAATCATTTAGTTGTTGAAACAGAAAGAATACACCCAAGCAAAATTATACATAACAAAAAATGATAAGAATAAAAACGAAAACAAATATAAAAAATAATATCACTTATTCTTAGCCCTTTGCGGTCACAAAAGATCTAACTAAATACATTGTTTATGATTAAACTAGACGTTAGACTGAATGAAAACAAAAACGCAAAAAAACACAAGCTTTTTTGGTAGTTGGGTAAAGTTAAAGTCATAATTATCATAAGTCGGTTTTATTTTTTTAATTGACTTTTCAGTTGCTTTATAGCACGACCGTCTAGTAAAATTAAATTTAACTTTAGTGTCAGTAAACTAAGAAAAGGAAAATTTTACTATCCCGTCGCTTCAAGACAGCTGGTACTTAATTAGAAGTGGGACATTCTGTGAAAGTACCTATTCCACTCTCTAATCGAGGTATAATAAAAGGAAAATAATTAAATTCAGCATTACGAACGCTGTAACAAGTAGAATAACGGTAAAGTAGTCATGCCTTAGTGATATCTGAAACAATTAGCATAACACTACTAACACCTGGCCTTGTTCATATTAATTAAATTTCATTCGCACGAATTTGAAACGTTCGCGTGTTCGTTCAATTGTAATTACACGAATTCACATGAGGGAGTCCCAAAAATCGATACGCAGGAGGCAGGTGCGGTCAGCACTAGACGGCATGGCGCCAGTAACTCCGCCCGGTCAAGAAGGGAGAACGCTTATTGCCGAGCCCTTACATACATTACAGCTCTCACTCAATTCGGTCGGGTTGTATCGGCCATGACTTTCGCCTGACGTCCTCCCCTCCTGTCATAAATTTTGTTCCTGTGCAAAAGTACCCGGCCTAATTAAGTTGGGATACTTCTGAATATTTCAAACGTGCTACCAGGAGTCTTGTACAATCGGCCCTTTGAAGGTTATCACCAACTATAATTACGTGGTAATATTTCAAAGCTTTGGCTGCTCGTGAGGGGTTAGTTCGGGTGGTAAGACAGCCTACAATATGGATCCGTGTAAAAGGGTCGTGTTAAGTACATAAAAACTTTCCAGACTTTGCAGTAAGCGTAACTATCTTCTCTTGGGGACTAAGTAAGCTTAAATTTATAATAATCTCAAACAGACGAAGTCAACTCCTATTGAGTTTAAGGTGCGTCCGTCCAAGTCGCTGTGAGGTTGATTAATCTACTTACTTGTTGATTTGTATATACAGTTTCAAGAAATATTTACTTCAGACTATACTCTTTTATACTTGCCGAAAATCTTTTCATCATATCTGGACACTCGTTAGTGACTAGCACTTTTTCTGCGACTTCATCGCCGTTGATTTCATGCAGACACATGCTTTGAGAGGTTACTGGAAATTCTTTGGTAGTACTTTAAACTGTACACCTTTCATAACATTGGGACACTTTAGCTACGAGTACAATTCATATCCAAACGAAAATTCAAATACTAAACCTGAAAGACAAACAAGGATATGATCACACAGCACGTCTACTAGTGTCGCGATCGCGAGGTGAACGAACGACCGCCACAAACGACTCCCTTAGCGTTTCTCGCGACGTTTCCGTTTCCTGCGACCAATCGATAACAATATCTTTGCAAGTGTGAAGCTCCTCACTACGAGTAGTGACGACTAGGCCCAAATGTTTTCATTGATAGAAACAGTTAGTTTTTGGAGCAAACTTTTCTTGTGATTCTTGAAAAGTTCCAGGAGTTTGTTAAAAATCTGCAATATAAACTGACAATTCTCGTCATGTGAAGAGGAGGGATGAAGCGCATATAACTAAGAGAGTTCTGAGTATACATGTAGATGGATGGAGAGGGAGAGGAAGGCCGAAAAAAAGATGGATGGATTGTGTGAAAAGTGATATGAAAGAAAAGGGAATTAGTGATAGTTTGACGGGTGACAGGACAGAATGGAAGAAGAAAACGTGTTGCGCCGACTCCAAGTAATATGGGATAAGGGCAGGAAGAAGAAGAAGAATTCTCGTCATTGTTTGCGGCAATTCAAGCCCTAGAACAAACCACTTATGACTGCAAATTGTTCGAAAGAGTTATTGTAGCCCTCACAAAATGCAACTGAAGGAACAGCGTGTGTTTTCTGATAGCTACAACTTAGGGGTCTTTATTCAAGTGTGAAAAGAATAATTCTAGGCAAGCGTGCTCCATTGTCGACCACATCATCGGTGAGATGGTGGTCAAACGCGAGCCTATCAATAATAAAAAGAAACAGCCGGAATTTTAGTCAGTAAAAGTCTGATATACGCTACTCCACACAGAGTAAGAGAAGTCATCTGATGATTTCCCAATTAATAAAAAAAAACTGCCCGCCTATATCTTCATAATTTCACGTGGCACAAAACGGCCTCTTACTTTACAATTCATATCCGACTCGACCGTTACTCGAGCATATATTTCACACTAACAAAGCACCCATTGCTCATAAAGTACTCGGTTTCAGTCCCAGTTAGAGACATGGTTTAAATTCTATACTATTCTATAGAAGTATACACCATTGTCAATGTTACGAGCCTATAAACTGAGCTGGGTTAGGTGCTGAATGTCAAGCGAAAGGTCGCAAGCGCCGGTTAAAGCACATTTAGCGACTAGTATAGGTATCGGGGACGCGAGATTAGCTACACCGTTTCTGTCCTTTCTGTCATTTTGGTAGTGTTGAAAAGATTCAGAAATTCTATAGTCTTACTCGTTATGTTTGCTTGCCAGGGTGCTATTTAGCCGTGGCTATTTTTGCCAGTTATTCCATAGGGCCTTAGGCTATAGGGCCTTAGTTTCATGGGCACTCTTTTTTTCTTTTTCAGAGAAGCACTAATTATATGAATTTTTGTTTCATCGAAGCTGATCCAAAATGTTATTGCTTTCAATTTCGTTTACTTACCTAAATTAAATGATTTCGTTCCTTTTTTGAGGTGGGAAATCATTGCGAGAGGGAGATGATGATGTGTTCCTTTAGTTGCCCTTTCGCATTCCAAGGCCACAGTAATTCTTTCTAACAATCCCGCAATCCATTTACTTCTTTCCTTTACTTTCCGACGGTAAAAATGTTCTTTGTAACAGCAAAAAACGTTGGCAAAACTTTAATAAAATCCAGAAATTCGATCATAATATTTCCGCAACTAATCGTAGGTGGGACGAAATCATGAAAAACGTTCCTCTTAAACGTTTATGTAAAGAGCTCTCGACAGTTTGTCGTACAACGCCCCGCGACGTACACATTAGGCCTACCCTAGTGATGTGTGAGCGAGCCAGAATAGGTAAAAGGTTTTCACCATCTGCTCCCCCTACTATATTAAAACTTGTGCAAAGTGGGTGTGAGTTTATAAAAAAGCGTCGTCTGGCGAGAAATATGGCGGTGTTGAACCATGAATGTGTATTGAACGACTCTAATACACACTCCTTGCTTTCGAACCGGCAATAATCTTTGTATGAGCTATTCGTTTGCCGTCTTCTTGTTCTGTAAAAGTCACGAAAAATTTTTTAAACAGACATTTTTGTTTATCGAACGAAAAACGATGTCTTTGCCAGTATGCAGTTAGATTAAGGGTCTTTAAGTCAATAGTGAATGGGTTACTTTAAGCCATCGTCGCGTCGGCCACATAATCGTTTACCATCAGGTGAGATAGTGGTCAAACGCGAGCCTATCTGGCTTCTAGTTCTACGTTCATAGAAGCGATACGATGCCACCATGACTATATTTCTTAAAATTAATTGTAATTCTTGGCAAAAAATTATTGTAATTCTTGGCAAAAATTTATTGTAATTCTTGGCAATTTTATTTTTCACTTTGCCCCTGACTCCGAATTAGGTACTCGTGTCTTGGATGCGTTCACAAACCCTTAAATACACCCAAACCAAAAACAACTATCTTTAAGCCAAACAAATATTTGTTTCAATTAAATATTTTAAGCAATATTAAAATTTATATATGAAAATTCATCGTTATATTGGGAAGGTACAACAAACATAAACAAAACAAATGACTTCTCAGCAAACCGTGTTATGAAACTTCTCAATAAACTTCAGCGTTAATGAGTGTATTATCTACTTCATGTTTTTGTTTCGGAGATGACCTGTGCCGTACAGCTCAGGAGCGTAACCCACCAGCTATTTCCAAACGAATTTGAATGAAAACCAAATAAATACAAACACTGATTACACGCAATCTGCCTACCATTGATTTCTAAGTAAGCATTGCGGTTAAAACCGTTGAAAAATTCACCCCAGGAGCGGCCAACTTCGTCCAATCCAATTACTGACGCGGAACTCCGGAAATTCTAAACCGATTATACGGAATTGAAAACATTAAGTACTTTACGGATTTCGACTGTCCCTCGTCGGGACATCGAACCTTATTCCCGGCGAATTGGTGTCACATTATAATGGCGACGAAATGATTACGAAGTCAAAGATAGAATTTCGATGAAAATTATTTACGGAAAACTCTTATTTCGCACTCCGAGCAAAGAAATTACTGATTAGGAAAGTTTTATAACTTGCCATTCAGAGGACAAACATCGACTCGATAAAAACGTGACCGAAATAATTGGTCGTTACAACTTTTGAACTGAAAACAAATCGGTTTTGAAAGATAAATCATGTAAAACTAAATACACTGTAAAGGGAGCTTATGAAACTTCTCAAGATTATTAGGTATTAGACGATTCTTTATTTATTTTATTATTTGGTAACCGATGCCCGGCACTATGTCATTAGATTACAATTCAATATTTTTTTGTTTTTTGCATACCATAATTCTATATCTAGTTAGTCCCTTTTTTCGAAAACAAAAGTGACCAAAGTTAGTCCTTATAACATCAACTATTTACCAGTAAAAGTGTCATCAAAATCCGTTCAGCCAAAATTATTATTTACATCCTTTCCGGTCACATCATCCAAAAACCTATCCATCATATCTTTGATCTCATCTTATTCATGCTCAAAATTATTGTCCTCGTAGATAATCACCATTTCTCCGCATCACAGACTCACAATCACATCACACAAAGAGATCTTAATATACGTAAGTCATTCCTCAAAACATATGTATACTACGGCAAGTAACTATAGAATCAAACGACTGCTGTCGGAATGATTGAATTCCGTGTTTTTCTTTCCATTTTTCCTGCGATATTTGGATTAGCTTGTCGCTACTAAGATAGGCCACCAAGACCAAAAAAAAAAACGATACAAAACCAACAAGAGCCAATCTCACATCCTTAATACATTTCTAAACCAAAAAAAAATCACGATATGAAACCTTAATAACATTCATTATCACTGCGCAAGTGATATTTCATTGAACTAAATCATCTCATAATAAAGTACAACATATCTATGTACCAACCATTTCACACACGCATACACAAATACAAGCGCACTAAATATTACATCAGCAACATGAATATTGATGCGAACATTCACAGATTGCTATTAATTAGAGCACTTGCACAATACATCAAGTAACGGAACCACAAGTAGGGTTACCAGATGAAAAAATAAAAGTCCGTAGAAAACGCCTGAAGCCCTGAAGATTTCAGAACGGAAATCATGAAAAATCTTGAGGTTTTTATTTGCAGTTTGAAAATTTTCTCTCAAACGTACTTAACTATTAAAAAAAGTCTCAATATTAACATTTTTAAACACTGCGGATTTCGCTCATGCATTGTAGGTACATCGCACTTGAAGTGGGGAGGGGCAGTGGTGTGGCAGGGATCCCTTTACCAAAGAAATATTATTATTTTTTTTTTACTTTTAATTAAGTTCTTTTTATTAATTTCTTCAATGAACTTTAAATTTTAAGCTGTATTTAAAAGAAAATTTTAAAAATCCTTGGATTTGCAAAATCCAGCAACACAGAAGAGTTCAAAAATCCCGAAATCTCAGGACAAATCCAATGATGAGATATGGTAACCCTACGCAAGTAGTGCTAACGATACGATTTGTACCTTAAGACACGGGTGCGAGAATATTAAATGCTAACTATTCGCGATTTATGACAGCAAAGTGACCCTAGCATTAGATGGAGGCAACGAAAGCGCGTTGTCTTCGTGAGTCACGACTCGAAAGTGACAACTTACACGTAGGTACAAGCACGGATAAAAGTGCAAATTGCATCCGGCTGTAAAACCTCGGGAACATTCAATTTAACAAGTCTCCGTTAGCGATAATGACGTGTTACATTGTATTGACAGCCTTCTGAGCTTCGCGGAATCATGGTTCTTCTCAATATTTAATATTTTTCTTCTTTTAATTTCTATAGCTCCCGCTCTGAGTGGAAGGAGAAGGCGCGTCAGATTTTTACTGACTAAAACCCATCTTATGTTCCTTCGGGGCCTAGCAGGGTCGAAAGATATCATGACCATGGGTTGACAACGCAAGGCAAAGAAAAAATACACTAGTGCATTTTAATTAATCACTCAAAGTCTGACACACAGAGCGGGAGGCTCTGCTCTAGAGTGGAAGAAGTCATTGGATGATATTACATCTAAAAAAAAAAATACTATGTTTCATAGTTACCTCCACGCAGCTCGTTTCTACTGAACCTAATATAGATTTTCCTAGCCATTCTCAACGCATTCAACATAACCACAGAAATCATAATTGTTTTCGCTCTAGTTTTCATCGCTCCAATTTTCTTCTTATCAAAGCTGCTCTCGAAAGTACTTTCACGAAGCGAAGTTACCTGTGACATAATCTATAAGTATCAAAATTATTTAACGTCACTTTTGCCGCTTCTTGTTAGGTCTCGTTGACATTAGTTGACAGTAACGATAATATAATCTATTTAGAAACAACTCTTTCAATGACCGGATAACGTCGCTGTAACAAGATCCCATTGTTCTTTTTTTTTTGATAATTATTAAATTGTATCGATTTAATCTTGGTACTTTCGATTTCTTTTGTTCGAAAGGAACAATTACATTCGAATGACGTAATGCTTCTTTTGGCCGGCCTAACTTTTAACACTTAACCTTTTTCGAGAGGCCAAAGATAAGTTTTTAAAGTCTGTAGACAGAGTAGCTGTTGATAATTTATCAGTAGCTTGATACTTTTTGTATCAACTTGGTTTAACTTTGTTATTACAGTTTTAAGAGACTCTTTTGAAGAAAGTTAGTACTTACAATGATTTATTCGTGTGATAAAAAGTATATATAATTTATAACATTTCTTGTCTGGGGAAGTTTCGCACCGTAATTTCGTAGCTACAAATTTCATCAAAGTGTTAGCTGCTATTTGCCTCTAATAATTTCTAGTGCCTATCTCAATATATGAAACAAGGGCAATATATAAAATTCACGCCATCATCCAGTTGGCGCCAAAATAGTCGAGAGGTTTTCTACTATTTTATACATGACATTGACAGCAATTCTGTACCTCAGAGGTAAACAATAGTAACTCCACTTTTTTGAAAATATGTTTTATTGCACTATTAAAATCGTAAGAAGCTGTTCTACGTAATGGTATAGGGTATGATGTCCTACGACATCTATGTAAACCCACAAAAACGTGTCGGGTAGAGGACTTCAAATGATGATAAGATTGTTTACTTTTCAGCTTTATGCGCACTTAATGTTGTTCTTAACTTTATTGTAATTATGTGTAAAACATAATAATTCCATCTAATAATTAAAAAAAAATTCAATTGAGTTTGCTCCAATATCTATAAAGCAACTATGTCAAAAATACATTTAAAGTTTCTATCCGCACGTTTTTGCCTCTCCTGTAAAATTTACTTTTTGGCACATAATGCTGTTTACCTCTGAGGTACAGAATTTAACTAATGTCATTAACATTTGACAGGTGCCTAGAGCTGACAACTCAGTGCTGCCACCTGGTGAACGCCATTTTAAAAACCCTCATTGAATATTCATTTGTAGTGTGTCTGCAAAATGTAACGAAGAAACAGCACAACGACAAAATTTATGCGGAAATCCTGAAATTATAAGTGTCTGTGCCTTATTCCAAATAAAAGGGCAAGGGTCAGTGGCTATACAGCCTATCAAGTGGCTCCTACGCGAACTTTCATAACAGGCTGAATGTAAAGTTTCCTGTGCCTTTACGTAAGACAACGATGACGGCGCGCCTCCGTGCGCCGCGGTCGTGATCTTGAACTGTGGGGCATACCATTGTCTCATTGACTTGTGCTTTGAATGACTTTGCTGTGGTCCCTTCCCTTTCAACTTGAAAAAAATCCTAATGGATATTAACTAAGGGGCGCCGCGACAGATGAATTTCCATACAAACGTAATACCACGCACATTTGCAGTTGGAGCATATTTCCAACATATTATGATGATATTCGGTTATAGACAATATTTATCTAGGTTCCGTCTTTCTTTAAAAAAAAAAAACAAAAAAAAACAAAAAGAAATTTAAGCGAATTGTATTTCGCACTTTTTTACAGCGTAAATGGCAAAACATGCCATTTGGCTTTTCCTGTAGGTATAAGAAATAACAATATTACTAATATTGTCGACGTAGGAACCTAGACAAATATTGTTTAAAACCGATTTGTATTGACATATCACAATATCAGTTGTTTAAACAGAGTCCTAATTTAAAAAAAAAAACACTAAAATGATATTCTTATTTGTCAGCGGTCTCTCTAATTCTGATTCTTGCCCAATCTCTGCATTACTACATATCTATTTCCACACATCGAAATAGGTACATTTGATTAATAACACTCTTTCAACTCATAGCGTGTGGATTAAAATAATGAGATCAACTACCAGTGCCGAATTTGTTATTCGAACTATTTCCACTCAAATATTACTAAGTAGATAAAATATGACCAGTTGAGTAATATCTTTATCGACTTTCTTCACATAACAAGGATTTAATCCTCAGATTTTCCGATAAAGTTCTAAGATTATAATGTTACGAAACGTGGAACATGGCATCGAAATGCCGCCATTAATAATGTAAGGATCCATAGGTTATTAAGATAGCAAAACAATGGATTTGTGGAGTTGTATAGTGAAGAATGGTGCGGGTATGTGAGTGGGGCTGTGTCGCGATTCCCACCGCGAGCTCAGCACCACGTGGGCTGTCGTTTGAAATAAACATGACAAGCTCGCTCTCTCTCATTATCATTGAAACTGTGGACCTGTGCTAAAGGAGTCGTCCATATACAAACATTTGTTTTTTTTTTATTATGAAAAGGCTCGCGTTTGACCACTATCTCACCTGATGTGGTCGACGATGGAGGACGCTAACCTAGAAACATTTAGCAGTTTACATAAAGACAGAGAAAGAAATCGGAGATTGCTTACTGATGGTGGCATATATTTTAAGTTATGATCTGGACTGATCTTTACAAATCGGATTTGATGATATTTCGTCAACCATTCGCTTCGCTCCAATGAAAAGAATTTTCAATTAAACTCACTTTACCAAACAACCCTTGCTGGTCAAGTCCCACTGGATCCCGACAACATATCCCACCAATTATAATATTGTATCTCATTACTCCGCTATCATGGTGTTATTATGGTAATTTAATAATAGTACATGTTACAAAATTCGCCCGCGTGCGACAGACATGGCGCGGTAAGCAATTACACGGACAAGCGACTCGCGTTCAGTCTGCTGGTTGCAAATGCCAAATTAGTATCACATACAAATTTTGGACAATAGGAGATGAGGTGCATATCAAAATTAGCTCCTATATCATTAAATTCCTTCCTTAACAGGCTATTTAATAATAAAGTGATAGAGATTATAGCACAACTATTGAAGATCTTAAATTATGGAAAAAATCTTTCATATAAGACAACTGGAGACCACTGTCTACAAAATATAGCCTTTTCGGAAAATTTCTTTCTTCACATTCATGGTTCATCCAGGTAGTGACTATGATGCTTCCATCACCACCGTGTCGACAGCAAAATTAAATTCCTCAAAAGACATGTCACTTAATTCAGAGAGAGTTCCAAAAGGTGATTCGGATGCTTTGAGAGTAACTGACTTCTACATTAGCTTTGAAAACGATACATAATTTGTTAGAGATCTTGGTACAAGCCATAAACCAAGCTTTCTCCACATAGTGACTATACAGCAACAAAGTACGATAATTTTATTTCTAATAGGTAAATGTGAGCGTGGTCTGTGGGCGATCCTTGCACCTGGCTGGAGTGAGTTTGTCAACAAAGGCCCGCTAAACCTGTTATAGTAAACGCGTAGTCGGTATTATTACGTAGAAAACAAACGATATTTCCTAGGATTACAAGTTTCTACTAGAGTTGTAGCTCTTACTTTATGGGGGTCATTATTGTTCAAGATCTAAGCTTGTATAATTGATCATCGTAGTTTTTTTTATTCAGGATCATCATCTTCTTGCTTTCGTTCCATGTTAAATGAAGTCGAAGCTACACGTTTTCTTCTTCCTTTCTGTTACCGGTCATGCTATCACTAACTTCCTTTTCTTTCAATAACTTTTCACACAATCTATCCATATTTTTTTTGGCTTCCCTTTCCTTCAACATCCATCCGCTCATAACTCTTTTAAAAACATGCTTTTCATCTCTTCTCTTTACATGGGATCAATAGTGATCACCTAAATTAAAAGCATGAACTGTAAAGCTGATTTTACCATCTACTTCATAAGGTCATTCAGTTCACAGAAGCTTGTCATTTGTAAATAACGTAATCCTATTTAAATTGTACAAAGAACCAACTTCAGCATCGGTTACATCATGTTATATTTAGGACACAAGATACTCGACCTAAATGTAATGTCATATTTCTCTTCCATTTGATTTGAATACAGTCAACACTGTCAATAGATTCGAAAACCGCACACAGCTCTAAGAGAAGAAAGAGCGACACAAAATTGTATATGCATTACCTACCAAGTACGGCTACTAAACAGTAGCTCTGCCATATTTATGCAAACATGTCGGACAAGACAAAGTTGACTGCAATGCTCGTCTCTCAATGAAATATTATGAAGTCAATGTCGTCTAACAACGGACATTTCCTTGTCGAAATCCCAAACATACTGTTAGAGTCGGGAACCAAACATCGCATTGTGAACTCGGTAGCAAGATGGCTTTAGACAACCTCGTGACTCACGACCTACGCTTAATCAGCGAAGAAAGTCATACAAAATGTTTATTTATTTGTCGAACATGACCCGAAGAATGCCCTAAGGCTAGACTGTGAACTATGGCGTCTTTGTTCCAAGTGACATTGATTTTTGCGGTAAGCAACATAATGGCATATCGAGATCTGCTAAATATTTCAACTTGAAGTGATGCGTGGGTGTCTTGTTTGAAGAGGATTGATAGCTTGAAATATCTCATTACGTTGAATATTAAGTATCTTGTAAATTCAGAAGATATTTTATGTATTATGCAATATTGTTCCTGACCAAATTTCCAGACCAAATTTGACAAATGATTTAGTCAATAGCAGGGGGATTGGCAGTATTGGCATTAGCACAATGAAACATATTGCCCGCAATGGATGTTAATGCTGATGATACAAACAACAACAAAAGTTCTTATATCATGCCTTAATAGCTATAGTTGAAACTAGGTATACCACACCATCATCATCATTATCTCTAAGACGCAGGCAGTTATCAAACTGGCATCTCCACCACAAAACGCAAATCACAATGACAAGCTCTATATCAAAGCACTAAACAAAAGAGACAAAAGCACTGTTCTAAGGCTTTTAGGTGAAGGTCGAGAAGACGTGCAGGAAGCGTGTATGAGGCCATGCAATGACGTCATTTCCTGGGCCGATGAACGACTTACATTATGCTAAGGAATTCGACGCGATAACTCGCAGAGTAAACTGGTAACAGAGTTAGAGAGTTAAGGTTTTAACGATTAACGTACTAATTTTAACGCCTGGGCCGATCGCCGCATTCCTTCAGGAATCGGGATCATGGACCGAACAAAGTTTATAACTTTCAATTTTCTAAAGGTCAATGTAGGCGGCCGTTTCGGCACGAGATTTAAGTGCCCTTCTTTAGTGTGAATTTTATAACCAGTTACAACATCGGCGCTGGATCGCGGAAGATCGATACTGCTGGTCGCAGACTTGTACCCTGAATTTGCATTCAACTTTCGCCTTTAACGCAAATTGAATTAACATAAAGTTTGCCATAACTTTGACTGCATTGCGAAAAAAATAGTTTCTTTCGCTGTTTTGTATTCCGCACAGAAGATTAAAAAATCGAGTAAGACGAACTTGGGAAAGCAGCCTACATTTTGAAATGCAATTTTGTAAAGAAGGGGGAAATAATGAAAACTCATCCGTATTTTCTAAAGTTTAGTTTATTTGGTAAGAATTAACAGTTTAACATTGATCAAAAAAAATAAATTCGTACTCTGTTCAAAGTAACATTAGACATTTATTAACCTTTTACTACTGTCCGTTCAACTGATTTTGACTTTTATTACGTTGATGGCATGACAAATGACGGCTGCAGTAAATAGTTGGTATTGTAACCACTTCTACTCGTATTAATGTCATCTTTATGTCTACGCAATAGAATTACAATCGGTTGAACAGACAGTAAAAAAAGGTTTCTTTAAATGGCTAATCTTAACGCGAATAGGGTATAGTTTAGAAAACAACCTTCAAAGATGGAAACAAGAAACAACCACAAACCAAGCAACATGAAGGCTAGGATAAATTTTAATCGAGTACATTGATTGTTCCATTGGCCGTGATAGTATCACGAGTCAATTTGTATGCAGACGTATCTATTGGGCAGTAGGCTGCCGGGTGCACCGAGCAGCCACGGTTCAACGCGCTGCAAGTTTATCGACGTTCATAAACCCGTAAATAGATCGAATGCAGTAAAACCGAGAACGCTGCATACACTCGAGCCACTGTACACGTCTGTTTCCAATTTCACTGCAATGCAATCAATGGAATTCAATCGATATTGCTAAGATATTAGAGAAATCATACCAATAAAATTTATCTGCTCTTCGAGGGAATTTGCATTGCTAAGGAATCCTTAATATTTTATTGATAACAAATGATTTGCCAATCCTGATTAAAACTTAGTATATTACCAATAGTATCGTAATCGTATCGTATCGTATCGTTCGTAATTTAGGCACCCGCCTGTTATGCGGTTGTATGACACCAATGTGAATTTTTCAATTCATATGTACTTGTCTAAGTTTATTATAATCTAGGACATTACTGACACCCTGTGCCTTGAAGAGCCTGTAAAGCCGTTGCTCCCGGTTATCATTGGTAGATCTTTGACAGTCATTACTGGTAGGCATATGCCAGAAAGTTTGACCATCATTCTATCCAAGGAGTACCGTGTTGCCTAGTTACTAGGTTGGGGAGATCTGATAGTCGCTCCATGTAAAATACTGGTATTCAGTCGCATCCGGTTAGAAATGAAGTCAACTCCGATCATCATCATCATCTCCCTGCCCTTGTCTCGTTTTATTTGGAGTCGGCGCAACACCGACCCCGATATAGTTGGGGAAATGCTAAAGAGATGATAATTTAGTATACCGGCTACTAGAACTCAACTGATATTCTATCAACGATAATTGTTGAGGAAAATTCAAAACGTTTCCCGAATTACCATAGTCCTAGAACGCAAGGGATAACTAGAAAAACACAGCCGGGTTATAATAAATGATAATTGATAAATGATCTTTATTTTGCAAGTAGGTTTTATAAAAACACTTTTACACGTCAATTTTTTTTTTCGACAATTAATATTAGATGTGGCCGGTGTTTCCTAGCTGAGACGCGAGCTACCCTGAGAAGAAACACCGAAACAAACTCAAGGGTCTATGTCTCTTTTGCAGTCCATACAGCAAAACATGTAATGGTCAAATCATATGAGAACCATGCAGTAAGTAAAACTCTTGCACTCCTCTCGCTTTACCCAGAGTGAGAAGAGCCATTTGATGATTTCCTACCAAAGCGAATAAAAAGACGAACCACGTGAAATTCCGGTGTCGCATCTTGAACTTTTTGTCAGTCGGCATCACTGATCACATGATACTATCTTTATGACCTGTGACGCTACTTAGTCGGCATAGCTATTCTTCATTATTAACATCTCTAAGGCCCGTATTAATAAACGATGCTGAACTCTGTCCTCAAGTGTGATATCATTTGATCCCCGATTATACGATGACAGAAGCTCAAGATCTTTGCTAATTAATAAACACATGAGTACGGGATCTCAGTTACCAAAATCAGCTCCCCAATGCGCTGTACTCAAGCTTAGCTTACGTGAACGATTACGTCACATTGGCCGAAGTTTAAAATAAAATGCCTTTTAATGGGAATATAAAATACCGAATCTTGAACAAATCTGATTTTTTTATTTTTATATTTTTGGCAATCCAAAAGGATTGAAGCATTTCTTACATCAATTTTTGATAAACGATATCGCAAAGGCCATAAAATAATAGTACTCTCTATTTCGTCGTAATACCTAATTAATTCGACCCAAAATATTTACAAACTCCATGTTTCGCACTACGATAATCACGACCTCAAGTCCCGGTCGGTCTACACTCATGATCTGGCAGCTAAGTACAGAGATTGTTGTAAACTTAAGTTTCGTTTATTAATCAGACAACACTCGGCTGATGCCGTAAACCTAAACTGAGCTTGAGCTCGAACTTGAGCTTGAGCTTAAGCTTGTGAATCTCGTTTATTAATACGATCAAGACCTCAAGCTTGGTATTGAGTACGAGATCTTGGGGCTGAGGAACGTTTATTAATACGGGCCTAAGGTCCGGAGTTCCGGATTATACGTTTTGCTTCATCGTTTTTATCGCGTCCATCGAAGGATTGCAACAAATTGCCTGCTGCGGTCTTCCTGTCCGATTATTATTTAGGTGTCTTCAAGGCTTAAGAGAATAGGCTCTTCATAAACTAGTACACTTTACTATCAGCACTTGCATCCCTACTTACTATTGTGGTACCATCGTGCAAGATAGATAGGAATACTCTGTATTGTACACCAAAATAAAATCACAAAAAATAAAGCCTTATCTAACGTCCTTCAGCGTCCAGAAGACCGATGATTTATACCAAAACACAAAACAGACTTTTTGTTGTAACTGTATTAATTCATAAAATTCATATATTATTTGATAAGAAATTGTATGCACGAGCTGTCTCACATAAATCAGATAATTTAAAAATAATAGCCCACACTTGGATAGTAAATCATAGGCAACATTGACAAATAAAACAAGTTTATAAATTCAATGTCAATGAGTAAGCAGACTGCATAGAAATCGTCGAGTCCGGATCGTAAGAACCTAATTACGACAAGAAATAAAGGAAATATCTCAATACCTGTAGCACTCGTGCGGACACACGATAACTGGGTCTGGTGATCTGGTCTGGTCATTTGTTAGTAAACTTTCCACTCGTTAATTAAGCTATTAAAAGTCTTGTACCTGAGCAACAATGTGAGAGTAAAGCTAGATGCTAATGCGAATGTGACTAGCCTCGCATAAACTGCGCAAGCTATCAAGTTCCGCTTAGTTTCACTGAAAATCAATGCCACTATCTACATCAGGACACGATGAAACTGACCCGATATCTCAGCATTCGTTTTCAATCTCAACCCCAAAATGAGCCTACAATATTCCAAAGTTCACCGGCACCATATCAAGAGTGCTCCAGATAAATGGATCACGTTACTTGATTAACCGGCGCACATCCCTTCCCCTTATCACCCTTGGGAATATTTAAATGGGCCCTGAATATATCACACCACCCTCTCGAGGTAAACGAGCCAAGTAGACTCGTTTACCTGCGCTCTAGATTGAGGATGTAAATAACGGTATCTTCATTAACGGGTTACACACAATATTAAAACCGTACAAAAGCGATACCGTCGCGAGACATCAAAGGAAGTCTTTAATAAGCTGGTTACGATGAAGTTTCTGTGCATAAGTTGCGCGTATTCCCGTCACATGCGAACTGGAGCGACAATTTGTAACATACGTGTGATCTCAATCAACATGGCAATCACGCGCAGCGCCACCACAACTACTCCTAATGTGATGCTATTGAAAATCAGCATTCATGGCGTCGATGCCGCACTAACGCGGCTAGTTACACTCATTGATTTCACACGGAACAATTTACGTGGCGCTGAAAGTGATAACTCGTTTTGACAACGTTATCACACAATCTCATCAACGTTTCATGATCGTTCCGCCATAATGCCAATTGTATTATAATGCGGGGCCCGAGCTCGGCCCTGCTGTAGTACCACTAAAACGTTTATTTCGCTGAATATGTAGGCAGTGAGTAGGTATGCACAGAGCTTGTCCGAGCACTCGTAAAGTGTTTTTGTAGCTATAAATCCTGCCGCCTAAGATCCTTGTCTTCGAGCCAAGGTCTGCAAACTCATTCACAAGATCAAGTGGCAAAAAACTGGAGCAATGAACTGGGAGTCACGTACCATTCTCATCAACTCCCAAAGCACGTAGTGGCGTCTAAACTACCGCTCATTGTCAATATTGGAGTGCTGTTCCGAGCCACTGGCAAAATCAATAGAGGCATTATCGGTTATTAGACGTATGATTGCTAGAAATTGTTTTATGAGCTAATGAATAACAAACAATGGACTTGAATGAAGTAGGTACCCTCTGGAGACAATACACTGGTACTCACATTCCTCACATCTGCGCTAAGAAATACGTAACGCAATAGCAATCTTACTTGGAATGCCAGTAAGCCAGTGAGACTTTATTACTTGAAGAAGTTAACCCCAGCTCATTAAAGGTAAACAAGACACCTAATTGCTCAACAATTAAAAGAATTAAAACTTTAATCAAGCCCTGGGGAAATGCCAGTGAAGTGCACATTTTTATGGGCGGCAGGCAATGCAAATTAAATAATCGATATGAATTGCAATTGAGTCGGCAACCTCGCATGTCTGAGTAATGGTCGCTGGGACTGAACAGTTGTTCACACACACAAAGTGCAAGGCTACCAAGTGCATCGCCGATAAACCGGAGATGAAAGCGACTGTTTATTTGATTTTGTGCCGGTACGTGCAAGCATATTAACTAAGCTTGGGCTAATGACCCCCACAGCTCCATCTTTCCTGGAGCTCGTAAAACTTTGATGTTCGCACCACGTTACCGTAAGGTCGAGGAGATGTAATTAACTTCGTACGAATTCCTGTTTATTGGCAGGTAAAGTTTGATGGATACAGTTTAATTAGCCATCACATCAGTAGGTATAACCTTTGTAACTCTGCCTGAACGACTCCAGACCATCAAGATGTCATGTAACATAAATGTGTCTTCGTTGTAGCATGTTATTAAAACAAATAGATGTTCTGCGCCGTCTGTGTCGCAATCATTAAACGATAAATCTCGCTGCGTGTCTAACGCAGACCTCACAATGTGTCACATTCACAAAATGGAAACTGTAAATTATGTATGAAAATTTAAATTTGATTCTGCTAAGTGAATAGCTCAATGGTTGTTGGTTTCCTTTAAGGCTTCGAGCCATTACATCATCCGCTTTGTCCTCGGTGGATGATCTTTTAACGATCTTTGTGTTGCGACCTTGACCGATGAAGTTTTGATATTAAGCATCTTGCTTTAAGAATTTGAAATGTATCTGAGGAAAGATTTAATTATTCATAAATAAAGTTTGTTAAATGTTCTCGATTCTCGAATTATCTCGATGTCACACGCAACTTTTGTCTAGGGAGTCATAGAATGCCGGTTTCGCCATCGACTGCCGCCCGGCCGGCAACCCATCAAACATTGTCGGATTACGTTTATGGACCATTTGTATGGGATCCGCTACGGTTAATGATTTTCGGTCGTTTCTCCGTCTCTTGTGCAATTCTATTTCGAGACAGATACTTAAACTTTTTTATTAAAGCTTCAAGTTTTTCTTCGTTCACATTCTTTGTGTATTAGGTAAGTACTATTCTTGTTATGGTCAGTAATTTAAAATTATGTTAAGTTGTGGAAATTAATGTTTCCATGATAATAAATTCAAGGGCAAAAGTGCGAACCCTACAGCTATTATTATTACGGAGGTACACCGGTCCCCTATTAAATTACAAGCACCCCATGTTCCTGACATAATGGCTGCGAACGACAATCTTCTACGATAAACTTTAAAAATGAAATTCTTATTTCATCTAAATATTCATGTTTTCTTTCATCTATATGAGGAACCAATATCGTTATCGTTGGGTACAACCCGGTGACATTTTCACATGCCTCTTATCTGTATTTATTAAACCAGTTGTTTGAGCTCATGCGCTGCAAGCATGCTTGAAAGCATCTTGAATATTCGTATCCTCACCGTTTATTTTCCTCATGCCGGGCCCTAGACCTTCACTGCACGGCCAAAATCCTGCCCTCGGTATCGGCAACAACAAAACACTCACACATACAAAACACTAACAAGAACTCCACTATACACACTTTTGTAAACATACGATGATCCAATTAGGTTGTACTTGCAACACGCAAGATAACTTGTGTACACTACTTTGATTAGTTGATAAGGAAGAAAACACATAAATTGTTTATCACGATGCGATCTACACCCACGCAAACATGTTGCGACGCGCGTCAACGCCGCGTGACTGCAGGCGTGTCGCCGGCTGACACTTTGGCGCTACTGAGGTCGTCAGGAACGTGAACTAACTCTAGTTGGAAAATGCCACCCAGAGATGGCGCTATACACAATTCACAGAAAATACACTGTATCCTTTACGACACTTGAAATAGTAAACAAACATAAATATTAATCTATATAAAAAAGCTGTATAAAACACATTAAAAAAAATGTTTTTTAGTTAAAGTTCAAGCGACAATGAAATTTATGTATGAATATTTATTGAATATACCGAAAGCTTTTTTGTGGATTAGGTTAAAACTTACCTTAATGACTTCTATGATAATGTTCAATATTTAGGACTAGAAAAATATTTTCTTTACACCTCACTTTAGCCACAAGACCACTACAATTTTACTCAAGAACAAAAATAGGAAACTGTAAGGTAATAGTTTCAGCTTATCCAGTTGTAAAATCCGCATTGAGAGAAATGCCGGTCGCTAACCGCTAAAACATATTAAATCACTGAAACAACACTGTTCACCGTATTACCAGTTAAAATCGGGTTTTCCACGATACACTGTAATAATAAATGCACGAGTTGAACGCGGAACACCATGAATAGCGACCGATAACACTATCCATCACCCCATTATCCTACGCGACTTGAAGTTAGCAGCGAACGAGCACGTCAAAATATACCATAAATAACATGGTACGTATTTGGGGTGCGCCACCCCATCCCCGCCCTTTGATCGCCTGTAAACAGAAGGTTCGGTTTCGATTCGAATATTGAAGTTCAAAATTTTAAATTCTTTAAATCGATGCCGGCCGGGCCTTAGCGTGCGTGAACTGCAGGCGACTACCATTGAGCTATGGTATTAGCTGCAAGGCGTCGGGCCGAGGGGGAGGAACGTCGTATAAACTCACATTACAATACGTTAAATCGCCTCCAGCCCTCGGCGACTGTGGTCGTAACGCGACGGGAACTTCCCGGCGACATCCCGACTAGGCTCTCACCATACAGCCAATTAACTACAATTTTAATGACGCTTTTCCATTAAAGAACTTGGGTAGCTGTCGCAGTTATAATAGGGTGTTTTTGTTTGTTATAAGTATGAAAGAGAATTTTTAATTTTACAGCAGGTGCTTTAAAACAAAAGTTTGTGCCTACCTCTTGGTAGACACAAATTTCCGCATTTCGCCTTCGGCCTGTAACGAATGGATATTATTAGGTACTTTAACATTATTACTTTAACATTTTTACGTACCAGTTTCAAAAAGTGTACCTAAATGACTTATAGAATTTAAATATACTGTCGTCACTCTTCTGTCATGTTTGATATAAATATCCATTCGTTACAGCCCGAAGGCGAAATGCGCTGAAAGGGAAAACCGACAAAGGAAGCCTTTTTAGGGATCCGGATAAGACGCGACGTAAAGAAAAAGAGAGCGACAATTTTTCCGGTTCATATCTTTCTGTACATTTCATTACTTCCGCTATGTATGGACGTAGATCTCGGGCGAAGTCGGAGGCGTTCGGCTAGGGTCGTCTGTCGTCGGGTAATTCCGGGAGACTAATCGATACGCGTTAGGCATGCTACCGACGTGCTACGTTACAACGTAGCTACTACGCGAGTCTACAACTTCGTAGCTTACGCTACGGTTGTGTTGTTGTTACCCAACTAAATTAAAAAGTCAGCGAACTTGACTCTACGAGTGGGGTTGTCGCGCCGTACATCTTTAGGTGGTGTTGTTCTGGTTAATTGTTTTTGCAGTCCGCGATTGTCGCGCTGCGCTGCTGCATCAATACAGATACATGATAATACATTTTAGTTGATGAACTGTGATAGAAACGGCGCTGGGAATTGAGTTCACGTTCCCTTTTAGTTATTATTAGTAGGTATGAACAACTTTCAATTAAATTGTTCACAGCAATTGAGCGTTGATTAATTTACAGAGCTTCCCATTCCATTTAACTGCAATCTGTACTGATATTGAAATCAGTTTTGGGTTATTGAATTAGCTATGCTGGAAAGAAATTAGGAAGGAAATGAGTGTCTTTTATAATCTCATATACTTTTAAATTTTTGATTGATAATTTTATGAAGGAATCCTTTGTTCCTATTAGACCGAATGTACAAAATCATAACTTTACATGAGAATTTAAATTTCCAAAGTTTAAATTCTGCAACAAAAAGCAGTGCTTTCATTATGATTATGAATTACTTAGAACATTTACACAACACGAATAAGACAGGTACTCCTTGCATAGACTGATGGTCAGACTTTCTGGTTTCCACCTATAACGACTGTCAATGATCTCTATATGAATGACAACTGGGACCAAGTGCTTTACCTACGAGCTTTCCGAAGCACCCCGTGCATCGGATAGGTTGTCATTCTTAAAGAGATAATTGACAGTCGCTATAGCCGGTCAGTAATGTAGTATTATCTTAAAAAACTAAGAAAACCAAGTACCTACATATTATTTGAATTGAAAATTTCACATTGGCACTTGCTCTGTTCTCCACCGTAGGCGCGGGCTTGCAGACAGTGAACATTGGGTAGCTCGCTGTCTGACCGTCCGGTAACTGTCTGGACCAAGCCCAAGTCGTCGACGGCACGCACTGTTCACGCGCGCCTCAAGGAGTTGTCGGCAACAGCAGGGGCCCAGCCGGGTCGAAGCCTACTGGGGCCAGGGTTATGCGAAAGGGAACTCGAGCCCCGGTACGAAGGCTTGAAGGAATAGGGTGGATTTTTTAGTTAGTAAGAGTCTGACACTATCTCCCGCTCCGCCCAAGAGTGGGGTTGTCATTGGATAATTTTCCCCACCAAAAAAAAATCAAATGCTCTCTTTTGAACCCGTAATCTCATGCATGAGAGGTCTGAACTACTGGACCATCACGATTGTTTAGGCATTGGTAGCCTACCTTCTAGGTAGTACTACTTGTCAGATACCTAAGCTTGTGTGGAAACCTGAACAGTTGTGCAACGTACACGCTCCGGTTTACCTGTAAAACTCGACTGTACCGGCAAACCTGTCAGGTTTAAAGGTATACCTGACAGGTTTGCCGGTACAGTTGAGAGCCGGTACGCTATAGTAGGCCATAGCGTGTATGGTACCTTTAAATCTGTGTTCTTTACACTCAGACATTCGCTGACTCTTCAAAGCCGAGATTAACTGTTGAAGCTAGAATGCTGAAATTTTGCAGAGGTTCCTTTTAAGACGTAGGTTATACGAAGAATAGAAAGGATTTTGCAAAATTTACCCCCTAAGGGGTTAAAATGGAGTTCGAAGTTTTTATGGAGAAACCTAAGTACATTGAACGCGGATGAAGCCGCTGGCAGAAGCTATGTAGTTATAAATACGTATTATAAATGTGTAAGTCTTTGCGTTAAATGCTAATGATCTTTGGTGTTTGTTAATCAATCACTCCTCAATGGCTAATGTATCTGGACCACAGTGGATTAGTAGACAGACCATGACTTAAATCAGGACTTAAGAACTTCCTTATAATTGTCGTATACAAGTTGGCCACGCTGTTGGTAAAAGCTAGTTATTACTTTCTTATTTATTTATGTATCTGTATATCTGATAGGCTATCTTAGCTCATAAATGTAAATTACTGAAACAATAAAAGTGAAATTAAAAAAAAATACTACTGCTTCGTAACAAAAAAAAAATGAAATTCAACAAAAGTAAACCACCGTGCAAAATAAAATTGTTTGAATGTCAGTTAAATAATGTTAAAGTAAAAACTAAACTAATTTTATTGCGTAGTTTTTTAACATTTAGAATTCTGGCTTTCTTATTTAAATTCTGGTGTTGATTTTTGACTCACTGCGACATCTATCGATGAAACGAAAAACCCATTATAATTTGAACGTGTTGCCAATGAACAAATTGCGTCGTAGCAAAACATTGCACACACAGCTATATTTTTTCGGAATTTGCATGAATAAAATGTAACAGACCTCTTATTTTGATCGTGAAATGTTTTCAGATGTTTAAACGCGTTAAAACGCGAAATGTTTTCAGGCGTTTCACATTCATTGGTACGTAAAGTATACTCACTAATACTCTTTGGTATACTCCGCGGAAAAGTTTCTCGGTTTGGTAACACCAGCATTATGTCAATCTTCGTGTTCCAAAACAATATGTTAGTTATTGCATAAAATCTTTTTTTTCTCGTTTTTTCATACGTAAACGGTATAGTGCTACTTCGCTTAGTCGGGGAATTATTTTTGCTTGTGAAATCTTTATAGAAAGCGTCAAATTGACAGTTTAATTAAACGTCAATATCAATTTGACGATAAGTAAAATACGCGATTGTTAATGTTTTCGGGTAATTATGTACAAATGTAAGCTATGTGCCGAATTTAAATATACACCAGTACAAATGCAATATGGAGAAGCCTAGAGTATTATCGTAAGTAAAACTTGTCCCTTTTAATTGTACTATCCGATGGCCATAATTTACAAACACAGTACATAGGAATTCGCTAAGTTTTCCTTGTTGTAGTGCACTCAGAAATTAAACAAAAATTCTCCGAAGTAATCGACATAATTTTCAAACAGAAATAATGATGCCTTTTTATTCTATTAGGCTGTTTAATAACAAATTCACAAACCTGCAGATCAGCTGTTGCTTACCCAGAAAATCATTAAAAAACTAATTGACTGAACTGATTAGCTGAAATAGCATTTACTTAATTTTTTTGTAAAAGTGATTTTAGAGTTAAAAATAGATTAATTTCATGCATTTTGCATTAATACAAAGATCATAGCCATATTTCATCATGCTTTTACTACACAAGCATTGGTTGTATTGTAACATTGGTACAATTGCCGTCATGGATCTTGAGCGCTGACTTCAAGTTGCGCAGAAGTCAAATAATCGGTCTCTTTTGTGGTGCGAAGTGAGACGCGGGGGCGGGGAGTGTCAGTGATTGGTTCGCCGCGCCATCGCGTCATAGACGTCACTCCTGATTCATTCCTTGCGTTGCTGCATGTATCTAACAACAAAGATGATTGGTTCGCCAATGTATGGAATGCGCAAAGTGATCCCCACTCTGATGCCGAGCACTCAAGCTCCGTTTCGGCAATTACATCATTTTTTTGATAAGAAATACAGTATAGTACTGTTTCTATTTCTATACTGGAATTTTTCTTCTATAATCCATTTTAAATTAATAAATCATCTTATTAATTTTCAGAGGTGAAGCTCTCGTAGCAAAAGGCATAACCAAGATAGATGCTTCCCTGCCCGAGGTTGGCTTGAAAGATGTTATACCTAATGGGTCCTGGCTGGAACAGAAACAGATACAAGCTGCCTTAGAGGCACGCAAATACTTGATTGAAGTGGAGAGGATTGAGAAATGGTATGAAATTGAGTTTTGTGTACTTGATCATGCTGCCCATTAACCTTTTAATCGTGGAAATTACAGACACAATAGAAAGACAATTGGTGCATGAACGCCGGCGCTCGCTTGGGGTTTAATGAATTAAATTAGATGAGGGTTTAAGTTTGAGAGATTGTGGTGAAAGGATTAGTCAGCCAGATTCTGTGTTACTGAGTGCTAGCTGTCTAGGGTGCGCCGGGCATTTCAGTTCCTTAGTGACACACATAGTAGGTCCTTGAGATCATCGGAAAACCTAAAATTAAGTATTCGCGCGCATTCCACTACCTTGGTTGACAAATCTTTCACAATTCAAGCTGCACGTTTGTGGAATGCGTTACCCGTAGAAGTAAGGCGTGCTCAAACGCTACCAACATTTAAAAAGATGGTGAAGGAGCATTACCTTTCTCTTTGATATATTTTCTTCTCCTGGTTCAACTATATATTTGATATTTATTAGTATATTTTTTTTTTTGTATTGTATGTATGTATTTGTGTTAATGTATCTTGTTAGTATTATATCTGATGTTTGTACACTGACAACCCTTAATCTATCTCCTTTCTCTCAGTCCATCCAAAGGTTGTCTGTAAGAGATCGCCCTGTGCGATAAGACCGCCCATTGTGCACTTATTCTTTTAAATGTTTGTCCTGTATTTTTGTTTATTTGGTGTACAATAAAGATTATAATAAATAAATAAATAATATTTTAAACGCCACTTGGGGAGTCTCCTTTCATGCATGCGAAATTGATGAAATAAGTCTCATACTTAGCACAAGTCTCAATCTTCTGTTTTGAGCAGTATTGACAAAGCCTGACATATTGTTGTTTTGTTTGTGCTTTTTTGACGTCAGTGGATGGCTTCCGACCTTAAAAAAAGCCATTCCTTTCAACCTGTTGGAAGAGTAACATTAGCTCACTCATTAACATTACGGTGAGGAGGGCAGTACACAGTGGTCGATTGTTGTTTTTTTTTTTTAGGTATAGTAATTGACTGCTTTGTCATATAGGGAATATACATAAAAACAACAACAAACAATTAAATTGATGAGGCAAAAACAATGGTCCAAATCCTTTTAAAATCCATACTGCAAACATGTAATGGTCATATGAGAACCAAGCAGATTGAGGTTTTCTGAGATAGTCTTTTGAAACAAGAACCACATAGATTTGAGTGGACCTATCCAGTGAAAGCAAGCATTTTTCAGTATTTGTGTAGCTCAACTCAGAACTACTAAGGAGGTCTGCCATCATAAAACTTGTTCTATGTCAACAAAATGTAATTCTAATTGCAGCGGCACACTAAGTCACGCTGAGTGGCATGATGACCTGATGCTTGCTGAGGTCACACAGAAGGCTGGTGGACATTGGCAGTACCTTGGCCACAATGTTGGGAAGAAATTGTATCTTCGCCCTGAAGAAGCCTTGTTTTTAATGGAAGTTGTAAGTCGACATTTTCAGTACCATCATAATTCTTCTCCTACCATTTTTTTTTTGATTAGCCTAAACTTTTGCATTAATCGATGATTTTGTGTGTGAAATAGGTCAATCAAATCTCAGATTTTTGTAAAAATTTAGTTCACTAAATTGACACTTAGGAGTTCTACTAATGCATTTGTAATTACTTATTAATTAGTAATACTTAATCTTATGTGGCGACCAGTGGTTGCCGAGTTGTAATGGCCCTGACTTAAGAGTCGCGCATTCAAACTCAGCCAGGCGCCTTATTTTGTGTAATTTATTTCATTACCACTGGTCTTAAAACGGTAAAGGAGAACAGCGTGAGGAAACCGACATGTCCTAGAACCAAAAATTGAAGACGTGTGACATTGACCAACCCGCACTGGGCCCGCGTGGTGGATTAAGGTCACAGCTCATTAGAGCCACCCGGCACCCACCCCGCACCGTCTCTTCGCACGGCGTTACTCGTTGTCGACAGGTGGTCCACGGGTGGACGCCGCGTTATCACCAATAAACGTCGCGCGGTCGAGCAGTGGACTCCGCGCAGTCAACAAATTTTGTAAGCAAAAACGATACGTCCGACTCGTTCAAAACAAGTCTGGGAATGAAGGGAGGGAGTGGAGCGGCGCATCGCCAAGTATTGTCCTCGCGTGAATCATTCGCGGGAAGCGAGCGGTTCACTCTGGACCCGCGCGTTCGCAATGCGCATTTAACGCAAGGCAAGCGTGCGAGCAGCGAGTTGTCACCGAGTGGTCCGCGCGTGGAGGGCTTAGGACCGAGGCGATCCGGTGACACTACGGAGTTGATATAGTGAGCGCATACCCTTACAATTCCATTTAAATACTAGCCGCAAGAGGCGAGGCGGTGCGGAGTGCATGCCGGGTGGCTCTAATGAGCTGTGACCTTTATGGCCCATTCCCTCTCCGAGACAGGAGACCTGAGTCCCAGCAGTGGGAACATTAAAAAGGTGATACCATTGTGCGTGGTCCATGGTGGCCAAACCCTTTGTTGGGCTTTTTCCAATCAGCGCACCTGTCTCCAAAAACTGATTAGGCCCCTCAGGATTTTCAGGGCGCAAATATCACTTTTTTGGTAAGAGCCCTCTTAAACGTATCCCAAATTGCACACGAAAAGATCGAAATACAATTTACTGCAATAACAATCAAATTCTATTTTCAGAACTGCCTGCTACTAAAACACAATGAAGTTATAGTATCATTACAAAAAGCATATTCTCTACTACTTAGTTCATCGACATCTATGACACAATACAAAGTATATGCATCTCTCAGTAGACTGGGCTACCGAGTATTTAGACATACAGGCCCAAAAATTGAAGACGAAAAAAAAATTAGCAGCCCAAAAGGTAAGAAAGTAGTTTATGGTTATCCGCTCACAACTACAAATGATGAATCTAAACAATTTAGTTCACCAACAGCTGTCACTACAATAAACAAAACTGATAAAGTTGAATCACCTTTATATAATTCTGAAAATGTTGGTCCACCAACAGTGAAACAAAGAAAACACTGAACCATATAAATTATTGTTATGTTTCAGGTAATGTTTCAGTAGAAAAAAGTGACCATATATCTAACGGCAGTGTAGCAGTCCCAGTCGAGGATCAAAATAGCACGATAACATCTGATATTCCATTGGATCTCGGTAATTATAACATACTAGCTTTTGCCCGCGGCTTCGCTCCCGTTCTTCCCTACTCCACCCTACTATACCCAAATACAAAATTAATCTTTATTTTACGTTAGAAAGTGTTAATAAAGTTCATTCGATCACGTCATTTTTCCTTCTTCTCTCGAGACAAACATAAAAGTAATAAACAAACAGCATTAATAAACGTGGCATACAAAATAGAATTTTATGTAAATAATGAAGAAAGAAAAACAGAAATAAAAAGGAAAAATTAAAAACTATTTGAACTAATTCGCCAAGTGTTATAATAAACCCCAACAAATCGTCTCTACCCTTGTGTAGAAAACTGAAAAGCCGGAGAAAGCATTACAATAGAACTAATAAGGGCTCTTACCACCAGGGCATTGGCAAAGGCATGAGGATGAATTCCCATTCGTGCCAATTAAAAAAAAAACCCCTGCTCTACCCTACCCTACTTTACCCTACCCTACCCTACCCTACCCTACTTTACCCTACTCTACCTAACTCTACCCTACACTACCTTAATTTCACCGTCCACGCGTGATAGCGTGACCAAGGAAAATAGGGTTTCATTTTTATATATATAGATAGATTTATTACTACCGACTCGGGATCACACTCGTATACACAAACCGTATAGTGCGTTTCACATAAGAAGTTCCTTCGCTGTAATGTTGGCACCCCTGTCTGTCTACAGAAGAAAGAAAGGAAAAGAGGAAAGAGTTGCCTACTCTACCAAAATTGTAGCACAAAATGCGAAACGAAATCGATATTAACGGCAGCTGCAACACTTTTTGGAGAATTATCTGGGAATGGGATTTTATTTAAAAAAAAAGCTGGTCTAAAAGGAAGTTGTTAATGGACAGGTACGATATTGTGTCGTGGCGTTTTCGGTATTTGAAAGAATTGCAGGACAATCAAAATGGAGCCCAGCGTCCTATATTTCATTCAAAAATGGTTTTACAAGTTTACAAAAAAAAAACAAACTTATAAGACAATTGTTAAAAGTACCCCTAATCCCCAAATTATTATTATTAGTATCCCTAATTTTAACTCCTAAACAAAATTTTTGCCCAAGAAAACTTTTATTACTTATCTGGAAAATGCGCAAAGTTCTATTGCTAATCTCTTCAGTTAATTACTTATCAACACCTCGTAGATATTATAAAAAATATTTCAAAAATAGAACTTTGCGCAAAAAGGAAAAATTTTTTTTTTTTTTTTTGATTCAGTACATAAAAAATCATACTGTCACATATAATTTGTCATTCAACCAAAACTACTGATCGTCAAGGTTCATAAAATAAATATTAGAATAACCATACCTTACTAAGTTGCAGCCATGATGCACTTCAATTAAATATGACTATTACTAGCAAATATAAATGTTTTAATATTCTCTGCAAACTCACGGACGCTATCGGATAATTAATGATATGGGTATAAAGTAAACTTTGAGCTGATGCACTGGACAGCAGATAGCAGAGTATTTGTAGAAATGACGTAACACATTCTTAAGTCCACCCTAACATAGTTTATTTTTTGAAATACCCTCATTTTGAAAATCGAATTTTGAGCATGACGTTGTATGGACGGGTCCCAGGGTGCGACGCACACGTGGGCCACGCCTGGTATTTACGTAGAGTCACGTCGCGTGACGTGGATCTGATGTAGCTCTACAAGTCTAGTTGCCATATAAAATGTATGGAGACCGACGCGCTCAGATTGGCGTACGTAGCCCATGACCACCATAACCTCCTTGTTGTGTATAACACCGTGAAAATGCTTGCAATTTTGTTTTCATACGTCAAAAATCAAAAAGAAAATACATTATCACATGAATTTTTACATTATTATTTTTCTTCTTACAGGCACCCAAACAATCGAAGATAGCACAAAATTTTTAGAAAAAATACCAAACAACAATAATCCAAGTGACACAAACATTAGCACATCAACAGAGAATGTGACACAAAAAGTTTACTTTGGCAAAGATAATAATTTACACAGTTATTCGAGAAAAATAGAAAAACTAACAAATAGGCAACTAAAACCCTGTAACTCGCAAAATATTGACAGGTATTTCGAAAATGTTCCTGATTTCTCAAACGAACGTGTGGCCACCGTCAATGTCCCAGAACAACAATTCATACCGAAAAATATATTTGTGAATAAAGGAACCTACACATTGAACCTACAAAATATTAAAATGCGGTCTATCAGGTCGGTATCGTCCGAATCACCGGCTTACACAAGTTCCGACGAAGTCAATGGGTCTAACATAAGAAGAATTAGAAGTAGCTCGGACGTACTCAGTACTGGATACCCTCAGAATCCAAACTTCAACCCTCATGCACGGTTCAACTTTCCAAGGTTTCATCATTTCCGACCTTACGGATTTTGGCGTCCGCAAAATAATCTTAACTTTTATCAATTAATGTTTTTCCAAGCCCGTGTCCAGTTCCATCAGAGGCCACATTTGTTCTTCAGGCCGCCTTGTTTCAGCATTCCTCCGAATAATCTCAATATGAGTAATAATGCTAGAAAAAGAATGAGAAATGGAAAATTTGCGCATTTTCAAGGTATAAGAAATTTAGCTGTTCGATTGAAACAAAGTCTTATCTCTGGCAATACTGATATGGGTAATCTTCAAACCCTCCACAGTCTATTACACTCATACAATTTGAGATATAAAACTAGATTAAGACTAACTGAGACTTTCGATGTGGTTAATGAAGAAAAGATTGTAGAAACCATAGATCTGGATGATGATGAAGAAACTAAAAGTAAAAAACCTAGACTAGAAAAAGATGATGAGGACAAGTTTGATGAAAATCTGTATAGACTTCGACAATTAGCGTTGAGACTAAGAGACCTCGAAGCTAACGATAATGCTACAGCTAGTCATAGAAGAGCTTTCTCTAAGGCAATCAAAACGTTTAACAAATCTTATAATGCTGATATTTATTTAGATGATGTAAATTATGAAGTAATTGATAGACGATGTATAACACTTGACTCTAGTTCAGAATCTGATTGCGTTGTCGAGGAACAGCCACAAGTTCGGCCGAAAAAACTGAGGAACCCGTTCAATATTCTGAAACGTCGTAAAGAGAGACTACAGGGTCTCAACAAACCGGGGACTAGTAAAGACGATCATGCTTCCGATCCCAGTCTAGCCGATCTCAGTCCTGAAGACGGAAATAGTAATAAATACAGTGACTCTATAGTTAAAACTTTCACTGAAGCTTGGTTACCAAATGAAAATGACTTCGGCAGAGCAGAAGTTGTTCCTAAAAGATTGTTGAAATCCCGCCTTGAGTTCAGTGCTAAAGAGCAGTTCTTATACGAGTATAAGAATGACCAATTTCAAAATTGGTTAGAAAAAAAGATATCCTTTCTGAGGTATTTAGAAGAAACAAATATTGCATTTAAAAGGGAACAGGCCCGAATTTTAGCTGATGTAGAACTGTGTAACTCTGGATTAAAACCACTCATAGATTTCGAAGATAGCTCAGATATGCCTTCAGTACTCGAGAAATTAAGAATCATAGAGAACAATAAAGAAACAAATATTGAAACTAGTCTAAGAATAGATTTCGATGTGTACAACAGAAACGTACAAAACTTTAGGAAAAGGAATCCGCCGAAACCGCATTTCAGAATTATTTGTCTGGAGTAAGTTGAATTTAAGTAGTTATTGCATTTTATTATTCCGTAATATTTTTAAGTCTTTAACAGCTTGCGTCGGATTGGTCCAACGATTGTTTTCGTGTTCTATTCGCCAGGGTCGTGTATTTGCGACTGGGTACTCCATCTCGTTTAGCTCTTCCATCTCCATAGGTGTCAGAAGACCTGACGAAATGACGTGAATGTGTGACCCTAGCGGAATAAGCGTGAGAGTGTTGGTCCGATATATTCTACATAGGCAGTTAAAAGGTTAAAGCGAATATAATGTTTTGGCCCACTAGCTAATAACTACGTTGGTCTTCTGTTTCCGGTTCAGCTAACACTATTTACATTAATTGGTTATCACATTACCTCTTGGCAAGGCTTAAAATGAAAGCTAGAGATTCGAGCGTCGTCATGTTCACGCTAGATGGCGCTGAAGTCAACATTTTTAGTTCGTTATAGCGCTTTAGTTAAAGCAGTTTTTTTTTTTCATAGGCAGTCTAAGAACTTCTCCCACTCTAAAGGGTGTAGCGGAAGGGTGTGTCAGATTCTTACTAAGATCACACCTATATTCTTTCAGTTGTCCTTTGCGTTCTAGGATCACGAGTATCTTTTTCAAAAGTCTTCAAGTCTTCAAGTTTACCCCTAGCAAACATGGGCTTAGCCCTTACGGTAATAAAGAACTATAGTTAGAGTCAATATCAACTTGCTCAAGCCGATTTTAAGTTCATCACCATCTACCGAGATCATTACCGCGTACCGACGGCTTTCACCATGTGCTCGAGCCCACTTCCGCATCTTAAAAGTATTTAGCTTAATAATACTTTTTTAACGTTTTAATATATACTGTCTATTTTTCAGTGAATCGTCAGGAGTCCCATCGGCGGAGCATGTGATGTCTCTTCATTCAAAATACGACGATAACGTACCAATCGTTTTCGCAATCGTCAGCATCGGATCCATTTCCTATTTACAAATTAATCCCATAGACTTGCCAATTTATATTCCAAATAACGATGTTGTGTAACATATTATATATAGTTTATGGTAAGTTCAATGTATATTATGTATAAAAGATGTCATGTATAAAACTTTTTCAATATGTAAGAACTATTACAAAATTTTAAAACTTTTATTTTTTTCTATCAAGTCTGGTGTGGTTGTGTTTTTATTGTATCTATGCTTCCACTTTAATCAGTTTTATAAATCAACGTCCTCGGGCAATAAGTCGGTAAGTAATCGCAAAAAAAAATGTTTTTCGATTATCAACTTATTGTCCAGTAATACAGTCGGAAAAAGAACAACAAAAATAAAATTGTTATTACCGAATTATTGCCCGGGGACGTCGAAATGTATAAGCTATACTTAAGACTTAACATACCGAGGCATTAGTAATGTAAAGAAAGAAGAAAAATAATATAAAAGGCTTGTGTTTTACTAATACCAAAACAAACAGAGCTTATACAATTGGCAACTTTATTCTCTAAGAAATAATTTTGATTTTGAAATGACAAAAAATAACCTAGTGCGCTGCGCGTATCACCATCAACAATTGCACCACTGCTTATCTTAAAAAACCTGAATAAACTATATTTTATAGGAAATAAATAGGGTTACTTATTTCAAACATTAAATTAAGTTTTAGCAATCCCTTTTTATAGCTCAGCCCGTTCTAAACGCCAAGCGCTGCGTGTGCGAAGTATGCTCTCTACCACAAGCCTTTTATTTGCTATTAAATACTTACAAAATGCTAGTGAACGAACATTATTAAATAATCAATCTTTGTTCAATTTAAAAAGTTATATGGAGAAAACATTACATTATTTTTTTAATAATATTTTTACCTGTTTTCTATAACACACAGCGACCAATTACATTTGTCGCTTGTAAGCATCGGTGGCTTTCAAATGAGTTATCTGCCACATATTTCTTAATAATGGCGCTCATAGTCAATTATTTTTCCTCTACAAACCAAATATATAACAGACAAATATTAAGTCTGGCGACAAATATTTCAAACTTTTTAGGGTTCCGTAGTCAACTAGGAACCCTTATAGTTTCGTCATGTCTGTCTGTCCGTCTGTCTGTCCGTCCTCGCTTAATCACTGGGACCGTTAGCTCTAGAAAGCTGAAATTTGGTACCAATATGTATATCAATCACGCCGACAAAGTGGTCAAAAAAAAATTATTAGGGTAGCCCCCCTATATGTAAAGTAGGAAGTGATTTTTTTTTAATTTCAACCCTAACGTGTGATATATTGTTGGATAGGTATTTAAAAATGAATAGGGGTTTACTAAAATCATTTTTTAATTATGTCAATAATTTCGGAAATAAACGCAAAAAAAAAACAAAAAACAATGTGCCCCCCCCCTCTAACTTTTGATCCAAGAGTTTAGAAAATATGAAAAAATTCTGAAAAGTAGAACTTTATAAGGACTTTCTAGGAAAATTATTTTGAACTTGATACAAAAAGAACAGTTTTTGTACAAAAAAGATAAAAGGGTTCTACAAAATAATTTCTGGACTAAGTTTGTAGTATAATCGTATATGCAGGCATTTTTCTAACCTCATAAGTGGGTACACTTATTGTGAATTTGTGACGGACGGGAAACTACGGAACCCTACACTGAGCGTGGCCCGACATGTTCTTGGCCGGTTTTATTAATACAAACTAGTGCTTGACTGCGATCCCACCAAATGGTAAGCAGTGATGCAATCGTTAATGGTGAGGCGCACTAGTTTAGTAGGACCTTATTCACTCTAGCCTTGAAAACACCTAAATCAAACGGAAAGATCGATGTTAGAAAATATTTATTTAATACTAATTAAAACAACTATCAATTGTCGTATGTGTATTTTATTTAAATACATTTTAAAACAGCCTTATTATTATATAATTAGCTATCTATTCTACTAAGCAACTACATGGCACAAGTGATTCGGAGGGCTTAGTGCAGATATATCTAAGACTAACACTACATTGCTTTACCTATTTCTCTAGTCTCCTCTCTACTCTCAAACCAAAAAAAAACAAATATTTACATTAGTTTATATCTTATTGATTTTAACAATCGAAACACCTATTTATTCATTAAACCACTATCAAAAAAATTTTTGAAGTGAAACGCGTCAAATACACAACCTCTCTGTTGTGAAGTTGGTTAGAAAATGAGATTCGATAGATAAAATAAATAGTCAAGTCAATATAAGGTTATTATGAGATATTACATCAGCCAAAGACGACAACTTATGAGTAGAGAGGAGTCTAACAAAAGGTCTTTGTGTACAAAATTGTATCTAATTAATATAAATTATTTAGCTATATTATATGGCACGTTAATCTATACACTATCTCTCATTCGTTCATATTACACAACCTTCGTGTTCAATATATTAATGGCAAGACTTTCAATTATTTGGAAAAATAATACCTGCTATTTTGACATAAATACATTATATTTTTATGACAAATTTCAGAATTTAGAATAAAATATTATCTTTTTACTGAAGCGTAAAAAACTTTAACTAATAGCAGTTTTGAATGCAAGTAGTTTTAATTGGTGCGACCCATATAAAGAGTTATTAATAATTATTATTGTTATTACTTGGTTCATGTTTTTCGACTAACATGTCAGCCATATGATCTGTTACTCAATCCGAGTAAAAAATTTAATTTAACAGTAAAATATAACATTGTAATACCTTACTTTAATTTGTAAAGGTACTGCATTTCTAATATCCAAATACTCTCTTGTATGGGTACAACATGAAATGTCTAATATATTTTACCTAATTTCAGCATGCTAATTATATTTTAAACATAATGATATAACTCCATAATCGTATAAATTATGAAGAGATCATAAATGATATCAAATGGAACACTTTCGTTAGGAATGCCAACTAGGAAGCAACTACCCTCATAAACACAGCTTTGAATAAAATTATTAAGCGAATTATTCGAATAAGCTAAATTTTTTATAGTTTTATTTTCATTTGCAGATCTCTTGTAAATTTAATGGAATGGATTCGATCATTTTACTTTATCATAACTTTTGAATTACAAACACAACAATAAAATGTAACAGAACTCTTAGCAAAATTAACTATATCACATAGTTTGATAGGAAGTAGGAGATTTACATTAAGTAAATAGAGACAAAATAACAATTTAGAATATAGAGCGCAAAAATATAAATAGTAAGTAGTTATAATATTAAATTATCTAATACTGATATCATCCGAGATTTGCTCAGAATAAGTACATAAAGAGCATTTCGCCCACAATTTATAACTTTATGTAAACATAAAGTTCTTAAACCTTGTAACAGCCCTCGTCGGGTCCTTACGACAAACACGCGCGTTAGGGTCGCATATCCACGACCAAATACCTACTCCATCTCGTCAGCTCTTCTCTCACCTATGAAGATTGAAGAACTAAACGACGGTGGTGGATTGATACTCCGCCCAGTCGCAAACACACATCCTAACGAATAGGACTCTAAAACCCTCGGGCGAATTCGACGCAAGAGGTTAAAAGATCTAATCATACAAAATAATGTTCTTCCTCAAACCGTATACCAAAAGTTCAAAATCACAACAATTCAAGGCCATCCGAAGTTCATCCCAGCCAACTGGTAAAATCTCTCGTTGAATGGCCTGTAGAAGTCTCTCAGTCTTTCTAAAGTTTTGAGGTCTATGTGTGGGTGGCTGCGGCCCTTAGTCTTGCCAAGACAGTGAGGCGTAGACCGACTTTCAGATTTCAAGAGGCAAGGGAAGCCTTTGGTGGAATTGAAGTAGAAATGCTTTTCTGTTATCACCCGTTTCAGGCCTAGGAATTCCTGTAAAAAAATAGTGATTTTCAGTATAGTACAAACAAAAACTCAAAACTAACTAGGGAAATGCAATCACCCTCACCTAGCGCATGAACTAGCCAAAGAGCTTATTACAAAGTTCTTTATAATATTAGGATATTTATACTAATATTATAAATAGCTTCGTAATAAATAATCTCAAAAAATACTGGAACAATTTCCAAAATTCTTTGACCAATGCTGTACGACTATTATTATACCCAGAAGCTAGTAAATCTAAATAAGTTTATCTATTACATTCAGTCATTCGTAATACTAGCAAGCTGCATCTTTAAATCCAAAGATTCTTTTGAAACTCTCCACAATTTTTAACCATCTTTACCTGCACTCTAGCCATTTCAGCAGCAGGATCAGCAACGAGTCTCTCCCCGCTAATCAGCAGTAACCTTGACCTCGGGAACCGTCTCAACCATCGTCTCAACGGCCTCGCGTACACTCCCAGACGGACGGGAGGCCAGGAAGCGTCCACCACCGAGGGAGCTCCGCCCCAAACTGCTGAACTGTTCACTAAGGCCAAGTCCTCGAAACGAGGGAGGGATGGTCTTTTACTGAAACCAACGGTAAAATTGTAACCCTGACAGAAAAAGTCATAAGTTGTGACACATCTACATAATATTTATGCAATTTTCGCCATTTGTCCTAAACTGGAAGTAGGTTATAGGTATAATAGTCATAGTAAAGTTTATTGGTAAGGGATTACAGATATTTCAAAATAACATAATAGTTAACAAAAGATTACATTAAAATGTCAAAAAATAGGTCTGGTAGAAGGAATATTCTTGGTCTGGTGAGATGGGCAAGCGACATTTTTGCCATTGCAGGTAAAACCTGGAGCCATCACACGACGTTTAAGTCAAGCGTGCGCGCGAGAAACAAGGAAAGTTCAGAATAGGATCGGGTGCCATGTTTTGACGTCACGCCATACTGTCAAATCGAAGAATTATTATGGTGAGCAAACCTTATTATTTACGGACTGTGAACGAAAAAAATTTAATCAGAATCTAGTTCTTCAATTTTGCACCTCTCCGAGTTCTTCAATTTTGCCTAATTTCTTGCGATTTGACAGTATGACGTGACGTTATAACATGGCAACCGATCTTAATGTTATTTGGGACGCATAGTAATGAGAGGGCTGTGCATTGCTTTTCTTTGAGGAGTGGTGAAGTGGCGCTTTGATTGACTATAAGAAAAGTGACCAGCCCCTCTAGCCAAGTTACAACCGTTTCGCTTGCGCCTAACGCTTCGAGTTGACCTTGCCGCCAATTCTTTTGTTCTGACCACGTGACTGAGCGTTAAGACGACGTAAATCCCGTACATTTGAAGATTTCTACAAGCGTTAACTATTGCAGATTAGCAACTTGGCTAGGGGTACTGTCTTACCTAGCTGACTGCGTATAGTCGCTGATAGCTCGGGTGACAGGATCCCGGACGACTGCCAGCAGTTTGACACTAGGATTCATAGCGTACACACGTCTCGGGGCAGACCGCGTCACCCAGTATGAAGGGGTCTTCTCCATCGTAATCTGACCCTCGAGTGTTGGTGGCATTTTATCCCTGAAAGTTCAAATCACTAAAATAGTCGATTAGAGCAGTGGTGGCCGAGTGAGAACTGCCCCGACTTACGAGTTGTAGGTCGCAGGTTCAAACCCAGCCAGACGCATTACTTTGTGTAATTTATTTTATCACCACTACTCTCAAAACGGTGAAGGAAAACATCGTGATGAAACCGGCATGTCCTAGAACCAAAAATTCGAAGACATGTGATTCCACCAACCCGCACTAGGCCCGCGTGGTGGATCACAGCCCATTCCCTCTCCTAGAGAGGAGGCTCGAATCCCAACAGTGGGAACATTATATGGCCGACTAGGCTATGCTATACTAAATTAGGCTTTTAGGATTCCTAGTATGTAAAGTACTTTTCTATATCCCAATATTACTTGTACGCTCTCAATTCGAATTCGTATTCTACAAAAATTATTTAATATTCTATGTTTTTATTGTTAAAGAAAGATAACTAAATTTTATATCACGTTAATATACTTTAAGTCGTATGTGTAGGTCCGTTACTCCATTTCGCACAAATTACTGAATGGATTTGGATTAAACATAGCACAAGGTAGACCATATCTTGGAATAGCACGATTTTCACGAATGATTCTATATCATTTAATTCCGCGAATATGCTCCCTTGGAATAATTTTCTACTTTTACTTGGGCGAAACCTCACACAAGCTAGTATATTAAGTATAGAGGTATTTTAACGCGAGCAAAAGCTAGTGTTTAACAAATATCTTACCTATACCATTCGAAGCCTTTGTGATAGAATTTATCAAAGAAGTGGACCTCTGACCCCGCCGCCCTTACATCTGGGTGTAATCTAAAATCACAAAACAAGATAATGAACACGATGTATTAATTGGGTTGAGTGGACTCTTGATGTTATAAAAATTAAGAAATTAAATAATTGTTACTTTTTTTACTGCGGGAATGCTATACTGCCATCACTACTTTCAAAACGGTGAAAGTAAACATCGATATGGACCAAAACCTCGTAAACATTCGACATCCTTTTAAAATTTGCAGTTGCAGAGACTGTAATTCTTAAACGAGTTTTTTCTATGACGTCCCACACTATGGAAAATAAATGAATGAGAAGCCTTACAAATTAGTCTCATTACAGCAGCCAACTCCAACTGACCTCAAGAACTCGAGCAATGCCCTCGTCCCACATTTCTTGACGCCTATGATAAGTGCATCGGGTAGCCTCTTCACCGGAACTTGGTTCTGCTTCAATCGCCTGTATTCGTAGTTTTCGTCAACGTTAAATCCTAGAAGCGAAGCGAAACGCACGCTTGCTGCCCTGTACTTTGAAATATGCTGCTTCAATACTATGTATTTTATTGTGAACTGAAATACAAATACAGAATTTTAATTATAATTTTTAAATAACTTGGTTTTTTTACTTGTACGACATGCATTAGTCAAAACAAACTATATAATCATATAAGAAATAAACTTATTAAAAAAGAAATCGTCGCTCCCGAATATATTGGACTATTTTAATAAAAGTTTAATAAAATAACCTGTTGTGATAGCATGCCACTCACCTTGTTTTCGTCAACTAAACAAGAATTCAAAGCATAGAATAAATATAATAGAAATAATAATATGAAACAAATAAACATAGTTCGCTTTGATAGCACTGGTATCCATCTCATTGCTATTCTTCGGATTCATTTGTGGTGCTTTATTTTTCCTTTCGTCAATAAACGAAATTCACTTCACTCAACATTCTACACGCACGCATTCTACACGTGTATTTTCAATAGTAAAAACTAAACTATTACAATATTTTGCTTTATCTTTTATCATGTTTTCCAGTTAATTGATATGCATAGTACAACAGAGCTCACAGTGAACCAGCCGACAGCAGTGTTTATGGACGATCGATGTAATTTTCTTCAGAACCTGCACAAATCACGATGCGCACAATCGCTGTCGAATCGACACGGAGTCGGTCGGAAAATCGCATTTCGCGCGAAGGTAATTTACCGCGCCTAATCCCCCCGCCACTAGCGTATTTCCGGTTTTGCAGTCTGCGCGCAGTGCAGAAACCATTTCAAAAAAAAATGTATTAGCGATAGCTATCTAACACAATTTTTTTTCACTCTTGCAGATTCACAGTTGCAGATTTTAAGAATAATTTTAGTTTTCAGTGGCTTATTCGGGATCAATAACTTTAATATACATACAAAATAGCAAAAATCTTTAACGTAAGGGAATGGCAACATTGATCTGTATGTAGGTAAGAATCACAGTCATTGATAATTATTTTTTTGTTTTTGTTTCGTGCAATAGGACATTTAGCAAGAGTGCCAACATTAAGATAATGAAAACCAGTTGACAGCCGACAGCTAAATAAAAAGAAATTTGATCGCGTTGAACTTTGAAGCTGTGAAATAAATTAAAATGACAGTCCAACAGATTAACTCGAATATTTCTGACGACTCTGATGATATGGTTAGTTTACCATCAGAAGAAGAAATTTATAGGCGAAAATACCAATTGTTGTTGGAGCGATGTGAAGTCTTACAACAGGATAACGAAAGAATTATCAATAGGTGTGTGTTTTGAGCTTGTTTTCTGTTGATAAACGATATTGGTGAGTGAGCTAGCGTTTAACATTGTTGCAGAATACATGAAGCGAAAAAAATAACCAAGCGTTACCGGAAAGACATTAAATTGTTGGTGGACAGATTAGATAGGCATGGCGATCAGTTCAGAACTGCATGTTTGGAGGTTGAAACAAAACCCGAGGTGATAGTACGACCACCCCGCGCTGTTGGGAAAGCACAAACTGTCTCCAAGCAAACAGAAAAGCAGAATGCGACTGGCGTCAAGAAACCTGGACCTAAAAGGAAAAGCAAAGCAGATAAAGTACTCTTATTTTTTAAATTATACAAAAGTTTTCGTTAACATGCCATCTTAGCTTAGTGGACTCCTGTTTAATATATGACCTTTTTATTTTTAGCCTGAAAGAGATCCAAATGCTCCCAAAAAGCCTTGCAATGCATTCTTCCAATTTTGCCAAGAACAGCGGCCTCTAGTTGTAGCTGAAGCTAATTCAGAGTTGGGGTCGGAGCCTTCGAAGCAAGAGGTCACCAGACAACTGGCTTCACGCTGGAGATCACTAAATAACGAGGAAAAAAGGGTAAGATATTGGAGATCCATATAACATGTTAACCCCAAGCAAACACCGGTGTTCACTCTCTCTTTGTCTTTCTATTGTGTCTCTCAATATGGTATTCAAAAGGTTAATAATATAGACTTTCACAACCCCAATTTGATTACACTGCCATCCTCTAACTAAAAAGCAGATAAGTGCTTTGTTTTCTAAGTAACTTAGCTGCTTTTTAGTTAGAGGACGACAGTCAATCCACTCTTCTAAAATCACATTGTGTTGTTCTAGGTATATGTTGCAATGTTTGAGAGATCAAAAGAAAAGTATGCGGAACAAATGTCAGCCTATATAAAGAAGGAACAATGACAATCACCAACACCGGCCAACAATAGCACTTAATTTTCTTGTGATCATCAGCTTTAAAATTAGGTTAACTATTAAACAGTATTTTGTAAGAACGAAATGGTTTTATTTTCCCAAATCCAGACTTCAAATAAATAATTTCCTTTATTAAAATGTCTCGACCGAATCAGAGTTGTTGACGGCGCGTAGTGTTATATGCGCGCCTCAAGGAAGTGTCAACAAAACCGTAATAATTCTGCAACGTCGAAGCCTATGAGAGGGCATGCCCCTAGGTCTTGAAACGCAAGGCTAAGAGCAGTCACACCGGAATGCCAATGGCCGGCTAGGCTAGAACAAACTAACGACAAGAGGCGCATCCGCTCGCGGCACCTCTTTTTTTTTTTCTTAATTCATTAAGCGAAGCCGGCGTTCGCGCACCTATTGTCTTTCCATTGTGTTTGTAAGAGCGGGAATGGTCATTGGATTCTTAATTTTCCAACATTCCATTACTTTTCCAGGCAAAAATAATATAAATCAATTTAACCATTCTCATGTTCAATTAACCATTTTTTATTATGAAGAAGGTAGACTACAAGGAACAGCTGCTGAATCTTTATCAAGCCCCAGTTCGATCGTGTAGTGTAGTACTGTTTTGCATCTTTGGGATGGATCTGCCAAATACCAGCTTGATGCGCTGGAGTCGATAGAGAGGCGAGCCAAGAGAATCATCGGCAATGATGCAGTTGTAGAGTCGAAGCTCCAAAGCTTCGAGCATCGCCGCCGAGTTGCTAGTTGCTAGTCTGTCGGTTTTCTATCGTTTACATTTCAGGGAATGTGCACTGGAATTGCACAATCTAATTCCGCCAAGTCTGGTAGAAATCCCATACGCACAAAGCGTTTTGGGAACATTTATTGTGCATACAGCCAAGGAGTGGAATTCCCTGCCGGAGTCTGTGTTTCCTGATAGCTACAACTTAGGGGTTTTTAAATCAAGAGTGAATAGGTTATTCGATTACTTCTAAGCAAGCGTGCTCCATTGTCGACCACATCATCGCTTACCATCAGGCGAGATGGTGGTCAAACGCGAGCCTATAATAATAATAAAAAAGATTACAGTTCATCTGCTACTGAAAAGACTGACCTCTACTTATCAAAGGATAAAGTTGTATTAAGAAAAAACGCATAAATAAAACAAATTGATTTGATGGATAATCATTTTATTAGTTAGGTATTAATTCCAATTCTAAACCACAACATCCAACTTTAAAAAAAAAAAACAATATTTTGAATCATTCTTAAATACCCTGGCCATAATAAAATACAGAACTAGTGACCCTGTTATCCATCCCCATTTCACACGATTCTTACGGTCAGTCAAAACTCCAAAGATTTATTTCAAGTTTATTATAAAGTACTTACACATTATGGAATAAAATCCTTATGGATAGCAAAAACTACATTATAATAGTGGGTAGTTTTAAAAGAACATCATAGTCTCAGACAAACATGAAAATCGACTTTATTTTGTAAAATACCAATAAATGCAATCTATTGGTGTTCTGTCAAGATAAAACATCGATATTTCTGAATTATTATAAAATTAGCGACCCGAAAACGGTTTGCACGGGTGAATCGTCAAGATATATAATTTTTAATGTACCAGCGATCCATCCATGCTTCGCACGGGTTAAATCTTGGCAACCTGTTAAAACATCAAGATTTCTGAGCTAATAATAAATAAACCGGGAATAAATTCTATACATATTGGTCGCAACCGCATCAAAATCTGTTGGATGGTTTAGGAGAACAGCACGTCTCCATAGATAGACCAGAAAACTGTCTGTATTTTCAAGAACCAGAATTAAAAAACTTAATATAGGTACTTAATAATATTATTCCAATACCAGAATAAAATAAATAAAACAAGAGACTGTTTTGGTTTGTCGTTGTATAACTTTGATATTTTAGACCATCCCTTAAAAAGGTTTGGTCTGGAATGTTATACCAGGTAGAATGTTTAACCAATCAGTATCTTGTTTAACATCAGACAAATAGAATCAGTTCTATTGTGAATGTGCAAAAAACAACGTTTTGACTATCTTTACTATTTAGGTAAATGAAACAAGAAAAAAAAATTATGCGTGCCAGACATCTTTCTCCAGTCGAATATACTTCATGGTTTCAATGGGAGCCACGGAATTTGCATGCCTCATGATCTCTCTCTCCGTCACCCTCATAAATGGATTGTACGTCTTCTCTTCGCCTATTGTTGAAGGCACCTGTGAGGGAAATGAGGATTTTGTACAATTGATATTGCTAAAGCCGGTTACAGATTGCTGTAACGTAACATGCAATGTAACACGCAAAGAAAGCCTCCCACATTATCGCACTGTATCATGCAATGTAACAGAATTCCAATATTGCGAACGCCTTTCGCGCACGAACCGTGCACACTACACGCGCGAAGAGAACATTTCAACCATATGAGTAGGGATATGCTCGACTTGAGCCGAGAGAAACACGCACGGTTCGCGCCGTCCACACTTATGAAATTCTCCTTTTATGTTCCCTTGCATGTTACGTTAAAACACTCTGTACCCGACATAAGAACTGCTCCATTTTTTTTTTTTTGTAAGCTTCTTTAAGGCTCGAGTTTAGGGGTTATCCATAAATTACATCACACGTCAGGGGATGGAAAGGTGGTCAACGAAGTGTGATATTGTGTGACAAGGGGTGGAAGGAGCCGAAGGTTTTGTGAGGCCACATTTTAGAAACTATATTTATCATCACCATCATTGTCACAGTCACACGTCAGTCTTCATGTCATTTCTGCCAAACTCCAACCGCGCTAAAATTATGCTGCAACAAGACTACTTACTGTAGGCAACCCCCGTTCCCGCCTCTGCTGCGCCCAAGCAAACTTTTTTGTTATTTCTTCATTTTTTGGGTCGACGTGAGCTGCGAATTTGAGATTTGACAGCGTATACTCGTGACCACAATACACCTTAGTTTCGTTTGGAAGTCCGCCTAGGATTGTCATTGCGTTGAACATCTGATCAGGAGTGCCTTCGAAGAATTTTCCGCAACCAGCTATGAATAAGGTGTCACCTGGAATAGTAATCACAGTAGTATAGGTACTGGTTACTACCATGAAAGTTCTGTTGATGCTCAATAGCTATGAATAATGGTTGTAAGAATTAGCAATCAACTAGGTATGTAATACTGATCAAGGATGAGAGACAGAGTAGGGAGTACTCTTCTAATTGCAATAAAAAAAACTAGGTAAATGCCAGTCGGACTCGCGCCCTATAGGTTCTGTACAAACTTACCTATGAAAAGGGGTTTAATTTCCAATTGGAATTTCAAGTTTTTTTGTAATCACAAAATATATTTTTTGTGACATAACGAAAAATGTTCTGTTTTCAGATTTATGCCTACACTTGTGATATAAGACCTTGCTTTATGCAAAATTTCAGGATACTGGGTCAAAGGGAAGTACCCTAGAATTTTAGGTCCCTTGAGAGAGTCAAATACCGTCTATAAAATATCCTATAAGAATTTTGTTTTTTTTTCTTTTGAGGTATGGAACCCTAAAATTGTATACATACATATACTAAAACAAAATACAAATGCTGCAATAAGTTGGTACAGTAATAAAAGTTACATGTGCTCATAAAAATGTATTGTATGTTTTTCTTTACCTGTAAACACCACACACTGTGATCCCTCCTGTGGGGAAGTCACAAAGTAGCACACATGTCCTTTAGTGTGGCAGGGAGTGAACAGGCATTGGATCAATAAGTTCCCTAAGTTTAGTATATTATTATGTTCCACTTTTTTTGTTAAAGCACCTATGCGGTCATCTGCTCCATAAACTTCAAGGCCTGGCACCTGATTGGCAAGAGCTTCATTCCCACCAGCGTGGTCCCTGGAAGAACAGAAATAATTAATTTATTTTTTGTATTCAATGGCAACTCATCTGCATCATTTTAGCTGAAGGCCATCTCTGCTGGACATAGGACTCATTGAGGCGCCATGATAGTCTTGTGCACAAAACTGGGTTGATCCGCAGCTATGGCATCAGCCCAACTTGCCAAGGTCTATCAAAATTCTAGCACTACATCTCCCAGTACGCAGTCACCACTACAAAATGTTTCGGTCCCATTTGCCCACTGGGTAGGATACATACATAAAATATAGCTTAGGTTACTCAGGATTAAAGCAGCTTTCTATCGGTGAAAAAATTTTACCCCTCGGATCAGTAGCCCTCGGATCAGTACTTTCAGAGATTACCTCCTACAAACAAAAAAACCAACTTTACCTCTTTTTTTTATAATGGATAGACTCGCGTTTGACCACTATACCTCTTTGTAATATTAGTGTTGATTGGAGGAACCAACCGAAATAGAACTCACCAGTGATGATGAGTAGTCAAGACCGTAGTAAGGCTGACTTTTCTTTCTTGTACAGCTTGCAACACCGTGTTAGGTTCCACTGGGTCTATGACAGCAGCCAAATTTGTGGCTTTATCGATAAGCAGGTACATGTAGTTATCCTGAAGAGCTGGCAGTATATGCACATCCATGTTTTGGTATTGATTGGACTCGGCGTAGCTGTGTGCTCCTCGTTGATTCCGCGTTTGGACTGAAAATTTTTTTTATAACTTAATTTGGCTCAGTTAATTTACCTAACTGTATCTATAAGGTAATTTAAATTTCATTTGAAATCTTATTATAAATTTCTGACAATTACTATTTACGAAAGAACATTTATTTACAAGCTTAGCTAAAATAGGAATCAGCTAATAGATTTTGTTTTCTGAGATTGGGCAAGCACAGGCTCACCGTAAACACACACTGACTTGAGGCCTAATCTTAGTAGATACCGTTACGAGACACAACAGGAAGACAAAGAAAAAGCGAATGTCGGCTTCGCTTGGGGTTTAATGAATTAAATATTACAAAGCGAGAGTAAAAAAAGGAGCCACATACAGATACTAGTAATTAAAAACTTGTAAAACAATGTACCTATACTGCCACTTTCAGATGTTTATTTATCAAGGCACACAAGATAACTGTACAGAATATTGACGTAAGATTCAATGGGCTTTCTTATCATTATTACAAGCATTTGTGATAACAACTTCATATTAGGTTTAATTTAATGTTACTATGGCTCTACCCAAATAGTTAAGTTTAAAAAAGTAAGGTTATAAGGTTTATTACTAATCTTTAGTGATTTTAGTTTTTCAATTCTGGTTATCCCTGCAGCTTCAATAATCCAAGAACAGAAGTAAATAACAAAATAGAAGAAAAATGGGATTTTCATTTCTGACAACAGTATTTTTCCTATTACGTTTTCAGGTTGTCCCTTTGTTGGACGGGTTATATTGTTTATACGAATAAACAGTTCTGTTCTAAAAATGCAATTGTCATCCATAAGAAGCCCAGAAGTTAGAAAATTAATATTAACAGTACCTTGAAAATACCACTTCGTGATTTGCTGTGATAAGCCGGTTGGCAAAGAATTTACAAACCGTGCGAGCATTATGTAAACTTATCTACAAAAAATGTTAAATAATGCGATAGTTGTATTTTTTTAAATTTAATGTCTTTTTTTACAAAAATTGATAACAAACATGAAAAAACAAAATACCTTATCAGTCAGCTGGTGCTTTGGTGTTTTGACATTGACAGATAAGTGCTAACCAGTTACTTCTTTCTACAGAGTTTCCCATAGAAAAGAAAATAATAAATTACAAAATCTAGCGATTATGGCTTTGCACAGTTGTTGAGGTAGGGATAGTAACACGAATAAACGATACATCACTCGGTTAAAATTGAGAATTAGAGATCGATGTCGCGAAACTTATTCGAGACTTCAATATTCAAAAAATATTGTTCAATAATTATTTACAGTAGAAATATCTATTAGAAACATAATATTGTAATAAATCTCTATTATTCTTAAAACATCAATGGTATTACGAAATCGTTAAAATTCTGGCTGAAAGACTTTGTATTCAAGGTCAAAAAATGAGTTAAAAAAAAATCACCCTGATACTGCGGCAACAGTTGAAGTGTCAATTGTTTTATCGAATCAAATTTCGAATAGTGATGGCTTAGGTAATTGCATTTTCGACACCCCGAGTTAAAATCGTCTCATTTCGACTCGATGGACACCAATGGGCTAAAGCCCAGCTCAGTCGATTGTGTCAGTTCGCCAACTTGTTAATAATCATCGATTAAGTACTCGAATCAGATCAACTTGACCCGAACGAAAATTAATGTTTATTACCGATTTCGGTAATAATTTTCAAAAAAACTATTTAGTTTTTCTTTTTTGGGAATAACTTCCACGCCACGCTTTTAATTCCAGGTAGGATATTAGTTACTAAGTCAAGGGCCTATTACACTACGTGTTATTCAGCACACGATATTTAGACTTGTGTTATCTTTATTCTGAATTTAACCCATAATACACTATTTGAAATCGACTAAGATAGTTTGAATATCGAGTGGTATATATAAGAATAACGAATAATCCACTTCATTATCGAATTATCTGACTGTGCGGTGAGTTTCAAGTGTTTCCATCTCGTTCGCTTTGACCAAACGAAATGCTAAACCGTAGATCGACTCCTTGTTACCGAGTTGACTCGAGTTAACAAATCGCCTGATGTATAAGTTTACGGAACCTAATTCAGATCGACTGTTGAAACGCTAACATCAAATGGCAATTCGAATCGCGGGGATAGTAATTCGCCTCGCCATCACTAACTAATGTCATAACATTGTCAAACTCAAAGTTGTCATTGTCAATTTGTCATGTGTGGCATGAGACATTTGTTATTTTTTAATTTGTCGGCATGTGGATTTATTTCACAACAAGTTACATACTAATTTATAGTAAATGAGTTAGTGAATAAATATACTCAAGATGAAGAGTAAACCCATTAAACATAAAACCACAAATACATTTCGTGTAAGTCCTTACATTAAATTTTTTATGCTGGTGTTTTAGGTTAAGTGCGAATTGTTTTCAAAAATTGTTCTGAATTATTGTTTTTTTTCTTATTTCTGGTGTAAATAGTTTGTAAGAATATGTCTAAATTATCTATAATTACTTCCATTATCATTAACTACTTTTATGGTGATTTTACTCTTAATAAAGTAACTTGTAGGCAATGCCCTTATCCTAGAATAAAATGTAACATGATATTGAACTATTTGGCATACCTACTATTTGATGCACTGTTTTCAACTAGATTTAACTTGACAGTTTGTTTTTACTTCACTTTTACGCAAAGATCCTACTTGTATGATATATTATGAAATATTTTCTTTCAGTTTGTACCTTTTGCTGAGCGAATCAATGCTATTGACATCCGCCATGCCGCTCTATACCACATTGAGCATGCCTACTCACAGCAGCCTGAAGAAAACGAAACCCATTTCTTTGTGGCGCTGCAAAAATGGCATGTGCTGAATTTGACTGAAAACTTTAAAAAATTCAGGAAAGAAGTCTTTGGTATCATAACTGTGCCACAGCTTCTCCACAAGAAAGATGAAGTGGTTGAGATACTTGAGAAATATTTGAACTTGGAAGATCAGTTGTGTTTACAACCATTGCTGGAGTAAGTTTGTTTATCGTATTTCTAGATATTATAAACAAAAATTAATTGACAGGCCTGTTGGTCTAGTGGTTAGTGGCGCTGACTGCTATGCCGGAGGTAGTGGAGCACAATCATTTGCTCTCTGTGTGGGTGTAATTGATCTGTAATATGTATGTATTTAGAAATATACAAGTATGTTTATCAGTTGTCTAGTACTCATAATGTTGTAGGATGTCTGGTGATCAATCATGCCAACTAGACTAATGTTTATTATAAACCCTATTACCCTACTAAGTTCATAATGTCACTAAAATAAAGTTTTTGATCAGTTTGAATGATTGGAGTCTCATTTCCATCTTCCACAGTTCTAACATTTATTTTCTCTTTCAGAATCCTTGTATCTGTAGCTAAGGATCTAAGAGATGACTTCTACCCATACTTCCCGCGATTTTTAGACATCCTCATAAAGTTGCTAAACACCAAAGATGCTGAAAGACTGGAATGGACCCTAGTGTGCTTAGCATTTTTGTTTAAAGTCCTCAAGCCTTACCTCAAGAAAGACATTGCTGTTGTGCTAAAGAGGATTATCCCTTTACTGAGTGAATCTCAACCACAGTACATAAATAATTTTGCTGCTGAGAGTTTTGCATTTGTTGCTAGAGACATCAGGGATAAGAAGAAGTTTGTGAATCTTATACTCAACTATTTGCAGACTAATGATGATGTAAGTATTTGTAAAATATGTGAGATACTTAATTGGTCTTCACCAGGAAAAATAGCTTTATCTAAATCTAATATAATAAAGAGGTACAGTTTGTTTTTTTATTTGTAGTAGGTAATCTCTGGAAGTACTGGTCCGATTGTTAAAATTTTTTCATCGATAGAAAGCTGTTTGATTCCTGAGTGACATAGGCTATATTTTACGTATGTGGGCGAAGCTGCGGGCAAAAGCTAGTTGGTTATATTTTCTTTACTTCTGTGTTAAATCTCCGATTTGTCACCTCTTACTAGTTCTGAAAGGTTTCTAATTTCTTAAATTTGAACAAATTGAAATCATTCTTATTATTTTTGACTTTGAATAAAGTTACTTTTTGATACAAATAATTTAAAAAAAATCTGTACTCAGTTGCAGCAGCAGTGTAAAACATTTTTGTAAATGGTTTATCATTTCTTTCTAGGCAATCACTGGCTGTGGTCATCTCATATTTGAAATACTGCGAGGTGTCACTGGTAAATTCCACAGCTGCATAGAAACATTCCTGCCTCTACTTCTCCAATACTTAAAAGATAATAAAGAACACCAAGAAATACTGTTCAATGTGCTGACACAAACAATAGAGGACAGTCTACAAAGTATTTCACACAAGGAGTATGATGTCTTTTGGGCATGTATCCTAAAGTTCACTGAAGAAACCTTGAAGGAAGATGATGAAGAAAGTAAAGGGCTAGAATATATTCTCAGACTTGCAGGCCAAGTGATAGAACACCAGCAGGGGAAGTACCTCACAAACCCTCCACAGTTTGTACTCCTGCTGATAAAAGTTATATGTGAACAGTCTTCAGAAACTGTTCTAGAAGTTTGTGCACAGATCGGTGCTGTGCTACTCCTGTCACCAAATGTATCCTTATCTCAAGAACATGCTGGTATCATCATCAAAGTATTTCTGCCTCTGCCATTCCCAAATATACTCATCAACTTTGTGCAGAATGTCATTGAGTATTCACAATTTGATATGCACATACTACCTCCTTTCATCAAGTTTGTCATACAATCTGACTTTGATAATGAAGCAATAATGGGTACACTGACTAAAATATGCTTGAAGAAATCACCTTTGTCTATGAATGGTATAAAGTTATTTGAATGGGTGAAATATCCCTTAGACTTTGGGAAGAATTTGCCAAACTTTATGGATCATTTCAAGAATGTTTTATCTGAAAATATAGAAAAATATGTGGAGAGCCCAGTTAAACTTACGAATGTTCTATTCTGCTTACCGCACATAGAGAAAATTGATGTAAACTATTGTGTGAAAATGTTAGGTCAGCTGATATCAAAACTGTTGGATATATTGAAGAGTTATAATCTAGAGAATCAGTTGAAAGAGAATAAGTTTCATTGTGACACAACTGCATTATCAAGGTGTGCTAGAAAAGTTCTATTCATGTTATCATTGGCATTTGAGAGTGCTATCCACATTTCAAGTTGTAAGAAGCTGAAGGACATTTGTGAAATTGATACACTGTTACCTGTCATTCTGCCGTGTGCTGCAGATCCTAATTACCTATGCTCCCTACATCTTCTTGACCTGTATTTGACAGCGTATGAACACGAGCATGGATTGACTTATCCATATTTATCGCTGGTTGACACGTATCTGAAAACAAATGTATCTTCGCCTTTTCATATTGTAAGTATTTAACAAAAGTCTTGACATTGTTCATTTATGCATATATTTTTATTTTATTTTATTTACGCACATTGGTTAATAATTTAATTACGAAATAATTGTTTTTAGGTTCGTCTGCTGACTACCCACATTTACAAATTATTTGAAAATGTGGAGGAACTAAACAAAACGGTTGAGGTTGGGGGTACTGTTGAGAAGTTTTCAATCTTCAGCAGGTGTTATGCAGTGGAGTCCATAAAGCCATCTATTCAAGAATACAGAGCTCAACTGAACATGCTGCAGAAAATGACCTTCAACACAAGTCAGTATGCCCTGGCTAAGGACACAGACTTTCATCTCTTTGCATTAAATTACATGTTAGGCGTTTTATATGTGAATTTTAAGCTGCTCTGGGAACCCGTGACTGAGTTTATTGCGGGTTACGGAAATGCCCTAGGTGTTGACGACTTCTGGCCTACTTTTCATAGTGCACTTGAGTCCTCATTTGTTAATGCAAAGAAAAATCTCAAACAATTTCAGTTTGACGATGAAATCGATACCAATTTCGAAATCCTTCAAAAGTTATACTCTGATTACAATAATATAAGTGAGAGACCTGATTTATACAACTACAGGAATTTAATTTTGAAGGTTATGACGAATTGTATTCAAGTTTGTGAAGCGAGGAATCGCGATGTAGTTGTATTGTTCTTGAATTTTATTGAAGAAGAATACAGAAGGAATGATAGTATGAATGCTCTGAAAATCGATATGGAAGTAAGGGAAAATAAGATGGAAATTGATGAAGAGAAACCAGAAGAGGTTAAAGAGAATAATGAGGAAATCATTGAAGAAATAGATGATGAAAAAGAAACAGTTTCAGGAAAGATAGTATTTAAAACTCTTATTAACATAATGCAAGTCCTTTCTCAGTTTAAGAATCCAAGAGCTTTGCATAAAGAACCAGTTTTCTGGGAAATCTACATGGAATTTTTGAAGCATAAAAATCCGGGCTTGCAGAAATATGCTTTAGATTGTGTGCTAAACTATAAGAACAAAAATGTGACGCAATATAAGAGCAATTTATGCAATTTAGTAGATGAGAAAAAGTTCAAAGATGAACTGACTCTGTTTAAAATAACTGAAGACGCCAAAAGTATTCAGGCTGAAGATAGAGAACATGTAGTGCCAATAATATTGAGAATACTTTATGGGAAAATGACGTCGAAGCTTGTCGCGGAGAAGAAAGGGGGTGGGCAGAACCGTCGGTCGCTTGTCATGCGATATTTGGCCGGTTGTAATGAGAACGAGATCAAAATGTTCATTGAAATGGCTTTCTCGTATTACAAACAGTACTTGGATATGAAGCCTCGTGAAATATATGAAAAGATTGCCTCAGATATTGACCTAAAATCTGTTACTAGTCCTGGAAAACTTCACAGTGTTCTGAATTTATTTGAGGTGGTTAGGGAATATTTTGGAGAGTGTATGAATGAGGAGTTGTTGTCTCAGCTCTTTAACATATATTTTGCAATTTGTTCTACTGTAGCTGTTGTCCTAAGTCAAGGAGATAAAGTACATGTTGGATACGTAAAGGTTATGAAAAACCTCCGCACACTAGCATTAGGTACAACAAGGAAATTATTTGAACAGTTCACCAAATATCCTTGGAATAAAGATGAGTTGTTTGTTATGTATGAAACATTGATTTGGCCTTTGATGCCTAAGTTACACATTGAAGGTATCCATAGCCCAACGGCGCTGCTAAGACTTCTAAATGCGTGGTGTCAGAATCCCCGATACTATATTTTGCTAATCACTTGCTCAGAAAAAGATTCTATCAGTCCACTCCCAGCTATTTTCAAACTGCTGCTAGCTCCTAAAACAAGTCCTGGTGTGGTCAATATGATCCTTGACATGATAGAAAAATTGATAACTCTAACAGAAGACGAAGAAGATAAAGAAATCCCTAGAATAGAATCGTTTAATATTTTACCAGTCGAGGCTCCTCAAAATGTAACCGGTATCAATTTCGGAAGCAAAATTCTGGTACCGCACATACCGAGCATACTCGAAGTCATGAAAAGGCGAATGGCGAATTCCGCTAAGTCCAACACCGTGAACAAGAGAGATTTGCTGATTCTATCAAGAATCACAGAATTAGTGGCGTCACCGGAGCTATGTGACGAGCTACTTAATTTACTACTGCCAATACTTGTGAAAAAAGTATGTATGAACATGGCGGAAGAAAATATGGAGCATGCTGTGAACACAATCATAAATTTACTGGGACACAGTACTAACCCACAAATATACATAAAGAATATAGCCGTTTTGTTCAACAAAGTCGGTCTTGTAGAAGTTAGGAAACTATTGATGAAATTATTGACGTCAATAGCTGAAAGTGCGCCTAAGAACAAAGATGTTCTTACAAGAATGGCTAACATGGTTGCTGAAATGAATGCTTATAACAAAAGATGGATTGAACAGCCAGACTTTGATCGAAGAATAGACGCGTACAAACAAATATATCAGTTGCTGGAAAAGGACGAAATTGATGTAGACCTGGCAATACTAATTGTGAACAATTGCTTCTATTTCATCCGTACTGAGAAAGACATTGGTTTGCGGGACAGCGCCGGGTTGTGTTTAAAACGTATCCTGCCAAAACTTCTCATGAAGTACAGATCAACAACTGATGGCCAGTTTCTTGTTAGAGACACTGTGCTATCACTTATATCCACAGGAATAAGAGATACTAAAAACGAATTGTTGAGAAATGAATGCATTAACTTGCTCGGAGAACTAGCAAGAGAATGCCCCGATGCTGACGTAGTTATATCAGATTTAGCTCATTTCATAAATAAAGAAGATAGAGAAGTGGATTTCTTTGATAACATGTGCCATCTTCAAATGCACAGACGAGTGAGAGCGCTTTTGAAATTCTGCAAAGTAGCTAGGAAGATGACGAAATGTCCTACTCCTAGGACTTTGACGAACTTTATTCTACCTCTTGCATCTATGTACATTTGTGATGATAAGTATACAGATAAGAACACTTTGATCGACGCGTGTATAGAAGTCGTATCTACTTGCTGTAGGTTGCTACCGTGGTACCATTACGAAGTTATACTCAAACTTTACTTGAATAAAATGCGACATTCCTCTGAACACCAAAAACAGTTGACTCGAATATTAGTAGGAATTATTGACGCATTCCATTTTGATTTCTCAAAAGTAAAGAATATTGAACTGCCAAAAGCTCTGACTACAAATGTGCACAAGTTTAAAATGAACAAAGCAAATGCAGAAAATAAAGAGATAACAGAAGATGGAGATAAAGAAGATGAATCAGAAAATAAAGAAATTTTAGATTTAGATGAAGAAAGTGAACTAAAAGCTGCAGATGACGAGGCAGCGGAAGAAGAACCAAGTAAAGAAATTACCAACGTACCTGCTTTTGAAAGAGTAACAAACGTATCACCTTCTGTAGCTAAAAGAATTATCAAATCTTTGTCGGCTGGATTGCTACCACAGCTAAACCGGTAAGCTGGATTCTTACCAAGATAATTTAATGTTCTATCAAAGAAAATATTTAAAAATTTATTGCATTTCTGTATTTCTCTAGTGCCATCGGAAAAATAACGGAACACGAAGAGTCCCACAAGGTGAATCGCCGTAAAACCGGCTTCGATCGTCAGGAGGAAGATATGCTTCGGGTGCCAATAGCTCTGGCGCTTGTCAAGTTGTTGCAGAGATTGCCGGGAGATCTGCTCAAACATCAGTTGCCTGGGTAAGAGCATGATAAATTTGTATATATTCTTTCAGATTAATGTTCCAAATATGTCTTTCTCAAAGTACTTATCTCAATCTGCTATGAAGTTAAACTGATCGCCCACACTGGCAGCGCGGTGCGAATGCGGGAACGTGCGCGATTTGCTTGGCCACACTGGCAGCGCGGTGCCAGGAACGATGTGGATACAGGAACAGGGTTGCCGCTCGCCGTCAGCACACTCACTGTGGCCACTTGTATGAACGAGCTTGGGCATGAGATGCCCGCGCGAGTCCTGCGTTGAACAGCCCGCGCCTCTTTCCGCACCCGCGTGCCCACTATGGACATTCAAATGAAGTTCTTATGTTTCAAATTGCCGCACCGCGCCCGCTCTTACAGTGTAGCAGAGCACAAAAAAATTCGAAAATTTCTAAATATCTCAACTATAATTTCGTTATCTTGTTTTTCTTTTAGTATCATCATTAAACTCTGCTCGTTCCTAAAATCACCTTTGAAACAAGTAAGAATAACTGCACGAGACATCGTCAAGAAAATCATGCTAACTGTGGGAACCTCATACTTAGGAGTCCTATTGGAACACTTGACTTTGTTGCTAACCAGAGGCTACCAAGTCCATGTCTTAGTCGCCACAATACATACAGTACTAGACGCTTTGAAAGCAGAATTCAAACCTGGAGATTTGGACGAAAATCTTGAGTACATACTCGATGTTTGCACCAATGATCTCTTTGGAGCACTATCAGAAGAGAAAGAAGTCGATAAACTACATTATAAGACACCAGAGGCAAAACCCAGTAAGAAAAGTTATGTCACACTAATGATAGTGTCTCAGAATATAACAGAGCAATGTCTTATTAATCTGATTGTACCATTCAAAGAGGTTCTCCAAAAGCATCATTCGAAAAAAATCGTACTAAAAGTTCAGGAAGCACTAATGCATATAACTAGTGGACTAGTAACAAATAAGTTTATAGATATTGAATCTCTATTCATATTTCTACATGGAGTTGCGTCTGAGAGCATACCGGAATTCGTATTAGGTGCTCCAAAGAGACAAATAACAGAAAAGCAAAGAGAGATCATGCTTAGAGCAAAACCAGATTGCTTCCTGATTCCAGAAACGCCGAAACGTAATAAGGAGTCTCAAGCTAAGAATGTCAAAACTTCCGGGAAAGCCAATGCTCATGTTTTAGTAGAATTCAGTTTGAATATTCTGTATGTGATTTTGAAAAGGGAGAAAGTGCCAAGAATGGACTGTCGAGCGTTTGTAGACCCTCTCGTACCGTTACTTGTCGATGCATTGAAGAGTGAACATGTAAAGGTTTCGACGGTAGCCATGAAGTGTATAGCTACGTTGTGGACGATTAGAGTAAGCACGCCAACGTTAGAAGAGATGGTGCAAGATATTGTAAAGACGATATTCTTGACGCTGCATAAGTACGCGACGTTTGAAATTAGCAAGCAGAACGATAACTTCCATTTAGTCAGGACCGCTTTTAAGGTAATTTTTTTTTTAATGCTTTATGCCCAAGTCTGATTGTAATAAGCCTGATGAGATTTAATGACACTGGTTACAAATGGTTCTTGTAATATTACAATCGGGTGCTGCACGCCATATTTTTTTTCTTAACATGCTCCCGCGTGTTAGGCTTTAGGTGGAGTGAGAGACAGACTTTGACAGAATTTGACAGAATAAAACTTGCTTATATTCCTTCAGTTGCTCTTGGCCTCCAAGGATTGCGATCACCCTTTCGAATAAGCCTGCAGTCTTTTCAAACTATCAGTAAATTTTACTGACAGCTTTTTGAGCGTGAAGAACATAAAGCACTGTCGACCTGGGCCTTGTCCTTATTGAACGGCACGCTACCCATGACTCGCCGTCCGCATACCAGCGCCTGTGGTCACCTGCGGTGGTTGGAGCGAGAGAGAAGAATGCTTCTCCTTTACACTTTCTGCCATCTTCTTCACTCGTAGAAGGAGGTGACTGTTCCAGTACCTTGATACCTCTTGATCATACATTTAAACTCGTACTTATTGTGTTTCCAGGCGGTAACAGTACTAGTACGCAACGTAAAATACTACAAACTCGAAGAAGATCAACTAAAAACCCTACTTTTATACGCAGAGGAAGATTGTCAAAATGACGAGAAGCAATCCAACTCGTTCTCTCTGTTGAAAGCCATATTAGAAGCTAGACTAGTATCCAATGAGCTGCACGAAATTATGGAGAAAGTATCCAGAATATGTATACTGAGCGAGTCGGCTAGATGTCGGTAAGTAGCTATTTATAGTTAAGAGCAGCCAACCCGAGATACATTTCCATTCAACCGCCCGTGATAATGACGTACGATCTTTCTTTGGATATTTCCAAAACACAGATATCTTGTTGATATTACCTAGGTTTCTATTGAAATAAATAAAAAAATATGTAAAACTAATCCAGTGAAGACCTCTATTTAAAATGTAAAAAAAACAACATTATATTTAGAAACCTTGCAAACCTCTTGGTGGAAGGTGGAAAATTGTCTAGTAAAAGAATAAGAATGTAAACACCGAACAGCCTTTAGGTTATGTGCTCCCCTCTTTCTCATACTAATATTTGAAGTGCTAATTGTTGCTTTATGTAATACCCAATTTTGAGTCTTAAATTTAAAAAGACACAATTCAAGGCTACCTCAAATGGACAAGGATTGCCTTGACAAAAAATTTTGTTGTATTTGGTGCATTTTAAAACAAGCTAAACCAATGGTTGAAAAACAAAGTACACACTAATTACTAAAACAGATACATACATATACTAAATTTATAGGTAAGAAAACAAATAAATACAATTAGTATACTTAAAAACGAAACATAATTATAGGGACAACAGCGTGGTTTAATAGTCTTTTGTTCTTTCAGGGATGAAGCTCGTGTGATATTCGTCAACTACCTAACGCATTACTCTCCTGGCAAGCGCTTGGAGAAGTACATAGACTTCTTCGTGTCACAGCTCAACTATGAATTGCAACACGGCAGAGAATCTTCACTCAAATTCCTAGAGATGATCATTAATAAGTTACTTGTTGTAAGTTTTATTTTGTGTCTTGTCAATTCTACGCTAAGACTGCTGGTTTTCGAGCTAGGCTCTGATACAAAACTACGATGGGACGCGATACGATGCTGCATTACAGAAACTTGCGACGCGAACCTGTGCGAATTGTTGTGGTATGATTTCGTGCCACAAAGCATTTCTTCAGGTGTCCAGGTGACGATGTGCGATGCAAATTCGCAAGTTCTTGTTTTGCATCGTGCGAGCTTGCAGATTTTTACGATGCGACTTAAAAATCTGCTGAGACGTCACATCGCCCACGAAAAAAGTAATAGTCCAAATCCAAACTAGAACCGTCGCTCGGTTCATACAAGTTATAGTTTACCTAATTGATACTTTTTGAACAAAGACATCTAGAAAGATGTCTGATTGTCCAAAGGCAAGAAGCAGTACTTATAAGTCCCATCCTCAAATCGTTTCATCTGCCATATTACTTACCGAATCATAAGGAAATTTTTCTGATACATATTCTAGGTACAACTATCAAAGCATGGTGCCCACCTCCTACTTGCGCTAGGCGCATGTATGCTGAACGACAGCGCGCCGGAATGCCGCGCCTCCGCCGCTGGCTGTATAGAGGCCATGCTGAAGAGATTCCCCCTCCAGGAGAGGAACAAACTCTTTGATTTAGTCATGACGTTCTTTCAAGATAATCAGGTAGGTTTCATTATTTGATAAGATAGTGTTAATTTTATGATGATTTAGGGCCTAAACTGCGTTAAGCGGGGCGGCTCACACCGCGGGCGTCCGTCGCGTCTTGCGCGCCCCGCGCACTTTTTGCTACGTAATAATACATTAATTTCTCCATAGACACGACTACATGCACACTAACGGTGTTTGTTGTGTGCGTGTGTGTTTTTTTTTTAATTTGAACTAGCGACACTGTGCAGGTTCCGGTTTCCGTGACAGTTACCCGAGCACATATTATCACACACTAGCGCATAGTCACGCGACTGTCCGGCGCGTGCGCCCGCTTAACATTGAAGTCAGATATTTTGCCGAACTTAGTCAAAAAACTTGACTAAGTTCGGTGAAAATCTATTCTTACTGTTCATATCTCTAACTGTAGTGCGTAGAGCGCTATAGTGCACTATGAACAACAACATGATTAAGTTTATCTATTAAAACTGCCTCCATTTCCACAGCCAGTACATTTCGAACTAGCCGCGCAACTAAGTACCCGCTTCGTAAACGTAGAACAAGACGACTTCAAGAACCGACTCAACACTGTCCTTTCACTAGTCAGTAGCAAGATCCTTTTACTCAGCAACGACATCACTGAAGGAAGATTTGTCAAAATAAAACTAGAACTATCCGAGGACAAGACTGATGAAGAAAAACAGAAGGAAAAGGACCACAGTTTAATACAAATATTGAATCTTGTTGAAAAGATTACGTTCCATTGCGCGTCGAGTTTAACAAATAAGAAGTACGTGACTGAGTTTGACGAGATAGCACAGCAATGTAAAGCGTTACTTGCTTATCCTCACTCTTGGGTGAGATTGAAGTCTGCCAAGATACTGGGGCAGCTGTTGTCAGTAGTTGATGCAGTGGAATTAGATGCTATTGTTAAGAAGAAGGTGGAAAGTGATAGAGGGTTCATTTATGATGATACAGAGGATGTGCTCAGGAGTCTTGTGTTGGATTTATGTGCGCAGTATACTACTGGAGCTGCAAAGGAAATGGTTGAACAGGTGAGGTTTATTTTTAATCTTTTTATCTTAACTTTCGTGTATTGGCTGCTTACTTTCTGTTTTAAGATAAAGGCGGTAACTAGTCTCAAACAACATATATAAATGTTCGTGCGATTGCTCGCTATTTGCCTCGTGCACTTTTTATATAAGTGTTTCATCGAATGATAAAGCGAATGGCAAGGTGAGTGGCGAGGCGAATGACGAGGACATAATTTGTGTAAATGTTGTATTAAAAGACGCAGCTGATTTGATGGCAGCAGCAAAAATTGTAATTGGTCTAAAGTATACAAACAAAAATTATCATTGGCCGATTCTTAGTTTTAATAATAGCAAAATTAAAAGTTAACAAAATTGATTGTTTGTTTAAATGTCGATTCTATAATTTTCCATCATTACTATGTCGATATCAAAACCCTCGCGCAAACGGAAAATATTGCGCTGGAATGGCAAAAAAAATACTTTTTTTTTATCCCAGGAGTTCTTTTGGGATTACTTTCTACTTTCATGCCGCCAACAAAAGCTATTTCTTGCACAGTTAAAAGTAACTTTTGTGTTATCTTATTTCTAGACGACAGCAGTATTATTCGTAATATTGAAGCTGGTGCACTCGATGTCAAGTTTCAAACTGGACAAGAAGAGTCAGGTAGAAGGTGAAGATGCTGAAGGAGGAAGTAAGATGAACATCCGATGGATCCTGTTCAAACTGAGGAGAGCTATCAACGTGGAAGTCGCTAGGGCACCTAGTAATATGGATATTGTGAGTACCCGTATATCCGAAGCAGACGGTTAACAGTTTTAGAATCGATTTTAAGTTTTTAGTTTGTAATTGGCGTCATAAGTGTCGCTACAACAACTTCGTTTTTATGGTCAAGCATAGTGTATGCTTACTGCTTTGAAGTATTTAAGCTAACCTACCACATGGCAGGAAAAAATCTCAAAATAGTAAAGGAAAATTGAACTCTCAGAAGATATTTACTTATAAAAAATATTAATGAGCACAGGACGAGCCCATTGCCCATGTGTGACCATTGCTGCGTCCAGTACGGCGCGCGAGTCCGTTGCAAATGGATGAATTTAATTTGAAATGGTGTGTGATAACACGGAATTTCTTATTGACGAAGTTGAAAAAAGAGAAAAATAAGTCTTATAGTTATAAAAAAGAGACCCAGAATCATTATGTTTTATAATAATTATGTTATGTGATATGCTTGCCATCAATGGCGCCGATATAATTTGAAAAATTGCGACGTTCTCTTCGTTTACGATGTTATCATCAACGATATGCAAGCCACAACACAACCGCTGTTTCTGAGTCCATGTTTGTAACTAACTGGATCCCTCCCAGCGAAGACAAGCGCGTAAAACGCGGCATCTGGACGCAACAGAAATTTAGACGCGCGAGTGGTCTTACGCGTAAAACGCCTTATCTGGACAGGCTCTTAGACTTTTACTGACTAATACCCACAGTTGAGCCTTCGGCGTGTGGCCTAGTAATCACATCTTCATAAATTTTGATTACGCTGTTTTATCCATCTAAAATTACCATTTTTTTCACAGAGAACATCAATATTTACAATGTGGACACACGTCATCAGTTCCTTGGAAGACGGAGATGTAAATAAAATAGTCGACGTGATTCTTCCGCCGATAGTCCGAGAGCTATCTACCGGGGACGCGGCGAGCCCGGCGACTGTCGCCAAGCAACTGGCGGGCCGGCTCGGCAAGAAGCTGCGGAGGAAGATCGGGGAGATAGAGTACAGCAAACTCGTTGCGGAGGCACAGATGAAGCTGAATATCAAGAGGGCTGAGAGGAAAAAGGTTGGTTGGCGCACTTTTTTTGCATTATAATTTCTAGCAGGGTTTTTTAACTGGCCTGTTGCTCTAGTGGTTAGTGGCTCTGACTGCTATGCCGGAGGTCGTGGGTTCGATTCCCACCCAGGACAAATGTTTGTGTGAGGAGCACGATCATTTATTTGTTCTGTGTCTGGGTGTAATTTATCTATAATATGTATGTATTTAGAAATATATATGTATGTTTATCAGTTCTCTAGTACTTATAACACAAGCTCTGCTTAGTTTGGGACTAGATAGCGTTGTGTGAATGTTGTGAAATATTATTATTATAATATATTTTTGTAGTTAAAACGTGTATTGGTACTATAATTTTAAATCTATTAGTTTAAAGTAAACATTCCAATCAGCAGGTTTAGACTTGTCACGTGACTTCTATGCAACTAATGCAACGACGTACATTTTGTACTTAGCATTAGACGGGAACGCTAACAGAAAAGTAATTTATCTAAGCGAGCAGTTGCGTTTTGTACCAAATCTTCATGCCAATCAAAGAACCAGTTATTTGCGTGTCGACAGCCATAGAAAAATTGTTTTAAAGGCGGTTTGAGTTTTAAACGACATGACGGCATCTCGAACAAACTTGAAACTAAATCAAACCAGTTACAGACACTTGAATTATCAATATCGGTCAACCACAATAAAGATGATTTGCACAATCCATAGTGTAAATCTCTATGGAAAAGAAAGTACAAGTAACACCAAGGGAGTGTCCTTGGAGTTACTTGTACTTTCTTCTTCTCTACTCACTCTGTGCTAATCTCATTTTATTTTCCAGTTACTTCTACAAGAAAAAGTAAACAACCCTGAAAAGGCAGCCAAGAGAAAACTCCAACTAAAAGAAAAGAAAAAACAATCCAAAAAGGTGAAAATGGAGATGGTAACTGGCAAGCGACCGCGCCCAAAGAAACGCAAGGCCGAAGACTTCGATATAGAAGACCAATTACTAAAGGACGATGATTAAATAATGCAGTAAAGACTACTTTGTATTAAAAATGTATGAACGTTTAAATAAATTGGACCTTATTGCCACAACATAGATAAGTGCAGAAGTCAATCTACATACAAAACGGGCTCGAGTAATGCTTACACACCGTTTAGCATAGCATAGACGCCCTATAATGTTCCCACTGTTGACACTCAGGCCTCCTCTCTCTGGGGCCAGGGTTATCCGAAAGGGAGCTCGAGCCCCGATATGAAGGCTAGAAGGAACGGGGTGGGTCTTTTAGTCAGTAAGAGTCTAACACTATCTCCATCTCCCGCTCCGCCCAAGAGCGGGAAATGTCATTGGATGATTTTTTCCCATCATTAAAAAAAAAGGCCTCCTCTCTGGGAAAGGGGCCGTAATCAACCACGCGGGGCCAGTGCGGGTTGGTGGATGTCACATGTTATCGAATTTTTGGTTATAGGATATGCCGGTTTCGTCAAGATGTTTTCTTTCACCGTTTTGAGAGCAGACATTGCTCACGGACACGATATCTCGGCGCGATTCAGCTCAGTGCGAGCGTGGGTGCCATCTACTTGAGAAACGCGTCTGTGAACTTTTTTGTTCAATACCATTATTACAATTACAATACTATTAATAATTATTTTTTTGTTACTCCATAGCAACAAAAAAAATGTTATAACTGTACAGTAGACGGTCGATTAAATTCAACATTAAATGGTAAATTATAGTTTTTAAGCTACCAGCAATGGTTTCAGAGAGGTATGTAGATATTTGCTTGTGTTTTGATGGTTTTAACGTAATACAGTACAGGCCATGTGCCAGGAATATGATTTTGTGGCCATGTAATATTTTTACAATTCAGATTAGGTAGGCATTTATCACCGCGCTTGGCTGCACTCTGACAGTTTGGCGCTACGCGCTGACCATAGCACGATCGCCGAGCGTAGGTACGAGTATGTAAAGTATAGTACTTACAAAGCGACTTCTGTACCTATCTTTTTTTGTTATTGTCGTTTACCGACGTATTATGTCATTGTCATTTTCAAATGCTTAGTGCTAAATCAATGGGTTTGATTGAAAGACTGGAATGCGAATGCTTTTATTATGGTGTCGATAAATAAGGATATGTAGGTTAAGCTTTGTTTGATAAAAACAAATATATAAAAATGACTTGTTTTACAGTCATAGATAATTTCGGAGATATAACGTTTTGTAAATATAGTTTAAGCTGTTATTATGAAAATAAATATTGTTTTTTAAAATAACTTTTTTATTGACAACACATCACGTTATGGCTTTTTTGGGTTTATCTTAATAATTAAGGCTGACTAAACACGGACGCGTAGCTTTTAAACGCGTATTCGTTATTAAATTCTACTTACACAGAGTTCCATAGGTTTGTATGTAAGCTTTACGCAGGCGTACATCAAGGGTATTATGACGAATACAGTACAATTCACGAATGATGGCGGCCGTGAAGTTTGCGCAGAAGGCTGCGCAGTAACGTGTTTTAGGAACCAAATGGCGACGTGCGTGTGCGAGAAGAGTGTAGTATGCGCGAACGTTCGCAAAGGCTAACTTCACGGCCGCCATCATTCGTGAATTGTACTGTACGCGTCTATGAAGCTACGCGTCCGTGGACAGTAGTAGGCCTACTGTAAGAAGAGTGTAAAAATAAAACAACATTTTATAAACAAAATAAATATATTGCTTTATGCATTCAAAGTATAAAAGAACAATTTAACAAAAACACCGAACGAACGACATTCATTGAAACGAACGAACATCACAACGGGAACGATGCTTCTTTACAAAATGTGCTTTAAAGCATAGTTGTAATATTTTATATCAGCAACTGCATTGCTTATACATACACAAGTAGAGTTTTTATTAAATTAACTTCAATATTATATTTATATTTCCGTGTCCCTCTTACATTTTTGGTTACATTATTTATCTTAATTTCAGATTAGAACCTTATAGCCGATTATGTGGGATATATCCGATAACCATTCGCGTTTATTCGGCCAGGATCGCACATTCTCGACCAAATACTCCATCTCGTCAGCTCTTCTGTCACCTATGGGGATTGAAGAGGTACAACGAAATGGAGTACCCAGCCGTAAACACACGACTCTGGCGAATAGGACACGAAAACTGGTTGGAACAAGTGGCGTAACTATAGGGTGGCAAGGCTGGCAAAATGCCACGGGCCCCAAGCCCGACGGGGCCCCCGGTCTCAGAGGCCGCGAGCTCGGAAGAAGTAACCCAAAATGTATAAAAAAAATATTAAAATGAAATCACAACGTAACGTGATTTATCGGGGGCCCCATCTAATGAATTTGCCACGGGCCTCAGATGATATAGTTACAGACGGGTCGAAGCCTACTGGGGCCAGGGTTATCCGAAAGGGCGCTCGAGCCCCGGTATAAAGGCTTGAAGGAACGGGATGGGTTTTTTAGTCAGTAAGAGTCTGACACTATCTCCCGCTCCGCCCAAGAGCGGGGGTTGTCATAAGATGATTTTCCCTACGAAAAAAAAAAATGATATAGTTACGCCACTGGTTGGACCAATCCGACGCAAAGGGTTAAAGGGTTAGTTTGTATACTGCAAACACAGAACATTACATCTTTGCGTCGGCAGTGGGTTGAGGTGTCCTTACCCTCGCCCACGGTGACTTTTTGTAGCGATGCTTTAGCGCGTTCGCATCGATACAGTCGCGATGCTGTAGCGCGTTAGCTGCGCGTTGGCTTCTTTTCTATAGCGCTTATAAATGCGAAAAACGCGCGTTACTAGCGATGCCGTCGCGTGTTTTACGAATCGCGCGACAGCATCGCTACATAAAGTCATAAGGGTGGGCCTTAATGATATATATTCGTGCCCGCGCAATGTGCGCTGACCATAATTTCCGTGTGACATAGTCATAGTCAGAATTGGGTAGATGACTAAAAATGTTGAACCCGTATTTTTTCATTGCGTTAAAATCCCGTATCATCACAACGACGTAAAAAATGAATCGCATTTTACGTAAAAGTAACTTATAAAGCCCTTACTCCTAAACGTTGAGGCTTTTTATCTTTGTAATTTTTTATTGATTTGATTTATGCAAAAAATATGCGTCTTTGATATAATCTGACTCGCCAAATTGTATTTCTTTACTTTCATTTTTTTTTTACTTTTAATTAGTAAACGGTGACAAACACTGTCACGCTTCGTTTGTATGTAGGTATACATGTATGACTTTTCTCTAGTATTGGACTTCCAATTCGGTGACTGCAAACCATTTCAAGGCATAGCCTCACTCTCTATCTACTAATAATAAGTACTAATATTTCGGGCATATTATAACTTATCGCTTTTGGTAACTAACTGTGGCTTTAAGGCCTAGACTTAGCCTAATATGCATAATAATCATTTATTTATATTTTAAACATAAATAATCCAAACTCTTATACAAGAAAATGTGCGTAAGTAAATGCTAGTTTCTTCGGCTAGTTTGCTTGATTCCAGTTTAATATATTGTATATTGACATGTTCAACACAAAATTAAACTTATTTTTAATATTAATTTACTAAACAGCCACTCAATTAAATTATATAATAATATTTTGATACTCAAAGCACCATAACTCTTTAAAACACTAATATTATTTTTAAAATAATATGTAGCTTTAAAATTACCGTTTTAATATCGGAAACTATTTTTGTTTAGATATCATTGTGTGTCTATAACTACCAACAGTGAGATATTGAAATATTTTATTAAACATTAGGCCGGGAGCTCACAAATCTCGATTACTAAGTCATCTGAATTTAATTTATTGTAGAGAAAACTGACTACGAAAGCGTCTAATTCGTATTTCTGTAGAACAGGTAGAGCGAGTTCCTAAAATATTTAAAATGTTTATTTATAAGTTCGTAGTAACATTGTATAATTTTAAAGTCGATAGCAATATTAGGTAGGTCGTGAAATACAAGTATAGAAAGTATAATCATAGAAAGGAGAAGTACAATAATAACACTCATAGCAATGGACGGCAGCAAGCTCGGCGATTATCTAAAGCTTATTCAAATTCAAAGCGTAATGTTGGAGACAAAGTAACGTTCGTAGAGAATTTAAAAAGATCGAGAAACGGGTCTGAAATAGGTAGGTATAATTTTCTACAAAGCGTTGGAGGAGGTAGCAAATGATATCTTTGTCGATTGTCCTTATTACTTCCTATTTTCTTAAATAAACATCAAATGAGATCTTCCCTGCACGGCTACGCCTGCTAACCAACATTTCAAAACCTTAAAATTGGTAATTGACTAGTTTATTTGTTTGAAAAGGGAAGATTTCAGATGTTTTTACGTGACACAAGTTAGATTAACAACAGCATAGCGGATATAGGGTTGTATCTCATGATTTTTGAGAGTAGTATCCAGAGGAGGGAGGTTGTCGTTGCGAGGGCGACTCCTCCCCAGCCAAGCTCGAGTGACCATGCGGTAGAGAATTCTCTTGCCGACAGGAGTGACAGTGCGGGTCCTCTGGGGCCCACTACTCCGTCTCCTGTGCCGTCGGCGTGAGAAGACCCGCGGGCGGATACACGTTGCACCCGCTTGAAGTGGATTATCATTAGTGTGAACATGGCGAATAAACCTGGAAGAGAAAGTGAGTTTTTATGACCATTATTATAAAATTAGAGGAAAAGGACCAGTACCTCTAGCCAAGTTGCTAATCTGCAATCGTTAACGCTAGTAATCGTTAACACTAGCTTCAAATGTAGATGCAGAACAAAAGAATTGGGGGCTTAGCCAACTCGAAGCGTTCCACGCACGCGAAACGTTTGTAACTTGGCTATGGGGGCTGATTTCTGATGGAAAGAAGAAGAGAGAAAAACAGGTGTTTACTCGTGTCTGTAACTAGTGTATAAAAATGCATAATGAAAAAAGAAATTTAAATCCGTGCGATGATTTTAGGTACATTATATATTTCCTAGGACTATACCTTAAGGGCCAAGCGCCCGAAAAGTACCATAAAACAGGGATGTTCTGAGGCCTACTCCTCCGTAACGGCTGGGTCAATTGGTTTGAAAAAAATATATGTTTATTATAGATTCATGAACAATAATATCAACATTTGTTTTTTTTTGTGCAATTAATACTTTTGTCAAAAAAAAAAATTTAGCAATTTCGCAACTTTTTCCTACTCCTTCGAAACGGCTTGGACCTTTAGAAACATTTTTACACATAAAAATTGGTGGTTAAATATTCTTCAAAGTGAACATTGCATATGTAAATCAATCAATATCTCGCAGAGAAAATGGATTTAAAGCGCTTTCCGGGCGCTGCTGGCCGCAAATAAATGCACAGATTTGCGTACTGCCGCCTAGGCGAGTGCGAGAGTTGCGTTCACATAATTTCGGCCAGATGGTTCAAGGGACTATACGCCTTAACGCAAAAGTCAGCTCAAGAAAACTAATTGACAATCAACTCTAAGAACGGACTGATTCTGATGCAGATGGTATGATTAGTATCCAATTTAAAAATCTAATCTGCAACACAATCGGTGAATTGATCTATGGGTGTTTTTCTTCTTGCAATATTGAGAGAAGAAAAGCCCACATCCTTCAGATAAAAAAATAATTAAAGAATATTATTGATTGTCGTTTAAAGTCTGTCTAAAAAGTCAAACGACTGGGGATTTTTTGAATATAAAATCATTTAAAAAATACTTAAGTAGGTACGTATTCGATACTTTTTATAGGTTCTTCTATTAGTAGGTAAAATGATCAAGACGGCTTAATCCACCTTGATTATTGTACCAATGTTGATAACATCAGATTTCATTCTACCCTAATAATTATAATCCAAGTCCAAAAATTTTAAACAGAGTCTAGGAAGGATGATCGATTTTTTTTTCTATAATCGTGTAAAATCCGTGTCTTTGATTGTTAAGTACCATTTTGGACAGTTATTAAAAATTCAGGCAGTTAAATTCATAAGGTGATTGCTCAGACAATGTCGTCACACCAAATATATTAATACATACCAGCTAAAAGGTACATGACGCCAGTAATAAGTACAGCGCTGATCTGATGCTTGCAGATTCCGAACGCTCCCACCAAAGCCGCGCTGCCTAGCACTATGAGGCAGACTAGGGCACATGATATGGATAGATTCTGCATACCTGGAAGGAAAGTTAACGTTTTAGTAACTATAAAACTGAATAAGAGCCTTTAGATTAGGCTGAATCAATCTTTCAGAGGACTATTGGTCTTGGAAAAGCCACTAACTCATCAACTCAGTGACTCCCTTTTTTTTAAGTGGGAAATAGTGATGTAACGAATGTCAGATTTTTCACATTCGCGAATGCGAATGCGAATATTCAAATTCAATATTCGCGAATGTGAATGCGAATAGTGACTGTCAAATAAAATGCTCGCAAAATGTCATACAGTTTGAGATTTCGAGTCAGCCTAGCTTAAACAAAACATTGCAAACCGGCCTGTGCGTCTTAGATCCATCGGGTTCCCGCGACCCTCACCAGGTCATCGATCGCCCCTTGTGGGAGGCCTACTAATGCTGCGTCTTCCGATGCGTGGTCGCCACTAGAACCTTTCGTGCCCCTCGACCATCTGTTCTGAGAGCAATGTAAATGCAACCTACCCTAGACCTATATGTTCACCAGGTTATGGCGACACTTGAGGGAGGCAAGAGCCAACAGTGGACTTCTTTTGACTGAAATGATGATATAGCAAAGCCATTATAGGTTGATTGAACGAAGCTAATCATATTAAGTTTATTCTAAAAGATTTGTTAGGATTTGACGTTAGTTAGTATTATTGTACCGGCAAAATGTACGAATTTTGTATTTTTTTTTTAATTTTGCAACTTAAGTAGAAAAATTCGTATGTAGCTTATAGAGAAAAATAAAATGAAATCAGAATCTTATGTTTCCAATAAAACAGTCGATTATAGGTTTTACTTCACAATTTCTAAGAAATTACCTTCGAAATGGCCAGGCACAGTTAATGGTATTTCCTTTACTTTGCCTAGGCACGAATATTGCAGTTAAAACGTATTTTAAAATTATTTGGTTCCGTGGCGTATTGATAGTTATATTATTTAAGCGGACTATAAAGTCTAAAACGCTTTATATTTTGGAAGGTAGGCAAAGTAGAAAAGTATTTTTTTTGGTTTTCCCGCTTAAAGAATCGCGAAATTGCACTATTTTGCTATCAAACTAAAAAGTGTCAAAAGTGTAAAAAGTTTAATTAATTATTTATAATAAATGACAAACATTATTGTTTTTATTTATTTTACCAACTTAAACTCGATTTACAAGTGCAATACATAGAAAAATGAAAGACTATTTTTTGTTTCATTTAAAATATTACCTAAAATATGTAAAAACAATAAACGGTATAACCTGATTTTACTTATAACACTTATATAATCAAATTGTGAAGTGCAGGAGAAAAAGCACCGACCAAATTTTGTAAAATACTGACGTTAAACTCCTATTCATTAAACCTCAAGCGAACGCCGGCGTTCGCGCACCTATTGTCTTTCTATTGTGTCTGTAATTTCCACGATTGAAAGATTAAATAAAACTCAAACTTTTTTTGGTTTACAAAAATAACTGTTGCCACGGTGAAAATAAAATTTGTTAACTAGAATAGTTTACTAATTAATGTAAATAAACAGTTTGGGCAAAGTAACGATAGGTAGGACAAAGTATAGCGAAAAACGATACTTGTTAAATTAAAGTGGTATAAAAACATGACTATGACTCCTAATTTCAATTTGTAACACTGAAAATGTGAAATGCAAGTTGTTGGACAGTTAAATATTAAATTAAATATAAAATTATAAAATCATATCAGATATATTGTCATTCTAAATCTATTAAATCAATGCTTTAATACCTTTTTGTTTGTCAAAACATTCGCCAACTATTTGCATGTTTTTGCGAGTGCGAATGCGAATGTCAAAAAATATGCGAGTATTCGCGAATGCGAATGCGAATATTCGTTACATCACTATTACGGACCCACGTCAAAGGCTGCCGCAGTCGGCCTATTTAAATATGTCGGTAAAGAATTATTAACGCCACTGCAGCAAATATAAACTTCGGACTAGCTAAAAATATCGCAGCTTCATTAATTTTTAGTTTGAATATGGGACAGAAATATGGAATTTACAGCGAAATATTTCTGTGCTGAAAACGCTCATTAAACATTCAACGAACGCCGACCACTTCTGGCTTTGATGATAGAGGGTCTTTTATCGAATTACTTTGGTACAACCTTATTTCTTTTAGACGTTCCTATTTAGTTTTACTGATTTCACAAATGTTGGTCCTCTACACTCCACCAGTAAATACATCTGCACCTTATGTTTTTTTTTAGGTGGAATATCATCCAATAACTTCTCCCGCTTTTGGGCGGAGCGAGAGGGCGTGTCAGACGGTTACTGACTAAAACCCACTCCCCACTCCAAACTATGTTCCATCTTTGCCTTTATCTTGGAGCTTTCTGCACCCGTAGCCAAGTTGATAATCTGCAATCGTTAACGCTAGTCGAAAACTAATTAAATATATGGGAATGACATCATCTCAACGTTAAGTCACGTGGTCAGAATAAACGAATTGAAAATACGTAGCCAAGTTCATATCGTTCAAAACGATAGAAAGAATTTCTACATTGTTTAACACTACATCCTTTGTTATACCAACGCTACATACCACAACTTAACATTTTCTACAATTGCTGCTGAATTGCTGCGGAATTTGTCATAAAACGCTTGTAACTTGGCTAGGGGCGGCTGTTTAGTTTCAAATGGTACGATAGATGGCACTACATAGGAACGGATAGGTAGATATTTGCAAACTTTATAAACCGGATAAATTAAAAAACTTTGCGTTAGGTACCGACAGCAGCTTTTAAAATTAATATCTCTAATTCCGTCGACCTTCCCCTAGCAGCCTACCAGATAAAATACGATTTGCAAATGTGTTTTCTTCTGTACTTTTTCTGTTTCAAAACACGTTGATAAATGAACTTGTGCGAAAGCAAACGGTTCTCCAAGGTTGAATCAGCGAGGGATGAAAAGGGCGCTGTTTATGCATACCTTGACTTATCGCCGTTGTATATTTTAACATCTAGTTTTCATAATGAACACTGGTTTTTTATTATTGTGAAAGGATAATTATGACAGTTTTATGGAGCGTTTACTGCTCGTTTGAATGTTAAATAAGCTTTTTTTTTCATTATTTGCGAGTGCTGGGCGGGGATTTCGTTTTTATGAGAAAAGACGTAGGGGAGCATTCATGTATTAGGTACGTAAGATGATATTAACTAGTTCTTAATCTCCTCCCCCATAAATAAGAAGAAATAAGAGTAGACAGACTTGTTCCCTCATGTTTGATATTTATTACGTAAGAATTTAAAGGAAAAAATTAATATAGGTACGTTTGGTTGGTTTTGATGTTTATTTTTAAAAGCTACAATTTTTCAAAACGTTTAGATGTGTGTCGTTTACACAAACAAGTAACGCTGTTAAGCGGGGACAGTAACGATAACGTTACCATGGAAATAATTTACCTATACTCATCCGAGCCTGTACTAATCTTAACTTTTCGTATTTTTGTGACTTTACGTAAAAACTATCAAGACTCCCTCCCATCCCCTCGTAAGAAAAAATAAGATATGGTCGACCCCTTTCCTCCCTAAATCATCTTACGTAATAAATGAATGGCTCCCAGGCCTAATTGTATGAAAAAACTAGACTTTTTCAAAGCAAACTTACGATGCTGCCAATCAGCTCGGGGCTCCTCATCTTCACTGTTTGCTAAATAATTTGTGCACACCGGCTGCGAGGGGAACCCAGCCCTGGACAGTATCGAGACCTCTTCCTCTGGAAACAAAAACGTATATTAAATGGACAGTCACTTGTCTATACATCTATAGATCTATACATATACATATAAATAAAATTGGAGTGTCTGTTTGTAATATTGAAATAACTGCTTTTTACTACATGCATATGAATATTTATATAGGGTCTTTATAGGGTACATACACCAAAATATTTTTTTTTACAATTTTTGTCTGTCTGTCTGTCTATTTGTCCGGGCTAATCTCTGAAATGGCTGGACCGATTTTGATGGGACTATTTTTGGCAGACAGCTGATGTAATAAGGAGTAATATAGGCTATTTTAGAAAAAATAAATTCAAAATCCTGTAGTCTACGCGAACGAAGTCGCGGGCACAGCTAGTAAGTTTATAAAGTAAAAAATGTACAAGGCTAAAATAAATCAGCTGGCGAGACTTCACAGTCGTAAAGGATATAAAGAAAGGAGAAAGGAAGAAATTATAATCAGCGATGGGAGTTATTTAATAAGCGGTGTTATCTGGCTGGCCTGTTGGTCTAGTGGTTAGTGGCCCTGACTATTATGCCGGAGGTCGTAGGTTTGATTTTCACCCAAGACAAATGTTTGTGTGATGAGCACGATCATTTGTTCTGTGTCTAAGAGTAATTTATCTATAATATGTATGTATTTAGAAATACGTAAGTATGTTAATCGATTGTCTAGTACTAATAGCACAAACTCTGCTTATTTTGGGACTAGATTGCGTTGTGTGATATTTGTGGAATATTGTTTATTATTATCCTCTTTTTTTCCTCTACTAGACAGGAGGCCCGAGCAGCCTTTTTAATGTTCTCAGCAGTGGGAATATTAAAAAGGCTGGCTATTCTGGATAGGCTTTTATTTTAAGTTTAGATATTTTTTGTTCTGTCGTCATGCTAGCTAATTTGGCTCTGTATTTTGTAAAATATTTGAAGAGTTACCTTCAAGAGACACGCACATAGTCCATATTCCGCCATTCATCGGAACTAAAAAGGTCCCCCCACCCCCTCCTTTTCGATGACTTGTATCTTCGATCTGAAAAAAGAAAATGAATTGAGAATCTATCATAAACCCCAGATTTACGATGTGTATGGACTTGGAGGATCTTTCACTGGAAAAATATTGTACCTAATCAGATCAAGAGCCTTGCTACGACGTCCTAATTTTATCGTGAATCCGATGTAAGAGAGAGACGGAGTTATTAAAGACAAATAATAATAATTTTATTTCGGACACAAAAATCCATAGCGATAGGAATATAAATAGCACTATTTCCATCTCTTTCTTACACTGCCGTTTTGATCATTTTAAGACGCCATGGTAGGTAAATGATAAATCATATAATTTATTTTGTAAGAAGTTTAAAAACACTTTTAAATGTAAATTTTTTCGTCAATTTAAACTAGATGAGGCTGGTGTGTCTTAGCTGAACACCTTAAGAAGAAAGACCGGAACTCAGCTCAGAAACGGCGAGCAATGGGTAGCTTGCTGTCCGACCGTCCGGTAACCGTCCGGACCGAGCTCAAGTCGTCGACGGCGTGCACTGTTCCAGCGCCTCAAGGAGTTGTCAGCAACCGTAGGGGCCCAGCAGGGTCGAAGCCTACTGGGGCCAAGAGTCTATTTCTGAAAGGTAGGCTCGGGTCCGGCATGAAAGGCAACGAAGGAACGGGGTGAGTTTGTTAGTCAGTAAAAGTCTGACACTATCTCCCGCTCTGGCATGGGGATGACTTTTATCCATCGAAAAAAAAAACTCTGCTCAGAAACTGGTAGCGGGCAGCAGGTACCTCCTAAAAAAAATAAACAGTGGTGGCTGATACCTACCTATTTCTTACGACGTTAAAAAACATAAAAAATAATGTTTTGAATCAACATTTTGTCGACTCCCGGATTATTTTGTTGACACAAGGCTTAATTTTTGAAACAACGTTTGCTAAGCATATTTAATATTTACTTACACATAATCGCATAATTGGAGCTAATGTACAAAATTACCGTTTAAATGGCAGATTAAAATAGGTGTGTGAACTTTTAAAATTGTATAGGTATCTGTCTAGATATACATGGCTACAGTTTTTCATGAAAACGAAGGAAAACGTACCGTCATCCTCGCAGGTTATCTAAATCTTATAAGTAACTAACGGTCCCGATAGTCGCTGTCCGGCCCGAAAGCTGGATTCGTCAGAAAAAAAAATTGAGAATCCGATTGCAGCGCCACCTACCAAGTCCAATTGTATTTTCAAACCATCCAAGGACCCATACAAAGTTTCATCTCAGTCAAGTCGTTTAATAGGAGTTGACAACATTTTTTTTTTCGTTTCCTGAAAAAAATCTTGTAGTAGGTTGTTCAATTTCGTCTACTGAGCAAACCCTTATAGTTTGCGGATCCCTGTCCCTTTCACTCTGTATTATATTACCTACACCTTCCTCATGAATCAAATGGTGAAAAAATCGCATGAAAATGCGTAGTATAGTAGTTTTTGAGTTTATCCCGAACAGAGAGACGCGTTAGGGGACTACACAATAATCGCATTAATATTTTATAGGTGAAAATTTACAATTGCGTTCGTATGTTTGTTACTCCATCATGCTTGAACGGTTCAACAGATTTGGATGAAGATCAATTGCCTGATTCAACAAGCCAAATATCGTTGAAGTTTTATAGTCGTTCGATCGAAGTCCTATCCAAAAGCGGTATTCACGATCTATCGACTTATTTTCAGTTACATTAATAAGTATACCAGGATAATGTAATACAGTTTTTTTTTTTAAATCGACGAATTTCAAATGACTTTAAAATCAGTGTCGTTCAAACTCGATTGATGGATGTGAATACGAAAATGGTCTAAACGACTAAATCGCTACGATATCGTTACGGTTTTCATTACGTGAATCGGGCTAGGCTACAGGTATACAGGTAGACCATGTCCTTGAACAGCTTTAAAAATATTTTTTTTATTCTGAAGAAGGTTGCTTAGAAATCCTAATACGTAACTCACAGACTACTTGTACGTGACTTGTATTTACCCAATCGTCTTAACTTGTCGTCTACAATTCATTTGACATGCTAGGAAGCCTATCAAATTCTTCCAAATGAATAACATTCCAAATATTTTAGTTATGAAGTTATTTCTAGCTGTAAACAAAATAAGTCGCATTAGAGTCATCATAAGAAGCTTATAATTCGATGTCGAACTCGCTAATTCGCGGTCAGCTCGGTTTGTTTGGTAAATACTTAGCAAGAGACTTAGTGCTTTCTTAATTTCCTACTTAGAAGTAGTACTTATCTTTCTTTATGCTTATTTTTACGTCTTATAAAACAAGTAGCTGCTTCCAGTGGATTCGCCTGCGTAAAGTAGTCTGCAGCGATATTCCCGTCCGATTATAATTTAGGTGTTGAAGACATTAGGCTAGAGTGAATAGGCTTTTAATAAACTAGTGCGATTCACTATCAACGATTGTATAACTGCTTACCATCAGATGGGTTTGCAGTCGAGCCTTAGTTTACCTATTATTATTATTATAACTAGCCTATACTGTCTCACTAGGCAAAGCAGTGCAGCCCTCCATTCTTTTCAATGATCCCGGTTCTTTGCTTACTCATTCCAATTCTTCAGGAAGTCATCCAGGTCGTTCCGCCATCTCCTTCGTGGTCTGGACACTAATCCCGCGTTTTACAGGGCCGCGTGGCCTAGTTTATGTTATTTAAAATAAACCCTATTCCTACTACATACATTCAATAATCTCGCCGCACCGCTGCGTCGCGCGTCGCGCGTCGCGTGCAAACTTTAGGTGCAGTCTCCAAGGCAATGCTCACCTGATTACGGCACTGTTTTATTCGCTAGCTAGCAGCCTTGACCCGCCTGCCATGTGCCAATATCAATACACGCTGATAAAAGGCGTAATCCAGGGGCAGACACGGTGTCAAAGCTGCTTTTATAATAATACTTAATGAGTTTTGCTGGAACTGTATATTGGCGGACAAGGACGTTTGTCCTTTCCACATCAATACCTACGCGAATAAGTCTTTTTATCTCCTATCCCTACATACCAAAGGCATTATCTCCACTTGTAAATTGGGACCCAATAAGATTTGTTAAGTCAACTAGTTCAATTACTAACCCCTTATCCTTTATTTAACTGTTCAAGCAGATGTTTTCATCGCACAAAGAAATCCCGGGAAATTAGACTCGAATATTATATTGAAGACTTTTTTGTTTTCGAGCCTTCAAAGTCCTGGAAGTACGGGATTTTACGTCACTTGTACCATAATGATCTCCATCAGCACATAGAAGGAGCCTCATTATTTCTTAGCAGACCAGTCCGGAACCCCCTCTGTGAAATGCCAGTTGGGGCACATTCCTGAGGACACTGTATAGGAGTCTTCCCCTTTGACCCATACCCCTTAAGACGCCTAGCATCGTCGGCCTTATAATGTTCACACTGTTGGGACTTAGGCGACGATGGGACGTAATCCACCACGCGGGCCCAGTGCGGGTTGGTGGATGTCACATGTCTTCGAATTTTTGGTGTTATAGGACATGCCGGTTTTCTCACGAGGTTTTCCTTCACCGTTTTGAGAGAAGTGGTGATGAAATAAATTACACAAAGTAATGCGCCTGGCTGGGTTTGAACCCGCGACCTACAACTCGTTACCACTCGGCCACCACTGATCTTCGGCTTTAGACACCTACGTCTGATTAATCCTTGAACCCTTTACCTAACCTTTCAAGCAGAAATTTCCATCGCTCAAAGAAATCACGGCAATTTAGACTCGAATATTATATCGAGGACCCAGTCATTAAACATCGATTTAAAGAAAATCGTCGTGTTTTTGATTTGATTGATCGCTTGGGCGTCAAGGGCTTGCCGAGGCGGAACGATCAGGGCGGAAACTTGACATTGAATCAAGAAAATTAATGGAAGCTAGAGTTGCCTTGTGAAAAACATTTTTCCGTAACTTTTACACAGAAGCTATTTTATTGATCCAAATCAATGTAACTAGATAAGTATACCTATTAAATAAGTAACAGGCAATTTATAAGACAATATTCCAGACACTAATGTAAAAAATGGTCCCCATATTATGATCGATCTGTCCAATATAGGTAATGTCAGGACTTTAAGAAGTAATGATACCTGTGACGATACTGAAAATACTTAATTACAAATAAATCTTAACTCATCGAATGCCGTAATTAGAGACACAATAGAAAGACAATTGCTTATGTCGAACTGTGTAACTTAAGACATTTAAAAGGTAATGTATATTATGTTAGAGTCAAACCTGGGGGTCTACTCGCTTTCTCCGAAAAACGAAGTTTCGATTGAAATTCGGCGTGTTTCCTACCATGGTTCATTTCGTTCCCGAAATTTCGTACGAACGAAAATTATTTGACGTACCGAATCTCTAAACCTACTCTAATTAGTTATATTTCGAAAAAAAATATGATCATGACATACGAATATTTTGCAATTTTAACGTCAAATTGACGAAACCAAAAACCTTACCTTTTCATTTTCGTTTGTGTTGATTTTGTAAGAAAAGTGCTAAAAATGGCCTCAAAAATGCTTTTAATTGAAGCAGCTCTACATTACGAATGTTTAGAGCGTACAAAGACCCGGCAACCAGCTCAAATTCCTGACTTACACGTTGTGGATAATGTTAGACTCAGTCGGCAATTATTTGAGAAGTTGTACCAGGAAATAGTGCCTTTATTACCTTGAAGAAGCCTCCAAAGGCTTCTCCTTAGCAAAGCACTAGGAAGTGGACTACTACCGTGATGTTTTCAGCTCAACATTATGCAAATTCCTGACACACAGTTTGTGGGAAATGAGGGACTCAATCGACAATTATTTGAAGAGTTGTACCAGAAAATAGTGCGTTTATTACCTCCAAAAAGCCTCTGTAGGCTTCTCCTTAGCAAAGCATTAGGAAGTGGAGTACTACTGTGATGTTTTCAGCTCAACATTACGCAAATTCCTGACTTACATGTTGTGAATAATGTGAGACACAGTCGGTAATTATTTGGGGAGTTGTAACAGGAAATAATGCCTTTATTACCTCCAAAAAGCCCCTGTAGGCTTCTCCTCATCAAAGCACTGGAAGTGGAGTACTATGGTGTTTGCAGGGTACTGTGACTGTCTTAAATTGTTGTTGTTTAAAAAGACTTTAATAAAAGACTAAAAACTACATTTATATTTTTTATTAACTTGAATCCTGTAGGATTCAGAGATTTTCATGTCACTAGTGGTCGATTTCCTGGCAGGGTCGTATGTCCACAGCTACCTCGGGCTGTGAAAAGTTTGGAGGTTAGCTTGATTGCCTGGAGGTGGATGGTATTGGTTCATTGATCTGAAAATAAAACAGATTAAATACCTAATAGAATCATAAAATATTGAAATTAAATAGGTAAGAATTGATAGAATTTACTTTTAATAGTATGTGGTAATAAAATCAATTGTTATTGTTTAAAACAAAATTTGGACACAACTAAGATGGTAAATAAAAGAATTCTACGAATGACTACCCACGACTAAAAACAAATAGGTACATACATGTTACATACTATATTGTATAATTATGATAATATTACTTACAAAGATCCACAACAAAACTTGTGGAAGACTGCGACATCCACAGTTCTACTTGAAACTTTCTTACAGAAAGCGTACCGTGATGACAAAATATGTATATTAAAATATACCTATTTGTAACTTGAGTTAATTATAGGTAAAGTTCAAATAAAAATCTTTTGATTTCAAAATTAACAATGCAAGTTGACCAGTGCTGCCAACGCCTTAAATTATTTTCTGCTAAATCTGCATTCAAAAAATGCCAATTATATGCCAAAATTTTCGGAAAATGCTAAATACTATGCTGATAACTGGACCCTCGTGTGTATCCTCTTCGTATGATGTCTGAGCAGAGCGGAAGAAGCCATTCTTTCAAATCGGACATCAATTCCCACTCTGCACGATAAAGTTGGTTATAGGTTATTTATTGACATTGTGAATTTAATAACTCTGGCTACGTGCGTTTAATAAGAGTTATTAAAACTCTTATTAAACGCACGTAGCCACATAAGAATCAAACAAAACTAAATTACCTCTGATGACAACGTCTAGTGATGCAATAAACCATAATATATGTGGTTCAATCCAAGCGGGATTCCCCAAACCACTAGGGTCGCGTTCACAAACAACAGAAACATCAAGATTTTATTTTGCATTTAGAAATAATGTTCAAACTTTCCGAGTAAAATGCTAAATATATGCTAAACTGAATTTTTTACATGCCAAATTACTTTGAAAAATGCTAAATTTAGCCATAATAATACTAAATTGGCAGCACTGAAGTTGACAATGTTGACAAGTTACACATTGTTTTTTTTTTGCCCTATTTGGGCCGGCTAAGGTCTTAGACCATACCGCCTCATCATAAATAATAAATACGTTTTTTTTAGTTTCATTTGTATTCTATGCATAAATATTACAAGAAATATTTAATCACATCAAAGAGGTATTAAATGTAAAGAAAAGTTGTCGTGGCCCAAAAAGGTAGACTGCGACAGTCCGACTTTCTTACGTAATGCGTCATGTAAAAAAGCACTGGCAGCATGATATTTTTTTAAAAATTCAAACTAAAAGTCAAATTCAAGTTGACATTCAAAGATTGACATGTTACGTGTGATTATACAGATATTTTTAGTTGTCATACGTTAGTACCGATGATTGAAGTAAAGTAGCGCTCTATAAATAAGTCGGTTAACGATGACCGTAGAAAAGGTTGTTTTATGGTGTCTTTTTGTATTTTATCGAAAATTATTTTTTACGACATATTTATGTTTTATCTATAAATATTACAAGAAATATTTAATAAACCACCTCATAAATGCAAAATTTTAAAATAAAGCAAGATTTAAAATTAATTTAAAAACCGTAATTTACTTTAAATGACATATAAAAAGACCCAAATCATATAGTTCATTCTATTCGGTCACGAAGATTGTCTGTGGGTCCGAATTTCTTGTGTGTATCCGAAAATGAAACAGAGTAGGTGCACTAACGAAACTTCGTTTGAATATCGTTCGTTTACGAAAATTGCGTTTCGGAGAAAGCAAGTAGGCCCCCTGGTGATTGGCCGAAACAAAATAACGATTGAACAAATAAATTCATTTTGGGGATTTAATCGAAAAAAAAAACATTTACAATAAAACCTGTTAGGTAGGTTGGTTTGATTTCAAAAAAAAATTTTTGAATAATTCTAGTTGTAGTGAATCTATAGACTACTAAAACTTTTCCAATTTTCCTTTAAAATTAAAATCGGTGTGTTTTAATAACTTAATAAGAAAATGAAGCCAGACAAAAAACATAATCCTTTCAGGACAAGTCGTAAGCGACAGTTTGCAGTTTTGCAGCGAACTTTTTTTCCTTTTTTAATTAAAAATTATTTAATTTTATGACTAGGAACTATTCTAATAGACCTGTAGTTGATAACAAAATAATTTATAATTAGGAACTGTAAAAATCGGCAGCGATCTTTCACTCCGGTTCAGGCCGTGATACGGAGCGTAAGGGAATTGAGTGCGATCGATCGTCTCCTTCAGCGGCGTGAGGGAACGGACATCATCACGCCTCAGCTGCCGCGATAGAAGACGCTCCAGGCATAGGAAGTCGAAGGGTGATGCTCGGCCACTATAGGTTCGGGCTTGCTGTCGAAAAGCAATGGGTACCTACCATCCGGCTGTCGGTAAGGCCGAGCCTGAGACGTTGGCGACGCGTAGTATACAACGCGTGCCTCAAAGAAATGTCAGCAAAAACCATAGAAATAAACCGTAAGGGCCCAGCAGGTCCGATGCCCGTCTAGGACCACGGAGAATTTATAGAAAGGAAACTCAGGTCCTAGAATGCAAAGAGCGATAGACAGATAAAGAACACAGGCACAGGTGTGGTTTTACGTTTTAGTAAAACTCTGATACGCTCTTTCGCTTCACCGTAGAGCGGGATAGGGCATTGGATTATTTCAGACCTCAAAAATAACCTAATTATTACATTCAAATTAAGTAGAGACCGTCTAACGAAAGCGTGACCTGAGAAAAGGAGGTTAAAACCAAAAATTTTGAATGTGGTATTATTGAAATGGTAGGAGAAAACAGTTTTGATACTTGATTATTTTTTGTATTTATGACAATTGTATAATAGTTGTATAGGAACTTAAATTTTAGTCAAAAAGGTTTAAAGGGGTTTTAGAATTAAGCTAGAACTACACTACATCGACGCACACGGGTGTGACGTCTCACGACGTGTGCGGCAGGTGTGCACACTACACCGACGCAACGCGTAACACGTGTGATGCGCATTACAACCTTTGATTTCATCGGAGGATTAGAAACAGATCAAGCTCGCTTTTTCATTTACCATCGAAGACACTTCCGTCTGACCACCGCGATCAGACGTGTGGTGGATAGCCCCGCCCACCTTCCTCTAAAATTTCTGGGACTGACGTCCGCGTCGCGAACGTAGCGTCGCATGGCGTGGCGTGGATCAAGTGTAGCTCTAACAGTCTATTTTCCAAATGAAATGTGAGAAGACCGACGCTCCCAGATCGGCGTGTGTAGCACACGTGTAGTTCCACCTTTAATTATTGGTAGGTATAGGTATGGTATAGGTCAATAACACACAAAATGTTAGTTATTATTCCAAATTATTTTATTTTATCTGTTCTCTCAAATGTCGCTACATAATATTCAAATAATACTCTTCATTTACCATTTTATTCAACTGGTGAGACACAGAAAGTTCAGCAGCTATCTCTTTCAAACTTGTACTAGGATTTCAGTCACTATTTCCTTCACTTTCGCGATTTTAACTTCAGTTGAAAACTTTGATGCACTACCAGACAGAGAGAGGCAAATGTTTCATTACATCTCAACCGCTTTTGAACGCATTCTGCCACTCATTACCTATATTAGTTTTTGATTAAGTCGATTCACCAAAAGCCTTCTTAGTTCGATGTTTTTGTCAATTACGAAATTCGCAATATGCCAGATTATCTAAAAATATAAGAAAAAAGAAAATTATCATTATATCGTAAATATATCTAATAATATTTGTCAACAAGGATTAAGATTATAACGTCATACTAACTTAAAAATTCAGAAATCGTATATAAACATTGTTGGTTTTCATTGAAAACACCTTCTTTCTCTTCTTGTTTTTGCTTGAATTTATTAACCATAGTGTGTAGCAGTTTTCGCACGTTACTGTTTATTGTTTTTCCCATAATTAAGCAATTATTCTTGAAAAATAAATATCTGTTTTCCAAAAACTGACAATTGCGACCATAGACTTTTACGTGATTTTGGCAGCAAAACAATGTTGCCAATTTTATTTAAAAAAAAAACTCCAGGTTACGCTTTCAGTAGACGCACTCTAATTACCTCACAGTACTTCGCCAAAAAGATCCTAATCGCGATCACATTACCATTCCAACATTAGTTGATTTAATTTAAACTTAAACTGTTAAACATTTCCATTAATTTGGCAAGCGAAAAGCGTGTAACTCCCAATTGAATTATAATAACTAGGGCCGAAGTAAAACCAATTAACAAATGGTATACGTTAATTTAATTAGTTTGTTTATCAAGTCTCGTGTCTAAATTGTATCGTTGTGTGTAATTAGGCTAGCTGCGGGTAGTTTTGACATTAGATGTCTGTCTGGTAATCAACGGACTAGACTTGAAGTAATCCGGTGGAGTTTGGACTAATGCATTTAGGTAATTATGGCTGAGAATGCAGTGTAGTTTGCTAAAGTACAGACGACCGTTTGAGGGTTGAGTTACATCTGTCCGCATCGAATGGCACTTTTCTATGCTTCTATCCCTTTCTGAATTAGTGTAGTTTCAAAGGTCAAAATAATTACACTTTATTTAGTCCGTATTTTAGATTATAAAATATTATATATTGGACACGTATTTTTCCTTTTTTCGATTAAACAAAAATAACAAAGATATAGCCCATTAAAGTTACGTGTGACGTCGCCCCATGCGAAAAAATGCAGCACGGCGCGCGGCGTGACTTCACACGTAACTTTAATGGGCCATATCTTTGTCATTTTTGGTTTAATTTACAAATAAAAAAATACGTGTCCCTTATTTTTGAATAATCTAAAAGACGGACTAATTAATTTTTTTACGGCACTAGCCTATTTAGAATAAATGACTTATTAGAACAGGAAAGAGAGCACAGATTAAAGAATGCGACCGCATGCGGCGAGAGCTTCGAGGCTTTCCTTTCTTGCCTCCGGGCAAGACTGGTGAACAGATTATTTCTGACAACCACTGTCAAAGATTTACAAATGACATACGGGAGTCGGGACCAATGCCGTAACGTGCTTTCGTGTGGACGGGTTATCTAACCATTTTCACAATATACAGGGTTATATGCAAAACACTGACGACCTCTTAGGTCTTGTTACTAACATCAACAACTTTTGTTTTATGACTAATAAAGATATTAGTAAGCTATTGTTAGTAATACAGTTCTGCAAGGTTGTCATTGTCAGTCTTTTACAAATAATATAATAATAATAAATAATAATAATATTCCACAACTATCACACAACGCCGTCTAGTCCCAAGCTAAGCAGAGCTTGTGTTATGGGTACTAGACAACTGATAAACATACTTATATATTTCTAAATACATACATATTATAGATAAATTACACCCAGACACACAACAAATGATAGTGCTCATCACACAAACATATTTCCTGGGTGAGAATCGAACCCACGACCTCCGGCATAGCAGTCAGGGTCACTAACCACTAGACCAACAGGCCTGTCCTGACAAATAAACCTGTGTATTGTGAAAATTATTCATTATGGATGTGTGGTGTGACGAGAGTGGATAAAGTGAGAAATGAGTATATTAGAGGAAGTTAGAAAGTGGCGCCAGTGATTGAAAAGTTGAAAGGTAATCGTTTGTCTTGGTATGGTCATGTGAAGAGGAGAGATGAAGCGCATATTACTAAAAGAGTTCTGAATATACATGTAGGTGGATGGAGAAGGCCGAACAAAAGATGGATGGATTGTGTGAGGAGTGATATAAAAGAAAAGGGAGTTAGCGATAGTTTGACGGGTGACAGGACAGAATGGAAGAAAAAAACATGTTGCGCCGATCCCAAGTCATACGGGATAAGGGCAGGAAGAAGAACAAGATTGTGAAAATTATTAGATACCCTTCCACAGACCTCGGCAAGCATTGCTCTGTTTTAGAGATTACCCCACGTGGCTGGTATTACCAAAAATGACAAAAAAAAACGTATACTTAGGTATACCTTTCATTAAATAACTTTTAGGTATAGACGAGTGTTGAAACAAAAATTACACACAGCCAAAAAATACACGTGAGCCGCCTAATAGGCAAAGGGGTTCCTACGGATTTTAATTACGATCGTGAGCCTACATCGCATGTTATTTTACATCGTATATCACTGAATTAAAGTTCACTTTCACGTGCCAAGAACTAATTAACTCTCCGCCATGTTAAAACTGGATTAAAACCTTAAATTTCTTTATTCAGAATTTTAAAACGACTTTGTGGAAATTTTGAAAGTATTTTATTACGAAATATTAAATGTTTTCTGTATTATTATAGTCAACAGTGAATATGTTAGTTACTATTAGGCAAGCGTGCTCCATCTTCGACCACATCATCACTTAGTAGACAGTGGTCAAGTGCAAACCTGACAATATAAAATGCGATTAGCTTTTCTACTCAGCCTTATTAGAAAATAGCTTAAGTTTGTGTCGGTTAAGCAAATATTCCGTTTAATGCAATCTAATTGGTAATTGTATTCCGCCAACGTAACAATTCCTACTTCGCTAATGAAAAGGCGACTCAATGCCTATTAAGGCTAGCCAATAATTAATTCAACAAGAACATTTACAATAATGAGTACGCCCCACTTGTTCCCTATTGTGTCTTATAATTATTTATGTAGCTTTATGGATAATCACTTAGGGTTGAACAGAGCAGTGGCGTAGCTAAGTGAAAAGGGGCAAAAAAAGCCTGGGGCCTCTAAACTGTTTAAGTTTTATTAATATATCGCACCTCCGCTTTGTGGCCGATTTTTGAGTTGTAACATTACTAACATTCTTTGTCAAAACTCAAACATCAAATGATCCAGACATGGTGTTTAAAATATATGGGGTAGCAACAACACTGCACAAACAACAGAAATAATATAGGGGAATTCCCTTTTAGCGAATAGAAGCGGTCGCGGCGAGTGTTTTCCTCTTTTAGGCATTTTGTGGGAAAAATGAAACTGAAGCCATCTTCTGTGTTCAATGCTTAAAATAGAATCAGTAATTATATTCGACTAACACTAACTAGGTTTAAGATAATTTTACTGATACTGTTTTTTTTTTTTATTAATGATAGGCGTGCGTTTGACCACCATCTCACCTGATGGTAAGCGATGATGTGGTCGACGATGAAGCACGCTTGCCTAGAAGAAACCTATTCACTCTCAATTTAAAGACTATTGTGGACCTTTGATAGCAGTGGTGGCCGAATGGTAATGGCTCCGACTTACGAGTTGTAGGTTGCGGGTTTAAACCCTGCCAGGCGCATTACTGTGTGTAATTTATTTCAATACTACTGCTCTCAAAACGGTGAAGGAAAACATTGTGAGGAAATCGGCATGTCCTAGAACACTGTCCTAGTCATGTGACATTCACCAACACGCACTGGGCCCGCGTGCTGGATTACGGCCCATTCCCTCTCCTAGAGAGGAGGCCTGAGCCCCAGTAGTGACCGCGTTAAAAAGGCTGATGATGATGATGATTTGACTTTTGTTATCTGTAAAATAAATAAAGTCATCTTGCAATTTATTTTGTTTAGATTCCGGAGGGAAAAGTTTTGGCTAGTTCAATTAGAGGTTTGCTAATCAAGTTTCGGGGTCCCCGTGTTTAGGGGCCCTGAAGCGCTGCCCCGCCTTGCCCTTCGGTACCCCTGTGGAACAGAGTGGAATCAATGGCGGAAAAGCTGTTATCGGATGACGTTGCATGTACAACAAGGTTAAGGCCACGTAATTGTTAAGGTAGAAGCCATGAAGGCTTTCTATCCATTATGACCTAGATCTACAACATGTACATATCTAGATTAATGCGCAACCTTTTACGCCCCAATTAGGAAATTAAGTTACAATCATAATTTAATCACTGAATTTTTACTTATAAAATATTCTTATTCGTTATTCTTTTTTATTTTAAGTTCTAACAGTCTATCCTAAGGTTATCTGGTAGATATCGCTGTTAGCGATAAAACCGCCATTGCATTTGATATTTTGTTGTACAATAAAGTTTATTCTATTCTATAAATGTATGTACATCGTGCATGTTTTTTATCCTAATAGTACTATTAGGTAGATATTATGGGCATCAACGCACTACACTGGTAGATCCTTAGTATCAACGCACGTAGATTCACTTCATCATGTGATGCAGTTCTGAATGCTTGTCTTCTTGGTGAAAATACTAAAATCGCTCGTAATATTCGAGAAGTTCCTTCTCCTAGATCATTGGAGGCCTTAAGGGGAATCTAGTTCTTATTATAGAGTTAGAACTATATTTTGATAAATTAATTCCAAATCAGAGGACCTACCACGAGCTCTAAACGAGATCCATTTTATGACCTAAACTGAACTGTTCAAGGGATGGAACTATATAGGGTGTACAGCTCCATCATCACGCTTGCACGCTTGATTTTTTAACATACGCATAGTACGGTCATAGGAGTTAGATATAAAACATAAAAATATCTACCGAAATGATAACCTCCTCCTTTTTTGAAGTCGGTTAAATAGAGGCTTATTTGCGATTTATAATTTTATATCGCAAAAAATTAAAACACGTTTATATGTATTCGTTACCCAAGATATACCTACTACATTATTTTTAGTATATGCGAAACCGAAACGAATATAGTTTGTCAGAATCAGTGTCCAATAGTTTTTACACCATGTCATTTTTACCCTAAAATATTTAAAAATGTCATAAGTTAGACACCACCGATATTAAGTATAACACAGGTCACGGCAGGTCATAGCGGACATTAGGTGCCAGCAAACAGCTGGGTGCACGTGTAAAACAATCCCACAGTCGTCTAGATCGCCCGGTGACTATGTATTTTTGCTGACATAACAAGCTAAGAACTTTGTGATTTTTTATGATACAGATATGTTTGCACATAGATATTTTACATAAAAATACTAGACACATGTTTCGGGTATCGCTTATACTAAAACTAATGTTGTATAAGCCTTTCTTCAAAGGAATTCGTATCAGAAATGTACTTTGAAAGTGATGTGGATTAAATTCAGCGCACCCCAGGGTTTGAAACACGTGCCACGGATTCGCGTGTAAGCTCTTTGAGCACACACTAGCAATAAAAAGGCGAAATTATGTACGTTTGTGTGTGTACGTTTATTAGTTCTGTATACACAAACGGCTGCACGGATTTGCACGAGGCATTTTTTTTAAGTGAGTTTTTTAAAAGTGACTTTTCCCGCTCTAAGGCGGAGCGAGAGGACGTGTCAGACTTTTACTGGTTAATACCAACTCCTATGTTCCTTCTTTACCTTGCGTTCCGGGACCCCGGGTTTTCATTTCAGAAGCGAACGTGCAGGAACCTCCCGAGTTTACCACGTCCGGTGAGGATGCCGTGTCGTCTTTCCGGTCACTCCTCAAAGAGGGGACTAACTGCCATAATTATGACGTGACCATAGGTAGACCATGTCTTGTAATAGCACATATCTATAAACCCGAGAGTATGTACTCTTGGGACAATTTTCTTCAATCATGCGAGTGAAGTCACTGGCAAATGCTAGTATATAGTATAGCAATAAAGTAAAGATAATATTATGTTGTCCAACAAAGATGTTGGTAAACGTAATGTGTTGTAAGTAATAAAAGGCGGCATTTCTTTTGGCTGATCACGCACTACCTAATTAGATATGATTGGCAAAGTTGGTAGGTAAAGTTTCGTCTTACTTACGGAAATCTTTATGACCCAGAAATTATTATAGGTGATTTTAGGGTCTATTGAAAGCAGTTGTTGTTTTTTCTTAAACTCGTATCTCTGTCTGGGGTTGTAAAACGGAACGAACGGAACGGAATATCAGACGTTTATTTATTTATATTTATTACTAGCTGTGCCCGCAACTTCGTTCGCGTGGACTATAGGATTTTGAAGTTATTTTTTCTAAAACAAAAGTAGCCTATGTTACTCCTTATTACATCACCTACCTGCCAAAAAAAGTCCCGTCAAAATCGGTCCAGCCATTTCAGAGCTCGGACAAATAGACAGACACACGGACAACAAAAAAAAAAATTTTTTTTTTGTACACGGACAAAAATTGTAAAAAAAATATTTTGGTGTATGTACCGTATTTAAATTCATATGCATGTAGTAAAAAGCAGTTATTTCAATATTACAAACAGACACTCCAATTGTATTTATACGTATAGATGTATAGATATTCTAATGATTAAAAACCACAGTGTTTCTTTAGTTGCCCTTTACGAGGGCCACGGGAAGTATTTCGAACAATTTACAGCCTTAGGCATTGGCCCTAACGCGTCAATCTTGCTGACATTTCTTTGATGCATTAAGCCGAGCTTAATCCTTGCCGGACGGCCGGCTACCTATTGTTTGTTGTCTACAAGCTCGCGTCCACTTTGGCGAGGGATTCGCTTTACGACTCCCGACACCCAGGGCGTTGGGGTAAGGGGTGTAAAAGTACCTAAGGTCTCATACGAGAAGTCTTACCCAGACTCAATCAAGAAGCTACAGAAACCTTTATTGAAATCTGTCATCAACTACTAATTTGCAAACTTCAACTTTTCAGGATTTCTGAATAGCATTTCTAACTTCAAAAAACCATGTAAAGTTTGTCACAATGCAATGAAATTATTGAACGGTTGCCTGATATAAAATTTCACGTGATCCTAATCTCTTCCGATATAGCAGCTGTTGAACAAAATGCGAATTGATGGTGATAGATGGTCAGAATGGGCCTTCGCGTTCAATCACATCAAGACAAATAGTGACTGGCCGCCTTGAGTTGTCGATAAATTCTAACCGAAAGAATTGATTCGTGCTTTGGTTATACGAAATTTAGCTTCACTATTTTTTGACTGACTGACATTTTGACAATTCAAAAGTGCCTGTTATAGTCTGTCTAATAAGTCAACCGACTTGGGAATTTTGTATAATATTTAATCATTTAAAAAATACTTATATTCGATACTTTTCATAAGGTTCTTCTGTTAGTAAATAAAGTTTCTGATTTATCTGTAACTTAACCCTTCGAATAGCGTAATGAAAGAAACAAATAGAAAGACGATGAGAGAGCGAACGGCGTTCGTGTACCTATTGTCTTTCTATTGTGTCTGTGATTTACACGATTGAAAGGTTAATGAATTAAGAGTAGTAATTTTTAATAATCATAATTTTAATAGCAGCTTTTTATTTCTGTTTATCATCATCATTTCAGGTGAAAGGCGTTTTGAGGCGTGGCTGGAAAGGCCTCACGGCGTCCTTACCTTCCGCATGACGCAGGTCCTCACCGGACATGGTTCGTTCGGGAGTTTCCTGCACCGGATTCATGCGGAAGTGACGCCCGGGTGTCGCCACTGTGCGGAACGCCCGGAGGACACGGTGGAGCACACAGTCGAGGTGTGCCCTGCTTGGGCGGAGCATCGCCGTGCCCTCGTGGGGGCGATCGGCGGCGGAGACCTCTCGCGCCGGGCCTTGGTTGAGGCCATGGTCCGGAGCGAGGAGGAGTGGCAGGCGGTCGCCGACTTCTGCGAAGCAGTAATGCTTGCAAAGGAGGAGGCCGAACGCATCAGGCAACGGCGTTATCGCCGCCGCCGCCGTCGCCGGGATTCTGATCCCGATTTCCGGCCAACGTAGACGCGGGCTTGCGGACAGTGAGCAATGGGTAGCTCGCTGTCCGGCCGTCCGGTAACTGTCCGGACCAAGCCCAAGTCGTCGACGGCGCGCACTGTTCCCGCGCGCCTCAAGGAGTTGTCAGCAACAGCAGGGACCCAGCCGGGTCGAAGCCTACTGGGGCCAGGGTTATCCGAAAGGGCGCTCGAGCCCCGGTATGAAGGCTAGAAGGAACGGGGTGGGTCTTTTAGTCAGTAAGAGTCTGACACTATCTCCCGCTCCGCCCAAGGGCGGGGGATGTCAATGCATGATTTTTCCCATCATAAAAAAAAAAAAAAAAAAAGGTGAAAGGCGTTTAATCTTGCTTGAACATACACTTTCCCGTCATCACGAATTTTCCAATTGATAAAGTTTCAAATAACTTCTTCCACTCTATATAAAGCTAGACGGAGTGTCAGACTTTTACTGGCTATATACAATATTCGTTCCTTTGCTTTTTGTGGTCCAATACCGCGGTAACTCTTCGAACAATCTCGCAGCCCTGACAGTGGTTCCGTCATCACGTCAAACGGTCTGCTTCACCTTACCTCCTGTACTTCGATAAACATAAAAGATTCCGAAATCGGATACGTTTATTTGAAAAAGGCCAATTACAGGCACTTATGATTATCAAAATGTCGGTCAGACAAAAAAAGAGGAGCTAAATTTCATGTTCTAAAGCGTAGATCTCTATGGAGAAGAACGTGCAAGAAACTCCATGTACACTGTTTATTATTGAGAATGTCTCAGACTACGGTCCAAAAATAATATGATAAATAAAAATGTGTTTCTCTATGTCAATCAACGTTTTGTTTGTAAAAGAGTAGCACGGTAGATTTGTTTTGTCAACACACGCAACAGAACGAAATTACTGTTTATTCTTTGTATGAAACCCACATATACAAACACTCGACGTACAACAGACATTTTTACGGCTACCGTAGCGTTCCATAAGCGTCAGTCATCTTGTTACGCGAGTCAAGTTATGCCACCCCGAATATAAACGAAATCCCACAGACTGGAGCCCGTAACTTTTTATTTAAGTATGAATTATAAATGAAAGAAAAACACCTTAGTATACATTGGGTTTATTTGCGGCCGGCTGGTATTATGGGGTATTATTGTGTCATTACTTATGGGAAATTATTGTTTTGGGTAGGTTGTACTTATACTTTTCTTTAGATATGCGTGTTTTGGGATTTTGTTTCTCATCTTTTATAGTGCTATTGTATGGGAATTAAGACCACAATGCTACACAGATGTGTAGGTAGGTAAAATCATCATTCTTTTGCTCATATCCGAATTTATTCGGTGCCGGTGTAAAACGTTTATTTTTTTTTGGTTCCCGCACTAGGATTACTGAGAAAGAAAGAAAGAAAGAAGAAGAAAGATATGTACACTCATATGCACAAGACACTCGGACCCGTAACAACAATCTGTAGGCCATGCAAATATTTGTCCATGCTATAACGCTCAAGCACTATGCCAACCACCATGACGTCTTCTCCTTCATGGGTGAAGAACTTAAAGGTACCATCAAAGACACTACCGCCGCTAAGTTCATTTTTGCTTGCACTTAAAACGAAAACTTCAAAGGGTTTGGTTTGGCGTTGCGCCACAGGATTCAAGTGATTTTTTTTTAAGTGATCAGGCAGAAATGACCTCGATGGTACATTGAATAAACAGACCAATGGCACTAGTTTTTCTAGTTTAAACGACCTCGCTGGATAGAAACACATTTCTCCTTCTTGATCTCTCTGTTCGTCATTATTATTCCTCTAGGACACTTATCATACCTGCTTCAAACAGTCTATCCATCGTTTCTTTGATAAATCTTGCTTCTTCACTTCTCTGTTAGACGTTATCTGACCCTTCAGGACATATATCATCCTTCACCATTGTTTCTTTGATAAGTGCTGTAGATAATCGTCATCTTCCAAGCAGGTTTGCTTTACTATCGAACTCGAAACCTTAAAAATGCACACGTGACACGGCCACACTTCTATATTTTTAACCAAAACGATTTGTTGAATTGACCTAGTTTCAGTTGTAACATTTCCGCAGTTCAGAGCTGTGGCAGATGTTTCAATCTACAGTATATTCTCTGGGGGCAGACTTTAACTGAGAGAAGCGCCTACAGAGATTTCAAGTTTTACGGCGACGATAGCGCTGGGTATTTTGAATTGGGACAGTGAATGACTTAATACCAAAATTTATGGGCATACTTCTACATTAAGGCGGGGTTGCACAAATTATGAACTTTTTTGTTTATATATAAATAACCACAATAAATAAATGCAATTTTGAATTTAGTTTCACTTTTTGTAGACTGACCGACATTCGACAAGTGCCTGCAAATGGTCTGTTTGAAATAAATGTTTTGGATTTTTGATTTTGACCATATGACCAACCGTTAGGTAAAAATCAAAATGTGATATAAAACGGGCTCGATAAAAAAAATCACGAATCGGTCCCTAACCTAGATTTCAAACGTGTATATCTACGAGATTAAGTCACGAAAATATTAAAGGTCACATAAAATAATAAAGCTTGTTTTTAAAAGGGTCTGGCAAAAACAAAATCCTCTAATAGTTACTATGTTTTTTTTTTTATAGAAATAAAGTCGCCGTTACTGGGCCGCGAAGTCGACATTGACTCGGGTCAGTACCTACAAAATACTCTGTGACTACAACCGGCAAATATTGGGAAATATACCAATAGACACCAAAATGTAGACCACAACACCGTGTACGCGCTTTCAACAGCTTTTTTTATTGTTGACAGGTTCGCGCTTGAACGCTTTCTCACCTGATGGAAAGCGACGATGCAGACGACGATAGAGCGCACTTATCTAGAAGTATCCTATTCACTTTTGACCCTCGAGGGGTTAAAGATTCCCGGGTTGTAGCCACCAGGAAACACAGATTCCGGCAGGGAATTTCAGTCCTTAGCTGAACACACAATGAATGTGTTCCGTTATGGGCGTATAGGTGGGACGTCCACCATGCTTTTGCGTGTTAGGTTAATAACGACTTATTAAGGGTGAGTTGCACCATTTAACTATAACGATAACCAAACCATAACCAGCCGTGAAACGGCCGCCTATTGGTCAATTCGACGATTTGACAACTGTTAACGGCTTTGTTATCGTTGTAGTTAAATGGTGCAACTCAACCTTAGTCCCTCCTACCTTTGTTACAAATTCTCATCCTTACTTCTGTTAACGGTTACATAGGCTGATCTCACTTAGCAAGCATATCACAATTCACAAACGCAATTCTCACTCAGCAATACAAGTCACAATCCACGGTCCAATTACGTTTGGCCATCCACATTCTACTTCCAGTCACATAAGATATTCGAACCGGGTAAACCTCAAGGGATTAACGACCATGTTGGCTCTGTTGCATTACATTAGGAATTAGAACTAACTAACCCGGCTTGGCTAGCAGGTTTGTGGGGTCAATTTTGTCCGTATAATTAAGTAGCGTAGTTAGTGGTTTGGTATCTAAAAGTTTTTAGTGTTAACTATATCTAAATAGTAGAAATGGTTTTGTGCTTGTTGGTCTATCTATACATAGCAAATACTAAATCAAAATGTTTATTTCAAATAAACTACGATTATGTATTTACAGGCACTATTCAATTGTCAAAAATATAGTAGAAAAATGTTGATAATTGCACATTCCAAAGCGTGGATCTCTATGGAGAAGAATGTGCAAGAAACTCCATGGCCACAACAAAGTCGTTTTTCACATCTGTCTGATGCTTTGCTTACTCCTCTTAAATTAAGAAACAGATTTTGATGCGATTTTCATTATTAGAAAGAGCAATAAATGGGAAAGGTTACAACTATCTACTGTCGAAATAAATCTGTATATGGTATAGTGGAGTCAGTGTTCAGCCTAGCTATAGCCTAGGGGTCTTGAAGTCATGAGTGAGTAGATTAATTCTAGGCAAGCGTCCCGACTACATCATTGCTTACCATCAGGTGAGACAGTGGTCAAGCACGAGCGTATTAACTAGTCCACAAGGTACGGTCTAAACTGCTGGTTTTCGAAGTTTGAAATATTCTAAATTAATCTCTTAAGGGTATTACACAAAGGAACAAAGTTTGTAGGGAAGTTCATCAGTCTGCTGGGAAAACCGCTTGTTTTCCTCCGGTCTTGCGATAAAATATTATGGAGACTTATAGTCATAGAGACATTAAATATAATGGCAATAATAAAAAGCAATCCTTGCAAAATGCCGGCGGCGAAAATGGTTCCCTGCGCAGAGATATGATTTAGTACAGGAAAAAGAATTCCTTCCTTCCTTCATAAAAAAATATTTAGTAGCAAATCCACTTAAGCTACCAGAAAAAAAGAAAAACAATTCACATTATGGAATGCAAAGACATACAATAGACATAATCTTGAAACTGGAAACAAAAAGCTCTCTCGAGTTTTTATAATTGTAGCTTTGTTTTTGATACAGGAGTCTTAAAATAAAAAAGGTATACCTAAACCCAAAAACAAAGGAAGGATTCAGACGTAGGGTCGCGGGGATCCGATGGAGGCGAGACGCACAGGACCGGTCGTTGTGGCGACACTTGGGGAATGGTGTAAGTCCAGTAGTGGACGTCTTTCGCCTAAAATGATGATGAACACGTTTTTCGACAATTTCACACTTGTAAGCCCAAAATCACACTAATATTATAAAGGTGAATATTTGTATGTATATGTTGTTAATTAATATCCTTCACTCTCAAATGGTTGAATGGATATGCACACAGAAAGACCATGTCCTGGAATAACACATAAAGATGCTTTTTAAACCGGGAGTAGGTTGCCTGGAAATAATTTTCTACTATTACGCGTGTGAAGCCGCGGGTGGGTACTTATACAAATGATTAGGGAGATAAATGTTAGGAAGATATTAAAAATACATCTAATTATATCTATCTTTTTTTGATGTGGGAAACCATCAAATAAGTCCACATGTTCTGGGTGGAGTGAGAGTGAGTATTAGATTTTTTTACCGGCTAAAACCCACCTGTGTTCTTTCAGGTACCCCTGTGTGTTCTAGGGCCACGGTAACCCTTTCAATACCGCAGGTCCACTAGCTTGTAGGTACCTAAACGTTTTTTCTACTCAATGATATACATTTTAGGTATCTAATCAATAACATAACTAGGTCCTCCATATACCTAACGTTAATTAAAGTTTCCCTTCATTTTCTTTATTGAAAGAAAATGTTGCTCGGAGAACACAAGACAGGTAATTATTAATATTTCCATTTTTCTTCATCGTCGTTTCGGTAATATTTATGGTCTTTTTTCGAATATTGTACACCTAAATTAAATACTGTCGAGAATAATTAATTACATGTTGTTAACAGGGCTAGAAGGTACCTATGTACTTATGTTATGTACCTAACTATATACCTTACGCAAAATAATCCAATGTATGCTTCTAAAATATTGGATTAATTGTAGTGACATTGAAGATAAAGTCGTTTTTGATAGGTACAGCCGTACAGCATGTACTAAAATATCTATCTAGTCATCAACATGGCAATTTCAGTTAAAAGACGTCCTCCACGGGACAAAAGCTCGCCACGCTCCGGGCGTAGGCTTTCCACGAGGTGGAACAAAGACCTGCTGACCGTCGTGGGAATCTGATGGATACGAGATGCACAAGACCGTATTGGCCATAAACAAGGTACAAAAAGGCAAAAAGGAAGAAAAAAATTGGTCTCCCTATACAAACTGTCCAATTAAGTTTATAATTTTGCAGGGACAGGCCGACTTTGTTTTTCGTTTTCGGAAAAAAATCTGGTGGAAGGCTGTTCAGTTTCGTGGACTGAGCAAGCTCTTAAAGTTTGCAGAAACCTGTCCTTTACATCCTGTATAGTAATTAAGTTTAAATTGCTGTGGCATGTTCATCTCTGCTTTCTCACCTGTTCACTCGACAGGTCAAGCATTAAATTGGAAAAAAAAGTGAATGACTTTATTCTCGTCTGCGCCTTCAAAACTGGGACACCTTCATCTATTTATAGTTTTACTCTTTCTCTAGATCTTCAATTTAAATAGTTCTAAGGCAGACTTCAAACAAGCCCATACATAAATACATTTTCCACCTACACGTCCAATTTCTATTGAATGTTGTATGAACTCTACCTACACTCAATTTGGGTTATTATCATATTTGTATGCTGGCGAGAATCTTGTTCTGGCAGCAGAAAAGATAAAACGAAAAGAACCGTCGTTATGTTCTGAATTCATATTATGTAAAACTTAGGAGAGCCCGAATTTTTTACATCCAAGACGGTTGGAGAAAAATTCTGTTACTATTTGTAAAAGTTGGTGCTTATTCCAAATGGTGGAGGAAATATTCACGATTTCTGTCGAATTTATAGTTTTCTCATGCTAGTGGGAGTGACAGACTTTTACTGACTAAATGTTACTTACTTGTTCCTCGCATTCCAGGACCGTAGTAACGTTCGAAAAAATCTTCAGCCCTGGACAATTCCAGTCTTGGGTTTTCTCATGCCTGAGGCACATATTTCAAAGGTAAACTGAGTATACTTCATACTCAACTCAGTCGCTATGATTAGGGAAGTCCTTGATCAATGCCCATCAGTAGGCAAAGGTACAAAGCGGTTTGGGAACACATTCATTATGCATACAGTTGAGTGGAATTCCCTGCCGGAGTCTGTGTTTCCTGATAGCTATAACCTAGGGGTCTTTAAGTCAAGAGTGAATAGATTACTTCTAGGGAAGCGTGTTCAATCGTCGGCCACATCATCGCTTACCATCATGTGAGATAGTGGTTAAACGCGAGTCTATACGTGATAAAAAAAAACTGACATTCTATGATTCGAGGTCTCCACATCCACTTTGGCGGATAAAATCTAAGTTCTTTCTCAGGTGTTCTCACATTCTCTATAAAATGTCTCACTGACCCCTAAAGAGGGTTGCATATCTTTTAAATTGTTTCCTTATCTTGAAGATAAATAGCAGTTACCTAAGGACTTTCCCGCAGCGTTTAAAACAGCGTTGATTAAAATGCATACTAAATGCGCATTAAACTATGCTTTTGTTTAATTTTCAACAATGAATACCTGACCTAATTTCAGTTACAATGTTGAATCTACAGTAACTACGCTACATTAAGTTTAGTACCTCATAGTTTTATTGTAATGAAAGTATATTCTTTAGTACAGTATAAAATGGGAAGCTAGTAGTGCTAGCAGTAGTGGTGACTGTCTGGTAGATATCGCTGTTAGCGATAAGACCACCATTGTACCCATAGATGTGTTTTTTTCGGTGGTAAATATCATTCAGATGACATCCCCCTAACTTGAGCGGAGCGGAAGATAGTGTCAGACTCTTACTGACTAAAGAACCAATCCCGTTCCTCCCTTTCAGAACTATAGACCCTTGGCCCTAGGCACAAATAGATGTAAGTTATTTTAAATGTTTTGTTAGTGGTTTGGTGTACAATAAAGTTTATTTTATTCTAGTTTATGTTATAGAGCCATTCTGACCTCTCTGTTCCAGTTACGCAGATACGTGGGTAATCACGAACGTACGTTGAACCTGGGTGACGTCATTCAATGACGTGGACAAGGAATCCGCGGGCATATTGCGAATGTTTGATCAAATGTTTGGTTTTATTTACGGAAGGTGTGGGTTGAAGAGTTGGGGTCGAAGTAGAAGGCTACTATCGTCTCTTTAAGTTTTAAATTGAGACTCTTGCTGGAACCTCGTTTAAGATACAATGTTTCATGAATATATTTGTCTATTTATATTTATTTATTTACTCATAGGAGAACTAATAGCTATAACGAAAGAATTACGCAGTATATGAGACATTGAGCCAATTACAGGTTCACACGGTTCGGTTCATAATCGCTGTACTTAAAGCTACTTTTTCAATTAGTTTTCTTTAAAGATTTCAACACATAGTACACGGTAGTACCTACATAGATTTAACATCTAGTGAGGAAGTTGCTTCGTAAAGTATTTTTTAGACAATTTGTTAACCAATTGTGTCTCTTAAAAATATCTAAGCTTCTTGTTCTTGTTTCTTCTTATATGTTAGTTTTTATAAATGTTTATCCTGTTGACTTTATGAGGTGTACACTAAAGGATATAATAAATAATAATAAGCATAATAATGTGAAATAGAATAAATTTAAGGAATTAGGTGAAGTAAAGACTACTAAAGTATTTTTTGAGGTGGGAAATATTCAAATAACTCCCGCTCTGGGTGAAGCGAGAAGGAGTGGCAGAATTTTTACCATCTATAAGCCTCCTGTGTTCCTTCAGTTACCCTTCACGTTTTGTCAGGCGAAATCCCCTACGAAATATAAAGCAGAATATTCATTCATCAATCATCTACATTGTTTTTCTACTAGTCAAAGTGTTTTCCCAAAAAAAAGTAAGTAGCAATGCCCGCATTCACAGCCCTACCAATCCTTCATGTCTAAGTCCTAACTAAAATAAACAAGTATTTATCGAAGCTAAAGGCAAAACGTTGTAAGCCGTTAATAATCGATCTATGTCTGCGAAATTAGACACAAGCTGTGAGTCCACAAGCCGGCAACCTCGCGTCAAAACACCCACGTTCAAGGTGACTCTGGTGGAGTTTAAAACGTTTTAACTTTGACATTTTAACCACCGACGAACCCTAAACGTGACTTACCTACCTGTTTTATTAAGCAAACGTTGAACTAAAAGTTCTTTGATTTTAAAATTTATTGGCACAGCACTCTATAGTCGATCGTTTTGGCAGTTCGAGTAGTTTTGTACCAGAAAAAAAGGTAACGTAGAACGGCTTCGTCGAAACCACAAAGGCTGTTTGCCTCAATGTTTTGATTACAATGAACTTTTTATTATTTTCTGAATTGACTTTGCTTTTTGTTCGATTCGATATTAATAAAGTCATGTCAGTAGCCTCCACATTGTTGTGATCGACATGATTGATACGATTCACGACACAATGGGAATCGACGATATGAATAAAATTGTCACCCATTATATCGGATTGATTTTCCGGGAAAAGGGGTTGGTGTGAAAATCGAATCATGACAAGGACGGTCTTTTAACGTTACATAGTATTGATAGGATCAACCTCACTCACGATTGAATGGAAATATGAAAAAGGCTCTAAAGGCTTAGTAGGTAATTCACCATACCGATATTTATAAGTCGATAGTCGAGAGACATCTTGTCTTACTAATGGATATCGTAATACAGAGTTACTGGGTTAAAGAAGTCAGAAAGGTAACATACTGGCACACACCTTCACAGGATCACGACATCTCCATAAATTTCCTTTTAGCAAACTATTTCACTTGACTAGAGCAGCAAAAGCTGCAACATTTTAGCAGAATTTAAACTTAAAAGTGGCTTAAGTTTAAGCGTTCGCCATCTTTGAGACATTTATCTTACAAAGCGTTTTACAAGCTTCTAACATGGCGTCATTAGAGTATTAAAGGCACATCATAACATTCTAAAGATATTATACGGGTGAGTCGTGCCAGAAGCACTAATAACAGCTTTAAAGTATAGTAGGAAGTCGTTTGATCGAAGTTATTTGATACGAAGGATCACATAAAATAAAAGAGATATTGAGGCCAACTAGCCTGTCCTTAATTAGAAGTTAAGATAATGAAAGTGACCGAATTTATTACGGTAAGTAATTGTCATTGTGTATACGCGTTGTGTGACTCGAGGGAGAATAAATTAATTTCAAGTGTCACCACGCTTTATTGTACATACATATTACATGTGATGTGTCGCGAATTTCTTGAGAGAATTTTGCAAGAGACAGTGATACATTGTGATGTTTCTGAAGTATGTTTCACGCCATCTGAAGGATTTTTTATATTCAATCTTAGATTCACGACTAAGCAATCCAATGTGCGATTTCGCAATGGAGAACACATTCATAGTATTAACATTTAATAGGAACCTTTAAAAATATCCTACGCATTTCTGTTGATTGAGAAGGGCTTTAGCATCAAATACCGTAGTCTCATCACCTATGACCGATATGCAGTCAGCAGTGTACGGACCTACCTATCCAAGGCGTCAAGTTCCTTTTGTGTACGGTTCAAGGCACACATCTTGTTTACGTCCGATAGAAGGCAATTGAATAACTTCTTCAGACGGCCAGAGAAGCGCTCCCTCAACGATTTCTTAATATTAGAAACATTAATACTCAAAGCTTCCGGCCACACCCAAATATTTATAGTTTTCGGTTGAAGAGAGGTATTTCGGATTTTTTTTTACCGCACATTTATCCATATTAAACTCAATTTTGATTGTACTACTGAAGGTTTCACTTTACTTTCTTAACTCTACCTTTAGCAGGTTATTGAAGGGCAAAAGTTTCAATTCATCTTCGTATATAAAGGAGGTGAAATATAACCTGACTCTTCATCGGATATCTAAGGCCTGAATTTTTCAGGAGAGTCATCATCATCATCTTCATTTCAGTCGAAAGACGTCCCCTGTTGGACATAGGCCTCCCCCAAGCGTCGCCACAACGACCGATCCTGTGCGTCTCGCATCCACCACATTCCCGCGACTCTCACCAGATCGTCGGTCCCCCTTGCTTAGAGGAAAACCAAGGTTAAGCAAAACTAAACAGTATTCTTAAAAAAAAATCTCCCTCTTCTGATATAATTCTAGGCATTTGATATGGTCTAGAATACCAAATCTATGTATACAATATAATAAATTATATACTTTAGTTAGAGCAAGTTCGCTGAAAAAACTGAGGCGTAGTCGCAGAAAAAACAAATTCGGCGACCTAATTCTTCGACGTAATTTTTATACAGATTAATTCAGTAGCCTGGAACATATTTTTATTTCATCCATAAACATGTTGGTGTAGTTAATTCGACAAAAAATATTTCGCGACTTAATGGACCTATTTAACCCACATCGCGTGAGAAATAAAAATCCGTCAAGGTGACTGTGGGAAAGTTTTACACTACTAATGGAGGGGTTGCAAATATGCCTACATTATTACATGTTGCGATACCAAGTTTCCAGGTTTCTAAGGCAGTGGATTCTTGGCGAGCTGGACGAAATTACCTATGTGCGTTGGGTTTGTATCTGACTCACTTTCATATACGTATCTCTCTGGCAGCATTGCTGAAATTAGCCATTTTGACGCAGCCGTGTGGCACACCACAATATTATTGTATTGTTTTTTATCTATTTTGTGAGTGCCTGATGACTGTTGCTTAATCATTATCGTTCTTTTTTAGGGTTCGGTAGTCAACTAGGAACCCTTATAGTTTCGCCATGTCTGTCTGTCTGTCCATCCTCGCTTAATCTCTGTGACTGTTAGCACTAGAAAGCTGAAATTTGGTGCCAATATGTATATCAATCATGCTGACAAAGTGGTTAAATAAAAATTGGAAAAAAATGTTTTATTAGGGTAGCCCCCCTATATGTAAAGGGGGAAGTGATTTTTTTTTTTAATTTCAACCCTAACATGTGATATATCGTTGGATAGGTATTTAAAAATGAATAGGGGTTTACTAAAATCATTTTTTGATAATGTCAATAATTTCGGAAATACTCGCTCCAAAAGTAAAAAACAATGTGTGTCCCCCCCTCTAACTTTTGAACCATAAGTTTAGAAAATATGAAAAAAAATCTGAAAAGTAGAACTTTATAAGGACTTTCTAGGAAAATTATTTGGAACTTGATAGAAAGAACAGTTTTTGTACAAAAAAGACGAAAGGATTCTACATAATAATTTCTGGACTAAGTTTGTAGTATAATCGTATATGCAAGCATTTTCTTAAACTCATAAGTGGGTACACTTATTGTGACGGACGGGAAACTACGGAACCCTACACTGAGCGTGGCCCGACACGCTCTTGGCCGGTTTTTTTCTTTCTACCAAAGAAATGCCGTAGGAGAACTCAGGTTACCGAAATAACCCGCAAATTCGCCCAACTTAAGTGGTAGTGACCACTTTGCTCGCAGAACAGATGATCGAGGGGCCGAAAGGTTCTGGAGTGGCAACTGTGTCCCGAAAAACGCAGCATTGGAAGGCCTCCTACAACGTGAACCGATGACCTGGTGAGGGTCGCTGGATTCCGATGGATGCGAGATGCACAGGACCGTTCGTAGTGATGATACTTGAGGACCTATGTCCAATTGTGGACATCTTTTAGCTATAAGTAGTAAGACTTTAATTAGTTTTGTAGATCAAGAATTTTCATCTACAATAAAAATAATCCCAAATCTGATTTTCGACTTTTCACCGTAAAGTTTTCATGTTAAAAAATCTTAACTTTTCTATAAGTCTACAGAATTAAAGATAACAATTTATCATTCCGTTAACGATAAAAGGAAAAAATATTTCACTCGTGCCAATAAATTCAAGGACGGCACATAAAAGATAGCGAAAATTAGAATAATGTATCTTCAATATTGCGAATATTTAACGAGAAATTTTCTATTTATTATGTAAGAGAAACATAAAAGTTCCGTTGAAGTTTGTTTTACAGATTAAAATTATCCTATTTTGTTCAATGTTTTGGGCAAAATCTTGTACCTAGGTTGTATTTCAAGTAAAGTAATGTTGATGGAATTTTGATTCTGAAACGTGATCTTATAAGAGCGGGCAATTTATGAACTGCTGTCGCCCGTGGCTTCGATCCTGAGATGTTACTTCTCACCTTTCCATCGACAGCGATGCGAAGGAATTTTTTGAACCCATATTTTAGGTAAGAATTATTGTGTACACATAGTTTTAATTAGTTAAGAGTATTTATTTTTCATTTTCTATCTATGTTTAAATAAATGTTTTCCTTTCAATCAATTTTTAAATTATCAACTGTTTTTCCCCTATTTTTTTCATTTCAACCATACCTATATACATTAAAGCGAACAAAACAAAACAAAAATAATTAAAATCGGTTAAATCGTTTTTAAGTTTTGCCGAGAGTAACAAACAGCAATTGATTTTTATATGTTTATAAGAAGAAGTTTTACATTAATCAATATTACAAATTTTTATTTATTTTGTTTATTTAAGTAAATAAATGTGTTTACAGAAAAGATCTGCACTCTACGAACAGCCTGAGTGCCGTAAAAATACCCAAACAATTATTTCGGAGCAATTTAAGTCAACATATAAGTATTATCATGGAAAAAAAGAGCCACAGAGCTAACGATTCTTTGAATGTCACCGGAAAAAAACCAACGTGATAATCTGCCTCTGACGAAGATGCATAGAATGGAATAAAGCGAATGCGGGTCCTAGATAGCAGACTCTCCTGACCTAATTTAAAGAATTCCGTGACCCACTGAAGACTACAAACTATCTGCGCAAAACTTCTGCGTTCGTCTTTGATTATATCTACTTTAGTATATTACAACTTGGATGTTATAGATTATTCTTTACTGTATTATATAAATCCACTGTTAAGAGTTTCTTGTCTACAATGACATAATCAGTAGATCAGTCTACTGCGTGGCGATAAGACAAATTATCAATGTAAAATAACTCTGTGTTTTATAATAAATTAATTAAAAATGTATCTAGTACATTTTATAACTCTATGTGGTATTTTTTTGTACCTATAAGTAATCATGTTTGCGTTACTTGAGAAGAGATTGGAATCCTAATCGGTCACTAAAACACGAAGGCCGCATATACCAACTAAAAGACACCTAGTTCTATACTATTTATGAGAAAAATTTAAAGCATAAATAATGTGTTTATAAACTGAATTACAAGTATATATTAAATTCAATTAAATTTTATTCAGGATCAATTAACACTTTGTTTATCATAAACAAAAAAAAAAAAATTATAACGAATTTATTTTTAAAATTGGGTAACATCTGCTCGGTTTTCATGTGATTTGAATATTACTTAAGTTTGCTATAAATACGGACTTTAAAAAGAAACTTTAAGCCCTGATTTTGTTTCGGTGTTTCTACTAAGGGCAGTCAGCTAGAAAACATCGGCCTCCATAGATTTAATTGAAAACTTTTAGTAAAATAAATATCATTTATAATAATAAGTATCGCGCCGTGATGGTACAAATAATAAAATTTCACTTTGATCCTATATAATGTCTGTCGGATACAAATGCCGTAGGCAGCTTTGTCGCGACTTCCATTAGTTTTTTCAGCTCTCGTAACTTCCAACATTTATCCAGATTTAAATTGAATTTTTACGTTGAAGAGCTAAATCTGTTACAGACAGATTATTCGTAGAGCTCATTAAAAATATTGTTTTAAAAAAGGTACGGTTATAATTTCCGCAATTTATAGGCACAAGTAGCGATATGAGTATACTTTACTATTCAAGTCTACTTACCCATTCGAGGATCATATATCTACTTTTTTTAAATAAAATAATGTAGAGTGGTGCTTGACTACGACCCCACTTGATGGTAAGCAGTGATGCAATCGTTGATAGTGAGGCGCACTAGTTTATTTTATTATTTTCAGAAAACTTTACAGCTAGGATACAGATAGTTGAAAATAGTTGATAGTTTATTAATATTTACACAATTACAACGATAAACTGTTTTCATATTAGGCGATAACAGAACGTTATCATTGAGCTGGTAGTTTCATTTATCTGACGATGTCAAGTTAACATTAACCAAAAGCTTGTGCGCGTTATGCCACCGAGCAGTCGTGTACATACCTAGTCATACAGGAACTTACGTCTTTCGTAAAAAAAGGAATGAAACTACCAGTCCCACGATATTATGTTCTTCATCGTTATGACTTAATGTGAAAACGGCCATCCTGTTAAAATAGAATAGAATAAACATTTATGGTACACCAAAGTAGTGTCGTTTCTTTTTTCTTTTGGCTAAAGTATGCCTACAGTCATAGATTAGCATCGAATCTTTGTAAAGGATCTATAGGAGCTATATACTTTTTGTTGGGCGTAGGGCGGGCGCCGGGTACGATTGCCGGGTTAAGTTTCAGTGACTGCACATAACTTGACAGTGTAATATTCCCGTGCTTCGGGAAGCACGCAAAGTCGTCCGTTCTACGCACTGATTTTTCTCCGGATGCCGAATTGTCGGCCCATCTGACTGTGAGTCTTCGATCAGTTGATCGAAGATGAAAGTGCACTTGCACACCCACTTGCGCACACGCTTGCGCAAAACAAGCTTTATTATTGTTTGTAACTTTCAAATATTGCCGTGTCGTAATATTGTAGATATACACGTTTGAAATCGTAAGTTAGGGTTAGATTAACGTTTTTTTTAAAGAGCCAACTAAACATTATATTTCGTTTTTTACCTAGGGGTTGATCATATCATCAATTTAAAAAAAAACTTTCATGGAGTTCTCTTTTATATTTGAGGATTTCCAGAGGTTCAAAAATGTTCAAAACGTGTACGGACTTTGTCAAACTTTAACAACCTATGTCGTACCGCTAGTTATCAGTTACCCCACGTACAAACAATTCCTATTACCACAACTCAGTCTCGAGAGAAATAACATTAGCAATGTGAGGCATCGTCCGCGGGAACTTTCCGCATTGTCAACTGGTACCTCGATTAATAATGCAATCCTACTATGTAGGTACAGTCAACTGCAAGGAGCATAATTTCTCATCATAACATATAAACAGCTTAGAAATAGGTATATTTACGTTGGTATCATAATAGGCGTGTAAGATGAACCAAATTTTATAGTGTAGCTATAAAATTTGGTTCATCTTTTAGTGTGTTTTTAGGGTTCCGTAGCCAAATGGCAAAAAACGGAATCCTTATAGATTCGTCATGTCTGTCTGTCTGTCTGTCTGTCTGTCTGTCTGTCCGTCCGTCCGTATGTCACAGCCACTTTTTTCCGAAACTATAAGAGCTATACATTTGAAACTTTATAAGTAGATGTATTCTGTGAACCGCATTAAGATTTTCACACAAAAATAGAAAAAAGCAATAAATTTTGGGGGTCCCCATACATAGAACTGAAACTTAAAAATTTTTTTTTCATCAAACCCATGCGTGTGGGGTATCTATGGATAGGTCTTCAAAAATGATACTGAGGTTTCTAATATCATTTTTTTCTAAACTGAATAGTTTGCGCGAGAGACACTTCCAAAGTGGTAAAATGTGTGTCCCCCCCCCTCTAACTTCTAAAATAAGAGAATGATAAAACTAAAAAAAATATATGATGTACATTACTATAAAAACTATCAACGAAAATTGGTTTGAACGAAATCTAGTAAGTAGTTTTTTTTTTAATGCGTCATAAATCGAAAAAAATACATTATTATTAAAACATCGATCAAAGTTACAACACATTACAAGAACTTTTATATTATGTTACTTGCTGCTACGGAACCCTTCATGGGCGAGTCCGACTCGCACTTGGCCGGTTTTTTTTAATTATTGATAAGCTCTCCTCGTTTAAGCCCTATCTCACCTGATGGTAAGCTATGATGTAGCCGACGATGGAGCACGCTTGCCTAGAAGTAACCTATTCACTGTTGACTTAAGGACCCCCTAAGTTGTAGCTATCGGGACAAAGACTCCCACCGGGAATTTCACTCTTTAGCCGTTTGTATAATGAATTGTCAAAATGCTTTGTACGTATGAGTAGAATGTTCACCATGTATTTTTATTATCTGTATATTATCTTATCCGTCTCTGTGTTCCGTGAGTGTCTCCGTGACATCACCAGGCCCTATCAGAATACCAGCGCTGTTATTTTATTTATAGGGTTCCGTACGTCAAAAGTAAAAAAAGGAACCCTTGTGGGATCACTTGGTTGTCTGTCCGTCTGTCTGTATGTTAAAACCATATACTCAGGTCTGCGGTCCCTTCAAGCTGTGAAAAAATCAAGATTCTAAGATAACGAATAAAAAAGATACGGCCGTTTATGTCGCAAAAAACGTATACTTTGATACTCTCAAAGATGAGTGACTTTGATACTCTCAAAGATGAGACCCAGAATCCTGATATTTGGCACAAAGCAAGGTATAAATAAGAAAAAATCTGAAAATTGTCAATTGGTTGTTAACTACGTAACAAAAAAAATTGCAATTCAGAAAAATCTTCGAGACTCCATTCCAGAACTGTAGTTTGCACGGAACCCTCAGTCCGCAAGTGCGACTCGCCCTTGCCCAGTTTTTTTTGTTGAATAAATATATGCTGAGATAGGAGCCTTTGTGGCCTCGCACAGGTCTTTTATTTTTGTCTTTTATTATTGTTTTCAATTATTTTTTATTTTAAGTTAAGTATAGATATAGTATTCATAGTTACTTTTTATTATATTGATGTTTGTCCTGTACGAGTCACAAATAAATGTTTTCTTTCTTTCTCTCATGTTTTGTTCGAGTGGTCCGATGATGGAACGCACTTGGTGGAATTAATTTCCTTAATATATGCCTTAGCCAGTTATCCTTTACGTACCGCAAACAATTCCTGTTACCGCAACTCAGCCTCGTGGGAAATAACATCAGCCGTGTGAGGCATCGTCCGCGGTAACTTTCCGCCATTGTCAACTGTCAACTCGATTAATAATGCAACGATAATATGTACCGCCAACTTCCAAGGAGCATATAACATCAATTTAAACTTAAGCAATTTAGTAGCGTCACCAGTTCTTTGACCTTGTGGGTAAAAGTACTTTTTTTTTTGTTGGATATATTTTTGTCATGGTAGACTATCATTATTACTGTGATCGTGAGGATTATTGTAGCATTGTTAGATATTTTTATTGTTTTGTGATTATGTTAAAACTATCTATTAGAAAATATAAATAGTGTTATATATTTTTTATTTATTTATTTGATTGTAATTCTATGTTAATTTTTGAATAAATAATGGTATAAATAGTAAGTTAATATAGTCTATATACCGTGTCTCAGATATCGACGCACAAACGTACACTATGGGTCCAGTATAATTCTGGCAAGGTCCAAAATCTTTTACTGGATCCATGTTTGTAGTGGTTTTAATGTAATGTTTCATTTCGGCATCATCTAGTTTATATTAACGGAAAATTTTTCATATACAAGTACAATTTATTAATGTAATGAATTGTCAAACGGTGATTAGTGTAATGAATTTTCTGTAAAATTCTCTTCTGTAAAATCGCATCACTCGACTATGACTATTCAGAAATTAGGATTTTAGGAAGCATCAATAATTTTCAACAAAGCTGATTGCATTCATTCAACACCATTCCGTTAAAGTAGCCTCTTCGAACGAACGCTAGCAAAAGCTGATATTTTCCTCCTTTTCTAAATTGGACCTGGAAAGCTAGTCTAGAATTTCAGATTGGACTTCAAATGTATTAAAACTTTAAAGTCTGGCGTAGCTATAAAGTGTCGCCACGTAGGTGCTACGAATAAAACTCGTAGCGCTACGTGCTACGCTTCGTAACGCTACGAGCTACACTTCGTAGCAATCCGTAGCCGCACGAAACTGAGGTTCTAACTTCAAACTTTATTAGTTTTTGTTATTTTGTAATTTGATCCGATGTGCAAAACTTTTAGGGCCATATTTCACCGGGACACCACTGGTAGCGCAACTGGTTGCGCCACCAGCAAAATGTATAGAGCTCTATAGAGCGTTACTCACCGGGACACCACTGGTAGCGCAACCAATTTGGTGGCGCAACCAGTGCGGACACCAGTCCGGCCGCCAGTCACGCCCCCCACCAAAGAGTATGTAATAATGTAATAAGATGGAAATCTAACCTTTGAAAACCATAATTAACCAACTGTCAAACGTCAGTGACAGTGAACCAAGAATCTTGTACAATACAATCTGGATTGATTACGACAACCTCAAAGATGTAATAAAGAAGTACCATACAAGAATCTTTATCCCTTTCTACTAGTGTTTTAGACTAGTTCGTACTACGAGACATTCTGTTCTAAAGAAGTTCAAGATGTTATTAAGGACGTTTTGACCCTTTTAGACAACTATCTCGGTTTTTCGGGTACCATTATAATGCACCACGAATCATAACTATGAGGATGACACGGCATGTAATAAAAGACAATATACATATTCATCTCTAGGATGGCATAAAAAAATTATTATGGTTTTGTATAAAATTTCCATATAGTTAAATACAATTTTACCGACGCACTAATCAAGAAAATTACAAAACAAGGGTTTGAATAGGTCGCGTAAGCTAAATCCAGTGCACATTTTTAGCTTAAAAATCATAAAATACCACAGCTTATATAGTCTTCTACACCTATAGCTAATTATTTTGAACTTACATAAATAACTTTATGATTTGTGACCGAAATAAAACCACTCTAAAAAAATCTTCAAGCCTCAGTCCGCGCTGAACGCGTCCGCGTTCTGAGAAGCACGGGCCGTTTCGCTCGTTTCCCTCTTCTAGAGAGGAGGCCTGAGTTCCAGCAGTGGAACATTAAAAAGGCTGATTATATATGAGTGTATACCTATAGGGATTTTGGTGTTTTTATCAAGAAGTCTCTATATTCATATTCATAGTCTATAATATACTCATCTACATTCTACTACAGTCAAAAAGTATCATTTGATGAAGTTGAACTGATGAACAAGACCAATATAATAGCCATAGCATAGGGAATATGTCCCAATTTAATAGCCAATTAAATATACAAAAAAATTAACAAAAATATATAACCATAAAGTTGGTACAAAACTGTAGAATCAAACCAAACTAACAGTTAGTTTTTTAACAAAAACTATCTATAACAACAATTAGTTACTTATGTTTGTTTTACAGTAACTGTAAAACGATCAAATAACTTTAAATTCGGAAGTCAGTTCAGTCAGTTAAATAACAAAATATACCAGAAACATCGACTTCCGAAATTAAAGTTATTTTGATCGTTTTAGTGTTTTTTGTGTATTCTTTATTCAAGTCGAGCCGATTTCGACTATTCTGCCAAGTCCATTGTAAATTGGAAAAACAAGTGTGTTTATAGAGTCTGAGTAATCTGATAAAGCCGTCCATGACAAAGATAGTAATAGCAAATGTACTGAAACATACTAGGTGAAATACCTATAAATGTTACTTTATTTAACCTGTTTTTTCTTTATTTTAAGCTTAACAAATTACACCTTGTCAGTGTGGAAATAAATAAATAAACTAGTTTTCATCTGTTAACTCAATAAGGTTTAATTGAAAACTAGCGTTAGGTAAAAACTATATTTATAATTCACAATAGGATCCCTAAATTGATCCCTAACTTTTCACACACTCGCAGTATTTTTAAAAGACCTATCTAACGACATCCCACATTATGGAATAGTCTACAAAACAAAATAAAAAATAATTTAAAAAAGAGCGTTCTTGTATCGTACTCTTCAGTACATTTTTGAGGTTGATATAATCAATCCAGATAGTATAAAATATTCTTGGGTGTGGCGACTCAAGAACACTCTCTATCCCTTTCTACTAGTGTGTCCATAGATTAGTTCGTACTACGAGCCATTGTGTTCTAAAGAAGTTCAAGATGTTATTAATACATTATATTTTAGACAACTAATCAAAAACTAATATGTATATTAGACAGGTAAGACCTTATCACGATTACAAACTACGAGAGCCTAGAAGTTTAAAATAAGACAATTCTTCGAGAGTAAGCAAAAGAGAAGTTGATAGGTCATCGGCCTACCAAAAAACCACGCCTCACCGAGGTCAATAAGAAGAGACTATTGCACAGGGCCAAACAACATCAAAATATGACTGTTTCCGACTGAAGTCGGTTAAAAATAAGACTTTAAATAGTACCTACAGTACATTGTTAATAAACTACTGCCATTATCTGATGAAACAATATAATTTTTCAGACATGTTTCTCCGATGAATCGACGTTTCAGGTTTTGGTTGACAAAAGCTCTTTTGTCCGTTCAAAAAATGCTCCTTTCCGACGACGCTCTGGAGAATAAAAACTGGTGTTAAGAGAACAGAAGACAGCTAAATTCCCAATTAGTATTATGATGTGGTCTTTAATCTCAAGCCAAGGTCTACATATCGTGAAAGGGACCATGAGGCATGACCAGTACAAGCGAGTACTAGAAACTGGACTGCTGCTGCATCTCGAAGAATGGTTCCTTATTGACGAAGAGTCCATTTTTATGCCCGAATCTGCATAATCTGCATTGTGATACAAAACCAAGGGTGTCACTGCATACTTGGCTAAAAAACATTAATGTTTTATCCTAGTCAACCAATACACCAGACATGAACGCTATTGAAAACATGTAGGAGCTCACCAAGCAGGAGATCGCTTAGCAAGTGATCACCACCAAACTAATAAATTATTTATTATTATTGTTATATAAACCCTAGCTGATTAAATTGCAGCTCTCAACAACACAAAACTGCAACAGGATGCCAGAATTTGCATAGAGAGCATATCATGATGAATGGAATCTATCACAAAATTCTGGTAATATTCAACAAATTGACTACGTCAAATTGAAAAAAAAATAGATTTTTTTTTTCAAAAATGTATAAATATTTTTGCTTTTAATTTTCATTGTTTTTTTTTTATCGCAATAAAAAAAAACTATAAATAAAAAATACCAGCCGGACCTACAAGCAACCTTTTTTCAAACGCCGTTAGCGAGGAGTCGACTTCAGAAAATCACTGTTTTATGGCACTTTTCGGGCGCTTGGGCCTTAAACGATACGCGCGAGTCCAAGCGAGCTGGCAACTTCCGATTTCACCTACTTTTTCTGTCGTCAACTCGCTCAGACTTGAAAATCTGACGTATTTATGTACAGTAAACTAAAAAAAAAATTTATAACATAGGTACCCACTAAAAATGTATTAGAAATTGTGTTCGACTTGACTTTAAAATAAAACACTTATCGGTAATGAGACAGATATTAATCAACATTACAATAATATAATATTGCATATTTACCTATTAATTACCAACAAATCACAACATTATCAGCAATAAGCAACCAAAGTTGACGTACAAATATTAGTTAATGAGACTTAGAAATACACGTAAGTGAGTGAATATGCAGTATCGATACGTCATGTATGTGTCAAAAAAGTCAAGAGCGCCCACACGATGAACAAAATCTTTCTAAGATGCGTTCCATTTCATGATTAACCTGTGACCTTCAGCTGCCCTTTGCATAGGACTACGGGTTTCCTTTTCAGGAATATGCCGGGGTTCTAGCTTGCGGGCATCGGCCCTTCTGGACTCCTACGATTTGATGTCATCTGTTTGAGGAGCACATCGATCACGCGCTGTTGACGACTGAGCTCAGTTCGGTTACTTACCGGACGGCCGGATAGCGGACTACCCATTGCTCGGCGTCCGCAAGCCCGCGTCTACCGTGGTCCGTCGTCGGGGTCGGAATTTCGGCGGCCGATGGTCCTTTGGCCTCCTTCTTCGCTAACATTACTGCTTCGCAGAAAGAGGCGACCTGCCATTCCTCCTCGCTCCGGACCATAGTCTGAACTAGGGCCCTGCGTGAAAGGTTGTTGCCAAAAATTGCCTCCTCGAGGAAACAGCGGTGCTCTGCCCGAGCGAGGCACAACTCTACCATGTCTTCGGGTGCTCCACCGTGTTCTCCGGGTGGTCCACACAATAGTGATACCCGAGCGTTACTTCCGTCTGAATCCGATGCAGGAACCGACCGAACTTGCCTTGGTGAGGTGAGGACCATACAGGTGCAGGTAATATGAGAAAGTCAAAAGTAACGTAAAATGTTTTTAAAATAACTTGGGTATCGTGTACCATTTGCATTGGCCACATCCTACTCGACTCATTCCTCACCTTTAACATAATATTCCGAAATCTAAGTAGATAACCGGTATAGCCTGCGTGAAAAAATCCGCGGGCAATAGCTAGTTATTTATAGTAATAACAATTACAATTAATAACAATTATTTGACTGTATTTTATACGTTTATGCGAGATGACGACAGAAAAAGTAGGTGAAATCGGAAGGTCCCAACTCGCGCGGACCCGCGCGAATTGCTTAAGCGAGTTGACGATCAAGCCATATTAGGTAATCTCTGGAAGTACTGGACCGATCGCAAAAAGTTTTTCACCGATAGAAAGCTGCTTTATTCCTAAGTGACATAGGCTATATTTTATGTGCGCGGGCGAAGCCGCGAGCAAATGCTAGTATATTATATTTGTCGACCGTGAAGTACCAATACCTCCTAAAAATATCTTTTCAAGAAAATCATCATTTACCACTATGAATTTAAAAAGGGTTTTCCGCGTGTTTCAGGCGATTATCCCACTGCCACGCATTATGCTGCATGTTGCGTGTCAACGCACCAACGCGCGTACTTGCGGAAATGCAGATCTGCATCATCGTGCGGGTTTTTTTACGTACTCACGCGCGTAGGAGCATTTTGTAAATTGACGTAGGCTCTGACTCATTTCATTCAAATCATATGACACTACGAGACTCAGTGTGCCATACCTTACGTGCCGCCCCGCACCCACGCGCGTGTGTGCATGTTTCTCCTCATGTAGGCGTGTGATCTGCATGAACGCGCGTGGATGAATTTTTTTTTATGTTGGACTGTGCTTATTTTCCATACAAATGGAGATACTTACAAGCAATGTTAATAGGTACACGCATTTACGCGCTACGCTGCGTGGAACGTGGCAATGTGATAATCGCCTTGGTAAAATTCGAAGTGATTTTTTTTGTTTTCAGGATTCACAGACAGTTTGGAGATATTGGTACTTTGCTGTCTATATAAAAAAATACACCATCAATTAATTTCACATGCTGCAGTGTCAAAAATAATAACAATTAATTTAGTAAAATCATGGTTACCCTAGTTCAAATGGGGGTAAGAAAGGGACATACCGACCCTTTCTCGTTGTCTTTTTCAGTACATTTTTCCCCGTTTGCTTGTCAATATGAACTTAATGACAATGAGAATAAAAAACACTATAGAGTGTGTTTGCTGCGTAGGCAATCTAGATTATCCATAGGATACATAAAATCTTTGCTCTGGTGTCTGTTTGGTGTCTTGTTTGGTGTCTTGCTATATTTCACTAGGACACCACGGTGGCGCAACCAGTGGCGCTACCAGGGTGTCCCGGTGAAATATGGCTCTTAAGATAGTGTAAAGAAGTACAGATATATGTTTTTGCAATGCCTGGTCCTGTTCTACCCTTGAGTTTTTTAAACAAAGATACGTTAGACGTTAGATTGTTTTTCTACATAGTAAAGCACAACCTGTTAATTTTTTCTTCAAAAAACCATTTCAGAGACTAACCTGTGTGGTCTTCATACAACGTAACCAAGTAAAAATCAAGACTTTGAAAACCGCTCTTGGCCTGTTTTTAAAGTCTTGATTTTTACTCAGGCCACGCTCAGTGTAGGGTTCCGTAGTTTTCCGTCCGTCACAATAAGTGTCCCTATTTAAGAGTTTAAAAAATGGGCTATTTGTTACATTGAGTTGACATACTAAGTACGGAACCCAAAAACGAGCCCCAAAGGACGGTGATAACTAAAGAAAGAGATTCTAACTACACATACACAAGTTCGAAAAAATGTTGTCTATTTGAGTCCCGCCACGTGTAGTGGAAAGGGGTTGTAATTGTAACATGGAGTATTCGCAAAATAAATGTTATTTATTATTTTAATAAGTTAACATTTAAAGTAACCGAGTAAAAATCGAGATTTAAAAAAAGATTTGAGTTTGTTATTTTCCAGAGTAGTCAAATAGCACTATGGTGCCATCTTCCGCTTTTTACCTTTTTTTTCCGATGGGAAAAATCATCCTATGACAACCCCCGCTCTTGGGCGGAGCGGGAGATAGTGTCAGACTCTTACTGACTAAAAAACCCGTCCCGTTCCTTCAAGCCTTCATACCGGGGCTCGAGCACCCTTTCGGATAACCCTGGCCCCAGTAGGCTTCGACCCGGCTGGGCCCCTGCTGTTGCTGACAACTCCTTGAGACGCGCGGGAACAGTGCGCGCCGTCGACGACTTGGGCTTGGTCCGGACAGTTACCGGACGGCCGGACTGCGAGCTTCCGCTTTTTACCTGATAACGCCGGTTGTGTTTTTTTTTTTAAATCTTGGACTTTATTTATCTTATGTTGGTATGAATATTAATTTTGTTGCAAGTTACCTTGGCGACTTTCTCGTCGAGCAGCCACTGCAGCGCCGTGTTGGAGGCGTTGGCGAGCGCGGCCAGAGCGGCGTGCTCCCACACCACGTGCTCCCAGTGCTCTGTCATGATGGCCGCGCACAGCATCGCCGTCGAGCAGCTGTTGGCAACCACAACACATATTTAATATCCAAGCCGTTATCTAGCATAGCATGGGATAATTAGCCTTTATAATGTTCCCACTGCTGGAACTCAGGCCTCCTGGGCTTGCAGACGACGAGCAATGGGTAGCTCGCCGCCCGGCAGGGCTGAAGCCTACTGGGGCCATGGAATATTGTGATATGGTATAGTATTCTGCAAACTTTTTGTGTTCAAGGTATAACTAGGAAATTGAACAATTTTGGAAGTACACCATAAATAAAATATATTTTTTACAAATAATAAAAATAAGATAAAAAGTTTTTTTGAAAAAAAAAAAATTCTATTGTGCGTTTTCGTTCTCCGTTTACGATTCCAACAGTTTTTCTCGCTCGTTAATCAGCGAGTGTCAAAAAGGAATGCCCTCGAAGAACGAATTCCAAACTCTATAGCTATATAGATCTACATTTTTGTTCCGTTTAGCTATTAACTTTATAAGAAAACAGTAGTTTTCCGAGGCACACCAACGATTCACCATGGTACACCAGTGCGCCACGGCACACGCTTTGTGAAACACTGATATAGTAGACTGCTAGTGTTATAGATTTAAGTTTCTGTAAAATTAATACTATTTTGATGTACAATAAAAAATATTCTAAATATTAATTCATTAAACCCCAAGCAAACGCCGGCGTTCGCGCACCTATTGCCTTTGTGTGTTTGTGTCTGTAATTCCCACGATTGAAAGGTTAAATCTAAAATATAAAATCTTATCTTGATGAGATTATCCAGCCTTATGTAGGGCAAGGTCTCTTTTAGTAAAAGGGACACATTTTTACACATTGAATATCCGTGTTACCGTAACATATTCTCTCGTAAATCAAGCCCACATACCCATTAATCAGGCACGTATTAAATCCTGACCTGAATAACTGACAACTAGGCAGAAAAAGTCCGTTACAGGACCTACATTTGCCCGACCGATCGATTGAGCCCGGGGAGGTGTAAATTGTATGTGTATCTGTACATCGTTTAGCGGGTAAGAGCCCTCTCAAGAGGCTTATTATCCAGAGAATATGTTGTTTATGTTAAAAGATTTTTAATACGCCCAACGTCGCTCTCATGTGGTGCGCACATTACGACAAAATATTTTCTCACACAAAATGGACATACTAATAGGTAATTGCCGTTTTTTAAAACGGGCTACTTTGAAGTATTATATCTTTGGATTGACTTGGAATTATAAGTTCAATAAACTGAATATTTAAGATACGTTATTCTTTTTTTGAAATTAGGTATATTTGATTTCTTTGTGTTTTGTATTTTCTGTAATATCGCAGTACTTCTAACCATGAAAGCTAAATGAAAAACATTTTTCAAAACCCTGATCAAACGCCGGCGTTCGCGCTGCTATTGTCTTTAAAGACTAAACAATCTTGATAAACGTTCTGCTCTAAAAGTAGCTCTAGATATTTGCAAGTGTTGTGGGGAGAAAGTTTAACTAATAGAATTTACTATGGCTGCTTGGCGTTATGAGACGTAGTGCAAATAATTACATATTTTTATAGGACGTGATTAGACGTTGTGTTAACAACCAATTGTACAAAATTGACGTCATAGGATGTTGCTGGTGCGAATGTTTTAGGCAAACTGACTGAATTACAATCATTCTCTAATTCACATTTCCATTTATGTGGGTCGGCACTCACTTCTACAATATTTATATTGGTCGCCATCTCGATAGTACCCCCTTTCTAGGCAAAATCATCATTTACATTTTCCATCCCTCATTTTACTCAATTTTTTTGATGTGAAAATAAAAATATTAAAAAATAAAATCTTTTGCTCTGGGTGGAGCGAGAAGGTCTCTTACTGACTAAAGTCGACCCGTGTTTCTTCATTTGTCCTTGGCGTTTCAGAACCACGGTAACTCTTTCGAACATTCCCGCAGCCCACAATTTTATCATATAAACACTCCAATTTTTCAAGATTGAAGGAACCGTTTAGATAAAAATGGATGGAACATGAGTGATGCATTATTCTTTTCACTGCATCGCTTAAGAATCGCTTAGAGTTCAGCACACGCTCGGTCTTCAATCACTATTATAGCATCTTGCAAAAAGTATCGCGAGTTCTGCGACGAGAGCAGATGGGGGTCTGGAAGATAGATGATACGAAAGATGCTGTAATTTTTCAACTGCCGAATGAAATTGCTTACACTGTGTGGGATGGACTTTTCTATTATTTTCAGTGACAGGTTTTGAATTCACTTTAGATTCTTGTGGCTTTGACCTTTTCCCTTCAAAGCAAGGAGTGTACTCAAGGTATGATTCATCTCATTGAAGTGATTCTGTGTTGTCTTTGAACTTGATAATGTATTGCTTCAGACTTTCAAAGAAAGGCCTACCCTCAGGGATAAAAATGAAGCGCGGAGCAGAGTCAGTTCTTTGATTAAACATTCTATTTGATACAATGATATAAACATAAAAAATAGATGAAGACAAAAGTCAAAGCTATTGGCAAGTTTCAGAAGATGTTTCGATTTGGAAATTCAGTTAACTTTTTTACTAAAGTTATCTTCTAAAAATTTGTAGAGGCAACGCGTGCATATTTTATTACCTAGGGAGAAAGTGCGAAAGAGCTTTAAAACATGTTGAGTTAAACCGTTCATTCCGCTTTATCGTGTATTCCAGATTCAAATGTAATGAAACCGCCATTTAAGCTGTCTCATTGGATAGAATATGGAGGTCTAATATCAGAGGCGTGAGAGGAATACAGAAACCGAGCAAGACGTAATAATTAGGCTCGATGACAGTTTTGGCGCCTTAGTAATGAATGTGCGGTATGCGAGATTCAAACGACGGTATATCCTATGTATATTACTTTGATGGTTTAGTAGGTATTAGAGATCTTTTTTTATTAGTAACTGTTTAAAGGGTTTAGGTCTAATGGCACGTTGTAAATAAGACAAACACCAATTTGAGTTCTGAAATAAAAGATTGTTATGATTAAGTCGCCTTTTTATGTTATGATTAACTTGCAATGTAACTATGTATTTTCGGCTCAATTTCGAAGCAGATATCTTCAATCGATTGAGCTCAAATTTTGAATACATATGTAAAGTGCGTGACAATGTAATATTATGATAACATGGAGCTGATCTGATGATGGAGCTGAAAGGTGGCCGTAGAGACTCGGTAGTTAAACAACACAACCCCATCGAGTTTGGGCTCGTATGATTTGCCTTGATGAGTATTAATTATACAGGTATACTGCGCCATAAAAGCTTGCTTTGAAAAAATGATTTTCATTAAAAACTTCTTTAGGTGAGAAATCATTCAACGTCTCTCACTTTAGGGCGTAGTGGGCCCTCCCACTAATGCCCTTGTGTCCAGACATTTACTGACTAAAACCCACTCCTATTTTCCTTCGTCGGGTGATAGGAGCAAATGATTTTGAATAATAATTTATAAAAATATTTTTATAATAATAAATCCAATATGTGAATAAACCTCTATAAGATCTCCGATCTCTACAGTACTATACCAAGAGTGTATTTATAAAACGAAATGTTTATATTCACAAGATTTTTATCGTGTAAAGTTTATTCAAAGAAGGCTTAAAGCAATATATTCTCCAAGACAGACAGCCTATACGTCATAAACAACGTTTTATCTCAACCATTGCTCTTTCTAGGCAAAGTTATGAGTTGGTACATACGAGTAGTTTTGTATATGTATGGCTCTACACTATAAGGCGGGTACAAACTGCTGTACCTAACGTAACATGCAAAGAACATTTCATAAGTGTGGACAAAGTGCGCGCACGAGCCGAGCTTGTACCTATTCGCATCTGATTCCGGTATGCGTTCCGCAGTATAGGCTTGAGTTCTGTGAAAAAACTGACAAATGGCGGATTGCAAAATGTTCTGTTCTTGCGAGTAGTGTACACGGTTCGCACGCACAAGGCGTCCTTTGGGAATTCTGTTACATTGCATAATACATTGCGACAATTTACGCTGAAAATTTATTCATTGTGTGTTACATTGCATGTTACATTTCGTAAGTGTGTATCCGCCTTTACGCTTTTACGCTGCATCGCAATTGACGGCAAAAAGCGAGTGTGACAGTAAAAGTTGATAAAAGCCTCCAAAGGGAAATGTCGAACACAATTTTTCACGGATGGCTCTTGTGAATATAATAAAGTTTTATTTGGCAATACTCCAGAATTCGTTTTGTATTTTTTCTTTGCATATAAATATAACTACGTACTCGTATAATACGTAAATAGGTATAATATAAGTTATATTCAAGGATAATGACAACATGACAAAGAATAAGAAAGAATTAAAATATTCTTTTTTTTTTATAAATTGTTCGCAGTTTCCTTATGTGTTAATTTTATTGAGTCTGATAGGAGAAAATATTTAGATACTATACTACCTACCATTAGTTCAAAAAAAAAGTTATATTTCAGCAAAGAATTTGACAATTCTCCAAATTCTATGTCATACAGGAAATCTTTGTAAAACTGTAGTACAAAAATAGTTTCTTATCTTATACGATCTTTATAATACTAATGGTTATTTAAAAGATATCAAGGCAAGAGTGAATAGATTTATGAGCCTATTCACTCTTGCCTTGAAGACACTCTAATTATAATCGGACGAGAAGACCGCAGCAGGCAAATTGTTCCAGTCCTTCGACGCACGCGGTATAAACGACGAGGTAAAGCGCTTAGTCCAACTATAGGCTATTAGTGTGATAACATATCTGTAGTGGCATCACACTGGCGCTGTCATCAAACAATGGGTCAAATTGAGTCCTTATAACCATTAATTACCCATTATCATGATAGCCTACACGTCAACTCATCTATAATAGATCTGAATAATATAACTATTAAAGCCTTCAAAGCCGAAATTGATAGCTAACCAAGCATCGATCAATTTAATTTGAAGTAATTAGTTTTGTTAATTATTCGCACGAGATCCCACCGTTAGAGACTAAATATTTGCAGCTTTAATTACTTTGTCTATAACTGAATAATCTACGTTGATGTTTTTTGGGCTTTAATTAGTTAATTTTATGGTTTACTAACTTCTAACAGCGGTTTCATCCACGTAAAACTAGAAAATTATACCAACGGAGTCCTCATACCTATTATAACCCCGGGAGTATATGGGATAAAAGTTCCAGGACATAATCCACCAGCATACTGAATTTCATTCAAATCCGTTTAGTTGTTTGAGTAAGCAAACAGTACATACACACATACAACTTACTCCGCTGCCGCGACAAGACGCGGTAATCTTCTTAATACAGTCATGTTACGACTATATTCAAATCTCGCGTTAAACTCCTCCTAAATGGCTTGACCGATTTGTATGAATTTTTGTTTATGTCTGAGAATAGGTCGTAAAGTATTCATCTTTCTACCAAACATTTCTATCGCGATATTTCTTTGAAAATATACACCGTTAAATTTTAATCGTTTTAATCCCATGGAGGGTCGATCCGGTACATGAAACACTACCGTTTTGTAAAGATGATATTAAAAAATAAAGTACCTTTTTTCAAAACTCGTATTAATTTACGCATGTACGAAATTAATTTCTTTAAAAGAACGTCAGCTGAGCGGGTTCCTCGAGAACCTGTAGTTAATAGTCGGCGTTGCGTACAAACTGCCTACAGGTCATTGAACTCGCTCAGCTGACGTTTTATTAAAGAAATTCATTTCGTACATGCGTAAATTAATACGACTTTTGAAAAAAGGTACTTTACTTTTTAATATTATCTTTTATAAAACAAAGTCGCACAGTGTCTGAACGTATTTTCATGCAGGTTTCACCTATAGATAGATTTATTTGTATTAGTTTATAATCGAAAAGACGAGAATTCCAAAAACTTCCAACAGCCGTTCGAAGCTGGAACGGGTCGCTAGGACTATAATTCATTAATTAATTCGAAGTGACTGTTCACTAATTGCATTAGTTACTAGAATTCATTAATAAATTAGTATATATTACTACAATTACCATACTTAATGTTCAATATTGTATTCTGTAGATATTACTCGATATTTTATTCAGTATTGTCTGTAATTTGGTTGCCATTACAGATAGTATCATCGCTTTTAAATTGCTATTGTTATTTCCAAAATGTTACTTCTAGTTTTAATGTGTTTTCTATATGACATACTAGTAACATGTCTCAGCTTTGCATGGGTGTTACGAACCGTTTAACTTGACTACTTTTCTCTACTATAATGTGCATGTATTATACATAGAAACCTTTCTTATGAATAACTCTGTCTATTGGTGAAAATTCATTCAGTAGTGTTCGGGTTTACTGCGAAGCAGACAGACAGACGAATGGGAATAGAGATTGTTTCACATTCATTATACATACAGCTAAAGAGCGGAATTCCCTGCCGGAGTCTGTGTTTCCTGATAGCTATAACCTAGGGGTCTTTAAGTCAAGAGTGAATAGATTGCTTCTAGACAAGAATGTTCCATCGTCGGCTACGTCATCGCTTACCATCAGGTGAGATAGTGGTCAAACGCGAGTCTATCCATTATAAAAAAAAAATTGTGTTGGTTTATAACTAGCCCTATTTAAAACTAGAATTACACATATTGGTATACCTACATACTAGGATAACTACTTAACCTACCCAAGTGAGGCTATTCTGTTTCACGAAAGCGGATTGACCTCAAACGTAGGTTTATATTCAAGTACGATTTTTACGACTATGAGTTCTCAGAGTTAGCGCACACAGGAAAAAATGGCACACACTATATTCAAGAGTCGTCTTGGTGAGATAGAACGACTATCTTTATAATGCTGGCCTATTGAGGCTAAAAGCAGTATTGAAATAAATGAAGAGTTAAATGGACAAAGGTGTTATGTGACAAAATAAAAAATCCGACTGTTTTGCATAAACATAGGTTTTAACTGATGGTAAATCGATCCATGGATTCAAAACTTCCCTATTCTAATTCGTTACATAGTTTTACAGATGCTAGCAAAGGTTTTAACTGTCAATCAAGTATATTTTTCAGATTTGAAATGTGCTAACTGCAGAAAAATTACCAGAGAATCGTAATAGTAGTTAAAAACGCCTTTGTCTACTTACTAATTTAATTGCTAAAACGCTCCGCATCACAAGGGCAAAGAATATTGTAAAAAAAACTGGGCAAGTGCAAGCCGGACTAGCGCACTGAGGGTTCTGTACAAACTTACCTATGTAAACGGTTCAATTTCCGAATTGTGTTACGAAGATTTGTCCAAATCAATTATGTTTTGAAGCAAAGACTTTAAAAGTAAGCAGTTTTTTTTTTCTAAGACCCCCATTTATCAGAGATAGGCCAGGTACTTATCATTATATTTTATTTATTAGCAAGAATTACTAACAACTTCATTACGGGTAAGTACATTAAATAGTAAAAGAAAACCAATTAAAAGTTACCACAGCTCAGTGAAAAGTAGAATAAGTACCTTCTTAAAGTTGTATGTCTTACAGAATTGAGTGAGCTTTATTTCAGACGTTTCAATTATTGTCTACGAGCATTGTAATGAGAATATTATAGTGAGTTTGGAGAGAGAGAAACTGTAGTGTAAGTTTCATAGATTAAAGAGCTAGCTACAGTGACACTTAAGTTAGTTACACATCTTAACTTTGTGCCACGAATTGTAGGTACAGACAATGAAAAACACACATGATATTAATCAGCGCTGCGGTACGGTTGGAATTATTTGATGATTTCTCCTGTACAGTACAGTACAGTGGGTGTACAGTACAACTGTATTGTACACCAGCTCATTCCACTGAGATCTCCTAAATCTGTCCTTCTGGGGAACACAGGACTCGATTTTCCACTACGATCACCTATTCTGGGGATTCTCTAAGTGCTATTTCATCTAAATAATAAAGGTCATCTTTTTGTTTTTTACCCATTTGTACATATTATTACTTTAAGTTTGTATTAGGTATATAAACAAACTTAAAGTAATAATATGTCAATAAGGAACTTAAATATTAGTTAATGATGTTGAATTAGAACCTATGGTGTTGAGTTCCTTTATATAGCGTCTTTTTTTACATTTTTACTGGCAGGGAAATCACTTTATAAGCGCTATCAATGTAACTCAAGGTTATGTAGCTCATGCCAATACAAAGCTTCAAGCTTTAGTGCAGTGAAACATCCCCGCAGTCGTAACTATACCTGCAGTAGCCTACATGCCTGTTTAGCCTGGATTGTAAGCCGCAATTTTGCCGAAAAAGACGTCAGAAATGATACAGAGCATAAGGATTAACTTTCCTCGTCCATTAACGCCGATTTTTGTTTCTGAGCCGGACGTCTGTAATGGAACAAAGTTTCAGAAAATAACTTTTCATGTCCATCTCGCTTTAAGTGTGTTTAATGGAATATAGAAAGCCGTTAGCCACTATAAAGTCCAGAGCAGCAGGATTATTGGAAAAATTAACAACGGCCTTGGAACACAGAGAATTACTGGAGTAACGCAGGTGGGTTTTAGTTAATAAAAGCTTGACACTCCCTCTCGTTCCGCCCAAAGTAGGAGGAGTTCTTTGATGATTTATCACCTCCAAAAAAAAACCGTAAATTACTTAAAGAAGCAGGCAGGAAGCAAGCAGAAATATAAACAGACAAATAGACCTGACTCAAAAAAGAGGATATTTGGAAATTGAACCTTATTACTGAAAAAGAGAAGCCTTTTTTGAGTTACGTCGCTTTATGATAAAGTCTGCGTACCTGTATAAAGACAAGTATACTCGTAGTTTTCCTTAATTGGAATCGAAGTTTTATGAAGTTTATGGCATTGTGAATGTGCTCAATAAACTAAAATCCTGCTAACCTATTTATATTTTGGAGACGCATGTTGTGAGAGAATTTGCGAAATGAAATAATAATATTAATGATCCAGAAGTAAAATTTTAGAAACCCCTTTTATGGCACGTTAGGTTTTAAAATTGCTGACTGTACAATCGTAGAAAGTACGACAGGACCATATGCACAGGCAGTATAACCCGATAGCGCTTCGATCGTAAATGCCGTATCGAAGTTCCTTCAGCTCAAAGTTTCTTTAAACTTTGCTGGCACTCTTACATAAGAAATTTCCAGCGTTACAACGTACCTGCTGTATTGCAAAGTAAAATGAAAACCGCTGTCATAAGTTTTGAGAGATGTAGCAGAAAATGTACACAAGAAACTGAACTTTTCCGTTGGAAACCAGTGGGTGTGCCGCTAATCTTTTAATTGGAAATTGGGAATTTACGGAACGAAAGATACATACACCTAGCTACTAATTTAATATGACAAGCAACGACAGAATTTTGTTATCTAAAATCTTCATGATCATAACTCATTTTAATTGCGGAAGGGGTGCACCCCTTGGTACAACCCTGGGTACAACCCAACAATGGTGCGTTTTCACTGAGCCACTAGCTGAGCGAATTGAGAGGAGCAGACCGTGAATTGGCCAATCAAAGTTCTCAAAATCTCCGCTCGTATCAGTAGAAACAGTGTAAGTGGAGCGGAGTGGACTTTCAAATAATACATATATAAACGCATGTTGAAGTTGACCTTCTTGATAGACTTTGCTATTTGATGCATAGTTTTTCTTCTTTATAATATAACTGTCGTATATTTGAAGTTAGATAGACTTTTGATTAGTTCGTCAACGTGATCGCCTGATACCTGCACTCATGTATTTTCTAATGTGAATTTATTTTACAATATACTTTTACTGTTTACAATCTCTGCCTTTGATTCTACGAAAACTCTTCTAGAAGTTAACAATGCGCTGTCCCGAGCCGGACAGAACGGAGTCGGGCAGAGTGTAGTGCGGAAGGCACGAAGCGGAGGGTAGTTCAACACCACTGTGCCTTGTTTAGCTTCTTTGGAAACACTTGCCACTTGAAACGCATCTTACGGGTATATAACGTGCACAAAGTTCAGTATTACAAAGCCTTCAAGATGTTGAGACTCCCATGAAAACATAGTGCATCAGGAATATTTGCGTCTGTTGGTGGGAGCCTGATCCGGATATCTGGAAGACATTGTTATAATGAACTTTGTTTGCGTTATACACCCTTAGGATGCTACTCGTTTTCTAATGGTAGCATAAAGTTTAATGCTATTATTAAAAAGCGAGTAGCATTTATGAAGCCGTGTGTGCCGTGTACGGGAGTGTCAACAGTTTAAGGATCTTCAGTGATAATTTGTTTTGCGCCACTTTTATTCACTGGGTGCATGTACACAGTGTGTCAGGTGTGCACAAAAGGTAATGCACTAAAAATATAACATGGTGAAAAAATATTGGAATCCATTCAATTACCGAGTCAACAAACTATATTCATGTTTCGCATAAACTAATGGTGAATATGGTTATATAATCATGAATATAGTTAGTTCAGACTCGGTAACTGAATGGATTCCAATTGTTTTTACACTATGTTATATTTTTTCCAAAAAATATTTAAAAGGCTGCTTTAATTTTTGCTGACATAACAAGCTTATAACTTTGTGATTTTTCATGATACAGTTATGAAATTTTGTACATAGGTTCTTTACATAATAATATTAGACAAGTGTATGTGGGTTTCGCACATACTAAAACTAATGTTGTGGGTATATATATATATATATATCCACAAAATTAGTTTTAGTATGTGCGAAATATGTGCGTATATATATATATATATATGTAAACTCATATTGTGTTTTTTACTAACATAGTTTTTAAGGGCTATGATTACTAATATAGTGAAAAGCTACTGCCTGAAATAAAGTATTTTATTTTAGTTAAATAAACTGAAAATCTGCATACAAGGTCAAAAAAAGGTACAAAGTCAAAAGTAAAATGAAAACATTGAAAAGTACGACTAAGGGCTATGTTTTATGTCCCTAGAACTGCGAACTATCAACGTCAGCATTACCTAGCACATTTCAAAGCTACATATACAGACGAGATTACATGTCTACGTGGAGGGAATTAAATAGCCCGATTATTTAGGATCGTGAGCTGTCTGCACATCAATTGTCTAAAATGTAACGAAGATTAACTATTTCACCAAATAAGTAGGTATAGTTACTGTAATGTGAATGTGATTTTAATTAAATCTGTTGGAGAAACGAGGGGTTGAATTTAAGTAACGAAGCTATATTTTGCGTCTAAAAACATTCGCTTTTCTTCACTGTATGCATGAGCGCGTTATTCTTCTAAACTACACAACATGAATCTAAGATCCGGTAGAAAAAATAGCAGATTTTGATGAGGCTTTTTAACATAATATTTAGAGGATTTATGAAAAAATATGGCGGTGCCTGGTGAAACAATATGGTGGTGGTGTTTTGACAGTTTAGTGTGTTTTAATTTTAAAGAAATCTCGTGTTATGCTAAACCTCGAGGGTCAAACCATAGTATCATGCAAACTTAGGCGAGTCGCGGTCGAGACCAAAAATTAATTAGGTACAATACACAGACAGTAACCAATAAAAACTGGGATCCTTTTATAAAGATACAATAATAAAACAAAATAAATCATAAGATACAAGTATCTACCTAACGTGTTGTCATGCCATGTTGAAAGGCTTATAATTTTTTCTTTCACCATTGTCTGAGTAAACACAGGAGACTTGTCAGCCTGTATAGGTCATACAGAATGAAATATTATTTCTTTTTGTCGTTTGAGCACGTATCAACAGAACAATAATATTATTTCAGAATGAACTTGGACGTTATATGAAAAAGAAAAAATGTTCTGTCAACCTCATGATGGTTTTCCTGGGAAATTGTAATTTGTTTCTGAATATAAAAACATAACCTTCATTGTAAAAGAACAACGCTTATTATTTTTTTCTTTGATCGTGTAGAAAGGTCATTCTATCTACTTAATAAGAGTCGAGTAAGTCCTTGGGCTGTGACGGCATTATCTATATATAAAAGGAGAAACTGATTGACTGACTTATAACGTACAACTGAAACTACTGGGACTAGAATCGTGAAACGTTGCACAAAGTTGCCTTTTATAACATAGAGGAGCACCCCCCCCCCCCCGAAATTCTCTCCTAACGGTATGAAACGGGGTCCAAATTTGAAACCTACTCTCATGCGGGCGAAGCCGCTGGTAGAAGCTAGTCTATAAAAGAAGAAACTGACTGACTGACTTATCAACGTACAACCGAAACTACTGGGACTAGGATCGTGAAAAGTTGCAAAAAGTTGCCTTTTATAACATAGAAGAGCACCCCCCCGAAATTCTCTCCTAACGGTATGAAACGGGGTCCAAATTTGAAACCTACTATCATGCGGGTGAAGCCGCTGGTAGAAGCTAGTCTATAAAAGAAGAATTGACTGACAGACTTATCAACGTACAACCGAAACTACTGGGACTAGGATCGTGAAAAGTTGCACAAAGTTGCCTTTTATAACATAGAGGAGGACCCCCCCGAAATTCTCTCCTAACGGTATGAAATGGGGTCCAAATTTGAAACCTACTATCATGCGGGCGAAGCCGCTGGTAGAAGCTAGTCTATAAAAGAAGAAACTGACTGACTGACTTATCAACGTACAACCGAAACTACTGGGACTAGGATCGTGAAACGTTGCATAAAGTTCCCTTTTATAACATAGAGGAGCACCCCCCGAAATTCTCTCCTAACGGATGAAACGGGGTCCAAATTTGAAACCTACTATCATGCGGGCGAAGCCGCTGGTTATCAACGTATAGACGAAACTACTGGGACCAGAATCGTGAAATTTAGCATAAGAGTTATTTTTATGACGTAGGCAAGCACTTAGGTGTTTTTGGAAAAGGGGAATTTAGTTTGTATGCTTTTGTAACTGTAAATAGTCAAGGTTGTCTTTATTGGTTTTCAGAAATACTCTTAATAGAACAATTTAGGAATTTTAAAGATTGTACGTGTGTGTTATTATTTTTTGGGTTAATAAACGTAAAGCTTAGCATAAGTTCCAATCGAAATTAACAATAAGACTATCATTAGTTTCTTAAAACCCTTAAAATATGGTTTAAGGAGTGTTAAAGTTTTTATGAAAACTTTCTTAGGATTGAAGTCGCAAGCAAAGTACTAGTAAGATACGTAATTATCTTGGAGTGATAGTAACTACATAACTACCCGCCATCAGGTGGGTCGGGACTTTATTCGCCTTAAAGATAAAAAAATAACAAGAAAGATTATTTTTTTACGACTTAGGGTCCTCGCCCACGGCGACTTTTTGTATCGAAGCAATCGCGATGTTGACGCGCGTTCGCATCGACATAGTCGCGATGCTGTAGCTTGATGGCATCTTTTCTATAGCGCTTGCAAATGCGACTAACGCGCGATAGTAGCATGCGTTTACGAAACGCGCGACAGCATCGCTACAAAAAGTCTCCGTGGGCGAAGGTCCTTAAGGGCCGTAAACTTTGTTTATGTAACCGTCAGTGAAAGTTACTGTTATCTTAATAGGCATCGTGGCTCGGGGAAACCACGGGAAAGAATGAACACTTACGTTTTTATTCATAGCTCCTTGAAATACATAAACGATATAATATTCACTAATGTTCAGAATTGAAATATTGAGGCCATTTCCTGAAGAATAAAAGAAATATTCGAACCAAGGAATTTGTTAGCGGAAATATATTTGATTTTGTAACAAGGGCATTATTTTCCTTGTGATATTTTTGTGCAGAGAGGTCGTATGAAATAAAAGTTGTAAAGTCTTCTTGAGAAAGTTTTTCGCGGTAAACTTTCTGTGCATACTGTAATGTCTGGGGCTTAGGTTTCAGGAGGGTATTTCTGGTGTGTATAAAAAGTAAAATTTCGATACTTACATAATTAAATTTTCGATACTTCAGTTACATGGTCTACTAAAAACTGATCGGTCAATTTTTTTCCCAACATTTTAAGTGTTATTCTATGACTCTTTATCCCTAAGGCTACCGAGTGTTCTCCTTTGATATCGCATTACCTACTCCTACCTTGATTCAGGTAAATATTGACAAGTTCACATAATTTGGCAGAAATTATTAAATGTATGATTTTTCCAATAATTTTAGTGCGAGTTCAGGGGCCTTACCATGACGTGGTAAAATATCAAGCGTGCGAGCGAGAAGTAGGGATGAAACTATACACCTTATATAGCACCATACCTTTAACCAGTGCCCTAACTAGGGCGGTGCCAGCGGTGCCCAGGCACAGGTCGCAGTCCTTGGAGGGGCGCAAACATTTTATATCTAGTCCTTTTTGTTTGTGTTGTAGGTACTTTCTCCTAGGGGCGCAATTATAGAGGCTCGCACCGGGGGTATCAAAGGCTAGTTACGGCACTCGTCAAATGGATCGCGTTCAGAGCTCGCGGTAGAGCCTCGCCTCTGTGCGATCAAAATAAAAAATGTTTGACGTATCTAACTAAAGTGGTCAAAAAATAGAAGCCACGTATATAGAATTTGACATTTGTATTTTGAATACCTAGCGGCTTTTACGGTGTAGTGTATTACTACTAAACTAGTTTAAATAGCTACTATTACGCGGTACCTCTAATTATTTTTTTATTGTTTAATTCTTTATAGTACAACATGATAAATTAAAAAAATATGTGAATATCAGAGTTCATGTATATAGGCGAACTTCACTCGAAAGTTGAGTTTTCTTCCAGCAAATCATTGAGTGATAGAGAGAGATCACAGTAGAGGGTAAATCCAGTGCAACATTTAAAAAATACAAATAATGTGAATAAAATAATACATAAATACATACTTATATAAAATGTTTTTTTCAGTTTCCAAGATACGTTTTCAAGATGGACATTTAATTTTTTAACGATTTCAATATTTAAAGATTTTCTCACAGCAACTATTTGTAGTCGATTCGATGCGCAAAATATCTGAAGCACGAGACGGATCCAGTAAAGAGGAGGCGGGGGAGCCATTTCACCTCCGCGACGGATATTACTGGTGGATACCAATAACCTGAGATTAGATCGGTGTCAGACTGTCGAGTTCTGATTGCACGTAGTGACAGTGATTGCTTATCGATTAACATGTTCCGGGGAGCGTGGAATGTAGGGGGAGGGGTGTAATGTCATAAGATATGATTACGATACCAATTTAAAACGTAACTGTTGTAGCAGCTGTACTCTAGATCTTCAGGGACGATTGAGAGCTGACGAACCTGTTTTTATTATCTAAGGCAGGAGGAAGATTTGTGACGTCGCGTGGCGTGTAGCTCTATAAGTCTAAAATGTTTGGAGACCGACGCGCCCAGTTCGGTGTGTGTGGCACGAGGACGCAGTGTAGTTATACCGTTAGTCTTTGTAGCCAGCGGTGAGATTACAGGTTTTTTTTAGGTGAGAAATCATCTAATGACTTCTCCCACCCTAGGATGAAAGAGACACGTTCTGTCTGACTTTTGCTGATAAAATCATAACAGTGTTCTGGCCATAGTGGATATCGGTCCTGCTGGACTCCTATGGTTTTGCTGACATCTCATTGAGGAGAGAATGAGACACTACTGTCGACAACTCGAACGCGGTTCTTCCCAGACGACTGGACGGCGAGCTACTACACATGTCGTCTACATGTCCGTGCCTACGGAGGCCACGGATCGCACTGTGTCTCATAAAGAAACCAAAGAAGGCAAGGTCCAAAAATACAGTTGGCTATTCAAAGATTCCACGTACTCATTCAACAAGAATACAATGAAAATTTAGTTAGAAAGCCGAGATTTCGACTTACGTGCGCCCGATAAACTTCATTCGAAACGTGAAAGGGGTTCCTTTTGCCTCTGTTACCTCGAAATATATACACGAATGAAACTGAAACAATGTTTTTCGTTACCGTTTCAATGTAGCTAGAGCTTTTGTTTTCAAAGTTTCCTTGATTTATGCAGGTGAACTAGGCTCGTAAAACTCGTGAAAACAAAGTGAACGAATACCTTTTTCGTGCAGGATTACCCGCCCCTCCCAACGGCCAATTTAATGCCACGTAAACAGAAATCACTGAGGCACGGCAATTTCGTCCACTGGATTTGAATATATTTTTCCATTTCACCTTAAATAGATTTTAGGATATTTTTTGTTTATTTCATAAAGGATGGGATCCAGGAGTCTCTAAAATCGTTCAAATAAAAAAGATTTCGTTCTCAGAAGTGTCATTAGTATATAAATGTTTTATAGATATCTACTTTTATTTTATGGTAGCATTTGGTAAGATAAATAAAATAATTCAGTCTTCATATGAAAACTGACAAGTAAACTGATTGGTTCTGGTACTTATTGTTTTCTATTCTATAAGTCAACGTTGCCCCATACTAGAAATTACTCCGGTATCATGGGAGCATTCACAATCCTGTAATCTCACATAAACAGGATACCAGACCCGGAAAACCTATCCATAGACACATTAGACAACATTTGTTCCATTCGGGAATTGAACTCGCAACACGCAGCGCGCCATCCAATCTATCAAGCAATACATTCATAGTCTAACAAATCTCAGAAACTGCATGGAAACTTTTAAATATAATGTATCAGAGCGTATTTGTATATGCGGCAGTGCCCTGTGCGACGATTGGTAGAACGTCACCCTGGAGCACAGTGCTTCGAGCTAGAAATGTACTTCGTGATTTCACTATAAGTTGCCTACAATGTCCAAACTGCAAAGCGTAGAACTTTGCAGTTTGGATAATGTAGGCAACCTAGCTAAAGAAATTCAAAAACCTTCTGCGTGCCTTGAGAAAGCAAAAGTCTTTTACAGTGGCATAGACTACTATTGAGAATGCACTATAATATTTACAAATGTGTCGATAAAATTATTAGAAAACTTAGATTAAAAAATCGAAAACACCGCAACCTACAGAGCGAAGGACATTTCATACTCGTTCATTTGATACTTGCAAATATTCGGTTTTTTATTCTCACTTTCACCCCTCCCATCATATATCTCGTATATAGCTTAACCGATTTAGATCAAATATATCTAAGGACCATTACTACAAAACTTGCATTTAAATAAAAGAAACCACATCCGAATCGGTTCACCCGTTTAAAAGCTACGGTACAACACACAGACTTATACGCATAGCAGTTAAAATAGATAGTGGTCAAACGCGAGCCTATCAATAATAATTAAAAAAAAAATATAACACCCTCTTTATATAGTCATGTTTTCAGCAAAGTTAGAGCTGTTCTTAAAAGGCAGCATCACATTATTTACAAATGAATCGAGTGTGAATAAAGACAGATAACGTTCTAAATCGTGAGAGTTAGAAACTCATTTCACTCTACGTATAATGTCTATTCAGTTAACTTGCGGGGGAGATGGGGCTCCATCGATTGTCGGGCGAGGCGCCGAAGCGTCTGGTCTGAAGTCCTGCCTCAATACATCACGATTATTCTCTACATTAAGTTATTCTTGCCAATTTCAGCGGCGGACGTGCCAAATGGCCCCAATGTCTCTAACTTTGAGGATTCGCACGTAAAGGACACCAATGGAACTATATGTTGTACACTAGAGAAAGTTTTGGACATTGAATGTCACATAAATTGCGGAAGAAAAGGTCACTGCACATTTTTTTTTGATGTGGTAAACCATCCAATGACTGACCCACTCTAGAATGATAAGACTCTCATATTGTACGTGCCGGACTTTTACTGACTAAAACCAACCAGTGTCTTTCAGTGCGTTTTTTGAGTTAGCCGCTAGGTCATACATCACAGTGAAGCACACGGTGGAGGTGTGCCCCGCTTAGGAGGATCAACACCGTGTCATCATCAGGCAGCTGAAGGAACATAGGTGTGGTTTTAGTCAGTATAAGTCTGACAACCTCTCGCTCCGCGGAAGAAGCCATTACATGAATAATCACTTTAAAAAAAAGTTCTAGTAGTCATCGGCCACGCTGGGCTCCTTCAGTTTTGCTGACATCTCTTTATATATGATAATAATATTCAGAATGTTCAATGATTCATCGCTACATTATTTTCGACTGAGAGAGCACGTTCTGAATAACATTATTAGAATTGTATTAATTACATTACCATTTTCCAATTTTTTTAACGAAGAATTTTCTTTAATATCGTAACTGAAATGCAAAGTCCTTTCGAACGCGAAGGTATTGACGTAGTACGATGCAGTGCCGTAATTAGCTTTTTAAACGCCCGGTGCGAGCTTCTATGACTGGTCTTCTTAAAAAATGTTTTAATCTTACTCGTCTCGAAAGATAAAAAGAAAATGATCACATCTAAAATAATACACGGGACAAGATACATTAAACACATCATCCATTATTTTTGTCATGTAGGTGGTGGACCCACAACAAAGCAACTACAGTATCGGTATCCTGATAGGGCTCGTCTATAATCATGCACACGATAAATATTAGGTATTATAAAACGTAAGATACTAGCAAGCATGATCCAAAACTTGGCCCTGTGACTGAGACCCTACCACGAGTTCTTAAGGTGATACATTTGACGACCTAAACTGAACTGTAAAAGGGATGGAGCTTTAAAATAGAGTGTATATAGCTGCATTCTTCTCGCCCGATATTTTAACACGTTACGAAAGGCCAGGAGTGGTTTCAACTTTTCTTCGCCCCTCCAGGGAGTCCGCCCTGTACCTGAGCACCGCTAGCCCTGCCCTATTTACGGCACTGGTACGACGTAGCTGTAGTAAGGGCGAATAATAAAACTCGCCCGAATCTTCGTCAGATTACGTGACCCACCACAGTAATCAGTTCGTGACCTTATTTACAAAGACCTAAGCGACGCAAAGGGCTCAGAAAATGTCGCTCACCTTTAAGTAATATTGAAAAAGTCATAGAAAAGCACCTTTAGAACATTTACTTTGAATCTTTGCATTCGATTAAGGATAAAGTACCTTAGCATATCTTGTTACTTTTGAAATTAACACATCGAGTAGACAAAGAGTTTTATTTCAAACTAACTTTTGCCAGCAGCTTCACCTTCAGGGTATTACGGTAGAACTACACTGCACCCACGTCGATCTGGGGTGCTATTCTCTAAGAAAGCGCAGCGCTGGCACAGCGACGAGTCGTGAACGCAATACATTGAATTAACAATCCAATGTAAAGGGGCATTGGGTTGTTAATTCAATGTACTGCGCTGACGACTCGTCGCTGTGCCAGCGCTGCGCTTTCTTAGAGAATAGCACCCCTGAGCGCGTCGGTCTCCATATGATACATTATATATGGTAACTAGACTTGTAGAACTACACTAGATCCTCGCCACGGGATGCCACATGACGTCGTTCTATGTACAAATCAGGCGTGGTCCACGTGTGCGTCATCGGTCTAATATAGGTAGTTCTAGCTTAAGTCTTTCCCCCATAATATTAAAAAAACGTTGCCACTTGTAATTAAATCATATCCCTATACAAGGTATAAGGGATAGCCCTCCACAAACTTTAAGGGCTTGCTCAGTAGAAGAAACTGAACAACCTTCCACAAAAATGTTTTTCAAAAAATCCGCCTCAACATACAAAATTATAAACTTGATTGGATAGTTTGTACGAAGAGGCCGAATTTTTTTATCGTTTCCTGAAAAAAAAAATTAGTGGTAGGTTGTTCAGTTTCATCTACTGAGCAAACCCTTAAAGTTTGTGGAGGGCTGTCCCTTACACCCTGTATAGTGGGTGCGCTCACAAACATGTAAACTCACATACACAAGACACCCAGAACAGGAATACCTATTTTTTGACTAGACAAATATTTGTTCCGTGCGGAAATCGAAACATCGACCCGCATCGCAGCAACCAATCGTTTAACCACTGCGCTAACCTTGCCGTCATAATTTTAGCCTGTATGTATAAGTTATTGTAGCTGTACAGTTTCATCCAAAATGCAACCGTTTAAGCATTAAGGAGTATCAAACACATACATACAATTACCGGAACGGATTTTGAGCGCTGGCTTCAAGTTGCGCAGAAGTCAAATATTCGGTCTCTTTAGTGGTGCGAAGTGAGACGCGGGGGCGGGGAAAGTCAGTGATTGGCTCGCTACGCCATCGTGTCATAGACGTCACTCGTGATTCGTTCCCTGCGCTGCTGCATGTATCTAACAACGACGGCGATTGGCTCGCCAATGTATGGAATGCGCAAAGCGATTCACACTCTGACGCCGAGCGCTCAAGATCCGTGCTAGTATTTGTACATAGTACATACAAGCTTTCGCCTTTAACTTTGGTGTGATTAAAATCACAAAGGGAATAGGGAGAGATTGGACAGCCGCCATGTCAAAGGAATCGTCTAGACTCGAGATGGGTTTATATTACGCTCCGTTACATTTATATTGGGTTTCAAATAAACGAGCGGGGGATGTAGGTAAGCTTGTATTGTTATTTTTTTTATTGTTATGGCTTCTCAAAAGCGTTTAGTGTGTTAGTTTTAGTCGTATTTAGTAGCTTTTTCGGCAAGCTTCGCTGAGGTACTCAATACTACGATAAAATTCTCAGCTCCGTTTTACCGAGTTAGCGCCTGTTTTAATAATTACACTTATTGTTCAGTTGTTTACAGTTGAGATCCAAAATTATACTAATTTTACATTACAATATATAATAGAAATCAATTTGCGGATAATTAAACAGTCACTGAACTTCACGTGATCAAACCTTGCCGATAACTCTATTTTGATTTTTTTTTTCTTTAACAAACACTAAAAAAATGCCAACTTTCTATGGTGTTGTTGAAGTAATCGGCTGCGGGACCTCTCACGTCCGGCCCTGGTTTTGCTTCAAACCATGGTTTAGGGCGAAAGGTAAATTCTTCTGCCAAGCACTAATGCGGGTTAAGAAGGTGGCTGAAACCATGAGGGAGAAGACATCTTTACGCCTCAGTCGCTGTCGCAGAAAACGGCCCGGACTTCGGGAGTCACATGGCGAATTCCGGCCACTGAGAAGAGGAGCAATGAGAAGTTCGCCGTCTGGCTGACCGGTAAGGATGTCAGCAAAATTGATGGGGTCCACCAGGACAATTGCCCGCTAGGGTGTTTTTAATATCGTGCGGAGCAAACCCGTATACAAAAAATATCAAAATACAAAAAACGCTTCCCGCGTGCGTATTCCGCACAGAACATAGGAATCGTTCTACATTCTTCTGTTCTGTGGTATTCCGCGTATTAAAAGAAATACTCGTATGAAATGGACATCGGGGGTTACGAGTGCGGAGCAAACCCGCATGCGTGATGAAATCCGCACGATATTAAAAACACCCTTAGGGCAAAAAAAAACTAGTATTTTAAAAAGGGTAAAAGTGTTTAAGGTTTTACGTTCCTGGGTTACGGTATGCTCAAGAACGCAAAAGGAAAACACACGGGTTTAGCCAGTATAAGTGTAACACAACCTCTCGCTTCACTCAGAAGTTGTTTGACGATTTCTCACTTCAAAAAAAAGCTATCGTACCTATTCAATATTATTTCATGTCCCCTTTCCTCAATAGCAATCGTTTTTAAGTGCGATTTTGCGATGCCACTTTTGTTACTCACACAATAGGTATAGTTTCCAACAAATAAAAGGAAAAGCGCCGCGTTCATGCCAGTGTTCAGTGTTGTTTCTACGTGGGCGATCGACACGTCATTCAAACAGAAGCATTGTTGTTGTATGAAAAAACAAAGTCCGAATGCATATTCAAAAACAGCCTTCAAAAGTTGCTTTTGTAACACAAAAAATCTATAGGTACATATATCTAAAAAAAAAAACTGGGCAAGTGCGAGTCGGACTCGAGAACTGAGGGTTCCGTACAAATTACAATTGAATGGAGGCTCGAAGATTTTTTGCAATTTTTTTTTGTTATTTAGGTAACCAAAAATTTACTGTTTTCAGATTTATTCCTATACCTGTGCTATAAGACCTTGCTTTGTGCCAAATTTCAGGATTCTGGGTCAACGGGAAGTACCTTATGAATTTCGATCTTTGAGAGTATCAAAATATACGTTTTTTTGCGATATAAACGGCCATATCTTTTTTATTCGTTAACTTAGAAGTTTTAATTTTTCACAGCTTGAAGGCCGCAGACTTGAGTATATGGTTTTAATTTCAATTCGATACCTCCACGCGTTCTCGAGATAAAGGGTCTTGACAGACAGACAGACGGACGGACAATAAAGTGATCTTATAAGGCTTCCGTTTTTCCTTTTGAGGTATGGAACCCTAAAAAGAAGATTTGACTCATACTCATGCTCAGCCTAAATCCATGGATCTAGAAAGCTGAATGTTTCACAAGTGAGATTTTAAGACGTAGGCGAGGAATAAGAAGGGATTTTTCGAAATTCAACTCTTAAGTCGGTGAAAAGGGGATTCATGCGAGCAAAGCCTCAGTCATAAGCTAGTGTTTAGGACCAAAATCCTAGAAAATAGTTCTGGTGAAGTCTCTATAAACAGGGGAGAAAATGGATTCGATTCAGAATGGCTGTTTACCACATAAAATTTAATAATACATCGGACTACAGACGTAACACGTAAAAGCACTAAAGTTTCACGCTGAGAGCATTTCGGGAAAGCCCGGACCATAAAATAAATACTCAAGTTTACGAATACGTTTATATTTGGTATTTAAAAGAGTAAGAGTTTCGGTATTTACTTGGATCGTATATACAAAAATGATGTAGTTGTTCCTCAATATTTATTCTCACTACATACATATATGCCGTGGCCAACTTAGAACTGATCACTTCATGATATGGCCAAGTAAAGTTGGCCAGACGTTAAAGTTTGATAGGACAGTCCTCATTTGGCCTACTTTCATTAGACCTTTTATTATCATAGAAATCCTACAACAATGATATGGCCAAACGAGGATTGACATATTATCAAACGTTAGCGTTTAAACGATCAGCCCCCGTAGCCAAGTTACAACCGTTTCGCTTGCGCCGAACGCTTCGAGTTGACTTTGCCGCCAATTCTTCTCTGACCACGTGACTGAGCGATAAGACGACGTCATTCTTGTGCATTTAAAGCTTTCTACAAGCGTTAACTATTGCAGATTAGCAACTTGGCTAGGGGTACTGGTCATATTATGAAGTGATCAATTTCTAAGGTCTGGCCACGACATATATAAATTCAAGGCTGATATAACTTTGAGGACCTCGTGGCTAGAATAATAACACCCCCCCGCGGGTCTACCTCCAACTTTAAGTAACACTTGCCAAGGTGAGTCTGTAGATGGGTGACCATCTTAGCATATCGAAGATCCTTTGTGTCTTGGAAAGCATGTTAAGACGTTGTTCCCAGCTGTCATTATTTGTAGACCTTTGACAATCATTAGTCATTACTGATAGTCAAAATCTAGGGAACATAACGCCAGTCTTGTCAAGTTGTCAATTGTGTTGCCTAAATTGGGTTATGAAGGTAGATAGGCAGTCACATCATGTAAAATATTGATATCCAGGTGCATGTGATTGTAGCCAACTTCAACAAAATTGGGACAAGGTTCAGCAGATCGGGAGACAACATACAACATCGCGTAACAAGTAACAGTGTATCGTTCTTTAGCATTAAGCTAGAAATAACCTATATACTTGAGTCAAAGATCCTTAGGTGATAGCTATCAGGAATCACAGACTCTAACAGGGAAGTTCGCTCCTTAGCTTTACCCCAATGTGTTTCCTGAACGTTTTGTACGTATGGGACCGATGATGGAGCGGACTTAGCGGAATTAAACTATGCAACAAAAATGACCATGGTTTCTATGCATAGAACAACTAATAGTTTATCGTCTTTAGCATTTAATTTTCTGTTATCAGCATACCACCTAACTACCAAGGTTGACTTTACAAGGTTAGGTATCTACTAACATTTTCACCAACAAACGATCCATTAAGATTAGCATTTTCCATCTAGATACGTTTTGTAGGTTATATTTAGGGGAGTGTGACTAGTGCAAGTTAGAATTGCATAGGTTAATTTCCATTTCACCGTCGGAACACTAGAAGTACAATAATGCGCTACTGCTATATGATGGATATCCTGCCCAAACGCAAAAAAACGTTGACACACAAGAAGTGGACCTCCCTAGCGAAGTTTGAATTTCCTGACAGCTATAACCTCTGAATCTTTAAGTCAAGAATGCATATATTACTTCTAGGAATGTAGGTGGCATTCTGGGGTTTAAAAAGGATTTAGATTTTTAGATTCTTTCCGTCCTTCGAGCGACTTTAGGAATGACGGTGGCAGGCTCAGGGAACATCCTTTTATAGTATCCTCAGGGATGTCCTAACAAGTCTTGTACTGAAAAGGTTTCAGGGTGATTTTTTAAGAGGTCACGGGCTCCTTTCAATGGCCCCTTTCGGTGACGATCACCGGGCTGGTTATATGGAGGTAAGAATCTTACAACTCCCTAGTGTTTTTCCCAAAATTCCGGGCGCTTTTTAAGGTTTTCCCCTCGATAGCAAAAAACAGCTTACTTCTAGGAGAGTGTACTAGCTCTAACGTCGACCACATTATCGATTACTATCAAGTGCTGAGTTAACTGATGGTAACCGATAATGTGGCAGGACCACTACTAAGGCTAGTGGTTAAAGGCGAGCCTATCAACAAGGGTTGAGCTAAACCTGTTCGCACCGAGTCGCACTTTCCCGTGCTTGTGTGTGATTCTTTTTTGTTAATGAGAAAGAGAGCGAGTTGCCGAAAGCCCCGTCGAATACGCGGCGTGTTGCCGCACTCCCGCTTTGAATGTTTCTGTAATGATGTAATCTAAATAACGGTTCTAAGTGATAGGAAAAGAAGCATAGAAAAGTGCGATTTGGTGCGGCCAGATGTAGAACAAGCAGTGCGTAAGAACACTTAACGCGATCCATTTTACGACCTAAACTGAACTCTTAAAGATAAGTTTTGATCGTTTTAATCCCGTGGAGGGTCGATCCGGTACATGAAACACTATCGATTTGTAAAGATAAGATTAAAAAATAAAGTACCTTTTTTTTAAAACTCGTATTAATTTACGCTTGCAAGAAATTAATTTCTTTAAGAAAACGTCAGCTGAGCGAGTCCAATGACCTGTAGGTAGTTTGTACGCAACTCCATCACTTTTTCTCACTTGCACGACTGACATCTTAACACGTTATCGGAAGTCCCCTAAACCTTATTGGTGAAAAATGTTGGTTGATAGTGCTTAAGAATAAAAAGAGTACAAAACAATCAGAAAAAATCAAATCCAAACTTGAGCAAAATGAGATACAGAACACTCTGAAGATAAGAAAACTCATTTAATTCCAATCACCCGTTTAAAAGAAAGATAATGGTCTCCTCGAGTTACGTAATCGTTTCAAGAAGGTTAGATAAGTTCACAAAGGGTCTCATTCCCTATTCACGTACCTAAAGATTGTTAAGAGGAATCGGGACAATTCATTGTATTACAATTTGTTAAGGTAACAAGAGCCTATTACATTATGGACAATACGGTATTAATTCGAGTTCCTGTCAAGTTTTATTGTCGGTACTAATGAATCTATAGTATATCTATAATGTTAAAACAAACTGTCGAGATTGTTTGTTTCATTTAACGTGAAAAAAAAGAAGAAATTGAGAAAGGATAGAGGCTGTTATACCAATATTATACTCGTAAAGGTGAAAGTTTGTGAGTGCGTTTGTTACTTCATTTCGCACGAACTGCTGAACGGATTTGAATGTTTGGCACGCGCCGGTAGACCACGTCCTGGATTAGCACATAAGATACTTTTTATCCCGGGAGTATATTACTATTTTTACGCGGCCAAAGCCTCTGGCAAAATCTAGTCTAACATAACGCTACGCCCACGGGAGCGTAGCAGTAACCGAAGTCGCGGGTGAAATCGCGAGGGACAACTAGTGAATTATAAATGTTTAGTAATGGTCTCTGCGTCGAACACAATATGCTAATGGTTGGCTTACCCGGTGGCTTTGTTTATGCAGATCCATTTTGTTTGTCATTGATACCGGCTGACGATAACAATTTGGCGTAGCAATAATCTGCCCACAGGATAGCTGCCGCGCTGAAGGTTCGGTTCTATTGGCACTAAAGACGAAAAAGTATTTATTTATTTGATTTTTTAAACTTGCCTAAATCATAACAAAATTTTGGGTTTTTCATTTACTTTTGTCACTGTTTTAACAATACTCCCAAGTTAAATGTGGAGGCATGTAAGTGGCTCTACCATCACTAGCCACCCAAAAAAAAAAAACAAAATAAATAAATAGCTAGCGATCCGCCCCAGTTTCACCTTAAATCTTTGAACATGTATTATACACTTAAACCTTCCTCGTTTAGAAGAACTATAGTTGAAAACTGGATAAAATAAATATTTCAGTAATTTATAAGTTTACCGTTTTCATACAGACAGACGCAGTGAATTTGTTTTATAAGTAGTTTGTTTATATTATTTAAAAAATAATAGGATACAGGTATAGTTTCTTTTCTCTATTTCACGTAATGTAAGAACCAATAAAATATTTTCGATTCTATGGTAGGATGTCAAAATGCTAGAAAGGTACTTATACAATGTGCCTGTCGGCTAACTTATTGTAAAAGTTTATGGAAGATTACAAAAGTATATTGTAAAGGCTTTGTTATAATTATCACGGACTTTCCAATGCCTGAATAATTTAAAACAAACTTAAGATACAAAGGAGCTTGTAACATTAATTACGAAACTTTTACTCGAGCATTGAAATACGTACTTATTGAATAATAAAATATCGTGTTTCTAGGCAGACTTTGAAAGAAAAACATGACACGTTCCAGCCACTTATCTTTGCCAAGCAATTTGTACAAGGCAATTGAAGGAAATGAATCCATTTACCGTTCGCTGACTGGGTGGGAACATGCAAATGACGACCTTTAAATTCTCATAAACCGATATTGATTTTATGAAATGTTCTACCGCAAGTGAAAACCGTTATGGCTGACATAAAAATAATGTTACATAAATATTATGCAGATATGTTTTTGCTTGGTTAACTAAATCCAATTTATTTAGATGCAGAAATGTGAGAATAAAATCGTAGTGAAATTTCTCAAAGCGTCAAACGCATCCAAGTACAGTTGAGAAGAGTTGAGTTCCCACTTTGAGACAGTTTAATTCGATTCAATTCTCAGTTGCTAGTTGAAAAGGTTTAAGGAAATCATTTTAGCAGTGCCTAGTAAATATATATTATATTATTTATTATAGTATTTACTCGATTCGTCAAGATTATGTTATGACGCATACTTAGATCGTATAAAAAACTGGCACTTTGCTCACGACTTGGTCCGCTTAGATCGATACCAACTCGTTTAAAGGGTTCATCATTTCACCTGAAAGACGCCCACTGTTAGACTGCCTCCCCAAGTGTCTAAACAATGACCAGTGTTATTTTTTTTATTTTACTTAATAAATTATAACAACTTTACAGACGCGCATCCATCGGATTTGACCCGCATCCATCGGATTCCCACGGTTCTCACCAAGTCGGGGATCCACTTTGTGAGAATTTTCAACGGTGTAACTTCCCGTACGTGTTTATCACTCCAGAACCTTTCGGTTTAGAGGGTAATTTTGGATAATTAATTCCACGACGAACGAAGAACGTGGGGTAAAATTGCTTAGTGGGGGCATCCGGCGGACCCCGGATTCATAGGTCAGGCAGAGAGGGGTTTTATCACTGATAACTAGTTTGGAGTTTAGAAGTTCACGGTGTAATAATTTCTCTCATGCCCTCATGCCACGGGAAGCGCGAATATTGGATCTGCATCGTAAGAATTACATTAATCTTTCGGTGTTTTACAGGATGCATTTTGGAGAGTGTGCGCAGGAATTGCGTGACTTGATACCGCCACCACAATTCTACCATCGGACAACCCGACGTACGACGACTATCCACCCATAAGTTGTTGAAACCTCTACGGTCCAGACTAAGCGTTTCGCCTTCAAGGCGGGTATCGACGAGGGTGTCTTCAAGGCTATAGTGAATAGGCTAGTGAATAAACTATTGCGTCACACCATCAGAGATTGCATCAATGCTTACCATCAGGTGGGATCGCAGTCAAGCAATACTTTATATCAATAAAAAAGATTTAAATAACACTTAACCCGTTGTATGGCCGAAACGTGGATCCACGCGAGACACAATAACTTTTTAATTGTGTCTCTAATTACGGCATACGAAAGGTTAATTTCCATATAATGTTTCTTCTTCGAGTTTCAGTAGTAGGCGCACTCGGACGATATGTTTATACTGTCGATATGGTGTTTGCGATATTATCATGTCTTTTGTTCCATCCTGTTTACATTGCGTTCTTGTGTGTCCCATAATATTACCAAACAAAACGTTATTTTACTACAGAATCGGATTGTCTCTATATGTTGTGAGTATATGAGTAGGTATCCACTGTGGTATCTACGCATTTGCTGCCTGGACATTATCTCTGACACAGGGATTTAGCTCATTCTTTTGTTTTCCTTCACTTTTATTTCGTAGAAAAAGTATTTTGCTTCGGTGATTTCGTTAGAACTCTTATATTTTGTTCTGTTTCTTACAAATGTTTCGAAATCCTAGCATTTTTATTTCACCCTAAATAATCGAAAGAAAAATATACGTAAATATTGTGTATTCTTCCACTAAGGTCGAATATTCCCATAGGACCATTTTTATCGTTCAATATGTCAAATATTGCGTAGTTGCTTGTAGTACACACCTAAACAATTTGCTATTGTAGACACATACATAAGTATGGTTATTTTTAACGGTACCTACCTCCAATGTTACTTTATTTAAGTATGTAGAGACCCGCCCCTCCTTCGAGCGGTTTTACGACTAAACTGTATATACGGAGATTTCTTTACTACGTGTATTCTCTTATTACGATGACACTGCATTAAAATCTGTAGTTAGTTTTAATCCGCCCCTACAATCAGACACGAAAATCGACTTTATTTGATGTAATTTTTTAAGCTGTTGCTAGCAGCATCACCCATGAGAAAGTAGAAAATTATACTAGGGGAACATATCCTCGGGATAAAAAAATGTCATATGTGATTTTCCAGAACATGTTCTACCTCTGCATTAAGTTTCATCAAAATCTATACTGACGTGCGAGCGCAAAGAACCTGTGCGAAGAACTAACAAACATAAATACACACACTCTCAAACTTTCACCTTTAATATTACTGTGATACAAATAAGTATATAGATAAAATATACACCTAATTAGCCACATGGATAAATAAGTAGTAGTAATGGTATATATTAATATTGCGTGACATATACCACAAACAGCTCTGTGACCTTCATAGTAGGAAACAATATTTAATGGTATAGGAAAAGTTTTTCCGAATTACTAAAAGTTATGCTTCCATCTTATTGACCATCGACCGCTTTATTAACCAGTTCCATATTCTTTTCTTTAATATCAAAACAGAAGTTTTTCTTACAATATTTTTCTTCTTTCTTAACAAGTTTATTTATTGGATAAATGAAGTTTACGATTATGTCGATCCGTTTGTTCTACTGCGGAAGAGTGGGCACCAAATGTATGTAAATAGGCATTGGCTTTATAGTTCTCGTAAATGTTAAAGGAAAATCTTTGAATGCTACGATTTTTCCTCTTGAATGTATGTCGTAAGCCGCTTAGGCGTGAATAGGTTATGTTAAGGGGAAGTTATACTAATTTTGAACTTTTTTCAACATCTGGAAATCCATAAATATATTAGAAAACACCATAAAAAATATTTTATTTAAATTTACTTTATGACCAGCCGCTGGATAAAAATCAAAACATTATCACCACTGCTTACCATCAGGTGGGATCGCAGTCAAGCACTAGTTTATATAAAAAAAAAAAGTTGGCTTGATAAAAAAAATCACGAATCTTAGGGAACTTACAATTGCAAAAAATATCTTCAAGATTATGTCACGGAAATATTTGTAAGTTACATAAATAATAAAAGTTGATTTTTAAAAAGGGTCTGACAAAAAAAAAAATCTTGTATGGTTTCTGTTTATTTTTGCCCGGGCCGCGACGTCGACATAGACCCGGGCCAGTACCCACAAAATAGTCCATAACTGCAACCGGCTCTTAATACAATGTAAGGTAACAATGCGAGAACTTTATCTCGGTTAAGTGTTGAATGTGGGTACGAAATAGAAACCGGACCGATGTTTAAAACAAACTTGGAATAAATTAGACACAGATAGCGCTGCGGTTTTACAAATTCCAGCGAGTTGGCAACTAAATTTTATTTAAAATCGGTTTTCGTATTTTAATTTAGTCAACTGTCTGCAAAGTTTTCACGAACAGTCGTTAAATCATTAATGTTACCAGTATCAAAGGAAAGGACAAAATATTTATTGAAATATAAAAGGTCATGGCAAGCCTGGCAGGCTTTACAGTAGGTGTAGTGGTAGTAGTAGGTACCTATAAAATATGCATACTTTATTCTTTAGGTGGGAATATCATCTAATGACATGCCCTGACTTTTACTGGATAAAAACCCACTCCAGTTCCTTCTTTGCCATTGTTCCAGGGCCCCGGGGATCTCTTTTGCATCACTCATGAAAAATGTAAGTATGCTTATGTTTTTCATGCTAAATCTTTAGTATGTGGATTTACGTTAATGGTTGCCCACCCTGAATCCCCAAGCATTTAAATAGGTTTATATATGGATAAATAGAAAAGGTTGCTTATTTTCGAAATTTACAGACTACTTTATGAAGAATTTCTTATTTACATTCTTAGATAATGTTAATGTTGAAAATTTTACACTAAGATTTTTAAATATTAGGTAAGTAAGTATTCGTAAAATAAAATATGAGTACGTAATCATATTTTATTTCCAACTCAACTGAAAAATCAAAACCGGTTTGCAGGTAGGTAGGTAATAGGAGTTGAGGTATTTGGTTAGGTGGTATTTACCTACCGTAGAAAGGGTCCAAGAAGTTCCATTTCGTAAATAGAAATCTCACGAGCAGTGAGAGAGAAATCCCATTTACAAAATAAACAGTTCGCTTCGGTGATACAATGTGTTCATTTATTTTAAATGAGACACATTTAGGTATACGGTGTTTGATTTCTACAAGTGAAACAGTGGCTTATATAATAGAATGGAACTTTCTCGCATTTTTAGGGTTCCGTAGCCAAATGGCAAAAAACGGAACCCTTATAGATTCGTCATGTCTGTCTGTCTGTCTGTCTGTCTGTCTGTCCGTCCGTATGTCACAGCCACTTTTTTTCGAAACTATAAGAGCTATACTGTTGAAACTTTGTAAGTAGATGTATTCTGTGAACCGCATTAAGATTTTCACAGAACAATAGAAAAAAAGCAATAAATTTTGGGGGTCCCCATACATAGAACTGAAACTCAAAAATTTTTTTTTCATCATACCCATGCGTGTGGGGTATCTATGGATAGGTCTTCAAAAATGATACTGAGGTTTCTAATATCATTTTTTTCTAAACTGAATAGTTTGCGCGAGAGACACTTCCAAAGTGGTAAAATGTGTGTCCCCCCCCCTCTAACTTCTAAGATAAGAGAATGATAAAACTAAAAAAAATATATGATGTACATTACTATAAAAACTACCAACGAAAATTGGTTTGAACGAAATCCAGTAAGTAGTTTTTTTTTAATGCGTCATAAACCGAAAAAAATACACTATTATTAAAACATCGATCAAAGTTACAATACATTACAAGAACTTTTATATTATGTTACTTGCTGCTACGGAACCCTTCATGGGCGAGTCCGACTCGCACTTGGCCGGTTTTTTTTATTTATTTTCAAAGCGTGACCAAAGATGCCAAAAGTTTGTAACAGCTTCTGTAAGAATACATATTTATTGTCAAGGAGAGTGTTTGTATTTGTAATTTATAAATATTAAGTGTGAGAGTTCATCGGAAACATTTTCTTTGTAATTAAACACAACTATAATGTTGTTTGACTAGTCAGTGACCATAACATTTATTTTTTTATCATTTATTTTTATAACACTTTTTATTAAAGAGCGAAAAGAAAAACAACTTAGGGCGGATTTCTTACTTGAGTAGCACGTGTCAGACCCTTCTTTAATACCAACTTTATTTTTACAGGTTTTCAGGCTAATGTAAAGTTTATATAATACTCAACTTCAAAAGCTTAAATAAAAAATTTGGGATTAGATTACTATATATATACTATATAAGTAAATGGGGAAAAGGGTAGTCAGACGATATGAAAAAAAAATAACGTGTAAAGTTTTTTTTTTTAAATCTATTTGCAAAATAAATATAATTTAAATACCTACCATTATGTGTACGTCGAATCGAAACCATCGTTACAATCAATTTCAGAGACTTTACAGGGTTTACGGACGTTCACGTGAAATCCGATTTCACGAAAAGCGAACAGGGTCGCGTGTTTCCAAGTTCAATTTTATCAAAGTCGATTTAAGCTTTTAGCTCCTTCCGAAGATTTAACTTCCTTTAAACAAACAGAAAAATGGAAAACTCGTTTTTCTTCGTCCTCTGAAGTTTTATGAAAAATATTAAATTTTCTGAGACAGCGGCGTCGAGTGGCAATTTTAGCGCGGCGTTTGTGAAAAGATGAATACTCTTGAGCAATATTTTACAATTAGCTCATGTTCCGGACTTTGACAATATTTATTGCCTAGTATTATTGTGCGATCTGGCACCGACAATAATAAATGTCGCCGGAACGATGTTGATATTCGATAAACACATTTTTATGGGCCAATCCGAAAGAGATCTAAATCAAATTGGTTCGGATCATGCGACTGCCTTTACATTCAAATAATTTCAATGTTATGGAGCCTTTGAAGGTTTACTACCTACCTTTTTGTCAATGAATGTGCGTTGTTTGTAGAATAGACCCAACATAGGTAAATAGTATTTGCAATTCAAAGTAGAACCTCGGTAAAAGCTGAGTTAGACAAATTCGCTTGTGGGAATTTAGGTAAAAATATTTGTTTTACAAATTTCCGTGACTATGTATTTGATTAGATGGCAAAATTAACATTTTTGAAATATTCCACACTTTTGTATTCCGTACAAACGAACACTAAACTACATTGCGTGTCTACCAGACTGTTTCTATTATAATATATTGTAGTACTTACATTAAGGAGGGCTCCCAATAACTTAGGAATACCTAACATTAGACCGTAAACTTGAGATGGGTACGACGAGAATCTACGAGCTAATGAAATGCTAAGAAAGCTTTATAATAATGAGATATAACCTGCTTGGCCCTCAGATACGGTAAAGTAAAATGTTGCTGCTTTTAAATTACTAACCACCGATTTCTGGTTTAAGAATTTTTAAATCGAATAGGTATTTTTGTCAAACTTTAGGTAAGTACTTAAGCTTGAAAACCCATCCAGCGTTAGCATTCAAACGTAAGCATACTTTGAATGTGTCCTTTGCACTTAGTTATAATAATATCTTTTAGATCTACCATATTTTACCATTTTACTCAAATAAATGTGGAAGCAATATTCAGGTGTTGTAAATGCTTAGTTAGGTACCTAAAAGTCGAGCGTTCCACAGTAGAGCTGTAATTCGACTGATTGCATGTACACTTTAAATTATAAAGTTAATAATATAAATCTACTCACATTAGAAAATTATAGGTATTATTAGATATTTCATTAAAATTGGTTTGACATGTTCTTGTATACAAATACTCAATATTCAGAAACCGGGCCAAAAGCCCGATGTCTGTACTATATTTTTGTACCGTTTTTCTAAATCGATCAAATAACTTTTCACCCTATTTCGAGCGAGAGGGAGTTTCAGACATTTACTGATATAAACCCACCTGAGATCCTTCAGTTTCCCTAAGTGATTATCCATGTATAGGTATACCTAGATAAATATGTAATATAAATATACTGGTACTCTGTAAACCTGTCAGACGTTGGTAATAAATTAGAGTAATATGAAATATTCTCCAGAGTTTTAATTCAGAACCCGGCTCTATAGAGCTCTTGGTACTTAGGTGGATTTGTATTGTCTCAGTTTGATGGAAAGTCTCAAGATATGATTGATCGATCACAATACACTTACAACAGGGGTCCCTCATCCACGATAATTTCACTGAAAGCATGCAGGTGTTTTGGATCAGTTTATAAGATAAAAGCTCATAATATCTTGCTACAAAAATTTTAACTTTGGCTGAATTCTCTGAAAACTGGATACACAGAAAAAAAATACAACCTACTGGTATTCTGAAAACTATAGAGTGTTGGCATAGCCGGCCTTATAATGTCCCCACTGTTAGGACTCATGCCTCCTCTCTAAAAGAGGGAATAGGCCGTTATCCGCCACGCGGTTCGGTAGGTGCCACATGTCTTCGATTTTTTTGGTTCTAGAACATGCCGGTTTCCTCACGATGATTTCTTTCACCGTTTTGAGAACAGTGGTGATAAAATAAATTAAGCAAAGTAATGCGCTTGGCTGGGTTTGAACCCGCGTCCTACAACTCGTAAGTCGAGGCCACTACCACTCGGCCACCACGGCTCCCAGCCTTACTAGACTCAAAAGTTTTTCAGAATACAGGATTTAGGCCTTTTGTCTTTCTATTCACTTCTCTCTAAAGCAGTCGTTTGTTTAGTAATTTTGTTTTTTATGTTTTAGGATACCGAATTCCGAAAGTTCTTAGGTAAGATGACCATGAAAAAACCATGATTACTCAATTTACACATTACTTAGTAACCATGGCATAGGTACCAAAATAAAATGTAACAAATGAGATTTCTTTGGAGTTATAACATAACCAACCACAAAGAGAGTAATCAAGATAAACCAAAAAGTTAAGCGCGAATTAATAAACCCGATTACATGGAATTTTTATTGATGTTCCATGCTCTTTTTTCGAAGTTGTTCGTTAGATTACCGAGACCTTTAAATGAGACTACCTGGCAGACACACCTACTCTTTAAAAAAAAAAACATTAATTAAAATATTAAAATCAATTCACAAAACAAAACATTCAGATGACTTGAAAACTGAGAACCCTCCCCCTTGTTTGAAAATTGAAAAATATATTGATATTTAACACCAAATATCAAAGCAACCTGTCTCAAGTACTAGGAGATCATTGTATCACAAGAGAGAGAAGAATAAAAAGTTAATAATAATAAAACGAACCTGGTGAGGAGCAAGGTGGCCAGCAGGTAGAACACTGAAGGGTGTACACCACATTCGCACTCGGTTTGCGGCGTGGTGGTCTGGGCCTCCATGCCTGTCCCGAGCTTGTGGTAGGCGATGTACGCACGCGCTGGACTGCCGTGGGGAGCAATTTTTGTGGCCTTTCCTCGCTCCCGATAACACTGAAACTGATCATCTGGTCGCCGAGGAGACTATACTCCTCACCTGAGGACAAAAAACAGTTATAAGACTAAGATCTCCTGAACTCTCCGTTCTTATAAGGATGGAAATTCTTTTAGTAATGAGTCATAGCATGTCCAGTAGGCACACACATAATTAACGCCTGCCTGGCAAGTGGCAGGTAACAACCCTATACGTCATCAGTTATGAATAAATTTAACTTTAGCTCTTGGGTTATTATAAAAATCACAAACATAAGTAAATATACATATTACATATATCTAGTTATCTAGAACGGTTGTAATTATTACCGAACTTCGCAATCACCTCCGCAAACGGCGCGCGGCGCGGCTGATGTGGATACAGAGATGTCACCGAGGTTCTTAGTTAAGGTTCATCAAATTAAAGTTACAACTTTGAATTCAGTTAATATTGAAGGCTAGCTTCTGCCAGCGGCTTCGCCCGCGTGAAAGTAGATTTCTCTAAATAACCCTTGGCCTTCGGTTTCATCCGTTAGGGGGTGAATTTCGGAAAATTCTCTTTTAGATCATCGTCGTCATAAAAGGAAGCTTTGTGCAAAATTTCACTACTAGTTCCAAATTCGCCTGTGTGACCATATATCAGTCAGCCAGTGTCTCCTTTTATAAATATATAATATATTACTTAAAGTTTCAATTACATGCTTCCACCACTAAGAAATTTCCGAAAACATTTAACAAAACAGAAAACCTGTTTTTGTATAACAGGTAATTGGCCCCTAAATACCAAAAGCCGATTTTTTCTCTCTCTACTTTCGCCTTCTCGCAAAATAACCTCTGTAACTTCCCTAGTATATGTACAACAGAATTACACATATCTACTCGTCTTTGGCCTCCAGATGGATCTGCATTTACTCATTTCGTTGTGAACAAAGGAAATTGTCATAATAAACCGGCTGTTTATCGTTCCGGGTGAGATGTTAGAGTCGTGTGGGGACAAAGGTCGGAATAGTAGTCGTAAACTGGCCAAGCCTCGGAAATCGTCAGTTTGTGAGATTACGGTACCTATAGGAGAGCCAAAGTTATCGCTAAATACGGCATACAAAATCAGCGAATGGTCTTTCATTGGGTAAAATAAATTGAGACATTGGAACTTTCCATCGTTATCATACGAGTAGTTTTTAATTCAAAGTAACTCAACAGAAATTATTTGTTCAAATCAAGTGTTACAAAATTACGTTCACGTAGATTTTAAAAGTATGACGATATCCAGTGAAAAAGTACACTGCACCTACAAGTTAAAAAATCAAGAAATGAAAATAGTAAAAAAAAAATTCAATAAGCTCACAAAACCAACTCCGAGTGTGTGAGCCCGAATCTACATGAATAAAGCCGCATGTTGAATACAAAGCTCGTTGGAAATATTCACACTAATCCCATATATTTGCGTGTGACAAACGCGTTTACACTTCAGAAAATACCAAATAATTCATACATGCAGAGGCACGACGAGAATTTTAATATATTTTATAATTTAGCGTGCCTAGACCAAAGAGTAATACTACTTTTAGGTCTGATAAATGAAAATAAGTGTGATGAATTAACTCAGCTTTGTGACTCGGGTAATCACGGTCAACCAAGCTAAATTAATCTCCTACATTCATAACCTACTTATTTCGAAGTGCTGATTTTGGTATTCTTGGCACGCCCACGAAATATTCGTCCCTCTCCCTAACGCCAAAACATGCCTATAAAGGGGAGAAATGGTCAAGTGTATTCGTTTCGGGTTATTTATTTTCCCTTTCTTTGCAAGTATTGTTTTATATTTTACCCGATTGGCCGTCCCGGGCTAAGAGAACTTTATACCCGAAATGCCCAAAAACATTTTTATTTCTTTTTCACATTGAGATAATTTTGTTCAAAATGCAGATGATGCCAAGCTGACTAACAATCATTATTAAAAAGAAAAGAATTCATAAAACCTACTTTAGAGTAGGTTATAATAGATAGATATATGGTAGGTAGGCTATACAGATACGTGACTAGGAGATTCAAGGGGCAAAACACCAGATGATGATGCTGACGAAGTAGGTAACTAAAAGAGTTATGAATATAAATGTGGATGGGTGAAAAGGGCGAGGAAGGGCAAAGGAAAAGTAGACGAATTGTGTGAAAAATTATATGTAAGAAAAGGAGCAAGTCAGGTGGGTGCCTAGTCAGATGCATTCGGCTAGGTTGGAGGATGATACCGATATTACTAGTTGGAAAAAACTAGGCAGATTGACTTTTGTGTGAGGCGTGACGATTCACGTATAAAAGAATGAATGTGCCATGGAGTTTCTTGCACGTTCTTCTCCATAGATACCTACTCTTTGGAACGTGCAATTTAGCTTCACTTTTCTTGGATTGACCGACATTTGACTAGGTATTTAAAAGTGCCTGCAAATGGTCTATTTGAAATAAATTATTTTTGATTTTTTTTTTTTTTTTTTTTGATTTATTCCTAACCTAGCCAGTTTTTGTTTTTGGTATTTGTTTGTAGGGTTTTTGCTTTTCCTCTTTTTCGCCACATCTTGTTTCCAAACCCTAATAAATCGACTCATAAAATTTAACGGCCCCGTTTACCAGAACCCAGTCAGGTATTAAAACATAACACAGCTTTGTGAAATGTCTGGTTAATGTTCGCAATTTGTGGTTTGCATCCCTGTTTATTGTATCGTTATCTAGTTTACATAAACATGTACAAATTCTGACTGGAGTTATGACGTAAATGTTCAATTTGCTTTGGGCTTTGATACTTACATATCTATATTTTATTTATGACCAATAGGCCATATTTCTTATTGTCGATTTGGACCAATTGTTTGACTACTTTAGTTTTGTAGAGTCTGTCTAATAAGTTAAACGACTTTGGTAATTATTAGGATTTAATGAAATCTGATGTAGTCAACAAGGGTTCAATAATCAAGGTTGATTAAGAGATAGAGATCATTGTTCACTAACAGAAGAACCTTATAAAAAGTACCGAATATTTGTATTTTTTAAATGATTAAATAATATACAAAATTCCCTAGTCGGTTCACTTATTAGACAGACTAGGTATATGTAGGTAGTGTATTAATTTGAATAAGTATATATTGTAAAACTATTATACTCATTCCATGATTTATTAGTGTATCTATTCTATTGTCTATTAATATATTTATTCTTGTATTCGCCTTTTTCTCTCTCCTTTATTGTACCTACCGGCTACCACTATTTTTTTCTGTACCACCCAAAGATTGAGTGGAAGAAAATATCTAATTTAAGGCATTAAATTAAGTCTACCTCTGTACGCTTGTGTGCATAAAGCATTAAACAATTAGATAAATAAATAGGCAAGTCGGCTATATACAACTTCTAAATAGGACTTGCTTTCAGCATATTTGATTTTTGTACCGTCTCGTGCTTTTACTTTTACTGTACACAAAACTTAAAAAAAAAGAAGTTTATTCAAGATAGCTCTTAAAATTATATAGGCGAGCTTAATCGACAGTTAGATCCTCTCACAAGGTTTGCTTCTTTGCTACAATAATCCTTTGTACAGTTTTTATAATACTGTATCCCGTTCCTGTATACAAAAATGATAAAATAAATAAACAATATTGGCAATTATTGTTAACGAAACTAATAATAATAGTAATAGGGCTTGATCCAAATACTCCTGGACACGGCGCGTATTGTATTGTCCGGAGGTTCTTCTCTCAGGACTTCAGGAGCCCTGACCAGTGGTAGTTTGGACCCTATACCCGACGCCAGTAAGCATTTGTTATACATATTTTTAAATGTTTTTTTTTTTTTGTATGAATTTGTTTAAAAAAATATTTAAAAATAAATAGATATTATATGTGTTTTTTATGAATAAAGAAAATAATAATAATTATTATTAATTGTTGTAAGACCTACCTAAATACCTCCATTCGACGAAAAAACTTCTCCTAAAGCACAAAAAAACATAATAAATTGCCTTTAAAAGTTTTAGGTTGGTATTCCGGCAAACAGGTTCAGACAAATGAATATAAACTTTTTGATTGTTTTGCCTTAGCGATCGTGGGCCGTGGGCCGTGGCCAACAGCCTCCTTATTTTTTATCGTTCTAAGTTTGATTAGGGCGCGTTTAAACAGCCTGTTGCAAAACACCTTTGGGTTTTTGAAATTGCTGTACTTTAATAGCGGTCGATCCCCTGTCGGGTCGTAGATGCTGATCACCCGACATAGCTAAGAAACACATGGGACATTAGACCGGTACAATTTATATTTTACTATTTTTTTCCCGCGGCTTCGCTCCTGTTCGTAAAATATATCACTAGCCTATGTCACTCAGAAATAAAGCAGCGTTTTATCGGTTAAGAAATTTTAACAATCGGACCAGTACTATCAGAGATTACGTCCTCGAAACAAAAAACAAACTTTACCTCTTTATAATATTAGTGTAGAGTACTGAGCCAGCAACAGCTTTGAACGTGTAAAAAATAAACACACTAACCTTCGTTTATTGCTCTTTTTATTTTATTAGTGAAAATCGCTTCCAAATCCGTAACATGGTTTAAGAGCGGATACATAGGGCGCGGAAAGCGACTCTGTTTCACATTATGTATAAGAAAAACTGAAAGTAGGAACTACCTGAAGTACCTATCTAATATAGATCTTGTCTCTTGTCTTCATGATTAGTAAAATTGTACTTCGTTATTAAAACTTAATTTTCGTGAAACCAAGGATTTCGCTATTATATGGCGATATTCGTGAAAGGTACGTAGTAGTACCTAAATGAGTAGTTACACAAAAGCTAAGTGTACATAATATAACCCGGGTACTTACAGCAGGCAAGCACTTATACCGATCTAAACCTTCAGTAAAGGTTATTCGAGTAATTAACTATCACATGGTGATACCGTGGGGCGATAATGATAATAGTAGAGGAATATAACGAATGAAATCAGTTTTAGTATCAATTTATAAAGTTCTCTGTAGGTAAAGGTAATTAGTTTAGGTACCTACGGTGAGTGTCGCTATTGTTATCTATATACATAGGTCTAATAAATCGTATGGGTTCACTGAACGACCTTAGTCTAGGAAATATTTGTATACTTATAGCACCACAACACCAATTTATCGTAAGTACATATAAGGTCATAAAGAAAAAGTTTCGATGGAAATCTAACAAAGACATGCAATAGGTAACTACAAAAAAGCACAGTAAATATTTGTAAGCTTTAACTATTAGTTATGGCAAACGTAACATACAAAAAAAATTACTAATAAACAAATCAAACTAAACTTACTTATTGGGGTTTACACCACCTCGCATGAAAAATACTTATTCTTTTGTCACATTTTTTAAATGGTATCGACAAACTTTTTATTCCGATCTCGCGTGGTAGGTATGTCAATAAAGGGTTGTAATATGTTCGCGAAGGAGGCCGCACGTGAACACGAGCTGCCGGTCCACCCGTTGCAGACAAACTGAGGGAAAGTGGGAAAATGTAGCGGTACCTAGTGCTGGCGCTAGGGAAAACTGTTTTATCGATAGCTAGTAAACTGTGATTGTGTCTGATTGGTACTCGTAGGTACTTAGCTGGATATTTAGGTGCGTAGAAGATTGATTGCGTTGATTATAGGACATTTGAAAGAAACGGTTCGAATAGGTACCGCAACTAGAGACACATTGACACAATGAGAGAGCGAACGCGCCGCGTTCGCTTGGTGTTTCAGTTGTATTAATTTAAAAATAAGTTTTTGGGGATCGTGATGTTTATGTACCTATTACCGCAAATTAAGGTAAAACCTAAAGAACCAAGATAAAATAGCTCCGTTAAATTAACGGAATCAATTTATGTCGGTGCAACTACCTGGGTTTCAGGAATGAATCATAATCACATACTTGTTATTTATATAAGGATCAACTCTCCACTCAACTACAGTTGACAGTGTCGCATGCCTTTGAACGGTTTTGGATGTGAAGGCAAGGCGCGGTCAAAATTGTTACGCGGCTATAAGTATGTCCTGTTTCAAGGCCGGTCATCGTTTTATACTAAACGCAATATGAATTTATGTAAATAGAACAATATTCTCTAGAAAAATCGCTAACACTATCGAAATTTTAAGGAAAACGTTTTTTGTTTTTTTTTGCTGCCAGTTTTACAAGTAAAATATTTTGCTTGTGGGTAGTAAGAGAAATTAAATTGTTGGGACACTATCCGGGTCTAACCCTCATTTTCTTTTAACCAAGAATTTAAAATAAATTATAAACAAATTATTATGTTACAAGTGTATAATGTTGGTGATTACCGCTGAGGTGGTATTTAGATCCGAGCCGAAAGCGAGGATCTTAAGATAGCCGAGTGTATCATACGACGTTTTTCGACACACTTGAGAAGAAAGTTTTTACAAATTAATTAATTATTGCTTTATCAGCAAAACTGTTTTTTTTTTTTGTAGATTGACGGCAAAAATTGTTCTTTCTTCTTATGCGCGCGCATCCAAAATGGGGGCCATAGACTACCTATACTCTAGCTAAGCTGTTTGAATAAAAATAAGAATGAGGTTGCTTATCTTTAAAGAAAACGTATTTTTATTTTAAGAATGTTATTATTTATTAAACATGTAAAAGTTAAAACGGTTTATTTAAATACAAATTAGCATAAAATAAACAAGCAAGACACTAATTTGTACTATTGAACGCAATACCTAATGTTTTTTTTTTTCGAATTCAATGTTTGATTTGAGAACAGAAGTTTAACAAAAAAGGTTATCACTACACTTGTGCATAATGGTAATCAAAAAGTCACAGTTTGGTTACAAGCTATATTATATACCTAAGTGTAGTGCAATTATAGTCAGTTTTTGAGTAAGTGTGTCGAAAATATTATTACGTCACTCTATCGATATGCGTCTCGATAATACGCAAACATTACTAAAGTTTGATTGGGCGGGTGACCGCTTTGGGTGGGGCGGGGGAAAAGTCGATAGTTACCCACCCTGTGTCATTACATGATGCAAGCTGCACCGTCATTAATTGGATATACTTAAGTACCTACTTATAACTACATGTAAAATTTTGGATTCTAGTAAAAATTAGAGCAAAAAAGACGTTTTTTTTTAAGTTACTAGACTATTTTTATTGATTTATTATTCTTACCTATACCTATCATTTTGAATAAAATAAAAATTTAACTTTTTCTTATTATTTTTAATTGCACAGAAATGTCATAAAAACACAGGACAAACATTTATAAAAACGAATGTAGTTACAATTGGCCGTCTTGGTTACCAACATAATGTTAAGTTTTGTTAACAAAACTATAGTCATCCAAATTGATGCATTTAATGGATGACTATAATGTATCTGAAATAAACGAATGATAACAATACCAGCTAATTTAAACAATACAAATAGGTACTTTTTTAGCCTTAACACTTACCTACCTATTTTGTTCCTATTTACCTACGTGTTGCATTTTCCAACAGTTTTTACTGTTGTAGGTACTCGTACCTACCTACAACAGTAAAAAAAACAAAGTTCCAAACCAACATACAAACTAATAAACAAAAATATAGCAACATGTGGGATAACAAGGGGAGGGGAAAACCCTTTGAGAACTTTTCTCAATAACAATGAGAAAAGTTCTCAAATAAATAACGAAAATAAAACACTTTGACTGGAAAAAAGTTCAGTTCTATGGTCATGTAGGATCCATGAACTGCTGGATGCTTGCTGATGTCATGAGAAACTCAATCAACGCCCGTAACCTGTGACCCTAGAGTTTTAACGTCAAACGGTTTTAAACTATGTAATTCTCAAGTTGTTATAAGATTGACGGTTGTTATTTGTTGCATCGTTTGAAGTATAGTTTTTTTTTATATTATCTGACTCCAACCCATTGAATTATAAAAACCCTAAAGGTTTTTTGTATATCAATGCTCCAACCACATTAAATTCGTTAGTTTTTTCTTTTTTTTTATTGTTAACGTCTCATTTACTGAGAGTTGTAATTATTATTATTTTTTCTACCTTTTTTTTATATAGCCTCTTTTATAATGTAAATGGAAGAACACTGTAGACTCCACGAATTCTTAAATTACTTCATATTTTGACTCTTTTTTTTTTAAATGATTATTTTTATTGTGCTTTTGAGTACAATATAGACCGGTTTACACTGTTCTTAAATAATACCTATTAATACTGTAATATGGAAATATTGTAACTACAACCATTTTTTTAAAAGAGTAACCATGGAGTTTCTTGCCGGTTCTTCTCCATAGACCATAGGAAACGACCAATTTCGAACCGTGCACTAGCTTCTGACGTTTTATTAGTGCACATGTAGGCCTATGTGAAATAAAAAATTTTTGACTTTCGACTTTGACTTTTGAAGTTTTTACACGTGCGATAGATAGGTACCCTAGCACAGCCCGTGGAAAAAAGATTGTCGATAGTTTAAATAATACGAAGTATTACGAAAGCTTTAATTTTCATGAAAATTGTTTTTAAAAAGTCGCGGGTTTTGACTTGGCGTTCTCGAATTTGCGCGCGAATGACGCCCATAGAGAAACGAATGCAATGGACCACTGTCATAAGTATTGACATTTCGTTGACGTTTCAGTTGTCATGCTTGCGTCAGATTGGTTATTTTTTAATCTGTTTAAAAAACGGCAAGCAAGTAAACGGAATCGGCGACACGCGTGCATAATTTCAAGTTTTATTGGTTTTTGCTTTGAATTTACTAATAGTTTTGTATTGAAATTGTACTATTACTCAAAAGAAACCACCAAAGTAAGTATTTACTTTATTATAAACTTTCACGTTCTTACTCATCGATTGCGGAATCCAACATTTTGGCGGGGTTCTTGCATATAATCTTCAATGTTCATGGTAATATTTTATCATTTCGATTGTAATTCTTTAGTATTTAGGTAGTTTCTACAAATTATTTTAGTTATTTGAGACATTTTTGGCCCTTCCACGTGGATTTTGTTACTTACCTATTGTATTTATTGATGTAGGTATTGTTATATTACCGCTGACCGTTACATCGTGGAAATGAAGAAAAGAAAGTTAATGTCTCTTTCACCGTAAGTGTTTCGTTAGTGTCTATCGTAAAACTGCTATAGTACGGTTAAAAGTAGGACGCAATGCCCTATAATTGTCATTCATCGAGTAAATTGGCGCTCACACACCATACGGCTTGAATACTCGTTATCCGTATTGACAACTCGCATTGTGTTCTATCGCAAAGTTCGTATAATAAAACAGTAACTTGTACTGGACAATTAGTAGTGGGTTTTTGCATAAAAAATCTTAATATTGTTTATATTCATCTTTCTAAACCATTCTGACAAAAAATCAAGGCACTAACCAATCTTTTGTCTGGAGTTTTCATCCAACTAGTTGCATAGGCACTAATTCAATGAAAGAGGTAAAATAATAAAGTTATTTACCATTAATACCTTCAATATAAAAATAAGATTTTTGTCCTTGTCTTCAGATGACTGAGGCATCCGAAGTGTCCACATCATCCCCAACAGAGCTGCTTGCTGCGGGCCGCAGACACCTGGCCGTGAGAGATTTTAGTGCAGCGGCCAGCTCTCTTGCTGAAGCCTGTGAGGGCCTCGCTAAAGAGCATGGAGATACTGCAGATCAATGTGCTGAGGCTTACTTGTGGTAAGTTAGATTATAATGATAGTTAATAATGCTGAGTGTTTTAGAGATTTTTTTTAATAAATCTGGATGTCTTTTAGATTAGTATCTGTGAGGCACTAATCTGAAAGATCAAAATAAATAATAAACCTAATCAACCAACTCTATCTTTTCGTATCTTTCTTTCTTTTTGTCTTTTTATTTGCTTTTTTTTGTTAATCTTATGATTTACATTTGTACATTCAAAAGTAAGGTTCACTTGAAAACCAGTAACCAACGGACCAGAAGACACAATGGTCTTTTATTTTATTAATTTAAGTTCATACATAAGCACTTGTTTCTTCACTATGTGTTAAATAAATGTATTTTCTTTTTTCTTATTTTGATTCTTAAAATAGATTATAGAGATAACATTAAAATCTAATGATTAAAAAGAAATTTGCAAAGATATTCTTATCTTATCCACGATTTAAAAACAAGGTAAATCAACATAGCAACTTGTAAGTACCTAGGTACTTTATTTTTGATGCATTTTTTTCTTTTACCTCATCATAGGTATGGAAAGGCATTACTTGGCTTGTCAAGGGAAGAGAGTGGTGTCCTTGGCGATGGTGTGCCAGGGTCAGGCAATGCTGATGAGGAAGAAGAAGATAACGATGGTATGTCAAATATCAGCGATACAAGGATTAAAAAGTATATTGTTTAGAATTGGCATTATTTTATATTGGTCTAATAGTGATACTGTTAGTTATGTGAAATCAAGACAGAAGATGTTATTATTTCTCTATGCATACTTCATAGGTTTGAATTCTCCTATAATAGAGCAAGAGTCCACGACGGCCAAACCTTTATTTTATAAAACCTGAAAGTTCATATGTGACGCCATAGATGTTGCTACATATATTTAACCAGTGTTACACAGTTCGACATAAGCAATTGTCTTTCTATTGTGTCTCTAATTACGGCATTCAAAGAGTTAATTGTAGGTAATTAATCAAAGTTTAGGGGTGTCTGGCAGGGGTAGCAACTGTCCTAGGTGTCTGGCAATGGAAGACGAGACCTCTAAGTCTATCCTGAAGAAAATATAAAGAAATTAAGCCTTTATACTTTAACGAAAGTAAGATACTATTTTACACTCCTTTATAGCCTGTTATCTGCCTAAGTAACCACAACCCAAACTGTATAGTCGCTGGTCATTCTTATCTGTACAGGGGACATGAACAGTAAAACTTTAAGGTTTTATAAAATAACTAAGGTTTAGCCGTCGTGGGCTCTTGGGCTATAAATGAAAGCTGGAGTTTTTCTTCATAATAATATGAAGAACACGTACTCGGTATTTTGAGCTCCTTGCAATACACTTATTTTTCTTGATTCTAAATTTAAATTCGTAACTATTAAAACGGAAAAAAATAAATTATGATTTTTGAAATTATGATTTTTGAAATTATGATTTTTCCTTTAGATCAAGAAGAGAATGGAGAAAATGGTGAGAATGGTGAGGCAGAAGCGGAAGCTGAGGCTGAACCAGAAAATGAAAAGAAAGAGAATGGAGATGTAGAGAAAATAGAACCGGAGTCAACCACTAAGGAAGATGAGCCCGGCAGTAGTACTGCTGCTGAAGAAAATGAGGAACCTGTGAGTTTTTAGCATAATCTTAAAATTGTTTGTTCATTTGTAAGAGGTAATCTCAGAAAATACTTATCCATTTTCAGATTTTCCCTACCTACTAGAAAGCTTTTTAATAGGTAGGAAAAGCGTTATCTTTATATATATAATTCTTCTGTGAGTGTGTATGTCACTGAACTTCTCTCAAACGACTGGACCGATTTTGATGAAATTTTTTGTGTGTGTTCAAGGGGATCTGGGAATGGTTTAGATTCACAATTTTCACGCGAGCGAAGCCGCTGGCAGAAGCTAGTTTAGAATAAATTTGGGTGACTTAGATAAGCTACCTTTTGTTTTGCCTCTTATAGCATAGCATAATATGCCTTATAATGTATCCACTGCTTGGACTCTAGGACTCGGGCCTCCTCTCTAGGAGAGGGCTTCTTATGATTGCTTAAATTTTAATTATTTTTTTCGCAAAGTATAAATAAAATAGATATAGACTAAAGACTATATAGACTAAAATATACTTGTTTCTATCTTCAAAAAAACAGCCACCTATTACTATAGGTAGTAAAAATTTGATCCTTTTTTGAATCACCTACATATATTATTGTTCCCTATTTTAGAAGCTTATGTCTTAGTGACAGCATCAGACACCAAGTTATTGTTTTGCTATAATACTTTTTTTATCAACAGGGAACCACTAATGGTGATCATGACGAATCTGCTATGAACATTGATGCTGAGGCTGATGATGATGTTGATAACTTGCAACTAGCGTGGGAAATGCTTGGTAAGTTCTACTACCATTAAAAAAAGTAATAATTTTACAATAAGAAAGATGAAATGTGGAATTTAATCCTTAAAAGATATCATTATCTTTTCCTTTTTTTGAAGTTGGTACAAGTTAGAAAGGAGTCTTTTTCTTTTCATAGATATTTCTAACCAAACTTTTCACAGACTAGTGAAAAGTTTGTTAGGAAATTCTAGCATACATACTGTTCAAGGTTCAAATATACGAATATATTAAGCTTTAACAGTATTTATATAAAACTAATGAATAGGCCTTTACAGGACTTCAACTAAAAGGTGGACTGTGTTATACTTAAAACAAATGAATAAATTAATCAATTTAACAATGACTAGCTTTGGCCCGCGACTTCGCCCGCGTACATAAAATGTCACTCGGGATTAAAACAGCTAATCTGTGAAAAAAATTTAGCAATCGGACCAGTACTCCTAGAGATTACCTGCTACAAACAAGAATAAATTAACAAAAAGAAAAAAAACTACCTCTTTATTATATTAATAAGTGTAGATGATAATTTGGGAAGTGGCTATAACGGACCGCGTCCCGCACCGGCCGTCTTCACAACAGAATATAGTAGGACATAAGTAACCACAGTGTCCCCAATGTCTGACAGAGATCACAAGTCAGAATTTGTCCCCAGTGCACAAACTCCCATATGTGTCTATGGTATGTTTATAACAAAGTCTAGTCACAAAATAGATAGGTACAGAAGTTAATCTACATACAAAGCGCGCTCGAGCAACGCACACATAGACACCGCTCACGGACTCGATATCTCGGTGGCGTTTCGGACCACTCTGCGAACAGTTTCGACTCAAACACTCATTAGTGTGCGCCCACCGAGCGTAGATATAAAAAGTGAAGTACATAAATATGAAATTGTCTTCTGTACCTATCTATTTTGTGGTCTAGTTCCAAGGACTTTACAAATTGTCATAGGCATTCAGTTTATGAGAGTGGCCAGGACTCCACATCAAAGTGATTGTCTTGCTGATACAAAAAGTTAATAATATAATTTTATTGTTTTGTGTGTGTAGACCTAGCGCGCAGCATCCTGTACCGGCGCGTGCAAGACTGCGGCGGCGACGCGGCGCGCGCGCTGCTCGCCGACGTGCACCTGGCGCTGGGCGAGGTGGCGCTGGAGAGCGAGACCTACGACAAGGCGGTCATCGATATGCGTAAATACCACTATAATAATATTCTCCAATACCCAAATCTAAACATACACAGTATTATCTAGGTAACTACACTAGAGATAGAATGGAGATGTGAACTAAAACATGTTCACATTCTTTCCCTCATATACTACAAGCTTTTGCCAGCGGCTTCGCCTATGTTTACGTAGAGATAGAGATACAAACTTTGGATCCCTGTTTCATCCCTTTAGGGTGTGAATTTTAGAGAAACCCTCTCTTAGTGCTCACCTATGACGTAAAAGGGAACTGCAAAATTTCATGCTCCTAGTCCCAAGAGTTTCGGCTGTGCATTGATATGTCAGTCAGTCAGTTTCTCCTTTTATATAAAATAAGATTGAATTCACATCTCGTCACATCAAATTGACATTAAATGACAACAAATTGAGATGTTCATGACACCCTTTATTGAAATTCATTTTCGAAAGACTTAAATTTGCCCTGGTAATCGATATAGCAGTAAGTCAAAAAAGGCGGTTTCGGGAAAGATTTTAAAACAATATTATTCTACTGTAAAAAACACATTTTTCCCTTTCTTTTGACATATAGAACATATAAAAATCGAGTGTATAGTTTTATCACAAACGCTAAAATAGTAACAAAAATATTTGCGCGCCGTTTTCTCGAAACCGCCTTTTCTGACTTACTGCTATATCGAGTACCAGGGCAGAATGGTCCCTTAAACATTTCGTTTTTTTTTTAAAGTGTTTATTTACATTGTTTTTTTTTTGTGAATTTCAGAGAGCTGCTTGGATCTCCAGAAGGAATTGTACCGTAGTGACGACAGGCGTATTGCTGAGACTCATTATCAAATTGGTAAGACGATAAAAATCATTGATTAATTGATTAATGATAGCATGTTTTAAAACAAATATGCATGGGATTAGTTTGGATACATTTATTTGCTTTTCCTTACAGGTCTGGCAAATTCCCTGGCATCAAACTTCGAAGATGCAATCACACACTTCAAGAATGCAGCCAACATTCTGGAAACACGCATCAAGACATTGGAGAACCCTGCAGCCGTTGTCGACGATGCCACCGTCAAGAAATTCACCACTGCAGACCCATTCTATTCTGTCGAAGGTGAAATTAAGGAGTTGAAGGAACTTCTGCCTGAAATTCAGGAGAAGATCCAGGATATGATGGACTATAAGGCTGAGGTAAGACCTTGCGATTGCATTGAGGTTACTAGGAAGATGCTACGCAACATGATTATTAAGGAGAGGACACATTGTCAATTGGAATGTCAAGCTTAAGTTTTGATGACGTTTCGTTTTGTTGCAAAGGGCTTTTTAATGAAATTTGTCGCTGACTAATAAAGTCGAAACATAAAGTACAATTTGAGTAGCTTACCATACAAAAAAAAATGTTAAATAATAAGCTTTTCTAATAAGGGTTGGTAGAATGTTGACATTCCATGACATTGTGATATTTGTTACAAAAAGAATTGGTTCCTAAATTATTATGTGCCAAATTACTAAATCCATGCCACCGTATGTGATATTGTGATTGTTAATTTTAATATTTGACTGTTACTAATAATGATCAGTATTATTTTTTTAAACTTTTGGAATGAATGTGTGTGCCTTGCTTTTACTATTGTTGGAAATGTGATTGGAGAGAGATTACGAAAAGGAGAGTTGAATTTTACCCAGTTTTGACTGAAAGGACTGAAAGTTGTTAATTAATCATTGTAATTTTTAAGACTGTATTGATTTGAATTGTGATATTGTAATCGTGTATTGTGACAATTTGTGAATGTGCATTTATAGGCTGTATATGATAATGCCTGAATCATAATCCATACATAAACATATTTAGACTGATGGTAATTTTTAATTGACGAGACTGTAATCTCATTACGCTAGACTGGCAGCTTTTCTCAGCAGCATTAATTATACGTAAATACTCATAGTCGTAAGCTCAATGTACTGATTGAATTTGATCTTATGCATCTTAGTTATAAGCCAACATCTACCACAAGGCCATTTTTATATTGTGTTTAGCAACATTTCGAAATAAATTTGTTCAAAATTGTTTCCTGTGTGTTATTTCAGATAGAACCCAATACATGAATGGCCATGTGGTTTATTTGTTGCTTAATTATTGTTAGATCATGGCCATTGATGTTATATTCATGGTTTTTGTGTTTTGACTGTAGACTTTTTTTATGGTGAGAAACAATCATCCAATGACAACCCCCGCTCTTGGGCGGAGCGGGAGATAGTGTCAGACTCTTACTGAATAAAAGACCCACCCCGTTCCTTCAAGCCTTCATACCGGGGCTCGAGCTCCCTTTCTCTTTCTTTTTTTCGTCTGTAGACTTGACATGACTAAAATAACTTTGAAGTACAAAATGTGGAATTAGTTCAATTATGTGGAAGCCAAAGTTTTTAAGAAGCCTTCAGAAAGATAAATTTTATTCAAATAAATTGATTAACATAGGTAGTCAATACAGAGTGTCAGTTGCAAAACTAGATTTTATTTTTCAACTAAAATTCCTTATCTGGCCTAGTATTCGGCAATGGCATTGTAATCTGCTGAACTCAAACGTAAAAATATCTTGATTTTATAAAAGGCGCCATTCAAGTATTACGTAAGTACTATAGGGGAGTGGGGGGAGGGGTTTAGCATTGTTTATTTTTGTTGATATGGGGGATGGGGGGTCTAAATGTTGATTACGTCAGCAGTATATAATCTTAGCTTTTTAAGAGAATGATCTCGATGTTCCAAAATCACAAGAAAGTGAGCAGATACACATCACTGAGCAACAAACATTCAATGTTGTTGAAAATTTAGGTTTCGTGTATCATGATCTCAGGATTCTTAATTTAAATTAATACCTATGTCAAAATTTTAAATTAAGTTGTTTTTTCTTTTCTTATTTCGAGCCTATTCCCTATTTGTAGACTTGCAACTAGTGCTCATAAATTAATAACGGAACCGACACATTGACAAATATTTGTACCAATGTTTACGTAAGCATGAGGGAAGGGGGTGAGAGCTCTGCTTACGTAATACTTGAACGGCCCCAAAGTCAAAGTATATCATTTCATATAATTATTCAATTATTCAACAATAGATAATATCCAAAGTATCTTATTTTATATATTCCGTTATCCAACACTTAATAATAGTCCAAGCAAAAAAAATATTTATACCCATGCTTATGACGAATTCCAGAACATTAGCTAGTCTACCTTAGATACTAGCAGCCTATTTAAATCATTGACCCGCCTTTTGGCTTTTCCGCAATTAAGTAAAAATAATCTTCATGTTTTTATGTCAGTGGTCAAGAAAAACATCGAGTCGCCTCCAGCAAATTCGACTGACATTTGGAAACAGTTGTACTGTCAAATGCTTGCACTGACTGGACGGGTCCACTCAAATCTGTATGGTTTTTTCTTCAAAAGACTATCTCAGACTAATCTGCATGGTTCTCATGTGATTTGACCATTACATAAGAGACTGACCCCTGAGTTTGTTTCGGTGTTTCTTCTCAGGGTAGTTAGCCAGGAAACACCGGCCTCATCTAGATTAAACTACCGAAAAAAAAAATTTGTCGTGCAGTGTTTTTTAAACCTATTTGAATAAAAAAGTTATTTTACCTTTGACACCAAACCAATAAATTAACCAACAAACTTAACGCAAAGCGAATAAAGACTGAATTTTTGTAGTAATTTAAATAATACTTAATGCAAAATCTGAGGTAAGATAACTGAAGTCACTATAAAACTTCTTTACCACTTCCACAGACAATAAAACGAGTACGCGAAACTCTTTGCTCCGCTAACGGCGAAGGCTCGTCTTCCTCCAGTGGTGGCATCGCCAGTTCATCTAGTTCCAGTTCTTCCGCGCCCAAGCCTGCAGCTTCCGACATCTCACATCTTATCAAACGGAAGAGGAAGGCCAGTGAAGGGGAAGCGGACTCCTCGGCCGCTAAGAGGGTGAACACGTGAATACCGCATACCAACACACTTTTACTAAACCTTAAGGGCCTCGACGCAGTTGTAAATTATTTAAAAAATCTAATTAAATGGAATGTAAAGTTCTTTGAGCCTGTTAGTTGATGCTCAAACATTTTGTGCAGTCATTTTGATTTTAAAAATGAGTCAATAATATGTATAATTCCGCCCACCTAACGTTTCACATAAATGATTTTTTATTGAAGATCTAACAAAGTAATATTGATAATCGTGTCAAAATATAGATAAAACAAATTAGAATATAATTGCTCATGCTCCTGCGAGCTTAATCCAAACTAACGAAACAATTCAAATGGCTCTTGTTAGGTGGTTTTGTTGCGAAATCTATCTAACCACATAGAAAGTAAAGTTCAAAACCCTGCATAAAAAATAATCCGAAATAAACTATCGGGCAGTTGTCCGGACCAGACGCAACATCCGACAGGTCAGAGGTTCTTTCCTTTACCTCTTATCGAAAGTCCTGATACAAAATATAGTTCTCGACTAGGTACGTTATGGGTGGGACTATTTGCTATCAAAATAAAATATGGCTCAAAGATAAATAGATCTAACACTAAATTATTTTATTATAGAGACGCGTCGAGACCCAAATAATGTAATCTTGTGTACAAAGCGTGATGGTTAAATGTTTAAGTGAATCTACTGTATAAGTGTAACAGTTCGCTTTTATGACGACACTAAAGCTCCCTATTCATTTGAGCGAGCAAGTAAGCAGTGAAAAGAAGGCAGAACTGTTTAGCAGAGTTATCCATAGACACGTTGGAAAGTAGGTATAGTAACATAATAATTCAGCTCAATATAGTATGAAAAAAATTAATTCTGCAGTCTGTAGTCGTCTTCTTCTAGTATTCTGGGGCCCGATTCACGTAATCAGAACCGTAACGATATCGTAGCGACTTAGTTTTTGTCATTTTGGTATTCACATCCATCAATCGAGTTTGAACGACACCGATTTTGAAATCGTTCGATCGAAGAGTCGTTGAAGCGTATTCAGCTATGTAAATCATCATTCAATCGTTGGCTGGAGGTATTCTCGTAGATAAACGTTTGATCGGTTCGGATGCCAACGACTAAACGTCAAATATTCAAATGTCGTTGAACAAAAGTTAGTTTTTAGTTGTCGTTCTATCCAATCCCGATTAAAGAACACGTGAATACCGATTTTGGATAGGACTTCGATCGAACGTGTATAAAACTTCAACGATATTTGACTTGTTTGGTTTTACGTGAATCAGGCTACTGATTGTGGAAGTCATTAATGCGGAGCGGGACGAGGTGGAGTTGAGCTACCCAACTCTGCTAGGCACCACAGTCTGCTCGACCCCGTTCTGCCTGGCTCAGGGACACTCAGCTCAGCTCAGCTCCACTACACTCCATTTACATTACTCATTACTCTTACCGATGTAGAGTATAGATTTTGAGCAATATGATTGGCCAATTCATGGTCCGCTCCTCTCAACTCTGCTGATAGTGGAAATGTACCCTTATTCCTCATCACATCTGCTCCTAATTCTGCCTTCTACTACTCTCTTAAATGGACAGGTAGACTAAGACATAGATGTATAATTTGTATGTCTTTTTTTAGTTTGTCAGACAATTTTTAACTTTATTGAAAGGGGCACTTTCGTACCCTAGAGTTTTAATAATCAACATCCAGTGAGATGCATCTGTAAAATATTATTTGACGTTTTTGTTTTGAAAAAATATGAAGTTGTTTCACATTTACAATTACTTATAGTGTTTTGTTAAAATTTGACTGAAAATTAAAGAATCTACGTGGTAGTTTAGTTAAATTCATTCATGTTGCTAAATAAAGGAGAAATGTAATGTAATTTTAAAAATATAATTTTTCATTTAAAACTTAAATCACTGATCATGCACCCAGTTTCCGAAAAGCCGGGTTCAAATTAAACGTAAGTAATAACTGTTGATAATGTAGGCTACCGATCACATTAATTAAGCAATAATTTTCGGTATAGAAACTTGGTACATGACTGTTATTAAATTAAAGAAGACGTGCTGAAAAATGATCGGTACGTTTAAAACATGTTGACCACTCTGAAGTTGGCGTTCCGAACTATCGCGCATACTTGATAAAATAAGCAATACACTTTCGCCTTATGATTACTAAAAAAAATTACTGCGTAGCAACAATTTGGCGAAGTTCGGAGAGGTCAAGATATTTCGGCCGTACTGTAGGTACAGTACGGTAACATGGTAGGGCCCGTCCCCATTACCACGGCGCGGCGCCGCCACCGTACAACGGCACGGCGCCGTGCCTTTGTTTGAACGGTGGGCGGTTGGTAGGAAATGAGATTTTATTTGAATGTTTTAGAATGACTGGACGTGTCTCCCTCCACTAACGAAACAAAGATTTTTTATCGATATTTTTCACCTTTTTGTTTTACACACATCTGACACATCGACTTAATATGTGCGCGGTACACGGTGCGTCGGCACGTCGTCGTGTCGTTGTACGGTGGCGGCGCCGCGCCGTGGTGATGGGGACGGGACCTTAGCCCCGCGTACGTCGGATTGGTCCGTCAAGTGTGTCCTATTGGCTAGTATCGTGTGTTCACGACTGGGTCCTCCATCTCGTTTAGCTTTTCAATCCCCACAGGTGACAGAAGAGCTGACGAGATGCGAGTATTTGGTCGTGGATTTGCGACCCAGACGGAATAAACGCGTCGAGTGTTTTAGATATATCCGACGTATGTGGTTAAATGTTAAATTATACAATGTAGAATTATTAGATCATTCAGTAAAACTTCCCTTATTTTAAGCGATTTATTATTATTGTCTAACGAACATTGTGTTATGCGGCATTGTGACGGACTGAATTGTTTAGTACCTAATTACCTGCCCAATAAGATACCCATTGTATAACGTAGTACACACCAATAGTGATCCTGGTTATGTTTTTGCCATACATAGACAACTTTCAATATTAGGAAGATGCTATAAGGTAACCCGCGAAAGTCAATCTCTTAACTTTTTTTCCTTAATGCAAGTGTCACATAATGCAGACACATCACACTGTATTTATTTACGGAATTTATAATCATCATCATTTTAGCCTTAAGACGTCATAGTTGGACATAGGCCTCCCCCAAGTGTCACCATACTGACCGGAATAACAATGATTAATCATTAAACTTTTGACTATGTTGAAAATATTTTATACGTGTTTTCATCAAATAGCCATCAAACGACAAACTGAGAGGGTTGTATTAATGATTTTAATTTCGTAAATAAATACGTATTTCGGTCGCCAATCATATTTTAATTAACACACGGTACACGGACCTGCAAAATGTAAAAAACCCTAAGAAAATTTGAATTTCGCGGGTTACCCTTTCATTTTAATGTCACTTTTTTATCTAACAACGATAAGTGATACTTGTTAATTTCCTTACGGCCTGTCCTCGACTTCCATCTTAACGACGAGAGACGCGACATCGATAGGCGGGCGCGCGCCTCGCTGAGTGGAGTCTTGTAGCGTGTATTTTCATACTTTTGTTCTTCGGGGCGGCGAGCGGCCCCGACCTTAGCTACGCTCACAGCGTCAAGGCTGTGAACTGGCCGTAAATACTAAAGAACTTAGCATAGCAACGTACCCAAAATCACATCAGTACATAGTGTTTCCACTGTTGTTATCGGGTAGTGATAAGGGAAAAAATGATAAGCGTACAATTCACCATCCAGATTACAATCCACCGTGTAGGTGCGAACTTGTGGACGACAAGTAATGGGTATAAAATCAAGACCGAGTTAATAGTGCGTCGATCACGCACGCCTCAAAGAGCTGTTAGCAAAATTGCCGATATCGTGAACCCAGGCAGGGTTGCGATATTGTTTAAAATCGTTATCTCTTGAGACTAGGGATGCCAACTTATTTTGCAAGAAATAAAGTATTTTTTATCGGAGAAGAATTTTAAACATTATTTTAGAAAAATGAACAGGATTGTTTGTTAAATTTTTTAAATAGGTACATATTTTTACAGCTTATTAATTTACAGTCTTTTTAAAAACTTCACACAATTATAACTAAAACTAAAATAAACGAGGAGTTCATTCGATTCGTTCTGAAACTATTATTGTGATCTGTTTTTGTTTCTTTATTTGATAAAAAAAATTGTGTGAGCGTCTCAGTCAAACACGAGTAATGAGTATATTGTAAAGCATTTTGATGCTGAAAACAGTATTTTGTATACTTACTTTATTTTTGTTCAACAGTAAAAAGTATAATGTAGTGAAAAACGGTGTAATACTGTTTTCAACAGTATAGTTGGTAATCCTTCCTGGGACGCAAAGGGTACCTAACCGACGTCACATCGGTGGGTTTTAGTCAGTAAAAGTCTGACAAAAGGAGTGTTAGACTTCTCACTTCACCCAAAGCAGGGGGTCATTTGATGTCCCACTATACGAGTACATATCGAGTTTTAGCGAATATTTGTTTTGCAGAGTTTCCATATCTCGCTTACTCATACCGATTTGTGTGACTCTCTTTCCAAAGTACGATTACTCTTTACGCCCAGAGACATAATAAAATAACCGAAGTTGGTTTACTTCTTTGCAATTTTATTCATGTAACCGGATTTCACTTTGGTGTGTATTGCGATGAACGATAACGCTATTTCAAAAAGTGCTCTGTAATCGTGCGTTTTTTTTTTCACCGAGATAAAATTTTAATAACATCCTAATCTTTAAATTAAACTTTATTATGAATAATTGTTAATTATATTATATAAGTTTTAAGTTTCTCCTCAGCAACTGCTAATTGAACATAACGCTTTACTTATAATATCAAGATAGTTACACTTTTTATGCCTGTTGTTTATCAACTAAATATATCGATGAAATTGATGATTTTCATCGAATTGGGATGTACCTAAGGTAGGTTAGTAGATATCAACTTGAAAGTAATAATATGTTAAGCCTGTATTTAAGTTCTTGATAATTGACGTTGTAATATTATATCGTCATTTCAGACTTTAATTATAATAAAATTAATAATTTTGATATACTATGGTCTATTATTGATTATCCTTATTTTGAAGCCATTTCGTATAACACGTCGTATTACAAGTTGACGCGCCTTACAGAAAACGTTGCTGTAATGTACTGCGGCTACCTCGCGTCCTCACGTTCATCCAGATTCGACGTGTCTGTTTGTAATATCAAAATATTTTTTGCTTTGCTAAATGCGTATGAAATTATATTCAATACCTTTAACTAAAATGAAATTTTGTTCTGTTTAATCTGGCTAATCTCCGAAACGCCTAGACTGATTTTGACGTGACTTTCACTGACGGATAGTCCGGATAGTTGATGTTACAATGAGTAACTTGACTACTTTTCATTGTCCCGCGAGCATGAGATTTCTAACTCCGGGATTATCAACTCGCAAGTGGGTCTCAGATAGATTTTCATAAAAAACTCATTTCATCTAACAAACTTCACACCCCGTCATAAAAAGAAAAGGGAATGACGGCTGTCAAATTAAGAAGTATCCTACAAGAAAGTTTTTAGAAATTTTTGTTTCGTACAAATTAAATTCAGCTGTTAGCATGGCTAGCGGCGCGGACCCGCCGAACGTGTTACCGAAGCACATGACTTATTCCAACTCTAGGGTGCCGATATTAGGTGCTTTAATCGACTATGTGGACACTAGTTACCAGTATCTAAGAAGGAAGACCTTCACTCAAGCGGAGAAGCTTAATGAGAAGGCTTCAAGGGCAACGCTTTCTGCGACCTTCTTAGCTGGTGTGTGCCTCCTATTAGGCGTCGCGTGTAACGTCAAATTCGAAGTGGTGACTCTGGACGATGAACCACTCCGTAATGACTTGCACTACATGCTGATGAGCAGGGAAGATAAGCTATACATCGACGATATCGACGTGACGCGTGAGTGTTTGATAAATAATTGGCTTTATTGATTTTTTCCATGATATTCGATATGATAACAGGATAGACGTGTTTTTGTGAACTTTGGATGTTATGCAATACCTCTACTTATGTAGTGAGCTCACGTAATGAATGCTAAATAAAATACTAGCAAAGGTATCTAGATACCTATTCAATCCAACCTTGTGGGAGTTCACGGACCCAGAGTCGCAGCATTCAACCACAGGACACTGTCTGTTATCATTCTAAAAATAGAATGATGTCAGGCAATTTATTACAGTAAGAATGACGCTAAACGAGCCTTAGGCTGGTCTTCATTTCTAACACAACAATGTGTTAGAAATGGTACCTACCTGATTACTTTACCAATTGTATGTAATTGTATGCGAGTTTGTGCGTTTCTGAACGCTCCCACGATACAGACTTAGTAATTCATAGTGTGGGACAACATTTTTTAAACAAATAAAGTAAAAACTTACCAGCTGAATTATGTATAAGTAAATTATTTGCATACGAAATGAGTACCTACATACTAGTTTGGTAAGCTATAATAAGTGTTTACCAAATTTTTAAAGAACGTTGCTAAGTACATAACTATAAAATAGTTATGTTTTAAATTTGTCATGTTTTACAGGAGTGAAGTGGTGTGTGGAGGCGTCCGACAGCCTCGTCATATTAATTAGCAGTCTGCTTATATGGAACTCTTCAAACGTGGTAACATTTCTATAGGTTTTTACTTATAGTAGATAGATGTAATTCATATATGGAATTTATATAGCTAAGAATAATTTTATATTCAGGTACTTATGTAGGTATATTTCCTAAGTATATTTCAATCTAAAATACTATGTTTTATTAACTCTAGTAATAGATACACTGTAAATAACAACCCTTATTATGTTTTAAGTTATTTTAGTTCATAATATAAAGTTAGTCTGATAGATATCGCTGCCCAGTGATAAGACAGCCATTTTACCCAAAGATTTAAGTTGATGTAGGTACTCTTATGCTAGGTACATAAGAGTTGTGTAACTAGTTTTGGTGTAGGTACAATCAAGTTATATCTATGTAGATATGTAAATAGAAATACTAGTGGGTTCTAGAGAAGGAGCAAATAAAATGAGATAGTTTTCAACAAATTAATAATTACTTTTAATTTTGGAGAGTAAACAATAAGCACATAACCTAATATAAACTTACAATTTAACAACAGCCTTTCCAGTATTTTCACCATTCAACATACCTACAAAAGCATCGAAGATATTTTCGAAACCTTCAGTAATGTGTTCCCTAGGCTTTAACTGTCCACTGTGAATCCACTTGACGATTTCAGCAAACGCTTCCGGTTGGCGATCCAACCATCTCCATACTAGGAATCCTTCAATTTTCAATTGGTGGAATACTATAGATGGTTGTAGGATGGTTGCCTTGGGCAAATTAGAATCATTGTATGCACTGATGGAGCCGCAAACTGAAACCCTTCCGTTGTCGTTCATTTGGTTGATAATCGTCGAGCTGAGCTCTCCGCCAACATTGTCGAAGTAACAATCCACTCCCTTGGGAGCAGCTGCTTTCAGAGCTGCCGCGACGTCAGCAGTCTTGTAGTTGATCGCCTTGTCGAAACCGATTTCTTCAAGCCACTTCACTTTATCATCTGAACCAGCGAATCCGATAACTTTGCAGCCCTTGATTTTAGCAATCTGTCCAACGAGCGAGCCAACAGCTCCAGCAGCGCCAGTCACAACCACTGTTTCGCCAGCTTTAGGTTTGCAAATTTCCAGAAATCCGAAGTACGCGGTAGCACCAGGCATGCCAACAGCACCGACTCCCAAAGAATTTGATAAACCTTTTAGGTTTGGTAATTTGTATACCTTTCCGGCGGCATCACCTTTGGTGTCATTTGTATCAATGACACAGTAGTCGCACCAACCTCTGTGGGAGACGACCCTGGTACCGACCGGGAATCTGGGATCTTTTGAATCTTCTACTAAGCCAACTTGATAGCTAAACTGGTCATACGGAGTTGGATAACGCGCGTTGTACGCCCGTAGGTATGGGTCAACACTCACCCACTCTACTTTAACGAGGATCTCTCCATTCTTGAGCGCCGGTAATTCGTATTCCACTATTTCGTAATCTTCTCGTTTTGGTAATCCTTGGAAGGTATTTTTAACAACGTATTTCCGTGCCTTCACCATTATGATCTGTGTATCGTTCACGAGACGCTTCAAGTGACTGAGTTTATAAACAAGCGGGACATGGTATATAGTCGGTCAATAGTGCTATCGTCATTGTGTGTCACGCGGACCGTTGAAAGTCAATATCATTCTTACCTATTCACACTCGCAGCGTATCACATAGTGTGTAGTCGATGTGTAGTAGTGTGTTCGGCGTGGAGTCTAGCGAGACTGCCGAATGGAGCGATGATTGTATTGATAAGGAACTAACTATAAGTTTGTCGGTATAAAGTCCATTTATAAAACATTATTCTGTCGAGGATGCATAGGATGTAATAGTTTATCATCAATGTATTATGTAGTTGACCATTTAACCTACTTAAGGTTGTTTATTTATGTACATAAATGTCTGTGCAGCGTCTAGTGGTGTTAGAAAGCGGTATTGAGAACCTGTTTATGATATTTTTAAATTTGGGGAAGTATTTAGCATAACACGTCTGATTACACTTAAACTAAATCATATTCGAAGTAAGTAGGTAGCAGACAGGTGAAAACAGTCGTCGTGTCTGGTGAAGATGAAAAGAGTATCTATTACAAATTAGCTAAGAGAGAACCTAATTAGTAATCTGCGTTAGTAGGTACTAAGCCACTATGGACACTACAATTGCCGAAACGGATCTTGAGCGCTCGGCGTCAGAGTGGAGATCGCTTTGCGCATTCCATACATTGGCGAGCCAATCGTCTTCGTTGTTAGATACATGCTGCAACGCAGGGAACGAATCAGGAGTGGCGCCTATGACACGATGGCGCGGCGAGCCAATCACTGATACTCCCCGCCCCCGCGTCTCACTTCGCACCAATAAAGAGACCGAATATTTGACTTCTGCGCAACTTGAAGCCAGCGCTCAAGATCCGTGACGGTAATTGTACTCAACTCTATTTGCCTCTCGAGGAGAGGCGTCACGGCAACCTCACCGTCCGCAGTTCCCCACCGGACATGGAGTTTATTAAGTCCGGAAGGTTCCCGTTCCGGATTCAGGCGGAAGAAACTCCCGAGTGTCACCATTTTGCAGACCGCCCCGCGCCCGGACGACACATTGGTTTTTGTTACTTTTTTTAAGGTAAAAATTTTGAGGCAATCTTGAGCGGGGTGGGGCAGGCTGTCTCATCTGCTCCACCTTAGATCCGCCTATGTCTCTGTTACGAATTTGCGATACCTACTGATGACGATAACGCATGCGTAAATACAACTGAATATTAAAAAAAAATGTAAGTACCTGCCTATATAAGTCTACAATATTATAAAACGAATTAATCTTTTCCAATAGATAAACAACAGACTCAATTCTCATAATTATGTTGTAGGTAGGCACAACAAATCAATAATTATGTTGTTGGTTGCACTTAGAGATAAAAAATACTTTTAAAGCTCTGAAATATAGTAAGTAGATGGCAAAAAAGAAAAAATCATGAATATTTTTTAAATGAATGTTTTTTGCTGCCTTGCGCCTTATTAAATTTTTGTTTTAAAGAAAAGATTCACATAGGTATCTACTTAATTACAATTAATTGTAAGTCAAAGTATAAAATAGTATAGTAGTTTCACCTATTAGGTATATTTAAAAAAAATATATATATATAATATTTGATCCCCCATTGTAGGTAGTAGAATACAATCATTATCTACTAAACTATATTATACATACATGGACACATAAAAAACGTCAGAAGTTTGTGCACGGTTCCAATTGGTCGTTTATTATAGAGAACAACCGGCAAGAAACTTCATGGTAATATTAAAAAAAGAATATTGTAAGAATGAGCGGACAGTGTAGACCAGTCATCATAGAACCCAAAAGCACAATAAAAATACTAAATAAATTGCTAAATACCTATTTTTAACTTAGTATAAAACTGAAAAGAAGATAATGAGTGTCTTGTGCATACAAACACTCACGTTCTCTCGACTTACAAGTTTACAACGTTCAAATAATATAACAGAATTATGATACAAGGTTGGTCTTTTAGCACTTATTTTTACCGTCTTTATATTTTTTAATAACTATAAAAACCATCACTCAATATTCAGTTCCTGCATTATTTACGATACCTTGACCACTGCCTTCCCGGAATGGTCACCGGCGAGCATGCCCAGGAATGCGTCTACAACATTTTCGAATCCTTCGGTGACGTGTTCTTTCACTTTTATATCCCCATTCTGGATCCATTTTGCCAGGTCTTCAAACGCTTGGGGCCACCGAACAGTCCATCGGAAAGCTAGGAACCCTTCAACTCTGAGCTGCTTCACCAGAATCGTTGGTTGTACAACGTTACGCCGGAAAATATCAGTGCGACTTTGATTATGAGCACTAATACACCCGCAAATAGCAACCCTACCATGTTGCTTCATCTCTTTCATGATGGCATAACTTAATTGCCCACCGACATTATCAAAGAAGCAGTCGAGCCCTTTGGGAGCAGCTTTTTTCAAGACTTGAGTGACATTTACAGTTTGGTAGTTAAAAGCATGATCGAAGCCGAGTTCTTTCGTTAACCACCGCACTTTGGCATCACTGTCTGTGAATCCTATCACTGTGCAACCCTTGATCTTTGCTATTTGTCCAACTACGGAGCCGACGGCGCCAGCAGCGTTCGTGACCGCCAGTATTGCCCCAGGTCGAGGTTTACAAATTTCGAGGAGGCCAAAGTATGCAGCAGCACCCGGAAACCCGACTGCGCCAACGCCCAAAGATGCAGATAAATCTCGTAACTCATCTGGCAATTTGTAGGCAATTTCATGTGGGATACCAAACGTATTGCTTCGTATTACTATATCAGGATTAATTATGCAGTAGTCACACCAACCTTGGTGTGATACGACTCGAGTGCCGACTGGGTAATTGTCGTTTTTTGACTCCTGAACGATTCCGACTTGATAACCGAACTGGTCGTATGGTAAGCCGTAGTTCTTGTTGAATGTTCGAAGGTACGGGTCCACGCTTATCCACTCCACCTTCACAAGGATTTCCTGATCCTTTAACGAAGGCAGATCGAATGTAACCATTTTGAAGTCAGTTTTTTTTGGGGCTCCTTCAAAATTTTTTATAACGATGTATTTGCGTGCTTTCACCATAGTTTATTCTTTGATAATTTTCTGCAAATAAAAATATTTGTTACAGAGAATAATCGCTTAACGTCTAAGTGTCCCCCGCACACGAGCCAGAAAAAAAAAACCGCTTCAAGCTTTTTTTGTGGCTCCTTTTTTAGGGTTCCGTAGTCAACTAGGAACCCTTATAGTTTCGCCATGTCTGTCTGTCCGTCTGTCTGTCCGTCCTCGCTTAATCTCTGTAACCGTTAGCATTAGAATGCTGAAATTTAGTACCAATATGTATATCAATCACGCCGACAAAGTGGCAAAATAAAAATTGGAAAAAAAAATGTTTTATTAGGGTAGCCCCCATAGATGTAAAGTGGGAAGTGATTTTTTTTTAATTTCAACCCTAACGTGTGATATATTGTTAGAATAGGGGTTTACTAAAATCATTTTTTGATAATGTCAATAATTTCGGAAATAATCGCTCCAAAAGTAAAAAACAATCCCTCTAACTTTTGAACCATAAATTTAGAAAATATGAAAAAAATCTGAAAAGTAGAAGTTTATAAGGACTTTCTAGGAAAATTATTTTGAACTTGATGGAAAGAACAGTTTTTGTACAAAAAAGACAAAAGGGTTCTACAAAATAATTTCTGGACTAAGTTTGTAGTATAATCGTTTAAGCAAGCATTTTTTTAAATTCATAAGTGGGTACACTTATTGTGACGGACGGGAAACTGCAGAACCCTACACTGAGCGTGGCCCGACACGCTCTAGGCCGGTTTTTGTTTGTGGCTCGTGTGCGGCGGTGCCGCCACAAAAAAGCTAGAAGTAGCTTCAAGCTTCTCCAGCCACATGCTGTCGCGCGCTTCAGTTTTTTTTGTAGCCGCTTCTAGCTATTTTTGTGGCGGCTTTTTTTCTGTGGCCCGTGTGCCCCCGACACTAAGGTATGTATACAGTACAGTCGACAAAACTGAAAGCTGACCCTTTCAGTTAAAAAATCTAGTGTCGTACTTTTTATGATAAAATCTAAGTATTAGGTAGCTCCAAAATCAAAGTCAAAAGTTTTTTATTTCACATAGGCCTACATGGGCACTTATAAAACGTCAGAAGCTAGTGTGCTCCAGGTGAATCTAATGGAAATTTTCATTTAGTGTACATATTTTAATAATATTTTTAATATAAGTAAATAAGTAAAATAAATTATGTAGGTATTTATTTTGTACTTACTAAGTAGTAACCGTGTACAATATGTGCTTGATTGGCAACTTAAACACGGGCTCGCACTATTAGCGCCTTGTTCGCATTGGCATTTCCAATCAAGTCTCTAGACTGTTATAAGTACTACTGGTTACTACGGTTTTACTCGCATCGGTAACAAGCCCCAGAATTTCTTCAGTGTGTATATGAAACGCGAAGAAATGGATGTAAAGACTATTTCGACACTTCATTTTAGACCTAGAAAATTTGCCTTGCAACGCATCTCATGATTGAATTTTTTTTGTATGAATTTTAGTTCCTTATTTTTATTTCTGGTTCGTGACAAAAACAACAACTTTTTCATTGTTTCTATTGTTTTATTATCTAGATTAATCGTCCATTATGTAGGAAAATAGTTCGATAGAAATTGCGACTTGATAACAAATAATTGTGTATTATGATTTTAAAACGGTAATTAAAACACTAATTAAATTGTATCCTAGTAAATAGACATTTGATTTTTCCTGTGATATCACAAGATTTGAAGTAGATATCCAATATGCGAGTTTATTTATTTCGATGTAACTTGTTGTGAGCGAGCATGCTTGCCCCACTTTGTCACATATACCTTTTAGACAAGCGCTGTTTGTAATTAGTGTAAATTAAAAGTCAATATACCTACAAAATAACATACAATATCTATATTACTGTCTTCCTAGAACCACACGATGCCTTTCAACTAGATTTGGCCTGCTTCCCTCAGCTAGCCATAGGCGCACACGGCTTCAGGTGGAATTTGTTACCCGTATACGGCTGCAGTTCCTCTTGGGGCCGTTCAAGCGATACACTCTCAAAGTCTGTCCATTTCTGGTTCGCTTTGCGGTTTGACTTGCGGTTAGCTAGACCGCAGAGCGGCCTGAAGTCGTTGTGCGTCCTCATCGGAACACACCGAGGCGCAGCGCCCCAGGCCCGATGTGTCTGAGGTGGATAGGAAAGGTTCTAAGGTGGGTTGGTGTTCTGTGCTCCTTTTCTCCGCCTTTTTTTGCGAAACTCACTCTCTCTTCTCAAAAAATAGGCGGCTTCCACCCATGGATTGGACTGGACCGTGACTGGCCTGGACCGGAAACAAAAAGTACAAAAGATAATCTATTTGTTTACACGTTTATTCGGTTGTAGGAAATGGCAGTTTTTTCCATAATGTCTAGAGTGTATACTGGGTGACAACAGAATTTTCCTTCCCTACCAGTGTACCTATTCTCGCGGTTTTGTTCCCATAGATTACTCCGCAGGCACTCTGATCAGAAGGTACTTCTACGTATTAGTTTGGATTTTAATTTTGTTTATACATCTCAAGATCCTAAGATCCTGGACCTTCGGAAGGCGCCGTACGAAGGGCCAAAGCCAACTCACAGAGGCCCTTTAGACAATTTTCATGGAATGTGATACCAACCGCGACGATTATCCCTGTAGGTACGCTGTATGCTAGATTTTTATTTATTGTTATAGTTTTAATTTCTAGCGTTCTCCTTTGAGCGAGTACCTGTTTCTGCCATGGCTGGGCGCGACCCTGCGCGGTCTATTCCTCCGCCAGGCGCCCACTGCCGGGGCGCTTCTCTACACGATGGCTGTCGTCAACGGCAACATTAACCCACTGTTCCTTACCGGCTTCTCTTTCCTGTTCTGTAAGTTTTTTTCTAGATTTAATATTCCCGCAGCTAGAAGCGGCCGCAAAAAAAAAGCAGAAGCGTGCGGCAGCTTGTGGCCATGCGTGCAGTATCATAATAGACTCTGACGACGAAGGATTAAATGCGCGAATGGCATGGCATTTTGGCCGCCACAAAAAAAAAAAAACTAGCAGTGGCTTCAAGCTTTTTGTTCATGGCGGCACTGCCGCACACAAACCAAAAAAAAGGCCGCCTCAAAAAAAAGCTTCAAGTGGCTTTTTTTTGTGGTCCATGTGCAGGGACCAAGTCTGACAGCACACTATTCGCCATTATCTGTACGTTTGATGTACGGCTGCATTTAGCTTTGTCGACGAAGCGCCTGTCGTGAAGTCGTGTCGTTGCCGCTCGACAGAGTTTCACAGTTTTATAAGCTTCACGCAGGCGTACACCAAGCGTATAATGATAAATACATACGTGTCTATCAAGTTACGCGTGTGGACAATAGACCTTTAAAGACAAAGCTGAAATGTATCATGTGCCAGTAATAATCCTTCATATCTAATTATAGCAACATTGCTTGATGTTTGAAATTATACGATGCTCCTGGCGTTCACAAGGTTTCCAAGAAAGAAAACAGTTTATGTTTGCTTCTGTCAAAACATCAGCCACACATTAGAATGCCCCAAGTGCCCATACACCTATACTTTGGAGGATTTAATGACTGCCACCGATGCGGCTATTAAAGTAGCCTCTAGCCACCTACTGGGCCTAAACAGTTTAATGAGTTTACTAGCGCATCGAAATGGACAAGAAAACAAGTTTTTTAAGACTGGCTCCAAATTAATGTGTTTAAAAAAGACATATCATCAAGCTGCAAGCACGAAAGCCATTGAATCTACTAATTTCTAGTAGATGCAGCGGCTTTCGTACATACTCGTAACTAACTAAGCATACATGACTTTAAAGCTAGAACTAGATACTTTAGACCGACCTACACGTGAACCACGCCTGATTTGTACGTAGAATGTCGTCGCGTGGCGTGGATCTTGGGTAGATCTACATGTCTAGTTCCATATAAAATCTATGAAGCCCGAAGCGTCCAGATCGGCGTACATGGCACACGTGTGCGCAGTGTAGTTCTACCTTTACTTTTAAATAGCTATTCTAATACTCGTGTTGCTTTGCCACAGTATTGGAGGCGCGACTGTGGCTCGAGATCGCTCGTCTGATCCGTGCGCGGTGGGAGCGACGCCAACACGGCATCATGTCGCGCGACTCGGAGTACGAAATCCAAACTCTTTGGAGCAACGAAGACGTGCAGAGCATCGAAGTGCGCAACTATATTTATTAGTAATATATTTATGATTCCAGTAATTAATTACGATAATGTGTTATCATTTTACTTCATTCTCTTTTTTATTAGCTTACCTTATGTGGGATAGATTGCTATGTTGTCCTTCTTAAATACAGTGTGATTTACGACGGGCAACTATGAGTTGCTTTTTTTTAAAACTAATTGTAACTAAGCAACTGTATACCTAGTGCCTAAAGTGTTTTTGAAAGTCTTCGTATCTCGTCTTGTCGATACTGCCTTATGCATGTTGCTGATAATTGTATGAAACAAAAATTTTTGGTGATATTGTCTTTAATTTACATGAACTTTTTGAATGATACTTTTTAATTAACTAATTAATAAAAAATAAAAAGTAGTTTGAGTGTTCTTATTATTTTCAATCACTCAACGAAGCCCCGCTTCGGGTCTTATTTCTGTCCACGGGGTTTAAAGTAAGGCTCATATTCCAGGGTGGTTATAAAAAAAAAAAACAACCGCGATTGGGGTGCTCCCGCCTTAGCCTTCTTATCTTACCCGTCCGTGCCGGGGCGAGTACATTGCATTGGTACCATTGACTTTATTCTAGTAATAGACAAACCCTTTCATGGAATCAATTTTTCAAAATTAAGAAATTTAAAAACTAAAATCCGCTGCAGCGCTACATTGGCATTATGTCGTCTAACAGAACTATTAAAATATAAAGTGCTGATAGCTTTTAGAGGATACTTTCTTCGCGACAAAAATGTCTTAAGCGCCATGAATTTCGTCTTACGCGTTTAGTTCAACATAGTGTAATGATATGTTAACTATATAGGTAGATTTTTATACCGCAGAAGTGACACAGCTTTTTGCCTACAATACTTACATAAAAACATTACAAAAACACTATATTTCAAAATTTTACAATAGTCCTCGTTAGTGCAAAGTCAGAAAACTGCGTTCTACTAGTTTAATAAATCGGTGAATTCAAAGTCGTGTAAAATATTGAAACCGTATCGTCACTCTGAAGAACAGCTAACCTGAGAGAATCAAGATCAGGACTCCAAGTTGGTAAAATTGAGAAATAAAACAAACAACAACGGTAATAATAACTACTAGGATTACTATAACTGCCCCTCCTCCTCGTGCCGGACCATGGCCTCAACCAAGGCCGGGCGCGTGAGGTCTCGGCCGCCGATCGCCTTCACGAGCGCACGGCGATGCTTCGCCCAAGCAGGGCACACCTCGACTGTGTGCTCCACCGTGTCCTCAGGGCATTCCGCACAATGGCGAAACCGGGTAAATACCTAAATGGTGAGTATTTACTTTTTCGATTTTTTAAAGTCTTTTATACCTACTTACATTTTTTAAGGAATAAAAAATGTATTATCAAATATGTTTTATGCATGAAATGTAAATGGTTTCGGCAAAGAATAGTTTTCTACGAACAAATCATTTAAAAGTTGCATATCCGTATATTTAATTTTTTTTTTATTGTTGATAGGTTCGCGCTTGACCGCTATCTCAACTGATGGAAAGCGACGATGCCGTCGACGATGTATGTAGTGTTATATTTGGGGGTTTATATTACTTAGATTATAATAGTTTTACTTAAAAAACCATTTGAATATCACAGCATGTTATAACAAATAATTATTGATAAACTACATTAGTTAAACGTGACAAACTCTTGAGTATGTCAAATGAAGAACGGAAACGGGAAAAGGTATACTTATGCTCAAAACTAGTGACAATGAAGATCTTTGTTATTAACTAAAAATCCACCATATTCACTTCAAAATAAGATTGAAGTCAATATTTAAAAAAACATGCTGACTTGTCGCCTCACGTTAAAGGAAATACATTCTGATTCCAAATTAAGTGAAAAGAACAACGAAAGAAAGAAAAATATTTTATTTGGTATATGTACACAGATCCATACAATGTAGAAACAACATGTAAAACAATTGAGATAAAAATATATACATATAATATTAAATATTACTATGTTATTTACTTTATACAAATTTGAAACTCAGTTGAAGAAATTTTACACATGCAAAAGTTACAGTTAAACTTCATTAAACAAAAAAAAAATCAGGCGTTGACACGTGAAAACATATGAAAGTGGCCGAACTCAACTAAATTTTATTAAATAAAACGTTCCAAACAGCGTTAAAGGTTTTTAATCATGCTTTTGGGTATTTACAGGGTAAAAACCCGATGGACCTTTAGCCACCACCCATCTCTAGTCTTAGAAATAACGGTTTAGTCTAAGACGACTTGTCTCTGTGTGACGAAGTGAGCGCAGGCCCTTAAATAAAATGATATATTTTCTAACATACTATTACAATATTAGAAGCTATTAAATTACTTGAACAACCAGTAATTTTACTTATTATTTTGAAGATAAGGGATAGCTTAATAATTTTACTTACTTGGCTACAGAATTAAAATTATTTATGTCCAGATTCACTTACTTTTAAATTTATAAGCGCCGCTCTCACACTGCATGAACAAAATTGCACTAAAGTCATCAATGTGCAGTTGTCCATAATACAGTACAACTGATTCGAATGAAGTGAATGTTTGGCACGCCTAATCTGGTGCGTAGTACATATATATCGATGATTGGTAAACACCTAAAATGCATTTGCTCATCGTTTTAAAGGTTAATCGACCTTGTTTATTTGTATTTATAGACCAAAATCTTAATATTTCACACATTGCCAGTGGACCAGCAGGTACTGTTATCCTTAGGAATTGTACAGGTCTTTGTGGCGACCCCTGAGCCTGGCTTACGTCCTGCAGTGGTCATCTTTCGACTGAAGTACCTAGTGTTATTATCTACTAGACGAGTTTTGGATGGGGGACTAGGTTAGTCTTCTGTGTACCTACTGCTAGTAAATCAATCAATCAATCATTAAATATTTTTTTATTTAGTGCAAAAATTCGTTTTTCAATTACCGACTTTATTACGTTGACAAAATAAATATTTTTTATTTACAATTTCACCACAGCTTTGCCAATATTTTCACCCAATAGCATTCCTATAAAAGCATCAGGGATCTTGTCAAATCCTTCAGTGATATGCTCTCGTGGCTTCAACTGTCCACTGTGAATCCATTTAAGAATCTGATCAAATGCTTCTGGAAATTGGTCTCGATGTTCCCAAACTACGTATCCTCTAATACTTAATCGTTTAAACAATATGGTCGGCTGCAAGATGCTTACTTTTGGTGCATTATTTGGGTCCGCGTGGTAAGAGCTGATGCTGCCAATGACGGCGACACGTCCATACATATTCATCTGGCTCATAATCACACTGCTGAGCTCACCTCCAACGTTATCGAAGTAACTATCAACACCTTCAGGAACAGCTTCCTTTAATGCAGCCGAGACATCAGCAGTCTTGTAGTTTATTGCCTTGTCGAAACCGATGGATTCCAGCCACTTCACTTTATCATCAGATCCAGCAAACCCAATGACCTTGCAGCCCTTGATTTTCGCAATCTGGCCAACAATTGAGCCCACTGCCCCAGCAGCGCCTGTCACCACCACTGTTTCACCAGCTTTGGGTTTACAGTGTTCCAGGAAACCAAAGTAAGCAGTAGCGCCTGGCATTCCGACGGCACCAACTGCCAAAGAATTTGACAATCCATTCATGTTGGGTACCTTATAAATATGCCCGGCGTCCTTGTCGGGTACCTTAGCGTCGAGTATGCAGTAATCACACCAGCCCAGATGAGAGACGACTCTGGTTCCGACCGGGTAGTTGGGGTCCTTCGATTCTTGCACTAAACCGACTTGGTAGCCAAGCTGGTCGTACTTTTCAGGTGAACTATGAAACCGTAAGTATGGGTCCACACTCACCCATTCAGCTTTGACGAGGATCTCTCCATTCTTGAGCGCCGGTAACTCATACTCTACAATTTCAAAATCTTCACGTTTGGGTAATCCCTTGAATTCATTAATGACCACATATTTCCGTGCCTTAACCATGGTATCCGCTCTTGAACACTTGACAAGCAACTGACTGGGGGATAACAAAATATGTTCTTGTTATATCTACTCGTAATGCCAGTATCGTAAAACTGCTGCATGACTTGCATAGGCATTGTTTGTCAAAGGATAAGAATTAAAGTGACATGTCGCTTTTGTACATTGTTGTTTACTGATAACATTTCAGTCATTTATGATAACACTGTGCTGCATCACTCAGAACATTAAATCTACCTACCTATGTTATAATATTTGACTACTAAGATAAAGGCTGTACCTATTTTAGGCAAATTGTAACAGAAGGTCGAGTGCTCGTAAGATATGAATGACCGCAGGCTTGTGCGCGGCCATATCCTATCCGTCTAGTAAAAGCACCAAGATAGGACTATCTAGGTGCTACTACTAGACGATTAATAAATATGATTACGCGATTGCGATTTGCGGTCTTTGCAGCTCAGTTTTAGATTGTATGAACGTTGTACGGTTACAAAAGTTATTCAGCACATAAATATGTCCCTATTTACCGAAACTAAGTGCTATAGTTTTCAAGTTTAAATACCTGATTGCATGACTATTATCTACGTGAAATGACGGTAATTGACGGAACTTCTAATAATAATAAAATTCTAAACAGTTATATTGGTCACTTTTTTAATTAAAAACAAATTTTAAAATTCTTTAATATTACTATAATATTGTGTTTATTTTAGATGTTTAACTTCCATTAATTATTCGTCGAGCTCTTGTCACCGCCGGGGTACCTGCCGTATTAGAACCAAATGGTTTGGTACGTGACGATGGGAAGAGACCAGATGGTATGACGTTGGTACCTTGGAAGGTGGGTAGGCCTCTGGTGGACGCAACCTGTGTCGACACCCTTGCGCCATCCCATATTCCAAGTACGGCAGGCTGTGCTGGCGCTGCCGCTGCTGCTGCTGAGACCCTTAAACGGCGCAAGTACTGTAACCTTATTGGTAATTACAGTTTTGAGCCGTTTGGGGTCGAAACACTTGGTTCGTGGGGTCCGAGTGCGCGTCTCCTTTTCAAGGAAATTTCACGCCGACTGATCGACACTTCACGTGACCAGAGGGCTGGCTCGTTCTTCGCCCAAAGAATTAGCATTGCCATTCAACGTGGCAATGCTGCCAGTCTTCTGGGCACATTTCCGGATGACAGCGATGTGGAGGAGTACTTTGACGCCTGAGCGTACTTTGTCATTTTGTATTATATTTATGTACATAGTTAGGTTTTAGTATAAATAGTTTATTTAGTATTTAAGTTTTTTATGTACATATGTATATTATAATAACTAAATAAAAATAATTTTAAATAAAAATACAATATCATACCGTAGGTAAATTGTAAAGAAAACCTCAGTAAAACGTCTGACTTCATCCACTTTAGAGATCTGGAACACATATCAAAACTTGCCAAGGACATCTAGCCCTATCAACATCATCAAACTAGTTGTGAACTATCTTAATGACCACAGCATCAGAGGTAAGCTCTCAAACACCACTTGCGTCCAAAAATTTGAGCAATTCAGCGTTCACAGGGTACTGTTTTGGGACCGCTTATTCTTTAACCTTTACCAATAGGTACGCATTTGATTTTTGAATACTGAGGATTTTTAAGTAAGTACCCAAAGATACCTACAGTTACCTACTTATAAAACATTCTGGGATATCTACTAGTTTAAAACTAATAGAAACATAATTTTAAAATTCAAATTTTTCTTTTTCTATAAGTTATCGTTAATTCACCTTGTCTCATTGCCGTTTTAATTCCTCAGCTAAAAGTTATACATAATTATAACTGTTAAAAATCAGCCCACTGCTGGGGTCGCTGATATGTTTGAAAGAGTCATCTTGGCAATAGAATGCAAATAGTAAATGAAGGAACATAGGAGGGATTTAGTCAGTAAAATTCTGACTCACCCTCTTGCCTCAGAGCCAGAGAAGTTATTTGATGATTTTTCGCCTCAAAACATCTCATGCCACCTAAAACAGGGTTCTCTTCCTAAGTCGGGAAAAACGGAACTCATAAAGGATCACATTGTTGTCTTTCAAGACCTTTTTTTTCAAGAAAGCGTAGAGGTACGGAAGCCTAGGTGCCCTAGCTAGACTTAATTGCACTTGCCCGATTTCTTATTTAATTTCATTATTCCCTTTTGCACAACTTGATTTAGCGACACTTAGGATATAAAGTATATAATATACTATTACTAGGGACCCGCCCCGTATTCGCACGGGTGCAATGCTGATATTAAAATGATCTCCGAAAATATTTTATTTTATTTACGACATAACATTACAAACTTCTAAAATTATCAGTGTTTCATTTCGTTTTTATAAACCTACCTCTTCAATAATTTTATTTATTTAAAAAACTGTATCTAAATCCGATCTAAGATAAATATTTAAGATACATATTATTTAAGGATAAATAGGGACAGACAGCGGGAAGCGATTTTGTTTTATACTATGTAGTGATACACTAGAGGGAGGCCTGTGCCTGTGCTCAGCAGTGGACACCTTTTTCGATTAACCATGCAACAATTAACATTTCTCTATTCTGTAATACATAGGTTAAGAAAACAAAATTATAACGTATTGAAATCTTTTTAATCCAAAAGCTAAAACCTAATACCATAAAAGTGCTTAAAAATAAAGACTGACCTAGAAAATATACAACTATGTACTAAAATTAATACTAAACTTCAGTTACAAAATACAAATCACTAAAAATATTTATCACAATCGACTTTGGTATCTACTAAATCGAGTCTTTATTAAGATATCGATATTATTTTGTGTCATGACATGAATCATCATTTTTATCATCTTAGGTATTTATATTACATATTCATACTAGGTGTGGGATTTATAAGAGATTTTAACCTCGTGATCGACTAAAAACATCGACTTTATGTCCTGCGGCCCTTACCATGACGTGTTAAAATGACAAGTGTGCGAGCGAGAAAGAGGGATGGAGCTATACGTCATCATGTATAGCACTCTTGGACATATGCCTCCCCCATGTGTCGCCACATTGAAAGATCCTGCGCGTCCCGCATCCATCGGATTTCCACAACCTTGAAACCAGGCAATCGGTCCACTTTGTCGTAAGCCTTCCAACGCTGTGCTTTCCGGTACGCGGTCGCTACTCCAGAACCTTTCGGGTCCAACGGTCATCTGTTCTGCGAGCAATGTGCCCTGCCCATAGCCACTTAAGGCGCTATACATATAGCTCAATGTAGCCCCATCCCTTTAACAGTTCAGTTTAAAGTCGTGAAACGATCTTGTAAGGCCCAGTAGCTTCATAGACGCGTTTTCATCACTATACGCTTGGTGTCTAATTAAACTCTGTCGATAAAGCGACACCGTCGCGTCGGCGTCGTGCCGTCAAGTCGTTGTTCAGTTGCCAAAACGTATCTTAAGCGCTCGGCGTCAGAGTGGGGATCGCTTTGCGCATTCCATACATTGGCGAGCCAATCGTCTTCGTTGTTAGATACATGCAGCAACGCTGCGTACGAATCAGGAGTGACGTCTATGACACGATGGCGCGACGAGCCAATAACTGACACTCCCCGCCCCCGCGTTTCACTTCGCACCACTAAAGAGACCGAATATATTTGACTTCTACGCAATCGCTCAAGATCCGTGATGGCAACTCTAACTTCATCGACTGTGTTTCATAGTTTTGTATGTAAGCTGTGATCAGACGTACATCAAGCGTATAATTACGAAAACGCGTCTATGAAGCTACGCGTCTGTGGACAGTAGGCCTTAGAGTTAGAGCTCTTGGTAGGAACTCTGGTCCAAATTATAATGATTTTAGAAAAAAATAGTGATTTGAAGCGTTATTTTTAACCAACTTAAGTATAAGTAAATGTCATTTACTAGCTACCGTAAATAGCAATTACGTGATAATAAAATTTATTTTAAGTAGCATGAGTGGACTCAATCAATAATGTTGGCATAATGACTTTGCATGTTTAATGTTCAAAGTTTAAGTCCCAGATGACGCAATTATGTTATTTAGGTATACGCTGGCCTGACCACTACCTCAACTGACTAAGCGATGATGTGGTCGACGATGGATAACGCTTGCCAAGAAATAATTACTTGACATAAACACCTTCTAGTTGTTGCTATCAGGAAATATAGGCTCTGAACTGCTTCGCTGTGCCTACGCACAAGTTTTGTGTTCCTAAAACGTTTTGTGCGTATGGGTTGTATCTGTTCCTGCACAGTGTTACTTTTTAGGGACTACTCACACTTATTCAGCTCTATTCAGCTTATGTCCATAGAAAACAACGATTTTGTATGGAGACGCGTACGCATCCATTCAGCTTTCCGCGTTTATGGTATTATTAAAGTAATAGTTTTATTAATATAATATTAGTAATAGTAATAATTATCTAAAGCATTACGCCGCTGTATGCGGCTGATAGAAGTAGAACTGTATAAGTCTAAAAATGACCAAAATCTTTCAGCGAAACGCGAATAGAGCTGAATAAGTGTGCGTAGTCCCTTATTCACTAGATTATTTATTTATTTTAGGAGTTTTAATCATTTGCCTGTCGTTGGTTGCCGGCGCAGCGGTTAGATATACATACTTAACGTGACTAAGCGGGAATTAGGAAAATAGATGAAAACTAAAATTCATACATTGACAACAAAAAAGTATGTGAGCGAAAAGACTCGGTATCCAGAAAACCTCTAATCTAAAATGGGGATTGGGCCGAGATGATAAGTGGGCTAAAGGAACTTCAAACACTTGACGATATCAAGACGAAGATGGCAGTATGAGCTCGACTCGAACGGAAAAATAAATGCAAAGAAAGTGGAGAGAGAGAGCTTTCATTTTGTAGCGGGATAATACATATTTATAAGCTAGTTGGTGACACTAGCTTTTTCGGACACTGTCTACCGTTCATGGCGCGTAGCATTCATCGCAATAAGGGGAGATTTCGTATTGTGCTACAGATACATAACTAAGGGCCCAGCTTGGCTTTGCTTGGGATATATAGATTTTTGTGTGCATACGGTACGTCTGAGAACAGATTACAGAATATTTTTCATCCTCCTAACCCCACCCTTCATTTTTTTTTGTTTGATAATTTATATGAGAGAACGTTTGCCGGGTCAGCTTGTATTCTTATCTAGAAAACTTTGTAAAACATCACTGTCATAGAACTATTTGGTGTGTTAACCATGTTTTTGGACAAGCAGCGAGTGTCACCAAACAGTGCATTTGTGTGTGGGGTTCATGGGCGAGCCGGGTGGGCACCGGAACTCGCGCGCGAAGTCATGCGAGTTGGACAGCGTGCCGATGACGCGGAAGCGGCCTGGCGAGTGCACCGCCGTCTTCAGCTTGTTGCGCATCGCTTCCGGTCGCATTGCTCCGCACCACACCTGGAGATAGTGAAATTTCATGATTGTATTATTTTTAACACGCTAATACATATAAGCTTCACCTGTATGTTTGTAACCAAAGCCTTTGAGCTCGATTTTGACCTACTTTGGGCAATCAGATGAAATGAAAAATAAAAATATAGTTTAAAAAAAAACTAAAAAAACACGCTTTCATAGCACATCAAACTAAAAAGTGTTTCTGAATCACATCACTGATCAATCGAATATAAGCGCCTGCACCACTACCTACTTAGCTTCTTAAATTGTTTTATTTCTCGAGGTTACTATTATAGTAAAACTTGCCAGTTCGAATTACTAAAACGTTTTGTGTTCTCCTGAGGATTGGATTAAAAATAAGTAAATCATGGTACCGACGTAGGTCTTGTCACACCTGTGCAAAGTTGAGGAAGAACAGCTGCGTGTGAGTATGGTTGAGTCCAGGCAGCGTCTCACCGTTGACGCCGTGTCGTTGTACCCAGTGCAGGTACGCGCGAAACGCCTGCTTCACGCCACCGTTGTCTGCTATGTTCTCACCCTGGGTATGTAGAATAGAAATGTATATTAGTCTGAGAATATTAACACAAAAAACAATACAATAACTGATGCTTGTAAGTTTACAATCTTGTATTTGTGCACTCTCACGCACGATAGAGAATTTCTATTGTAGGGCAAAGTTTTCTTTTATTATAATAAGGTGTAAAGGACAGGTCTTTGCAGACTTTAAGGGCTTGTTCAGTAGACGAAACTGAACAACCTTCCACAAGATTTATTTCCGGAAACGAAAACAAAAATTGGCCTCTTCATACAAACTGTCTATTTGCCCAATCAAGTTCATAAGAGAGAGGCCGATCTTTTTTTCTTCTCGATCTTGTTGAAGATTGTTCAGTTTCGTCTACTGAGCAAGCCCTCGAAGTTTGCGGAGACCTATTATCCCTTACACCTTGTATAGGTACCTAATAATAACAATGTATCTTTAACCTTTTTTTGTACCACATTGACAGTAGGATCCATTGAACATATCCGTAGCATGCATCCGTCCTTATAAAATAGGTGTTTTTTTTTTTTGAGGTAGAAAATCATCTAATGACTTTTTCATGAAAAGTGAGAGGGCGTGTCAGACTTTTATTGACTAAAACCAAATCTCTATGTTCCTTCTCTGCCTTTGCGTTTCAGAACCAGGGTTTTCCCTTACGGAAATAAACCTATGACCCCAATGCAGCAAGGTGAGGCTTAAAGCCCGAAGACAAAACTCTCCTGTGTATTAACGCACACCATCTAACTTTACATTGACCTCAGCCTCCGCATACCACCCGTGCTGCTCGATCAAAGACTGCGCGCGGCGATAAAAAGCTTCTATCGCCGAGTCTATACACCGCTAAATTTTAATTGTTTTAATCCCGTGGAAGGTGGATCCGGTACATGAAACACTATCGATTTATAAAGATAAAATTAAAAAATAAAGTACCTTTTTTTCAAAACTCGTATTAATTTACGCATGAACGAAATTTATTTCTTTAAGAAAACGTCAGCGAAGCGAGTTCAATGACCTGTAGTTAATAGTCGGCGTTGCGTACAACCTCCTCCACATATCAAATATACAGATCAACCCTCCACGGGATTAAAACGATCAAAATTTAGCGGTGTACATATAGATAAATATTATCAGAGGTATAAAATCAAGACTGACCTGAGTATTAACACCATCCAGCTTCATATTGACCTCAGGCACCACATACCGCCCGTACTGATCGATCAAGCACTGCGCGCGACGATGAAAGGCTTCTATCGCTGAATCTGACCACCAGCGATGAAGGTTGCCGTCGCAGTCAAATAGCCGGCCTTTGTCGTCGAAGCCGTGGGTTATCTCGTGACCTGAAAAGGGAATGGGAAGCACTGTCTTCGAAAAAGAAAAAAATAGGCTGAAGAATTAAGAAATCATGTGATAGCTTTGAGGAAGTAACTTACACTTTTGACAGACTTACTTCCGGTTTTTGCCAGAGGTATTGATTGGGTAGAGGTAATAAAATATGGGCCCGGGTCCTCCTCTAGGGTCTCTACGTTCGCGCTCAATTTTTGCTATTATCAAAAACCGTAAACGAAGAAGGATTAACTAGACAGGACATAACTCATTCGAAATAACTTATATAGCTTTAATTAGTTGACAATATTAGGAAATGTAAAACCGTTTCCAGTGCTGAAACATATTCATTGCACCCTCTATATTATTACCAAAGATCCTTAGCGTCCCGCATCCATCGGATTCCCGCAACCTTAACCAGGCCATCGGTCCACCTTGTCGCAAGCCTTCCAACGCTGTGTCTTCCGGTACACGGTTGCCACTCCAGAACGTTTCGGCCCCAACGGCCATCTGTTCTGCGAGCAATATGCCCTGCCCATTGCCACTTAAGTTTGGAATATGATATACTTTACCTATAACAACTCCAATGCCACCGTAGTTCAGTGACCTGGGGAAGTGCCTGTGATAAAAGGGAGGCTGTAGGATGCCAGCTGGGAACATGATCTGGTTCTTATTACGGCTGTAGTAAGCGTTCACCACGGCTGGGGCAGTGTTCCAAAGGGTCTTGTTGACCGGCTGACCGATTCTAAAACAATAAGACTAGGCTAATAATGTATTATCGTAAAACACTTCTTTATGTGTTGCAACTAAGAGCTGAGAGAGCTGAGTGGCGTCTTGCCAATGGCGGAGGTAACTGCAGCCGACAACACGGGGAGGCGGCAGCCGTCGACAAGCGCGCGGGAGCTGTCGACGTGTGTGTCAAGCAGGGTTCGGAAAAATCCGATTCTTAGAATAAATATCAATAATTCGATTTTTTTAAATATATCCAATATACCTATATCCAGGCTAAGAAAAAGAAGCAAATTTAATTCTGTAAGGGGATTATCCTTTCAATCGTGGAAATCACAGACACAATAGAAAGACAATAGGTGCGCGAACCCTGGCGTTCGCTTGGGGTTTAATGAATTAAACACTTAAAAATGTGAAAGGAATTTGTAAAATAACATAAGTGTCAAATTACTACATCTTAAATTAAAAAAAAGTAACAAAAGAATTTTGTAATGTTTATTTGAGAAATATTTTTTTTTAATGAACACTTAAAAAAGCAAGTACCTATTTATCGGAGCTGAAGCTGTACGACTCTCGTGTGGTAAAACTTATGTAGTGGGGGTGCTAGTTTGGGAAACAATCAAAATTATTCCGAATTGTAGTTTTTCGCTACGTTATGCAAGGGTAAAATCAATCTCCAAAAGTTTTAGTTCAGAAGACAGTATAAAATCCATTGATATATATCAAGATAAAAATCAATTGCTATATCATGATATATCCGCTGATATATATTGGCGAACCCTGGGGTCAAGTGTCACGGCTGCAGTTACCTCCGCCGTTGGCAATATGCTGCCTCGTGTGTATTAGCTTTAAGAGATTTCTGATATCTATCTATTTATTAGTACATACGGAAAAAATATAGATCAAAATGATAGCATCCTTAAGTTTGAATTTAGAATTAACAAATCATAAGAAAAACCATTAATTAAGATTGCTTTGCTTTAATACCGCTACATATCAGATTCAGGCAGTGTTAATATATATGTATACAAGTAGTATGCACGATACATAAGTTTTACTAACGTGAAAATGTATCTGGTTTCTTGATCACCTGTATTACTGGTTTAGAGATGAATTGCCACACTGAACTACCAACACGTTACATCAACTAGACATTTGATACAAAACTGCAATGAACTTTCTGTGCAACCTACGGAAGAGACTCAATTTATTCAATGTATATTTAACTTACCGTGATTGCTCCATCTTTGTTAAATGTTGGAGTATATTCAAAATGTTCTCGAAATATTTGTCTGGATGTATCTTTACTTCTTTATATCTATCGTCCAACTCTTTTTTGTTCAAAATGAAATCGGGATACCCTATCCTCAGCATCATGGCGTCTACTTTATGTGCTGCTAGCTTCTTCGTCTTATCATCAATCCAGTCTGTCATATGGAGTAGTTCTCTAAATGACTGCTGTATTTCCCTTGTCATGTATAATGTGTCGTTTTTGCTCATTTCGTCAAAGTATTTTCTGACGAACATGGAACCCAATGCCATCCCCATGTTGGAGTTCACTTGTGAAACACAGTTTTTCCATCTCGGCGGCGCTTGCTCTCGTCCAAATAGGATGAAATAGAATCTGAAACATGATCTATTGGTTACTTCTGATACAGTCAGGTTATCGAAAACAATATAAAACTGGTACAGACAGTTGCATCAATTGGGTATCACTTTCACATTAAAATACCTTAGAAAATGGGTTAACCAGTAGATGGCACTGTCTGTACCAAAACATTCAAGTTATACTGAGTTCACAATAAAGATTTACTCACTGTTGTTTCGCAGATTGAAATCTGTCATCGAGGTTGTTCACTCTGTGTCTCACAAATCTCCAGAGCAGGTAATTTGCCAAAATACTCGGGTCAGTGTCATGAATCAATTGTACTAAGTGCTGCCAATAAGAACATGTTAGAGTGAGTTAAAAGTGTAAGGAAATGTATGATTCATCTTTTAGTTTAAAAATCTATCTACACTTATTTATTTATTAAAATAAAGAGGTAAAGTTTGTTTTTTTTTGTTTAGGAGATAATCTCTGAAAGTACTCGTCCGATTGCTAAAATTCTTTCACCGCCAGAAAGCTGATTTATTTCTGATTGACATAGGCTGTATTGTATGTACGCGGGCGAAACCGCGGGCAAAAGCTAGTTGTCTATTAGAGAATTATTTTTGCTATCATCTACACGTGTGCCGAGTATTATACTCATCCGTTCACATTTTCATTATATTAAGATAAGCTTTTTTTTGGTTTCAATCACTCTCAATTAATACATCGAAATGAACATAATTATGTTCAGTAATAACATAATGCCCGGAACTCACATAATTGTTTAAATCTAGATAAACTATGGGACATTTAATATTAAAGAACTACTTACCCTAACATAACAAAGAGCAAACAAGACAACAGTTTCATTAGAGTGGACGGTTCTGTTCATCACGATACACAGATATCGAGTCCATTTCACTTCTGGCACCAACTCCTCCAACTTTCCTAGAGGCATCCTTCGGTACAGTTCCGATACATTCCTCCTGTCTTCTGGTGCTGACGTAATCTTTGCTAATCTGGAATAGTTGAAAATACTTACTGGTTTTCTTGTCGTGTTTATTTTTTTCCAGGCTACAGTAAAGCCAAAGGAGGATTATGATTTTGACAGGCTATGTATGTACGTGACTATGTTCATCTGTTCTCTCTTAGCTCCTAATTTACTTATCGGAAATCGACATAATTATGAGCTATCGTTAGAACCGTCTTAATTGCATAGGCTATGACGAGTTCCAAAACTCGATAAGGCGCCCTCTAGCGGACAAAAAAATACGCTGTGTTTGGTATCATTTCAAAGGGCTTCACTTGTTCATTTCCAAAATATTGTTCAAATTTAAAGTAACGCCCTCTAGCGGACAAAAAGTAATGTGTTAAAAAAATGTTAAGATAAACACCGTGTATTATTTGAAAGGGCTTCACTGGTACTTATCAAAAAATATCATTGAAATTCAATGTGGTGTGCTCTAGCGGACAAAAAGTTTTGTGTTAAAAAAAAATACATATGACGTGTTTGGTATCATTTGAAAGGGCTTCACGTAAATAGTATAGGAGCACAGTGATTTAACACCAAAATTGTTTAAATAAAAACAACAAAAGTACAAACTAAAACCCGACTACGACAAAAAAACGATACGGAAAAAGTTTTAGTTTTTACTTTTTTAACTTCATGTACAGTTATGATACATTAGTGGACTTAATGTAACAAGACGTTTTCTTGGTGAAAACATGGAGGTGTAGTCTTTTAAAACCCACTCGGTTAACATCTGATAGACACTACTTGATTATTAACTTATAAATAATATTTAGAATCGGAATTAGCACCATTCATGCTAATAAAAGTCAAAATAATAAACTAATAATTAGATAAAAGTTTTGTGTTTAATGTTTCATCCACAATGAATGTTGGTGAAACATTCAGAACAAAATGTTTTATGAGACTATTTTTTCTGCATTTGATATGGATATGTAGAAGTCTTACTTTATTTCAAATTCAATAAGCTCATCTGCACTTTTTTTGACGTGATCAGGATCACCTCCCAGTAATATTGCTATTTTCGTTAAGTAATTTTTATAAGCAGTCAAGTACACTTTATTTGAGTCTTGTAAGAAATAATCCCGAGTTGGTAAACCTGCAATTACACAATTAACATTTGTACTGCAATGTAACCAGAAGTTAATTATTACTACTACAAAATATAAGAAATGAAAATGACGCTACCCAAGCTCGTTTGGTCAAACTGAATAACAAATTCATCAGAGTTTTTAATATCAGGTCCAACCCATTCTGATATAAGGATATCGTTATTGTATAACCTCAGTTTTGCCATTAATTCCAGCCAGTCAAATTTGCTGGAATTCCAAGTAGGTTTTAAGATTGGCCAGCCACCGAGAAGGTCTAATAAATCCACGAGTGGTTGATGAGCACGCTTTTCTAGGATACCATAATTCATGCAAGATTTAAAGAGGAATCGTGCTTTCAGAGCAGCATCACCGTTGGCCGGATCGTCTCCTGAAGGCACTTTCGTCAACGTTTTAGCCAATGTTGTTGGGTGCATTGTCTTTTTTCCCACTATTATTGCGGTTTCTCTTTCTTTTCGTCTTTTATATCTTCGTTTATATACTTCATTTTCTGAAGGAATTTTCGTTTTAGCTGACATTGTTGTCGTCTGCCTCATATTTTGTCCTGTTATTAATGTCGTCTCTCTTTCTCTTCGTCTTTTATATCTTGCTTTATATGCCATTAATCTCCTTCCTTTCCGTATTTCTTTAGACTGAATTATATATTTTCTTCTAGATATTTTATTTTGAGATCCTGCGTCAGATTTAATTGCAAATCTTTTCTTTTTAAGTTTATGATTACGAGAAAGGTACTTTTTTATTTTAGAAATTGGTTTCAATACTTGTTTTGATTTTTTGTCTAAATATCTACGAATACGGTAGACTATTTGCGTTTTTTCTTTATCGGCAGTACTATATCGGTATTCTTCAGCTGTGGTGTTATTATATAAATCTTTTGATTCCTCTGTGTCCGAAGTTTCTGATAGAAGCGGCAGCTTCTGCTCCTCGCATGGAAGCTTCATCGACAGTAAGAAATTATCTTCTAAATCTAAATTAGATCCTGGATACTTGCAGGGAATCTTATCCTTAGTTTTAAATTCTAATAATTCTTTTAGGACGGTGTCTAAATTTTCTCTTAGCATTTCAAAGGTATCATAGCTGAAAACAATGAATGAAATTAATTCAGTATTTTGCTTACTTCTCAAATACGTAAAAATGTGATAAAATTCCAATAACAAACCCTGCTTTATCAGCTGGGATGGGATTGAGTGCAGCCCAGTTCCCACATGCATACTGATAAAAGTCGTGACACGGGTCTGCTTCGGCATCCATGTATTGTTTCATTATATTTGCTTGTGTAGTTCTGATCTGATCTCTGTCACCTTGACCCTTCCAGAATGCGTGAATACCTAAATGGAAACTATTAGGTTTAATATCTCTGAACTCGTGATGTTCAAGTTAGGTCCTACACAATCAAAGTACACTGGCACGTTGTCGTACGACTAACCTTGGCTCGTTTTCGACAAGAGTCAATTGAATAATTCGTATCAGAACGTACAAACTATTATCGAATTGATTTAGCGCTCTATCGTACAATGGTCAGGAAAATTATTTAATGGTTCTAGAATTACCTGTAAGAGACGAGGAACTAGAATTAAACCGAGTGCTCATTTGACTGTCCGCATTGATAAAGAAGAAGCCTAACTAGGCATAATAATGTTGTCTAAGATTGGCTATCGGCCTGCTGTCTTTTTATTTCACATGTAGGCTAAAGTCAAAACGAGCGGAGCAATAAAGATGAAGGTTTGAATGTAAAAGTATATGTTTGAAAATGAAGACAAAGAAAATGGATAATATATTTTATTAATTGTAATATAGCGATAAAAGACTATGGAGATGACAAGATGGTAAATAGAGCTACAGCTCACGTGAGCTGTACATTTTTACTTCTGTGTACGTACACAGAAGTAAAAATGTACTGAGACGACTCTAAGTGAATTGTGGTAAGCCAAACATTTTTTCTTTACAAATAAACTGCTTCTATATATATTACGTACCTGCGTAAGACGTGGATGGTTTGTATATGTGTGCGGACGATATCATCTCGGCCTCTTCCAGTTCAGGCTGGCCACGTACCTGCTCCACGACGTCATCTAATGGGCCTCTGTCCACGTGCATCTCCGGACGAACTATGCTATTCAATAAACCATTATTATGAAACTTGTGTGGCAGGCGCCTGTCAGTAATCTTTGACTTAGATTTGATCATTTTTTGTTTCAAAATAAATTTCTAAGCCGAATATTTAGATGCAAAGATCTCATTTCGCAACAGGCCACTGCTATCGTAAAACGTTTGAAGCTTGTAAACACAAGGCTATTCTTTTCTGACTATTTCATAATCAATAGATGTAAAAAAGAAGAATAAAAAAAGTTATAAAATTAAAATAAAGGTTCCGCAAGTTCTTCAGTTTGGTTGGCAAAGCGTTTGGTTGAGTAATGAAGTCTTTGTTATATTCGTGTTGTTATTTTATATGTATAAATAGTACGGTAAGGGACTTATTACAGGCTTATAACGCTTACGTACCTCTCAATATCTCTATCTTCGTCGTCGTATTGATCACTTGAGTCTGAATTCTCGTATTCCTCTTCAGTTTCACTCTCACTTTCATTATCTTCGTCACTGTCCTCACTCCCCTCGTCTCTATGCATCCGATTAGGTCTTTCTCTGCTAAAAATGGGAGATACATTTTCCTGAATTCACCAGGTAGTTACGCATTCAATGTAGCATATTACAGGGGTGCACTTTTTACTCACAAATAAAGGTTGAGTACAAAGAAAGCTTTTTGTTTAAATAAATAAAAACAACTTACTCATAGTCTTGTGAGGTGAACCTGAAATGGCTCATTCGCTTAACCCTGGTCGGTGTCGCATGCTGCTTGTCTGAAGAACCCCATATTAGAATATCACTGGTCACATTACCCTCGTAATATTCTCGTTTGGAATTCGCATCCGAACGAGCTAGCACTATCTCTTCAGGTGGCAGAAACGACGTACGGAACCCTTGGAACACATCCCTTTCTTCAGGATCCACTTCACCGTCCAACCGGGTGTAGACTCTAGGGACGTTTTTAATAGTATATTGGTCAGAGGGATCGCCTAATGAGTCATTAGGTCTTTTGATAAGGAAGTATGCAACAGCGACGAACGCAGCAAACGTTACGACAGAGATGAATCTACAGAAAGTTGCACTTTTCGCACTTGATTTGACTGATACGGTTTGTGATGGGATCCGCGTGTCCACGCGCGTCATGGCAGCTTCTGACTGACAGAGTGCGCCGGACATTCGTAACTGGAACATCATACATAGCCATACGAACTGCGTAGTGTTTCATCGTAATCTTGACCCTGTTGTTGCAGCCGGCAAGTAAATTGCTTACAATCAACAACGTAATTTATGGATACCAGTTATTTTTAGCATACACCGTTTAAAGGATAAGATTTTTTATAATGAATCAATAGGTAACTATAACTTTCTTTCAGGCAGTGAAAGATGCCTTAAAATAGTGAAAAAAAAATCTGTTTTGGCAGTGACATACTGTGACAGTTGTAAGACAAACATACTCCCTCATAATATTATACTCTTTGCAAGCATTTATAAGGTTTTTTAGTACCTAAATAGAAGCTTATTCTATATTTTTACCAAGGCAAATTTTGGAACCCAAAGAAGCCGTTACAATGACTTCATTTGCAGAACTAACGAAGCAGATGCACCTTATCAACGACTTGATTTTATCTGACATGACTTGCGGTATATTTATCATTATTGTTACTCATTATGTGAATCAGAGTTTGTGATAACAGGAATTGAGACTATTTCATACATACTACATAGTCAGCCTTACAATATAATTCCCACTACTGGGACTCAGGACTCCTCTCTAAAAGAGGGAATGCGCCATAATCCACCACGCGGGCCCGGTGCTAATTGATGGAGGTTACATGTTATCAAATATTTTGGTTCTAGGACATACCGATTTCCTCACGATGATTTCCTTCACCGTGTTGAATGTAATGTGCCTGGCTGGGTTTGAACCACCTACAATTCGTAAACCGGGGACGTTACCACCGGGCCACCGCTGAAATTGTTTACACCGTTTAAAAATGCTCAAACTACGTAATAAAGTATAGATTGTTTATGATATAAATAATTGATTCCAAAATATAGTTAAGGTCACTTTTGTTTATAAATAATCTGCATTTTCACCTTGATTTTCTTTATAACAGGAGATATCGACAGTTCGAAAGAGGCATTAGAATTCAGCAAGCACCTATTGGCTACCAAGTACTGGTTCGCCCGCATCTCTTACGCCAACAAGAAGAAATATCTCCTGGCTTTGATCCACGACGTCCGGAGCGCCTGGACATTGTCTTTGCTCCTTAAGTCTATGTGGAACTGTCGGCCCAAGGATGCTGTAATGTCTGTGAGCGAGTTAGTTACAAACTATTGTTTGTTTTTTTTTATATGAGAGAGTCGCTCAAATTCAAGTCATCTTCTAATGCATAATATATATAAATCTTGTGTCACAGTGTTTTATGTTGTCTAAATTTGGTAGATCTCAGCATAGTTCGTAGGCTAATTTTTATCCTGATAAAAGTTTATTTAATTCATTAAATCCCAAGCGAACGCCAGTGTTCGCGCATCTATTGTAATTTCCACGATTGAAAGGTCAAAAACTAAAATCATTAATAAATGAATTTATGAATACAGAAGGGCCAAAGTTCGCATAAAATAGTAGACTTTACTGGATTAGCTTTAAACAAAATGTTTCGATTTCAATACAATCCTAGATAACATTCACAAGATATCAGTGTTCAGTAGATATCATTGTCCAAAATATTTAGAAAAAAATGCAGCGTTTTTTAAAACTGGAAATGCATCTCGGGTTGGAAGCTCGGAAAATCTCAATGACACTTTGCTCGACCCAGGAAACAGCCCCAGCATGCTCAGCAGTAGGTACCCATTTCTTTCACCACCTATGCCTACACCACCGAGACAGTCCAGTACCAGTTATAGTTTCCAACATGAACATTTTTATTTCAGACGCTACATATATACCAGTTATGACCAGGCGCCGATGGATCACAACAGAACTGCCATGCCATCACAGACTCTTGCGCAAGTTATGAAAAACGACCGGATTTGGTTTCATTCACTTGAACCGGTACGCCACAACTGGGGAATTCAATACTGCATGATGCGGAATAGTTAACTTCAATCCCGCAGGCATGCGGGATCGCGATTTTGATGCAGGATTGGATTCCCTAGTCACAACATGCTTATGTACCTACATAATTTGAGTGAATGCACAAGAGTTTTATTAGATTAGATAAGTGTATGACAAAAGGAACGAAAGGTTCTGGAGTGGCGACCACGTACCGGAAGACGCAGCGTTAGACGGCCTCCTACAAGGTGGACCGATGACCTGGTCAGGGTCGCGGGAACCCGATAGATGCGTGATGCATAGGACCGGTCGTTGTGGCGACGCTTGGGGGAGGCCTATGTCCAACAGTGGACGTATTTCGGTTGATATGATGATGATGATGATGATGAAGTGTAAGACAAAGTAAGTATTATTTAGGTATGTTTAGGTTTAAGTATAGTTGTTAGCAGCATTGTCGCAATAGGTTTTAAGGCTAGTAAAGACAGATGTAAAGAGGATAAATAAATAAATATTAAAAACAATCAATATTAAATATTAATAGGCCTTTGCCCAGCTGTGGGACAGAAATGGCTATAAAACATAAATCAATAAAATTAAAAACAGCTGAAATATTAGTAGAAGTTAAATTGCTGGAAGTAGGCACTGAAATACAAATCAGATAACTGAAAAAAAAATTAAGAGACAAGTACACAAAATATACTGATAGGTTCTAATATCATGTAGGTATTTCAAAATCGGGAAATTTTCAGAAGATCAAGTGAAACTGTTCAGTGCGTTACTCAGTTAACAGAACTAAAACCTTTGTCAGTATCTATATTATATCAATTTGGTTCAATACCCTTTGTTTACCATTAAAACTCAAAAGTTCATAATATTTAAGCGATAGATCGTCGTGGGACATTCTTCGTTCATACAAAGTTTTCCTTTTCTTTAAATGATATAAACTGCAGTAATTGACTGCGATCTCACCTGATGGTAAGCAGTCATGCAATCGTTAATGAACCGCACTAAGGTGCCAGACACGGAACAGTAAAAACAGTCCGTGGTGCCAGAAACGGAACAGTAAAAACATGTTCCGTGGTGCCAGATAACCGTACAATAACGGTCATTAACCCTCCTTCATTAATTACAAAAACGGAAATAAAGACATAAAGCTGTCTCGTGATCCTTTACATGATCTAGTATAGAAAAGCAATTCATCGTTTGTTTTCGGATACCTATGCAGAGATATTAGGCAAAAGTCAATGTACTTTATTCCATGGTTATCTAGTGCTTACTTTAGTTTATTAAGAGCTTATTCACTCGAGCTTTGAAAACACCTATATTGTCATTATTTTTTTAACCCTTTCAAGGAGCCACAAGCCCTGGTACTATCTGAGCTGACGACGGTAGCCGGTGGACCAGCCATGTGGGAGGTGCTGCGACTCGCACAGCGCTTGTTCGAACGTAACCATGATCTGATGCTGCAAAACATCCAGGAGTGCACCGTGGTCAACGAACAGCTTCTCCCACAAGTATGCCATTAAATAACCTAGTAATAAACCATTATCATGGCCTGTGTTCAACAGTGGACGTCTTTCGGCTGAAATAATGATGATAATAAAACAATCATCATGACGTTTACAACAGCCTGTACAATTTTTTTTTTTTTTCAGGAAACGAAAACAAAATTCGGCCTCTCTATACAAACTGTCCAATCAAGTTTATAAATTTGTATGGTGAGGCGGATTTTTTTTTTCGTTACCCAAAAAAATTTTTTGTGGAAAGTTGTTCAGTTTCGTCTACTGAGCAAGTCCTTAAAGTTTGTGGAGGGCTGTCCCTTACACTTTGTATTATATTAGTGCTTGACTGCGATCCCTCCTGATGGTAAGCTGTGATTCGTTGAAGGTAAAGCGTATCAGTTTATTATGAGCCTATTTACTCAAGCCATAAGAACACCTAAATTATGAACGGATGAGAAGACCGCAGCAGAAAAATTGTTCCAGTCCTTCGATTTACGCCGTATAAAGGACGAGGCGAAGCGCTTAGTCCGGATCGTAGAGGTGTCGACAATGTAAGGGTGGATTATCGCCATACATTGGGTTATCCGACATTTCCTAGGACATTAATTTTAATGCTATCTAAAATGACATAGGTATAGGTACTTACTTATAAATTAATTAATTTATTTTTACCTACTGAAGCTGCTCAAATCACTTTATTTTCTGACAAAAAATATTTTTAATAGAATTACTCGAAAACACGCTATTATCCCACTGCTTTTAGGCACGCGATTGACTGTTTTCCGCACTAGTGCAGAAAAGTGTGCGTGCTCTCCCCGCCACAATGTTATTGCATTTATCGTATCAGTCTGGGCGCACCCGTGCTTCAAACCCCACGAGTCACCGGTCGACCTCCGTTTATTAATTTCTTCGTAAGTGTATGGAAAAAAAAACGTTTGACCAGCCATGCTTTGTAGCTTGAAAATTTGTCATTGAGCTGCAGCCCTCGGCTCCATAACCTCCTCGCGATGATAAACTTTATGCACTTGGTATCAAAATGTACTAAATTTCAGCTGAGCAAAACTACCTTTTTAAGCTGACCGTTCAATAGCCCATAAAATACGGACTGTGCAGATCACGGTCAAACTAGTTTGCCATGTAGACTACATGTCCTGCCATGTTACCGTACCTATACCTATCCTACAATAAAGAACACACACACACACACATTCACATTTTTTGCTTTTTCTTCTGCATTCATAATTGTACCATAACAAACAATAGATAGGTACATATTTCTTTAATCTACAAAATGTTTAAGTTGCTAAAATCTATCAAGCAATTAAGGCTACAGGGCATGACAAAGAAAAAGATAAATGTAGGTACACCAAAAAACACAGTCCTTTGTAAGAATATAAAGTAGACTTATATAATAAAATATAGATGTAATACACTTATTCATATACGTAATAAAACGTTGCGGTGACGCTTGGGGGAGGCCATGTCCAACAGTGGACGTCTTTTGTCTAATATGATGATGATGATGATGATGTACATAATTAATTTACTCTTCTTATTTCATTTAATTAATAAATCAATAAATATTTTACAATATTTTTCATATACCTTTTTAAGAATGTCAACAACTACATAATTTATTCAAATTGTTAGCTGTGTATCTAAAACCACTGGTTGTTTTTTAGGACATTCGTAAACTTTATCTTCATGCATTTCAATATCGCGATTCATACGTTTTTGATAAACTTTGTTCACATAAAATTCATACAATATTTCTCGATTGTTCTTTAAAACAACTAGATAATAAAGACTGGATTAAAGTGATGTGTGAACAATTGCATATGATACAATATCTTTCTATTTGTCATCATTATGTAATGTGTATAAGTTACAACATATGCAGATAACAATAAGAGGTCGCTAAGCAATAATATTAGAGAGGCGATATACAAGCGAACCCACTTGCTTGTAGCAGTATGTATGCTAATGTTCGACTTAAGCCAAAGTGACCGTACAATTACAATGTAAAGTACACAGTTTAATATCACAGGTAAACTTATAAAAAATAATATCAAAGTGATAAAGGATCTAACTGATTCTAAAGTCACTAAACTAACGTAAGTACCAATGATAATTATGAATGTCAATATAAACGACGCTGCCCAAATAAAAAGGCTACTTATTAACCATCTCTTCGGCACATGGTCATTAAAAACTTTTACTATGTCCACGTAAAACATATAGACAATAGCTATCACTGAGTGGTTTCTCACTGATATTGAATATAACTAATTTAAAATACAGTGAACTCAAGGCATACAATACATTGGATTTGATTTGTATTAACTCGGACGGCAAATAATATGTGTTAAAGAACACTATACAGCCTAAAAGATTTGCTAACACTGCGTTAAGGAAAACAAAGTTTTTGTAATTGCGGAACTTCTTTAGTTTGTACCATGATGTTGCTCCGTAAATGAACGTAATACTTGACGACACCACCATAGCGGAGTTTATATTCGTCGTGCTGGTTTTGAATATTTCCATTGAACGTGTCTCCTCTTCAAGACTTTTAAAAAAATGTTCAACACTATCACTCGCTTTACAAGAAAAAAATCCTTTTTCGTTTTCAGCCATGATTCAATAATTTTAATTAATGAGTTTGGATTACACTGCCGTGTACGTAGATTCACTTGTGTTTGCGAGCACATTGCAACAACAACTACTTGTAATTTGTACCTAATTCAACTTTTATGCTTTTATTTGCTTTACAATTTAAGGAAACATTTAGGGAATAGGTAATAAATTTAAATCGTGTATAATTATTAAAATTAAAGTTGCATTGCGGATATTCAATGTAGGCATGCAATAATGTGGTCTTTGGTTTACAGGAAAACTTATTAATGTGTCATCGATTTATTGAATTACTAGCTTTTGCCCGCGACTTCGTTCGCGTGGAATAGTGACTTCCGGCAGATAGTACTGAATTGACGCCGACTCTTGACCAATAGATGGCGCTGTAGGTCCGGAATAAATTTTATTTTTTATATTATTTTTTATTTTATTGTTTGTGATAAAAACTATCCTATGTCATTTCTAAAGTTCCAAACTATGCCTGTACCAAATTTCACACAAATCGGTCCAGTAGTTTAGGCGTGAAGCAAAGACAGACAGACAGACAGACAGAGTTACTTTCGCATTTATAATATTAATAGTTTGGATTAGGTACGTTAGGTAAACTTTATGTTATTGCTAGCTAATATTTCGTCCAATTCTCACCACAATTAGGTATGGCGCTTGGGCATGCCATGATCATGGTGGTAAGTCCCTTCTTTCAGGAGTGACTGGAAAGACGTCACCTTTCGCATGACGCAGGTCCTCACCAGATCTGATAAGTTCGGCAGGTTCCTGCAGCGGATTTGTGCGGAAGAAACGCCCGGTTGTCACCATTGTGTGGACCGTCCGGCGGACACGGTGGAGCATACGGTAGAGGTGTGCCTCGCTTAGGCAGAGCACTGCTGCGTCCTCGTGGGTGCGATCGATGGTAACAAATTCTCGCACCGAGCCCTATGGTCCGGAGCGAAAAGGAATGGCAGGCGGTCGCCACCTTCTGCGAAGCAGTAATGCTAGCAAGTAGGCGGCCGCACGCGTAAGGGAACTGCCCTCATGCCCCAGCCGCCTGGGATCCTGATACCGATTTCCAGCCACCAAAATCAAAATCATTTATTTCAAATAAACCATAGGCGTATTGCGGAGCAATGAGTAGCACGCCGTCCAGTTGTCCGGTAACTGTCCGGAGTTCCGGACCGAGCCCAAGTCGTCGACGGCGCGTAGTGTTTCATGCGCACCTCGAGGAGATGTCAGCAAATCGTAGGGCCCCAGTAGGGTCAAGGCTTAAGTGAAAGTGAACCCTGGGGCCCTGGGACAAAGGCAAAGAAGGTACACGAGTCAATTTTAGACAGTAAAAGTCTGATTCAAAGAGGGCGTGAGAAGGGAGAGTGAGTAGTTGGGTTAAAATGGAAAACCCAATAAAAAATAAAATTAAATATGGTGCTTTTGTTGATGGGTAAAAAAAAAAAATGGAATCAAAATCGTCAATTTAAACTGCATTATATTGTTATTTTTTAACCTGTATAATTATCTTGTTTTAGAAACCCAAAACGGACGAGTCACAAATTCGGGATGGCGGTACAGGTGACACCAAAGTTTTGTCGTCTTCAGAGGCACAAAAAGCGGTTGGTGTACATATTCTACTTACTCTATCCATTTGTACATACGGAGACCAATCCCAATCCTCGATAAAGCTGTTAGTTTCGGCATTTATTTCAGTCATAAAAGTAGGTACTTTTTCACGGGAGATGTACTAGCTAAGTTACGAAACTGAGTGATCGCTTCCATCTGATGCTAAGTTATGTAGCAGAGTGAGAAAAATGCTCCGTTGCGAGGTAGCTGAGCGAGGAAGATGCACAGTTCGAGCTGTGCTGTGTACCTATCTGTCGCAGGTTTTTCATAAAATTAGGTTTTTAATAGTAATAATCATTCTTTATTTCAGCCTACTATTGGCCCATAAACACTATACTTTAAAAAAATAATCTTATAAATAATAAACTAATACATATTAATAACATCTACTTATTAATTAAACTATTGATATTGAAGTGTGAGTGAGTGAGTTTTTGATAAAAAACCTAGGTTTTTGATGAAAAACCGGAAGATGACAAATTTTACATACAATTTCATTATAATCCTGTATTAATTCAGATTTTTTATCAAAAACCTGAACTAGTTTGCTTTTATGATAAAGTTCTAGTCAAAATCACGGGTTTGCTTTGGTTCAAAACTTAGAGGGGGGACACACATTGTTTTTAACTTTTGGAGCGATTATTTCCGAAATTATTGACATTATCAAAAAATTATTGTAGTAAACCCCTATTCATTTTTAAATACCTATCCAACGATATATCACACGTTAGGGTTGAAATTAAAAAAAAAAACACTTCGCACTTTTCATATAGAAAGAAAGAAAGAAAGAAAAAAACTTTTATTCGTACCTCACACATACAGTAGAATCCGATAATATAAATAATAGGAAACACTTTAAAATCTGTGCAAGGCCAAAAGGGCGCCTAACTCAGCATATGCTGCGATATTTAAAAAGATAAATAACGCAGCGCTGGTATTCTGTTAGGGCCCGCGGTGATGCCACGGTCACATTCACGGAGGTTCAATATAATTAATATTGGTATCGAAACAAAAAAAATAAAAAATAAAATAAAATAATAAATAATTAAATACGAACATTGTAAAACACCCATTGGACAAATAATAAATAAATAACATTGGTAAATAGGGTGAAATTATGTTAATACGTGTTATGTGTTAGATATAAAAAAAAGTGCAATATATAATGAACCAGAGACCGACGCCCGACGACTTGCGCTCCAAACTCATTTGTCAAAATTATAGACAAACGGAGGAACGCGAGCACACGGGCGCACTGTAGGGCGCCGCAGCCGGCGCGGCCAGCGGTTCACGAATATTAGATCGAGTGTATCTGTCCGAGTGTGTCTAAAGCTAATCTGTGGAAATTAGTAGTCTATGGAAATATAGGGGAGCTACCCTAATAAAACAGTTGACTACGGAACCCTAAAAAGAATAAAAATTTAAAAAGAAACGTTTACCACATGCTTGCTTCTTATAAATCTGCTAGTACTTTATTTATTATGAGTTTGTTTATTTGTAACATCTAGAACAGAAAACATTATTTTTGACTGTACATCTATTAGATCGACAAGTCTTGCAGCGCCTTTTTCGATTTTTCGCACGAGCATTTCTTAAAACCTTGGCCTCCAAATAAAGACATTCGGGTTTTTGATAAAAAATCTGGATTGTTAAAATGTGTCTTCTTCCGGTTTTTCATCAAAAGCCTAATTTTATGAAAAACCTGTCGATTGTAAGAAAAGTGCGCCTACTGTAGCTACAACCACTCACGACTAACCATAGATAGAACCTTCGCATCTAATACATATTAAGATTATAGCTTGGTTGAACCAAACGGGAACCTCTAGTACTAAGCCATATAGGCCAATAGGCAAATATGATTGGTGGATATCGAACGCACTGACCACCGTATCTGACCACCGTAATCGTCGCTATGCATCAATTATGGTGGTCAGACGCTAGAGATTCCGACAACAGGCTTGCCAGAAAACATGGCTGGCTAATGAAAGGATTGACGGAGAGCAGTGATGGCCGAGTGGTAACGGCCCCGCACCGCCGCCCTGACTTACGAGTCTTGGGTTCAAAACCGAGCCAGGCGCATTACTTTATGTAATTTATTTCATCATCACTGCTCTCAAGACGGTGAAGGAAAACACCGTGAGGAAACCGGCGTGTCCTAGACCCAAAAATACAAAGACACGTGACATCCACCAACCCACACGGGGCCCGCGTGGTGGGTTACGGCCCATTCCCTCTCCTAGAGAGTATGCTTGAGTCTCAACAGTGGAAACATTATAAGTCCAATTACAAAAAGCATACTATTTTAAAAAGTTATTTCATTCTTTATTGTTTTTTTTTTACAGTTGGACGCAAACTTGACCATTTGGAATGGAACAATAAAATCGTTGCGTGACAATTTGAAACTGGAGGAACTGGAGATGACTTTTAACGATGGCACCAAGAGGAAGATCTGGAAAGTGAACCGACCAAAACCTGAAATTAACGAAACTGTGGACTTTGTTAGTCTCTATTGCTTAAATCCTACAAACAGTATAAGTACTCATCGGTATCGGGTCGGGGTAATTCGCTGTTAGGACGTAAAAGTATCCAAAATACGCTCGGGACTATTTTTTTTAGGTGGGAAATCATCCAATGACATCTCCCGCCCTTGGACGGCGCGTGTCAGACTTTTACTGACTAAAACCCACTCTTATGTTGTTTGTCGTTGCCTTGTATTCCAGGGCCGGGTTTTCCTTTCAGTAACAAACCCATGGCCCCAGTAGGCTTCGACCCTGTTGGGCCTCTACGGTTTGCTAACATCTCCTCGAGGCGCGCGTAAGAACACCAAGTGCTTTCGATGATTTGGGCTCGGTCTGGACTGCTACCGGACGGTCGGGCAGCGAGAAAATGCGTTCGACTTTAAAGTTAAAAAATATTGGTATTTTGGTATCTTATCATTAAATGCGCCCAAATCTTGAACTAACCTCAGTAACAGGTTGAAAAAAAAAATAACACAGCCGCTATTGGAATCTTCGCATTTGACGCTTGTGATGTTAAGGCAAATGAGACAGTCAAAAATAGCACTTAAGGTGTGTGGACCAGTGAGGTCACCATCATTGCCTTGTTTCTCCAGGTGCAGCTGCTACCGTCATCCGTCGGAAAGAGGATCATGTCCTATCTACCTCGTCAGCAGCTCGGAGATTACGCCAGGGTCAACAAGTACTGGGCGTATCTTGTGGACGAATTGCGAGCCGAAGTGGCGGCAAGGACGAAGATCAACGCCGATTATGAAAGATTACGTGTAACTGATTCATTTACCTATTATTTATAGGGTTCCGTATCCCAAAAAAGGAAAAAAATGGAATCCTTAAAGGATCACTTTGTGGAAAAGCCTCGAGTTGGCCACGTCTCCGATTCCACGTGACTGAGCGTTCGAGATGGCGTTAGAACAATGGAATTAGAGGCGTGGCTAACTCGAGGCGTTCGACGGAAGAGAAACGGAACGGTCGTAACTTGGCTAGGCCTGCTGGCGTGTTACACTTGTGCACGTCGGTCTAATGTAGTTCTAGCTTAACTGGCCTATTGGACCAACGAGGCGAGGCAAATGATTTCAGGAGCTGTGTGTTTCTTGCAGGAGCTGCTGCTCCGTTACGACACAAGTCTGGAGCTGTTCGAGACGCAGGACGATCACAGGCCTACGACCTACTCATACATGAGCACGCCGGTTCCATCGCCCATGTTCCGTCAGCCGCAGCCCGGCAGCCTCAGACCTTCAGACAAATCTTCAGCAGTATACTCGCACAGGCAATTCATTTCTGAAAAATTGACCAAACCGTTGATTGTAAGTCTTTTTGTTTTTATTTTAGCCTTTTATGTAGTTTTACTGATAGGAGTAACATCACCGAAGTTAGCTTGGCTGGTGTATCGTCTACGTTTATAAGCTTTTTGTTTATTTCACCAATATACACCGTTAAATTTCAATCGTTTTAACCCCGTGGAGGGTCGATCCGGTACATGAAACACTATCGATGTGTACCGATAAAATTAAAAAATAAAGTAACTTTTTACAAAACTCGTATTAATTTACGCATGTACGAAATTAATTTCTTTAAGAAAACGTCAGCTGAGCGAGGGTCATTAAACTCGCTCAGCTGACGTTTTCTTAAAGAAAGGTACTTTATTTTTTAATTTTATCTGTACAAATCTATAGTGTTTCATGTACCGGATCGACACTCCACGGGATAAAAACGATTAAAATTTAGCGGTATATAGTTATACAATACGTAACTTAAATAACGCACATCCTGAAGGTATATATATAATATGAGCGAATCCGGAACATATTATATAATATAAATATAATATGTTCAGATTCGCTACTGAATCAAATTCAGCTGTTTTTAAAATAGGTAATTATATTATTTTTTTCCTGATTATTTTAGGAGAAAAATTTACCAATTTTGATACGTTCTTGATATCTTGATTGTGAGTTGAAATCTTGGTTGCGTCACTTTAGAGGTTTTGTATGCGTGCGTGGTTAGGTACTACATTTAATATTTATAATTATCTATTATTACAATTGTAGGTACATCGCATATCAAAATTGAAACAGTCGCTGAACTTCACTATTGCTTATTTTTAGAATTTTACTTCTGAAAGTATGTTAATGTACAACACATTTGTGGCATTATAACCATTTTATTTTTACTACACACCCACAATGTTTTCTATTTTTTTCTCCTGGTTCCCATTGGAGATTCCATGAGTAGTGAAGGACAAAGCCTACTTAGGTTTCCTATCTATAATAACACTGCGAAAAATTACGAACCTACTTCATTGAACCTTCCAATTATAATTTCTATGATTTAGGTTCAGAAACCTATACGCAACATGATGGACCTATCAGAGAGGCTGGAGCGACGGGGTGCGGCAGACGAGAATATCTGGAAGTGGTGCGACTGTATACTGGCACATGCCAAGAAACATAAGACGTGTCGACAGGTAAGTAGAATAGGTATTGTAAGTTATCCCCGAGAAAACTAAACAACTATCTCAAAGGCAGGTTAGGTCTCGAAAACATTATTTGTTCGTCTATTACTGTCGTCTTTTGAAAACTGAATCGGATGTTATAACAGTTAAAAAAGAGGACGAAAAATCTTAGTTTATAATTTGCATCTGCTTCATCATCGGGATGGGTCATCCCGATTTTGAAGCAACAAAAAAATTCCAAGCGCGCCTTCACCAATGATTCAATTCTAGATTTTACACGCTAATGTTAATTCATTGTTTTGACCCTGACACTCTATAAGATTTATCTAAAGGCCTGATCAAAACTACGCGATATTCTCTACCTAGATTGGTAATGTGGTGTGGTACGAACCGTGTGAAATGTGTAACGATGGCTTAGAGTGAATACCTCGTAACTGAAAAATACGTAACTTTTAGGAGGCACAAAAAACGAAATTAGACCTTTATTATCGTGCAAATTTGATGTGCTTAAACATCTTTTATTCAAATATTTAAAACTATTGGTTTATTTCAAACGCTTGTTTCTCTTGTTTTTAATTTTTTTCCGCTTTTTTTGCCGCGCCGCCGCCGTCGCGAGGTGATCACACCAAACTCACTTGAGCAAGGTATGCATGCAACAGCGTAGATTGCCTTGTGTATTACGCGCTTTTGTTTTCAGAAATGTAATAAAATAGAATTACCTAAAATTGCATATCCGAGGTTTTCACTATAAGCCATCCTTATGTTGTATTCCTACTGTTCAAACTGCGGATTTCGCTATCACTATATATAGGTAAAGTTTATTTTTTTGACTGTGATAATATATCATCTTAAAAGATAGGTTTTTTTTGCAATATGGGATGAACCCATATTGCAAAGAACAGCCATATTTGGCCATTATCACAGTACAGAGTTCTATAAACTCTCTATTTCTCAAACAAGCTTTGGGTGTAGCTAAAGAAGTATCAGACTTTTATTGACTATAACGTCCCTATGTTCTTTTAGTTGCCCTTAGTGTTTAGGGTCACAGTAACTTTTTCGAACAGTCCCGTAATCATGGCAGGCGTTGGACTTTTGCGGTCCGGCCAATTTTGCTAACATCTCTTAGAGGTGAGCTTGCGTAAGGCGGAAAGTGAGGATGTTATGGCACCTCTTACTATAGCTTAATGATATCACCGCAATTGTGTAGCGCTACCGGTACGTAGTAAATATAGCTTATGCCTGAACAAGCCATTAGTTTACAAACGTGCTACTTTTATTTTTCGTATTATTCTAGATAGCAAAAGAAGAGGGCGATGCCGGCGGCATTTTGTCATTGGGCAACGTGCACTTTCCTTGTCGTCTAACGAATGTCACCCTGCAGATTCCTCTTCAGCCTCCTATGTATATAGATCCAATAATGACGTAAGTGCTTTTATCACTTCACGGTTCATAGTTTTTTGAAGACCGTTAAGGTTCATTTTATTTTATTATAAAGGGAAGTCAAACAATTTATTTTTCTATTCCGAAATTATGTTTCGCATGAATATGAATTGCTTGCAATCTAACGAAGATTGTATAACAAAGTAAAGTTGGAATGCAAAGAACGGAAATAAAATAACTAATATAAAAGCAGATTCTAATGTCAACTAAGTAGATTAAAACACAAAAATGGGCCAAGAATTGATCCCTGAGAAACATTGGAGGTATTAAACGGTCTGTCAAGCTGGTACCCAGTAATAAGTACTACTCAGAAAATAGTTTGATAGCGGCTATTGACTAAAACGAGCTCGGTATGTTGCTTTCAATGCCGTTGGGAACGCAATTTTGTTCAGTAATATTTTATGACTAAGTCGAATGTTTCTTTATTGTCTACAGGTCATTCATCCACATTTTAAACAAATGTAAAATGTAGTTCGTAATACCATAAAGTTTGTACCTAATGATAGATTTCTTGTTGACAAAGCCGTGTTGCTCTAGAATTAGTAGGTAATGTTGTATGAAAGGATACTTTTTGGTAAGTCTGCCAGACATTTTGGTTAGCGTACAAAGTATGGAGATAAGTCTATAGCTCTCGATGTTTTAGATATATAGTCTCTAATGGATCATGTTCCTTGGAACACCTAACAACAACGATGAGTTGTTGTTGATTGTTGAGTTGATGTTATCAAAGATATGTTGTACCTATTTAAAGCAGTTTGAGAACGGGATACATGATACTTTTGAAATAGTTTTAATATTTCTGGATTTAACGCAGAGTTGGTCAGTAAGATGGCTGTGCTTATTTGTGTAGCAAATTTGCAAAAAAAAATCGTTTAAATTAAATAAAGATTTATTAATTGTCTGAAATAAACAATTTATTAATAATAATATAAATGCCTTCCGTTGTTTTCAGGACTACCGTCAAGCCAAAAAAGAATGTCACGGATTATAATTTAGTGCAGGTACCAAAAGATACAGTGAAACGTTACAACATCTTCAGTCGAGATCTTACAGGTCTTTATCAAATTTTAAAAATACCATCTTATTTGGGTCTTGATACAAAAACTGCAAAGTTAGAAAAACGCGTACCATAAAGATTTTATTTTTTAAGCTATTGCATAGCTTCTATCGCGGGCCTTGAGCGTGGAGACCGAATCCAGAAATTCCGTAACGAAAATAACCTAACACCCCCCACTCATTTGTTTTTTGAGCGTGGTGACCGATAAGAAAACAAATGAGTGAACAATCGATCAAAATTCAATTCAATGTGCGAAAGTGTAACTTCAATTAATAAAAAAAAAACAAAGGAATAAAATACAGCATAAATAAAATAAACAAATAATTATTGCATAAGTTGATAAAAATGCTATCGCTATGCAATAGCTTTACCGCGGCAGTCCCCGAGTGCCACACGTCTTTTTTATTTTAGATTACTCATTTGTAGCCAATCTACATGTATGGTCCTGTAATAGGTAATGGCCCTGTCAGCCGGATCTTTATTGAAATAAACTAAATGCACATGGTTCCGTTCTTTTATTAAATCTTGATAGCTCCTCGATCCTACTACAATTGGTGGCCACAATATAGTACTGTATACCTACGTATAGTAACTATAAAAAATAAAAATACTTCAAGAAGAAAATTCTAATTAGTGTTTGGGGAGGTTTGGGGACAAAAACAACTCGCAACAAAGGAAGGACATGTATGTTCTTTTTTCTTGACTATGGATACAAAGTCTTTCAGTCGAATTTATAGAGATTAAGTAGGTACATTATTTAAATAGTTCATCTAACTACCATTACGATATGATGTCTTATGTTTTTGTATTATTTGTCAGTAAATGTATCAAACTTAAAAGCGGCGTCTAGAACAAAATATATATTAAACGAGATCGTGTGTCCATGTCCACTTTATAATAAATTAACTCCCTCACAATGCTCAGGAGTTAATTATATAAGTCCCTCACCATCGTTCAAAATCAATCAGCAACCTTCATTTCGTTCGGAATTCATGCCGCCCGCGACTTAAAGACACTGCTTTATCCCCTAGTCACATGAATTATTATTAAAAACACAAATATCAGGAGATTTACTAACAAAATCAGTAAATCAGGAGAAACTTGGCAAAGTCAGGAAATCTCCTGGAAAATCAGGAGGTCTGGCAACACTGGCGCGGACAAACATGTGAACACCAGTGAACACTATTGGCTGAGCGCGCGCTCAAAATGTTGTCAGCCGGTAAATTAATTTATAAAAGAAAATGGCAGCACTGTTTTATTTGGTTGACGAGAATATCCGCAAATCGAATTTTGGTGTACCTGTCATCGTCTGTCAAAAACAAAAATACGCAAATGTCAAAAGCTGACAAACACAATTTTCTAGAAAAAAAATATTCCAAATAATTTCTATCGTGTCTGCTTAAAAACAGTTGCGTAAACTTTCTACAGTATTGCCTGAGTTGAAGAATGATAAATGTGATAAAATTGTCTTAGAAGACGTGAGAATACAGCAAGAACAATGAGTAAACACACTTATACTACGGCGAACCTTACGGATAAAGAACTGAAGGAGCAGGGCAACAGATTGTTTAGTCTGAGACGTTTTGAGGATGCTATGGCCTGCTACACAAAGGCTATTGTGAGTTAAGAGTATTTTTTACTAAACTCTTCCCTTAGCACATAATTTCTTTTTAACTTTTCACACAAAGTAAGAGAAACCAAGTCATTCTACCTTCGATTTTTTTATATTTATATTAAGCTTGCTTTCGATTTTCATATCATATGTTTGGTTCACTATTCATAAACCTGAAAAAGCATTTAGTGAATCATTAAGATTGCACTTAGAAAAATATCCTTCAGGTCTATTTTTAAAGAGTAATAAAATGTGTCCTTCTAATGTTGCCTACCAATCTAATAAGACCACATTAAATCAAACAATTTCTATATTAGTGAATGACTTCATTGTATAAATTTATATTCCACTGTTTATGTAATAGAGATATATCAAAAACACTGATAATCATAAGGTTTTTAAAATTAGCCTTATGTATTGTAATTTTGTACATAACCTTTGTGTTTGCATTTATTATTCACTACCCAATCTATATTCATTTATTCTCTACAGAAAATCGACCAATCAACACTCCTATTAACAAAATAATTTCCTTTACATTTGCAGTTTTTTTCAAAAAAGCTAATCTTATATTTTATCTATCAAGGTTGTCTTGATTTTTTATATAGCTTTTTGGGATATATAATTTTGCATAATTAAATACAAGTTTTGTAATCTGCACTCTTTTAGCACTAAAAGCACAGGCATCCCAAATTTGACCCATTCTTGCTCTAGTTTTATTATGCATACAATTGCAAAGTACATCAAACAAAATATGTATAAATACGTAATAAAAATATTGTATTGTCATTTACCAGTTTAATTGTATACCATCTCTCCATATTAATATGAGAAAAATAAAATGCTCAAAATTTAGTGTTATTTCACACTTCTAGTGTTAATTTGCAAGCAAATGTAAGCAATCATTTTACAGCAATTAAATCTTTCTAAATACAAAAATTTAATTAATAAGGCACAGTCTACTTCCCACTTAAATGAGAGTGTACATCATGTATACTTATGAATGGTTATTTATGATTTTTTACACATTTGCAAATTTTAATGCTGTTTATTTGGCCTACTTTCACTAATTTTTCTATGCAATCTGCACTTCAAACTTCAAGCGAAACTCTGTTTTCATACTTCTCTTTGATGATCTTTTAATTTCCAGTTTTAACCTCTTTTTATATCTTGTTTTGTAGTCTGATAACATTACTTAAACATTTCCTTTTACTTAAATTATTCATTCATCAGTTCATTGCCAATGCAGTATACATTACCTTGAAAGAAACTTAAAGGCCTTGATAAATTCAATTACAGATAAAAAATCCATCAGTAGCAACATACTTTACAAACCGAGCACTATGCCACCTGAAGATGAAACGGTGGGAGGCGACATGCCAGGACTGCCGACGGGCTCTGGACATAGACAACAACCAGGTCAAAGGACACTTCTTTTTGGGTCAGGCCTTGGTGGAACTGGATTGCTATGATGAGGCTATAAAGCATCTGCATAGAGGTGGGTACTCTGTTTTTATCTTAGAGTGATTTTACTAAACTTCTTTGTTGTTCTGTCTTGACAGAGTGGTTGTGGTCATGTCTCAATAGGTCTGGTGCAGTTTCTCCAGTGCTAGGAGGTCTTATCCTCAGATTAATTGTAAAATTTTTACAATGCAATAACTACAATATCAATAGTTCTGACTTTTTCCCAATTTTATTAATCTTAATTAATATGCATTTTGAGACTGAGCAAAAGAAGAAAGTTTGGAAGGACTTGGGGGTAGCCTTTGCCCAGCAGTGGGACAGTAAGGGCTAGATAAAAAAAAAATGCAGTTTGAGAGTATTGAATATATAATTTTATTTTACAGCCCCATTTAGAGTTCTTTGATCTCTGTCAACCTACTAATCGTCATTAATCATTAAATACATTATGTTACTATAATTGGATCAGCATTTTTTATCTTAACTTTTCAATCGTGGAAATTACAGACACAATAGAAAGACAATAGGTGCGCAAACGCCGGCGTTCGCTTAGGGTTTAATGAATTAAAGTGATCCTAAGGAAAATTTATGGAATAACACAGCAAGTGTCAGAAATACCTACAGTTCAAGATTGAATGCAACACATTTTTTTTACATATAACCACATGTAACTTGTAATCTACCTGTTTATAATGCTTGGAGTAATTTACCATTGATAAGCTACGCAATTAGGCCAACAATACCTGAATTGCTAGAAACCAAATAAGTATTTGAACATCAATAGTCATAATGACAAAATCAATTTTGTTCTAAATTTAGTACAAGGATTCCGTTCAAATCTCTATCCAATTATCATAATATTTTAATTAGTAATTCAAGGTGAGATATTGTAAGACTTTATATGAAAAATTATGCCTATATTTGTTGACAAGTATATAATTTGAATAAAAAAAAAACAGCAAAAAGCAGCAGGGAGGTCACGACCCTTAGCATTGAGGAATACGACGCAAGGGAGAGGATATTATTTAGACCTCATCAGTAGGCTTAAAGTCGGATATGCTTGGAGTTTGCTTGCATGATCGCATCAGAAATGAAGATATCCACAGGGTGGGTAACCAAGGTTACCGACATAGCTCGAAAAATCGCCAGACTTAAATGGCAGCGAGCACAGAACAGATTGCCGACGGGGCAGAAAGCTTCCGATCATGTATCGGAACACGCAGCACAAGGTGAACCTATGACCTGGTGAGGGTCGAGGGAAATCGATGGATGCGAGACGCACAGGATCTGCCGTTATTGCGACTCTTGGAGGAGGCTTATGTCCTACAGTGGACATCTTTCAGTTCAAAATGATAATGATATTATTTGAGTGTATGCCATGAAATGTGTTGCGCTAGCATTAGCATAATCGCTGTTTCACATTTTTTAAATCAATTTCACTGATTTATTTTCTTAAAAAGTATGTTTTCCTGACATGGTATAAAAGAGTCATAACATGCTTTAATTTTGTGGTTTTTCAATATTCCGGCAGGCAGCACACGTAACTTGATTGGCAAAGTCCCAATTCAAAAATTGGTTGTTCAAAAATAAAGTTTATATCGGAGCCATTTCCAAGAATTGTATAATGCTCTAAATTGTAGATACGTGAATCACAGACACTTTTGAGACGTCTATTTATCAGAACCCATTATTTTAAAAAAGATAACTAGACCATAGACCTTACCACGAGCTCTTAAGGTTACACTAATCAATACTTTTTCCATACAGATGGGGGGGGGGGGGGGGGTTATTCCACTGTGTGACATTGTAGCTACATCTGAAATAAAACGTGATATAGTTTTATCTTATTACTAGCTTTTGCCCGCGGCTTCGCTCCCGCTCTTCCCTACTTCAGCCTACTATACCGTACTCTACCCTACTATACCCTACTCTACCCTACCCTACTCTACCCTACCCTACTTTACTCTACTCTACTCTACCCTACTCTATCCTACTCTACCCTACTCTACCCTACTCTACCCTACTCTACCATACCCTACTCTACTCTACTCTACTCTACTCTACTCTACCCTACTCTACCCTACTCTACCCTACTCTACCCTACCCTACCCTACCCTACCCTACTCTACCCTACCCTACTCTACTCTACTCTACCCTACTCTACCCTACTCTACCCTACTCTACCCTACCCTACTCTACTCTACCCTAAAAAAAAAAAAATATCCTATGTCCTTCTCCTGGTTCTTAGCTACCTCCCCACCAATTTTCAGCCAAATCGGTTCAGCCGTTCTTGAGTTATAAGTGGTGTAACTAACACGACTTTCTTTTATATATATAGAAGATTCATTTTAAAAAGTTATGAGCAAAAAGTTTCTGTTTTTTGGTGATTTTTACGAAACTTTAGGTTTTTTACGAAAAATTTCAAAACGAAGTCGTTGCAGTTTTTCCTTAAAACTCAATTTTCCAAAGTACTACTCTCAGATTTACGCACCTTCTAATGTCGTTGACGGAAAGGTGTTTATGTGCGTGCGAACAATACGTTGTGCGCATATTGACTCTGTCGGACACATTGTCAGGGCACTTTTTGGCAGGCGACTAGTTCAGCCTTAATGCGATCCATTAACGCTGCTGAATGCTAAGGGATGAAGATATATAGCGTCTATAGCTCCATCCCTCTTTCTTAATCGCATGACATTTTAACACGTCATGATAAGGCCCCATTGCCAATAGAATGTTTTTTTTTTCTCCAGCAAACGACTTGGCTCGCGAACAGAAGCTCAACTTCGGCGACGACATAGCAGCACAGATCCGTATAGCCAGGAAAAAGCGATGGAACTTACAAGAGGAGAAAAGAATATCACAGGAGATTGAATTGCAGTCTTATTTGAACAGGTAGGTAGTTCTACCACTGGAAGACTTCCACTACTACTCATAAGCATTCTAAAGATAGCCTACGTCGGACAAACACTCGCGCGTTTATTCACAGTGTCGCACATCCACAACCAATCTCTCGTCAGCAATTCTGTCACATGGGGATTGATGAGCTAGACGAGATGGAGTACCCAGGCGCGAACACACGACGCTGGCGAGTAGGACACTAAAACACTTATTTTACCAATCCGACGCAACCGGTTAAAGGGTTAAACTTTTCAGATATCAGAAACCTTTATTTTAAACTAGCTGTCCGCCCGCGATTTCTTCCGCGTTTACTTCGGTTATCGCACTCTCAACAACACAGGAAAGCATCCTGTAGGAATAAGATGTTTTTCTGGCATAAAAAGTAGCCTATGTTCTTTTCCATGTCAAAGGCTCTATGCATGCCAAATATCATCCAAATCTGTTCAGCCGTGAGTAAGTAACAAACCTCTAAACCTCCACACTCACATTGACCTTCAAAACCCAGTAATATATTTCACATCAACGTTAAATGTTGATGTTACGTTGCAACGGTTAGATGTAGGTAGTGGTAAAATCCGTCACTTCATAATTAATGGTGACTAATATTGTAACTATAAGAACTTTGAACTATAAATATTATTGAATGAATTATAATTATATTTTTATGTTCTTTCCTAGTAGCGAAACGTCACACCACCTGTTCATTTCACTGTGTCATCCTTACATATTATAATATATAAATATAATAATATAATAAAACAAAGTCTCCTACCGCGTCTGCGTGAATGCGATAAACTCGCGGATTTTCCTGCAGTTTTCACTAATAAATAGAGTGATTCATGAGGAAGGTTTAGGTGTATAATACATGCCATAGTATCTAAGCGCGCGGTAGTGCGCAGGCCAAGTTCCAGCAACAGGCCGCGCACTATTTACACGAACCGTTTCGACCCACTTTTGACCCCCTGTAGCTCAGTGCCCAAGTGTGCAAGTACAGAGATAAAATTGTGCAGAATACCAAATTTTATAGATATAGCTTCAGTAGATCCTGAAACATGACCCTGTGAATATAGCTAATTTTGGCACTGCTTTACTGATCGGTAATCAAAACCTTTATGCCAGTTCCAATTGTCTTAGGGTTATGAAATTAGGACACAGGTCGTGTGTTATATGTAGATTAACAAAAAAGTTAAGAAATAGCTGGTAGTAGGTGCTAATAATATAAAGCTGGTAATTATTTGCCATTCCCAAGACTCGCCACCACACCCTGTCCTCCGCGTTCCGCATCCAGCCACTACCCGCCACCGTATTCACGTCAACGGTCCATCTGGCCGAAATTCACTTTACCATACACCCAACTTAAAATATGGTATAGTTGTGAAAATACGTAGGTACTTGGTTAAAAATATCTAAAATTATAATACTTTACTACTACTTTTTATTACTTATATAATTAAATTAACCTTCCAAGTTCAAAAAAGTATTATAATTTTAGATATTTTAAAGTGCATCTAAACTTGGCATTGGATTGGATTTCAACAGGCGAACTTTAGGCGAACAATTAACCGATAGGATCTTGGCCTCCTTTTTAACAGGTATGTTTTTGGGGGGATAGTACCTACAGAAACGTCGAGAAGTTGAAAATTTTTAATACCCAGTCACCGGGTCACAGTTAACTGTACTTTGTTAATGTATTCCTAATGGCAAGTTTACATTGAAATATTCAATGATACAGTTCCTTGCACAGCACGCTCCACTGCCTCAGACGGTCGGTGGCCCAAGATTGTTTACTTACTAACAGACACAAGGTGACATCAACAATGGGGCATAATTATATGACGAATTCTCAAAAGCGCGTCAGGCCGTCAGCTGCTGACACCGATTAAACGAAATTTCAACAATAAACTGCATCAATTGATGTGAGTTTATATTGTGATTTTTTTTAATTACTGATAGGCTCTCGTTTGATCACAATCGCACTGTTAGCAAGCGATGATGTGGTTGACGATGGAGCACACTTGCCTAGAAGTAACTTATTCACTCTTGATTTAAAGCCACCCCTAGGTTGTAGGTTGAAACTCTGGCAGGGAATTCCACTCCTTAGCTGTATATACAATAAATGTCTTCCTAAAACGTTTTATACGTATGAGTGAGATGTTCATAATGTACCTACCGGTGGTGCAACACCGTATGTCTAGTGGTCCGATGATGGAATGGGCTTGGCGGCATTAAAATGTGCAATTCCAAATGTAAACGGCTAGCAACTCGGTGTAGATGTTCAAGACTTTTAAGCTTCGACTCGTCCAGTACACCATCGCCGATGATCGTCAATAGTTTTTTTTTTTTTTTCGGAATTATCCAATAATGTTTGTTGGTTAGATTACTATCTTGTTATTTTTTACAGGTTAATAAATGAAGATATGCAGCGTAGAATAGAAGCAATGAAACTAGATATAAGTAATAAGGATGATGTTAATATTAAGGCTTCTAAAATCGAGGATGAATGTGTAAGTACCGCTCTGTATTATTGAATGAATCCCTCCTCCTTATACCAAACGCAAAAAAACAAGGCATTTTGAACCCTGCTTATGAAAAACATGTGAAATTTAAAAGGTTCAGGGGTGCTATTCTCTAAGAAAGCGCAGCACTGGCACAGCGACGAGTCGTCAGCGCAGTACATTGAATTAACAACCCAATGCCCCTTAACATTGGATTGTTAATTCAATGTATTGCGCTCACGACTCGTCGCTGTGCCAGCGCTGCGCTTTCTTAGAGAATAGCACCCCTGTTAGTAATTTGAAAGACCTTACTATTACAGTGTGTTCAATAAGAATGTGAAGCATATATTATTTAGATAAAGACATCAAAACCATCTTATTAGGGTTCCATACCACTCCATACCATATCACTCCGCTGTCAGTCTATCTGTCATCGGCCTGTATTTATTAAATCGTGATACCTAGACAGTTAAATAATATCGGTCATGTTTTTATTGAACACACTACCTATGTCGTAAAATCATATTTAACCTAAAATTGTGTTCTTTCAATTTTCAGAATAACTACAGGAGTGAATTAAATATATTATTTTCTAAAATGGACGAAAGGAGACGAGTACGTAGTTTTCAAAACATTGTGTTTTTTGGCTTTTACCTAATGGACACAGCTGACATTCTTGTTTCCTCCTCAGAAACGTGATGTGCCGGATTACTTATGCGGCAAGATAAGCTTCGAGATATTGAACGAGCCGGTGATCACTCCTAGTGGGATCACTTATGAGAAGAAAGACATAGAAGAACACTTGGAGGTATTTGTTTTTTAATTTATTTAAACTTTATGTACTAGTAAAATACACTGTACAAGTACGGACTTAAGAGGCCGGCGACAGATAAATTTCCATACAAACGTAATACCACGCTCATTTGCAGTTGGAGCATATTTCCAGCATATTATGATGATATTCGATTATAGACAACATTTATCTAGGTTCCTACGTCTTTCTATTTTTAAAAAACAAAAAGAAATTTAAACGAATTGTATTTCGTCCCTTTGTACAGCGTAAATGGCAAAACATGCCATTTGGCTTTTTCTGTATTAAAAATAACAATATTTCTAATATTCTCGACGTAGGAACCTAGATAAATATTGTCTATAACCGAATATCATCATAATATGTTGGAAATATGCTCCAACTGCAAATGAGCGTGGTATTACGTTTGTTTGGAAATTCATCTGTCGCCGGCCTCTTAATGCCTAAGGCATTTCTATCAGTCGACTTTGAGTAGTACAAAAACATAAGATGGTAGGTGCAACGATTGTATCACTGCTTACCATTAGGTGGGATCGCACTCAAGCACTAGTTTATATCAGAAAAAAAAACAATAGAAAAGAAAATACAGTAGGTAGTCTACTTCATACATATAATTAACAATGTTATTATGAGCAATGAATCCAATAAATCGATGCTGTTATGATTCCACCAACTTCTTGGAGAATGGTGGCCCAGTGGTAACGGCCCCGACTCACGAGTCGTACATCGCGGTTTCTAATCCAGACAGGCGCTTTGTGTAATTGTGAAACATTTGTAAGGAAATCAGCACGTTCTAGAACTAAAAATCCGAAGACATGTGACATTCATCAATTTGTACGGGGCCTGCGTGGTGTATTACGGCCCATTCCCTCTCATAGAGAGGAGGCCGGGGTTCCAGTAGTGCAAAAATTATTAAGTTGGTTTATTATGCTATTTATTTATTTAATCAATAGTGTTACACAGTCAATGCTATGTGTAAACTGCAAAGCATAAGAAAAAAAACCAAGGCTTAAGGCGTATAGTCCCTTGAACCATTTGGCCGAAATTATGTGAACGCAACTCTCGCAATCGCGCAAGCGCTTTAAATCCATTTTCTCTGCGAGATATTGATTGATTTGCATATGCAATGTTCACTTTGAAGAATATTAAACCACCAATTTGTATGTGTAAAAATGTTTCTAAAGGTCCAAGCCGTTTCGAAGGAGGAGGGAAAAGTTGCGAAATTGCTAAATATTTTTTTTTGACAAATGTTTTAATTGCACGAAAAAATCAAATGTTGATATTATTGTTCATGAATCTATAATAAAATATATTTTTTTCACACCAATTGACCTAGCCGTTACGAAGGAGTAGGCGTCAGAAAAATCACTGTTTTATGGCACTTTTCGGGCGCTTGGCCCTTAATACTAAACTGCTCTTCAAGCCGTAACTACGAACGTGAATAAAGGTAGCCGTACACGCTAGAGTTACATACCAGACAGGTTTGCCTGTACAGTTGAGTTTGACAGGTACAGGAGCGTTCTATGTTCCACAACTGTGCAAGTTTTCACACAAGCTTACCTCACAGGTATAACTGTGCAGGCAAACTTTTATAACGTAACTTTTATCACGTCCGCACAGAGCTTAGAATGTACACGAGACGCCGATTTTAGTAAAATGCTATTATTATGGCCACACAATTGGGTAGTTGATTGATCTTTTTTTTATTACTAATATGCTTATGAAGGTAATTATTACAAGCTTGGGCCTAGCACACGAAAGCTTAATTATTAGACCCCTGATTTTGTTTTGATGTTTCTTCTCAGGGTAGTCAGCCAGAAAAGACTGGCCTTATCTAGTTTGAATTTACGATAAAGTTGACGTATAAAAGTGTTTTTTTAGAACCTATTTGCAAAAAATATATCATTTCCCGGATATTTGTAAATTTTAGCTACAAAATCTTGAATAATTTAATTTTTCGTTACACTTTGTCATTATTCGTCACTAGGAACTTCAAACCTCATACCCTCAAATCTTCATGAAAAAATTAATATGATTTTTTATTGACTTTATGATAATACTTTTAAGATACCTACATTCAAAAGAAGAAGAATAAAAAAATCTTTAACAAAACACATTTCTTTTACAGCGTGTCGGCCACTTCGATCCAGTGACTCGCGTCAAGTTGACAGCCGACCAGCTGATCCCGAACTTCACTATGAAGGAGGTGGTGGACGCCTTCTTGCAAGACAATGAGTGGGCGCTCGACTACTGAGTGTGGTGCACTCCCCCACTACGTGCGCTACTTAGGTCGTTAGTAGGTAGATGTCTTGTTGAATGTGAAGTGCGGTAGCACCCTAAATATAATGCACGTTAAATCAAAAAGAGACGTAACTAAAAAAATGGTATTTGAAAATTGAACCTTATTTTTGAAACATGTGTTTTCTGATTCAAATACCCTCTTTTTGAGTTAGGTCTCTTTATGATTAAGCATACGATAAGTACACAGATTAGTCACGTTATCGTCATTAACTGCTATAGGGCTAACTACAAGTCACGTCTCCAAAAGCACCCAAACCAGCTAGCAGGACAGCTTACTATCTGAAAGCGTTCGTTGACTGAAGAAGCGGCGTGACGTCTTTGATCAGAAAAGTCACCTGACAAAAAGTCACTCGGCGACGAAAAGTTGTGGAGTGGCGACCATGTAATGGACGACGTAGCGTTGGAAGGCCTCCCACAAGGTGGATTGATGATGATGATTGATGACCAGGGTCGCGGGAATCCGATGGATGCGAGATGCACAGGACCGGTCATTATGGCGTCACTTTGGAGAGGCCTATGTCCAACAGTGGACATCTTTCGGCTGAAACGGTGGTTAAGTAACTACACTTAAGGAGGGGCAGGCCCCGCAGGGGGCAGCACCCTGCAAGCATTTTCACTAGTGCGCCTAACCCATCAACGATTGCATCACTCCTTAACATCAGGTGGAATCGCAGTCAAGCACGGGTTTATATAATTATATAAATATAAAAAGCCCTCCAGACTTCTCATCTGTTTATAGTCCACATGACTGATTACATGATAAAACAAAATTATGAAAATAAAACTTATAAACAAAAAAGTCACCTCATCGTAAATTCGCCAATCAGGCAAAAATAGTGTATGATTGACTGAAACACACGTCTTGATATGACTGACGTTAAGAGCCTACGAAACTATAGTTTTTGACGTGGCTTGGCGTTAACGTAACTAATGTGTGTATTTTTACCATGATTACATCTATATTTTTAAAGAAAAAGGTAAATTTCTTTCCCTATATACTCAACTGTGGAGACGTCCGTCGACCAATGTTTGACTATGGGAGGACTACTGCGGTCCCCTGAGTCTTACGTCAAAATATAAGAGAGAGAGAAAGCGAGAGAAGGTCCTCCCACAGACAGATTGGTCGACGGACCCCGAGCGGGTACGGCTTCATAGTTGAGTTAATAAATGGTCATTCGTTCGTTTCTGGGGTTTAGAGGCAGTTACAGGATCCTAAATTATTTTAGCTTTCGCACGCTAAATCACTGAAAGAAAAAATAACTCAAAAAAAAAAAAATGGGGTACATGAAGATTGAATCGTAAATCATGACTTGATTCGATTTTCAAATACTTACCTACTTATTTTTGAGTTGCCATTTAGCCGGTGGCGGTATTCATTTTATATCGGGAAATAAACTAGTGGTGTCATGCGAAAAAAAACAAACCTGTCATCTTTTCAAAAATAAAATCCATATAACTGTAATAATTAGGCTAAGTCGGGGTATTAATACATAAGATTGAGTCTGGTTTTATTTACGTGCTTGTTTAAAGGTAAAACTACAGTGCGCACACGTGTGCCACACACGCCGATATGGCGTGCTATTCTCTAAGAAAACAGCCTTGAGCGCAGCGCTGGCCGCAGCGACGAAATCTAAATGGGTACAGCTGCCACCACGGATATTGAACGCTCGGCGTCAGAGTTCCATACATTGGCGAGCCAATCGTCGTCGTTGTTAGATACATGCTGCAAGCGCAATGATGTCTATGCCGCGATGCGCAGCGAGCCAATCACTAACGCTCCCCGCCCCCGCGTCTCACGTCGCACCACCTAAAGAGACCAGATTTTTGACTTCTGTGCAACTTGAAGCCAGTGTTCAATATCCGTGGTGGCAGCTGTACATTGGATTGTTAATTCAAAGTACTGCACTCTCAACTCGTCGCTGAGGCCAGCGCTGCGCTCAAGGCTGCTCAAAGCGCGTCGGACTCCATACATTATATATCGAAACTAGACTTGTAGAGCTGCACTTGATCCACGCCACGCGACGTTGTCCTACGTGCTAATCAGGCGTGTTACACGTGTGTCGGTGTAATGTAGTTCTAGCTTTACGTTTGCCCGTCTAGTTTTGGACTAGAACGGAGCAAATTATCATGAATTTTCTTGTCTGTGACGGTGCCGTGTTATTGTATGAATAATGTAGTAGATTTACCTTTAAGGTCGGAGCAGACCGTCGGAATGAATACGTCCGACAAACACTCGTGTTATATATGGAATACCCAGTAGCATACACACGACCCTCGCGAATAGGATACGAAAGCACTCGTTGGAACAATCCGGCGCAAGCGGTTAAAGGTTTAAACAACATTACTTTTAGTTTATGCAAAACCTGAACGTAGTTTTGTTCAGGATCAGTAACTGAATGGATTCCAATGGTTTTTACACTATGTTATATTTTCTTTTCAAAAATATTTAAATAGGTCATAAGTTGAACACTACCGACACTTAGTACAACACAGGTCACGGCCAGCAAACAGCTGGGTGCAAGTGCAAAACAACCCCTCCCTCAGTCGTCTGGATGGTCCGGTGACTATTTATTTATTTAACAATTCATGTACACACTTATATAAGAAAAGAAGACAGAAACAGAAAAATAGGTATATAGGTGATGCTTATTTCTAACGAAATATCTTCCAGCATACCCGCGAAAGTAGAATTGGAAAAAAGAGAAGTAGACACCGTGTGTAAAAGTGAAAGGAAAAAAAAAAACAAACAAAACAATTATTATAAAAATATACCTATATATATATATAACTTTATGATTTTATAGTAAAACTAATGTTGGATAACAATGATATATCGATTTAGTTTATGTATTCTTTTAACCTCTCGATAACCGCGCAATTGAAGCGATTTTCCGGCCAGGCAGTTGCCGTATCGTGTGTGAAAAAAGATGTACCCAGCTCTACTGTTTTTGCCTCTAATCGGAACGCGTTTACAGTTATGGGTTGATAAATAACGGGGCCACTTACATATAAATTATTCGAGGTATCTTATCGAAATAGCTACTTCTGAACTCTGACGATATGCGATATCTAAAAAGTTAAGCGGAGAGTCCTTGGGAAACACCTTATAGTTTTTAAAATTACTTCAAATACACCGCAATGAATTACATAAAAAAAATATGAAGAACCTAAATAGATGTGCCAACAGTTTCACCGCGAGATAATTGCAAACCTATCCTTCATTTCGAGAAAAAAAAAAAATACAAACAAAAAATCTGAATTGAGAACCTCCTTTTTTAGAAGTCGGTTAAAAAAATTGTTTAAATTTTTTGCTACCTTTACATACTTACCTTTATTATTTTTTGCTTTAGCAAAAAGATTCGAACTCATAGACTAATTGAAAAAAAAAATCGATCAATTCAGAAACTACTACTACTTTAACAGCTGAAACATGTTCGTGTGTTTAATTGTTTACTGTAAGAACTATGAATGTGCATCACGAAAGAAAAATTAAAATTATAATGAGCTTGCTAACTCGACACATAGTTTTTTTACAAGCTTTTATTTAGTTTCACTTGTCCCGATGTTTGTCTGTAATCAAATCTTAAATTTGACCGTTATCGGTTTTTGACCGGTAACCGATTGAGCTAAAATTTTGCATGCAGATGTAAATCGGATGATAATGCAAAATCATTATGACATGGGGCTGATCTGATGATGAAACTGGAAGATGGCTATAGGAACTTGGTAGTTAAACGACACAACCTCATCAAGGTTGGCCCCAGCGAGTATGATTCGTATTGACGAGGATTAATTATATTATATGTCGTAGCTATAAAAGCTTATTATGAAAAAAATAATTTTTTTTTTTTATTAAAATCTTGTCTACCATTGCTCATAAGCTCCTATTTTTAAATTACTTTAGTTATACAAAAGACCTTATTAGAAATTGAACATCGTCATTTCAGCCGAACTTGACCATCATGTTTTTCATAAAAAGCCAAGCTTGCAACAGATTGGTAACATTCGGCGCATTTAGTATCCCGCCGGGCGTCAGTAGTCTGTTTCTAACTTTAGTAGTATTAATTTTCTCACAAATACAGGCACTATGCACAACACTTTGTTTTTGTTTCTCTTGCCTTTTTGTAATAGAATATAATAATAAAATAGTTTAACTAGCGTTCTAGGTAGGAAAATTTTGTTAAAATCTATAGGTTGACTTTTAATTCGTTTGTTATAAATATATATTTCTGGGGAAAATACTTATGAATATGAAGAACTGTCACTATACAGCTGTCGACACGGGTCGACGACAGCTGTCGACACGCCGGCCTAAGAAAGTTGTCCTTTATGACTATCAAATGCTATAAGGCCCGGCGCCCATTATCGGCGTCGGCAAGGAGAATGATCCTTCGACATCCCTACATGCATGCCATAGCATAGTTTCCGACAGTGTGCGCTTGCATGTAGGGATGCCGAGGGATCCTGTTACTTACCAATGCCGAAATTGGGCGCCGGGCCTAAGAAATAAGTTCCGGTCTTTTAGATCATGAATAAGAAAATAAGGGAGTTAGTGATAGCGTGACGAGTGACAGGACAGAATGGAAGAAAAAAACGTGTTGCGCCGACCCCAAATAAAACGGGACTAGGGCAGGAAGATGATGATGATGATGATGAATAAGAAAATAGTTTTCAACACCTTAGATATCATGTTTTATGTTTACATTAATTAATATTATAATATAGACTACGGAGTGTTAAACGGGAATTATTAACTTCCGCAATATATTCGTATTTATTCAAGTTTTATTCATTGCGTCACTTAATTATTACATAGATTATTTAATTTCCTAATGTAGTCTAATAAAATGTAGTTGGTATGAAATTTTTGGCATATTTTCACCAAGGATAGTTTATGATCACAATTTTTTTTTTTAACTGATTTGAAATATATTCGTTTTTCAAGATCTCGGAAAAAAAATCTGCGCTCGTAGTCAAGTTATGACCGTTTCGTTTTGATTCATTTGCGTCGAACGCCCCGAGTAGGCCACGCCTCCGATTCCTTTGTTCTGTCCACGTGACTGAGCGTTGAGATGACGTCTACTCGAGCCGTTCGACGCAAGTGAATCGAAACGAAATGGTCGTAACTAATCTAAGGGGCTGGTGTGTAATTGTTTTGAGATAGGTGATCTAAAATTTTCGGTATTGATAAATAATAAAAAAAAAAAAAAATTGAAAAGAGTAAGCTTTTCCTTGAATTTTTGCTTCTTTTAGAACACGTCTTGGTCAATTTGAACATGCTTTTACAAGGAGTGAGAAAGATAATAGTTACACAACAATAATATCCAACCAGATTTATACCCTATACGCGTTAAGTTTTGACATTTAAAGAATTTTTACTGTCTGTTCAACCGATTTTAACTTCTATTGCGTAGGCATAAGGATGACATTAAAATAAAAAAAAGTGGTTACAATACCAACTATTTACTGCAGCCGCTATTTGTCGTGCCACCAACGTAATAAAAGTCAAAATCGGTTGAACGGACAGTAATAAAAGGTTTTCATAAATGTCTAATGTTATTTTGAACAGAGTATAGAATGATGTTCAGACAATGTATGGCAATTTTGATACAGTATCACAGTGCTAATTTAATGTTAACAGTTACATTAGTAGAAGGTGAAGATGAAAAAAGAAAAGAATAGCGGTTTTACAATGTGTGTATGTTTGTTAATTCTCTACGTTTGAACGGTTGAACAGATTTCTATGATACTTGGTACACGGATAGACACATAGTTTTGATACTTTTTATCTCAGGCGTATGTTCCCTTGGGGCAATTTACTGCTATCACGCGAGCGAAATCGCTGGCAGCAGTTAATATAAAAGTCACTAAAAAGTTAAATAAAAAATACAGAGGATCCGGAGTACCCCTCAGCGAAGCCCTTGGAGGCCTAGCTGGGACTCATCCCATCCATTGTATCACAATATTGTCATTCATTGTGAGAACATTTACTAATTAGTTATTATCTAACACTAAAATCTATCTTACCATTTCAGATGTGACCATAGAGTTCTCATCGTAAGTGCTTATGAAGATGGTATTCGAATGTGGATACCATAGACATGTTAATTCATGTAATAATATTGTTTTTAAATGTGATAAAATGTAGTTAGTAATTATTGAAAACTACGATTGTTTTCATTTTATTGGTCATAATTAAGTGGTTTTCCGTTTATTGAAAACCGGTTTAACAAATCATGAAAACTGTTTGGTTTTATGTAAAAAGGGGAACAGTTTGCACGTTTTGCTAAATCTTATCTTTATTGCAAAAACCAACTACTTATCTGCAATTATTTACCCAAATTAAATATAGCTATCGATTCGTATTATCAAGACGAATCTCCTAGTAAAACCAGCTATTAGCTACGCCACTTATTTATAAAGATAGCTACGGCAAAAAGTAAAAAACCTACAGATTTGATCGAATATATACATGATATCGATACTACTATAATACAACAAAAATCTTGGTGCATTTAATTGGTTTTTGCAGAAAAGTTATGAAATGTTATATAAACTAAGGTATTTTTAATTAATTAAACGTCGAACTTGTCTAAATTAATGTATTTCGATATTGTGTACGTAATTTCGGTAATTAAATATAAGAAGTTTTTTAAATTGGTGAATAATAATTACCAATAATATTGTTGACTAAGAATTTTCAACAATTAATTCTTAGACACAGCATATTATAGTCATAATCTATACAAAATTTAAATTGTAAGTGACGATTAAAATCGGATGGTAGCGCGTACACATTTTTTTTTGTAAGTATTATAATTTTAGCACGCTGTATATCGCAGTGGTCCTAAGTCACACGCGTGGAGATTGTTTAGGCACCTCGCCCACAGTGACTTGTAGCGATGTTGTAGCGCGTTCGCATCGATACAGCCGCGATGTTGTAGCGTGTTCGCATCGATACAGCCGCGATGTTGTAGCGTGTTCGCATCGATACAGCCGCGATGTTGTAGCGTGTTCGCATCGATACAGTCGCGATGTTGTAGCGTGTTCGCATCGATACAGCCGCGATGTTGTAGCGTGTTCGCATCGATACAGTCGCGATGTTGTAGCGTGTTCGCATCGATACAGCCGCGATGTTGTAGCGCGTTCGCATCGATACAGCCGCGATGTTGTAGCGTGTTCGCATCGATACAGCCGCGATGTTGTAGCGTGTTCGCATCGATACAGCCGCGATGTTGTAGCGTGTTCGCATCGATACAGCCGCGATGTTGTAGCGCGTTCGCATCGATACAGTCGCGATGTTGTAGCGCGTTGGCATTTTTTCTAAAAAATATATATCGCTATAGAAAAAATGCCAAAAAGCGATGCTGTCGCGCGCATACGAAACGCACGACAGCATCGCTATAAAAAGTCAGCGTGGGCGAGGGGCCTTAGTGGCCAATCTGTGTCAATGTTGAGACGTAAGTAGCGCCACCATCTTTAAAACTGGTCCACACTGAGGAAAAACTCGAACACAAAAGTTCCACAAAATTGTTGCTACAACATGTTCATCTTCTGTTGCAACACAACAAAACAGCACATATTATCCAGTTTGAATGTGTAACGTGTTTAGCTAACAACAGAATTGTGTTGCAAATAATGTTATAGAACTTTTGGTAGCTAGAAAAACACGCTTTAAATGTACTCCTTACAGCACTGAGTCATTACATTCATCATACAAAAGCATTGTTTCAGTGTGATAAATCATATTTCTGCTTCTTTCAGTGGGGACCAGTTATTAGTTAGGTATGTCTCATAGCAACAGTTGATGTTAAGGAGTAAGTTACGGTCAAGAAGTGAAAATATTAAGCTCTTTAGAGGTGAAATTCCTTTCCCGCATACACAGCACATATCACCTTTTCGAACGTCTTGTCCAAAATGTGGGGTAAATAGCAGTTCGAATAATAAAAAATGTGCACTCAAAAAGGAAGCTTAAGATGCTTAACATGTTCATACCTTGACGTTGGATCGCTAGCCAAATAGATTCACTTGTATATCGCAACCTGACACTTGTACTAAGTTACGTTTAAGTAAATGTTATTTTGTACTCGTGATTTTTATTTTAAATTTCCCTTTTTTAAGCCCTGTTAAAGTTAAAAGTTACAAGACAGTCCATTTGGTAACATCAAAGACACTTCCGCCTGACCACTGCTAAGTTCATTTTTGCTTGCACTCGAAACGAAAACTTCAAGGGGTTTGGTTTGGCGCCGTGACGCAGGATTCAAGCGAAATTTTTTTAAGTGTTCAGGCAGAAATGACAGCGATGGTACCTATACAAAAAATTAATAAAATAAAAGTCAAAAGACAGCTCATATGGTAGGTACACACGAATCGAATAAAATAAAAGATACAATCAATAAGAAAAAAAAATATAGGGTGTGATTGAAGGCTGCATAAAAAAAAAACAATTTTCGTTTAGCTTGCAAGTTGCCAGGCAAGCTGTCTGATGCTGGTCTTTCAGAGAACGATGAGTAACTGAGACGGTTTCAAAAATATAAAGAAAGCTTAAGAAATACTTAGAACTAATCTTTCAACTTTTAACATGCGTTCCAGTCAATTGAAAAAATGACTGCCTGACATTTAAACTTGGGAAACCCTTCAGGGGTGTAAGTTTACCTACGTTGAATTTTTAACTAGATATGTAATCAACTTTAAAATTTGATAAAAAAAATCTTTTTTGCATAGATCGATAATGTATCCAAAAAACCGACACCGAGGTACCTATCCATACCTAAACATGACTATATACCTACTAGCTGTTTTCTCTTGACTTCTTCTTGAAGTTAAAGCTAAATAAAAAGTAGCCTCATGTCCTTAAGTGTTTAAACTTACTTCGTACCAAATTTCATCACAATCAGATCAGCAGTTTCGAGTAGCTATCGACAGACAGTTTTCGGGTATTTTCTCGATATTTGAATATTTTTTGCAGCATTTAACTACTAGCTGTTGTCCGCGGCTTCGCCCGCGCGCATAAAATATAACATAAGTCACTCAGGAATGAAGCAGCTTTCTATCGGTGAAAAAATTTTAACAATCGGACCAGTACATACTTCCAGAGATTACCTCCTACAAACAAAAAAACAAACCTTTCACATTTAAAATGTTAATATGAATTATATCTACTTAATTCGTTTATTCGTGTAATAGGTGTTTAGCGTAAAGTAGAGTGCTTTGGAAATCACCATTCTGGTTTTTATAACTCGAGTAGGTAGTAGATGTTGAGCAAAAACAGTCAGACTGAAGTGGGAGTGACCTGCCACGGTTCACAAATGCATCCGGAACGATAGGCGATGTGTCACTGTCGGCGGCTGAGGCGAAGGTGTGACGATCTGGGGCCTTACCATGACTATACGCGATATAACAGTTCAGTTTATATCGTAAAATGAATTGCGGTTAGAGCTCGTGATAGGGCCATTGATCATATTCACTGAGTATTATGATCTAGCGCTGGGCCTTGGTACAGACCATGATCTGAAGCGAGGAGTGGTAGGCGGTCGCCTCCTTCTGCGAAGCAGTAATGCTAGCAAAGGAGGAGGCCGCACGTGCACGCGTGAAGAAACGGCCCTCACGTCCCAGCCGCCGGGATCCGAATCCCGATTTTCAGCCACCGTAGGCGCGGGCTTGCGGACGGCGAGGAATGGGTAAGTGCAGTTCGATCGTACGGTAACCGTCCGGACCCAGCCTAAGTAGTCGACGGCGCGGTGTTCCATGCACGCCTCAAGGAGACGTCAGGGGCCCAGCAGGGTCGAAGCCTACTGGGGCACTAGAACAAAGGCAAAAAAAAGGAACAGGAGAGAGTTTTAGTCAGTAAAAGTCTGACACGGAAGGGTGGGAGATGTCATTAGATGATTTTCCATCTAAAAAAGGGACAAACTTGGCCGGAGATCACCCAAAAGACAGGTGTGGAAGGTGAAGGGAGAGGCCTTCGCTCAGCTGTGGGACAAAAAGTAAGCAAACAAAAAAGTATAACTCGTTCATTTGCTATTGAACCTAACCTTGCTGAGCTTAGACTAGGTAGGCATAAAAAAGTCAGTGTGCGTGTGGTTGAGGGCACATAAAACTCTGGGAATGCTCAAGATTTGGTGAACATTCCTAAAGAATTGTGAAAGTTGGAATCTGAATTTGTGAAAGTCAAATAAGTGATGGAATGTTAAGTTGGGTCCTCAGTTCTCACATAAAGGATTAAGGGTCCACCTGTACCGGATAAAGTGTGGACTCCATAACATTACAAAAAAAATATATTTTGATAAAAGTGGAGAAAGTTTTTTATTGCGATCGAGGAGGAATTCTTTTATGTATGGAGCCGAGTGCTGCAGTGATATATTTCTACCTGTATCAAACAACGTTTTTTAATAATTGAAAGTAATTAGAGACACAATTAAAAAGTTATTGTGTCTCGCGTGGATCCACGTTCCGGACACAACCGGTTATACACTTACGAAGATAAAAGTAACCGGGGGTTGACGCGTGATACATGGGGGTCGCTTCGCGCCTGGCCTGATACGATGATAAATACATTACATTATGGCGTGACGAGCTCGCAAATTGCCTCACTAGTGCGAAAAACTGCAAATTGTGTGTCTAAATTGGTTATCGAGTATGTGTATTGAAAATACTTTTTATGTCAAACAAAATTTAAAAAAAAACAAGATATTATTGCTATATAACACTCCTACTTCATATATCCTTGTTCAAAATGGGCTCATACACACCACGCACGCAATTATGCAAAACACTTATTCACTTAACGCAAATGAATGCAAAAGACTGCACCCTAACTAGCGAGGCAGGCATTAGGTACGATGGCAACCTGTTACTGTGTTCAATTGTTTATTAGAGGAACACGTCATGACATGGAACACCTGTTGCGTCGCTAATGCATAGCGATACCGCACGGAATGTTTACACCGGAGTTACGTTCAAGCGGCTGAAAGGGCTCTGAAGACGGGAAATAAACAGGCATAGAAAATGTTAGTCTTTTTACGTTCGCCAGTGTACGTTTGCATTTTGCAGTAGATTGTCATGGGGATAGGTATGACTTTTTTTTAAATTATACTTGGTTTGGACATTTTTGTTTTGGGGTGGGAAAATCATTAAATTCTTCGTCCGCTTTGGGTGGACTGAACAGTAATGTCAGGCTTTTACTGACTAAAAGTCCTCTGTGTTCCTTTATTTGCCCTTTACAGGGCTGCGGTAACTCTTTCGAATTTAAGGATTCCGCTGTTTTGGCATATTCTATACGAAATATGCTTAGATTCAATGAAAGGATTGGGTGAAGATGTACACCTATATTTCGTTTTAAATCCTAAGTTATAGGTACTTGACGACCCTATTGTCGTCGATCAGATGCGTATCTAGATTATTTTTATGATTAGTGAAAAAATTCTATAGTTTGCACGACCTAGTAATGGAAACCTGAATTTCATGCTCAGTAGCAGCGTTTAAGACCACTACACTAACGAGGAGGATAATCAGGCAATTAAGATCTCGACTAGAGTATTACCTAGTATACTGCTGGCCAGATATCCACTTAGAGTAGGTAGGTACTTAAAAGTCTACCATTTTTTGTGGTGGTGAATCATCTAATAACTTCGTTCGCACTGGATGGAACGAGAGCGCGTGGAGGACTTCACTGACCAAAACCTGTCTTCTTTAGTTGCCCTCTGCGTTCCAGGGCCGTATAGTACCTACATCATTCGCACAATCCCGCAGTCTAAAGATACCTATAAACCAGACTTTGATCTACTAAGACTTTGATCTGTCTACCCATCCTACTGTCTGTCTCAGGGATCTCGACGTATCTTTTAACCGACCATAATACCTTGTTGAAATTTTCACAGACCCTTAGTTAGAGAGTCCGACACGCACTTGGCCAGTGTTTAATTTTTTTGACGGTCGAGCTTTGCATCGGTGGTCATTACTAATTCATTACGTGGAGAACACAGTCGTGTACGGTCGATCGTGACAGGCTGTTGAGTTCAGCAGCTATTTTGAGTGCTTTCGGGTTATTTGAATCGGTTATTGTGCCTAAGTAGACTGAAGGTTTGAGGTCAAGTATTTGAGTGTGCGAATCCTGCGGGTGTTAGTGTCTCTAAGGCCTACTGTCTGTCGGTCTACGCCTAAGTTGACGGTGGTGAATTATTCGATTGTGCGAATCCTGCGGTGTTAGTGTCTAGCCTACTGTCCTCGGACGCGTAGCTTCAAAGACGCGTATTCAACATGGTGTACGTCTGCGTGAAGCTTACATAAAAAAATTATGAAACTGTCGACGAAGCGGCAGCGTCGCGTCTCTGAAGCTACGCGTCCGTGGACAGTAGGACTAATAGTTCAGTGATCATCACAATCAAAAACTGTGTGTGTAGTGATAATCCAGAAATGTGTGTGTAGGTCTATCATGTAAAATCACTCCGAGAAAATTTAAAAGAGCTGTCAGTTCTAAGCTTTGTGGGCTAGAAAGACAGCACACTTCAAGTTCGAACTGCGCAAATTTTTAAGTATGCGAATCCTGCGGTGTTAGTGTCTCCAGTGATTGTCGCAATCCATAAATAATTGTCTGTGTAGTGAAAATCCACAAGTCTGTAGGTCTATTCTGTAAAGTCCCTTCGGGAAAATTTAAGGAAGCTGTCAATTCTAAGCTTCATGGGAGCTAGAATGACAGCTCACTTCAAATCCAACTGAACAAGTTTTCAGGTTGAGATTTTTACCGAATAGATCGGCTACAGACAAATAAAATGTTCAGTGTTATGTACAAAAACGCCAGGCGGTCGAGGCGTGGTGGAGTCGGTACTGCGACCAGAGGTGGACGAGAACAGCTCCCTGGGCAGGTAGGTAACACTTGCAATACACTTTATTTGTGATTTTACAGGTGTTTTCCTTTGTGTTTATGTCTATGGATATTTATATTGCGCTGACAGTATAGATTGACCACTGCGTCAAAAAAGCAAAAGCGTGCTCTCAGCATAACACCATTGTTTGGTGCTACAGTATTATCCCTCAATTTGTCATGGAGTCGTCAATCTGTCACGTATTCGTGACCGCAGCGTGTTGGACACATAATACTTTGTGTGGCGGTCAAATGGTTAAAAAAGTTAGGTACCGAAAATTTCATGCCTGAAAAGTACTGAAATCGATACTTAACTGCTTACACTTAAATAATTCTATCTACAAACTAGAAGAGAGCTAGGTAGGTTGACAAGCTAATATAAAGAATGTGGCCCTTAGGCACGAATCTAAAAACAAGTTAATGTGTTCAGTAACCCAGCTTTTGTACAGGGTATTCAACCAGCTGAACTAAAAAATACCTACTCGTAGGTAACTACGGTACTCCGTACTATCTACTTACCTAGGTAGCGCATTCGTTGATCGGTAACGACCCCTGTTAAATGGAATTAGCCTAACGAGTTCCATCCAAGTCTCCAGCAAGTTCAATGCAATTTACAAGTTATACGGTCACAGTGGAATAGTTATAACCTACCTGTTCGCGATGCTTTTTCTTATTATAGAGTTACTTTTCTGAATATCTTTACGTATAAATTAGAACCTAAGATTTCCTATCTTTGATATAAAATAGATCGAACTAATTAACTGAGAAGACTGCCTGGAAAGTACTGAAATCATTACTTGACTGCTTATAATACTATTGTAAATAATTCTACCTAAAAACTAGAAGAAAACTAGGTACCTGAAAAGCTGGTTTGGACAATATTTTAAAGCACTTACCTTCGTAAAATTTTAGGTTATCGACCAATTCATCTAATTATAGTACCTAACACAATTTGCTATTTGTGTTTGCAAACCCACCCACGTAACAGAAGAAATTCCACTTGTCCACATTTTAATTTCTCTAATGACCGCTGTAATAAGTTGGTTCTTTAACAGTTATGCAGGTAAAGGCATTCACGTTTCACGACAAACATGCCGCCATGTTGCCTTGCACGAAGGCATGCGAGCTTGTTAATGAGCACATGAATAATATGCTTATGGCTATAAGCCAGTTCTTTTACCCGTCACTAAGTCAAGCGATAGTTAAAAATAGTATCTCATTATTAAACGGTAAAATCTGTTGCTCGATCTATTATTATTTTGGTCAAGAAAGAAGTATAAAATACTTACACATTTTAGCGTAATCTAACAACTGATATAATTACGGATTAAAAAAACTGGTCATTAGAGCTTCTAAGGGTCCTGGGTGCTATCATTGTGCGAAACCCACTGAAGATACTGTAAGGCATACAATGGAGGTCTGCCTCGCTAGGACGTAGGTTGTCGAGGAGATCGGTGGCGGTAATCTCTTGCGTCTGGCTCTGGTTCAGGCATGGAGTGAGAGGGTATGGAGTCACATTCCTCAGCGAAGCAGTAATGCGAGTAAGGAAAGTGGCGGAAAGTGTGGAGTGGAGACAATCCTCACGGTCATTCTTCGTAGGGGCGTTCGGAGTCGCAGTGTATTTTGTGGCTACTGTAAGTTCGGGTTTGCGGCTGACAAGTAATAGGATCACCGCCCGATAATGGCCAAGCCCGGGTCGACAGCGCATTGTGTTCCACGCGCGCTTAAAGCTGTTACCATAGATGCCGGACGGCAGACATCGGCGGTGACTAGCCTGTGGGATGTTCCAAAGAGTCACCGTGGCCTTGGAACGCAAGTGGATTTTAGTCAGTTAAAATCTGACACTCCGTCTTGCGTCATCCAGAATGAAGCAAGACGAGCGTAGCGAGATATTTAAGGTGGAACGGTTAAAGACCAATAAAGACTGAATAATAAGTGCTTAATAGGTACCTATGCATACATTTTTTGCGCATGTACACTCACTTCTGATAGGTGAGTTAGTGAGGTAAACCTAAAGGAAATTTGCCTTTTTATGTTATCCCTTATTCTGCGATCTGCGAGACTTGTGAGCTAGATTTTAAACAGTTTAAATAATGGGCGTTAGTATCCAATAATATGTTCAAACGTCTTTCAACCTTTCGAAGGTAGACTTTGGCTCTATAATCATCAGCTCCCTAGCCAGGAGGTATGGGTTGTGATTTAGTTTCTTTGAGTATTTTAGCAGAAAAAATAAATATGAATATAGGCAATTAGTCTTTGCTGTAACTGGTTACTGGCTTCAAACAACTAAACCATAAATACAGTGTAACTAATTGTACGATTTAGATCTATTTTTTAGAAACCATTTTAAGAAATATTTTTTTATACCATCTTTATTTTATTACGCAAAATCCACTATAAAGCAATTTCCAATATGTCGCTGATTTAAATCGAATACCATACATGAACACTTTTCGCACACGGAGCGAAATTGGCGACAAAATCTATCGAGACGCGTGTTCACCGAGAATGCTGAACAGGAGTTTGAAAGTGCAATAAATATATTTTGGGGGAGACTATTCTGTCGATAGGCATCTTCTTTAAAATATGTGGTAAGCTTCTGTACAGTATGCAATATGTGAGTGTCAGTTTCTTTATACAACTTGTACAACTAATCTTAAAATATAAAATGTATCGCGTGCCTTTAGGTACTAGAAAACAAGACATTTGACACACCGTAGCAAACCTGCGTAGCAGCTGCTACGCCGTAGACACATACATATAAATATTGTTGTCCGTAAATGAGAAAGATGATAGGTCAGTCTGTACATTATATGCAATAATATTTATTATAAAGTCTTTTTAGAAAAAACCATGTTGCACCGTCCCCAAATAAAACAGGACAAGAGCAGGAAAATGACAATGGTTAACTGATACAAGAGCAACAATTAATTACAGGTTTATTAACCTGTAATTAATTGTTGCTCTTGTATATGTACCACAGTCATTAAGTTAACAATGTATGTAGTGTAAACAATAGGGCGAAAGCAGATTGTTTTAATTTTTTGTTTTCCCTTTTTACCCGTTTGTACATGTTATTATTTTGAGTTTGTTACCTATTGATTTATTATATTTAATAGTTAAAAATGAATGTCTGGGAGGACTTGGGGAGGCCTTTGCTCAGCAGTTGTACAGTAACGACTAAGAAAAAAAAATAGTGAATAAATATACGTATAATTCAAATTAATAAAAAAACGTGTAAACAATTGTCGGTTAACCAAAAACAAAAAAAAATATTGACGTAGTAGCTTTCAAAAACAGAGATAATTACCAATGTACCTAGAAGACAAGGTACCCATAAATACAGCTTCAACTTGCATCAAATTGAAAACAAACATCTATCAAACTTTAAAACAATGACGAGCTCTTTCCCAGCCCACGATCTGCCCACACATTAAACAATTACCTAAATCGCCAAAATTTTCGCTGAAACTGAAATTGATTCACTTAAACTTGTTCTTGTCCATAAATCGCGTTGTCATGCCGCGTATCGCTTTCATTCTGCAGTGACTTGGGAACGAGTGTCGCTAACCAAATAGACCGTGTTCAAATAAGACGACGATTTAAAGAGTTGAGGCTTGGCAGTGTTGCAGGCGGGCGGATGGATGAAGACGTGAGATGTGAGAGTAGCGAATGCTAAGTAAAAAATCTTAATTTTTTATTGAAACGGCAGTACCTACTGGCCTCCCCACTTTCGAACAATTTCGGTGCAGGAAAACTAAGGTAACCGTCAAAGCCTGAATCACTCTTAGGTGGCAGTTGGCGAGGAACATTGCTCGTAGAACAGATGGTCGACGGAGCCGAAAGATTCTGAAGTGGTAACCGCGTACCGAAAGTTGCAGGGTTGAAAGGCGGCACAAGGCGGCTCGACGACCTGGCGAGGGTCGTGGCAATCCGATGGTTGCGAGACGTACACGATTGCTCGTTGTGGCGACACTTGGGGGAAGGCTATGTCTAGGAGTCGATGTCTTTCGGCTTAAATTATGGCGATGATGATAGTAGAAAATATACGCTGCAACTGCGCCTCGCTTATCGCGATCTGAAAGACCTAGCCTTACCCAGATACCCTGCCAAAGTCTATCCGTAGAAAGAAAGAGTATATTGTTACAATTGCATCGAAGCGTCGTAAAGAACTGTTGCTCCTGGCTAGCGTCCAGGGCGCCGACGTTAGGTGCTACCATTCAATTACACATTAAATAAAACTCTAGTTTATCTCACATGATGAATGTTTTCACTTTCTATTGAGATTTGGCTGGGGAGGCGTTAGAGGAGTTGGTTTATTTGTGACTTATATTTAACAATCATATGTATATTAGATTTACCTACTACTACTTACTACCCATTTGTTTTAATGAAATGATGTGTGCGTGTGACAAAGAAACGTCAAATATCAGTTTTAATTTTTTCTATGAAAATAACCATTAGTTGTGTTTTGCTTTATGGGACAAGCCTTCCGCTCTGTTTCTGACTCCTGAAAATTAAAATCATAATTAATTTGTATATATAAGTAATTAGCATGTAGTACATTACGGTAATAATATCTATGTAATGGCAAACAGTATCATAATTATCTTGCAAACGTACAAAAAAGTTATTCGTTTTCCTAAATGGTAAGTAGAACCTATATGCTAATGAAGCCCTATAAAATGCTAATCCAGGTTAGATATATTCTAGCAAATCCCTTCATCTATCCAAACATCCAAACTCTCGCCTTGATAAGGCATCTAATTATTCAAACTTCCGACCATCCCGTTCCATTCCGTGCATCCCATCGTGTTCGTGAACATCTAATCGTCATCCGTCATCGAGTGTCGTGCGGTCTCCGCAGCGGTCGGGGACGGACTGGCTTCGCTTGCGGGATGAGGAGGCAGTGCCAGGCCTCAGGACGATATCCTGCACGCAGGCGCCGTGCTCACCCCGCCCCTAAAGAACTAATGATAGGGAGTTCAACGCAAACATGTGAGAGCTTTTATAAGTCTTGTACTGATAAGGATTTTTAGCAATAAAAAATAATTGTGACATCGTGTCTACTGACTGAAAAGATAATATCGATTATCCCTTCAAACAGTAGGCATGAAATTCTACCTACTTTAAGATCTTAGAATGGGATATGAGGGTTTTGTCTCAAATGTCTATTCCTCCTATTCCTATCTTAGCTACACAACTTAACAAAATCTTGTGCCAACCAGTTACGTTACGCCAACTTTGTCAAAAAGTTCATTATGAAACACTCTCGCTGAAAGACTGCACTGTATTTGGTAGAACGTCGTGTGGTGTAACCGTTCTCGTTCGGCAGCGCCCTGCGCAGAGTAGGTCAGGACAGGGGCGCGCAGGGGTGTGCGGCGCAGGGTGCGGAGTGGGGTCCCGATTCATGTTTACGGGGCTCGGCCGTCAGCTGTTCGCGCGACATGAATGTGCCGCGCCCGCGACGCGCCCGCGCCGACGCCGCGCATCGATTGATTGATACCTGAGCGGCCACGTGCGGCGCCCGGCTCCAGTCGCCCCGCGCTCGCCGGCCCGCGCGCGCGCCCTATGCGAGCCCGCCCGCGCTGCTTGCCGCCTCAGCTCATCAATGGAGTGCCCGAGGTGACGGCCCCCGGAGCCCGCGAGCCGCGCCACACCGCGCGATACCGCCCGACTCGTAAGTACCGCGCGCACCGTCCGCGCCAACACTCAACACGTACACGCACAGTACCCCAATCCGTTAGTAAATAATGGTTTTTCCGATAGCATTAATACCCGGAGACAATTTATGCGACTGCGCCGTGTGATGTTTACTGCGACCCGCTCCTCGGGCCACCTTCTCATTACATTAGCGCCGGAAATTTTCTATATAGAAGCGTTTTTCTTATCGATCGTCCAAAGTTTCGTTGGTTTTTGAAAAAATATTTATTAAAATTCTGTATCAGTTTACGTAATCGAAGGACAGTGTGATCGTTTGTTATTGAAAGCCGCGGATCTATCTGCGAGGTGTGTACGAGACACGCACCCCAATCATTACATAAAACATTCCAATCGGTTTCTATCGACCTTTCTGTACGTCGTTATCTTTCCTCTGCTATTGCTTTCTTATGAGCCAAGAGTTGTAAACTTTGAGGACCTAACATATTGGTAAAACGTTGATTGCATCGCACACTCCATGGTACATTAACATAAACATAATCATAACAGCGAAGCAGTTTATTTTGCGAGGTTAAAACGTGTAACATAACAGTATCGCCAATATTTACTTAGCAACAAGTCATAATGAAGTAATAATACGCAGCGTTCAATTTTGTTCATAAGCATATTGCCAGCTTATGTTACAGTCGACGGGGTTGCCAACAAGCTGTCAATCACGTCGCTACAAGCACTCGGATATTATACAATGTTACAAGTTGCGATCCTCGCCTAATTGAGGAGCATCGCGTTGTGAGTCGATACTCTCTGATAAGTGATATTTACCTTTATGATGCTGTGACGCGAAGGTACCTAACATGAAGTTGAGGTATGACAGCTTGATATGATTGATTAATGATTTGTAACCAGCCTTCTTTGAAAGTTTATAGAATGATTATACGAAATAGTAAATGTAAGTGAAAGCGCGCTGACGTTTCAATTATTTTTAATGTGTTTTGAGGCCATGACTGTTTATTTTACTTCAGACGTGTGTAATGGTATTAGTCTTTTTGCGGAAAAACAAGCAATATAAAAGTGAGGATGTTTTCTTTACAAATTGCAGGTTTATAGGTTGAATCGCTGCGCACTTACAAAGCCACTACATTTTCTTTAGAGCATGTTACTTTAAACTTAATTTCTTACGGCAGTTGGGCTCTTAACATTAATCATTTTATAAGACTATGTGATGTATTTCATGATTCATGTAACTGTCAGTATAATGAATTCCTTGGTTTCGTGTTTTAGATTACCACTACAAAAATATTGTGCCCCCAAATAGCTATAAAGCAGACTGGTACGGCTCGCTCCTTTCCTTCCTACAGAGGAGTCCTGAGCCCCAGCAGTGGGAACATTATGCGGTTGATTATGTATGCTATATTACGTATAATGTTCCATCATAGTGCTATATTTTCTTGCTACTTTTGAGTAAAAATATCATGCCAAATAAAACTTAACACAAAATAATGGCTTTCACCAGACAGATTTTAAGGCGTCACGGGGATTGAAGTAAAGAGGATGTGCAGTTGCGTCTGTATTTATCACTTATCTCCTTGTAAAATAAAAACACTAGTGCGATTATCTCACCTGATGCTGTTAACTATAACAACCGAAATATTAACAGTGTTGTTTGAAAAGCATAATTAATGCTTATTGTGTATGTTTTCGTTATTATTTTTAACCAATTCATAAAAAGGCTGACTTTTACCTTAGACAGGGGTTTTTTTTAATTTTTTTTTGTGGTGGGAATAATCATCCAATAACAACCCCTGCTCTTGGGCGGAGCGGGAGATAGTTTCAGACTCTTACTGACTAAAAGCCCACCCCGTTCCTTCGTTGCCTTCGTACCGGGGCTTCAGCTATCTTTCGAATTAGCCCTGGCCCCAGTAGACTTCGACTGCTGTTGCTGACAGCTCCTTGAGGCGCGTGGGAACAGTGCGCGCCATCGACGACTTGGACTCGGTCTGAACAGTTACCAGACGGTCGGACAGCGAGTTACCTATTGCTACCTTAGAGGTTAAGCATTGCCGTACAGCGTGGAATTCTGCCAGTCTTTTAGCACTTGCGAAGCTGTGTAGAAGAGTTTTTTAACGCTCTATTTTAGTTATCTTTAGCTAATTTAGGGTTGTTATTATAATTTTTTAGTAAAACTGTAATTATAGTTAGTTAAATATATACATACATTAGGAATTCATTGAACAAAAAAATAGAAAAAAAAATATTTGTCGGGTTGATTTTATTGAATTATGTACTGTACTGAAAATCATAATATTTCACTAATTAAAAGTAATTTCAAATTTTAGTTTTTGTTCCTTACGTAACCTAAGCTTATGAACATTTTTTTAACAATATAAATTAAGTCAAAACCCACTAAAACCACGTTCTTAACATAATAAGGCTTTCACCAAGCAGGGTTTCATAAAAGGCGTTAAGGAATTTATGTCGAGAGGATATGCAGTAGCATCCCCTTGTTCATATCTGCATGGGTACGCTTGTAATAGCAACACTAGTGCGATTAAATGTCATTGCGTAAACTATGCACCATGTGGAACGTGATTGTAACAATATTCTGTAATCTTCATTTTCTTCTTATACACCACAAATTTTTAATGATTACAAATACTTAAAGGGCTTATTAGAAAAGCCCTTGTTATTTTTTAAGTAAAATCTCAATAAACAATATTCATAAACAGCAAAGCGTTGGTTTTGTCCCAAAATGTCACTCAATTTATGGAAATATTGTGCAGGCTATTGTCTAATGAATAAATAAATAAATGACAATTGATAAGGAAAAACACTGCCTGCAGTATTCTCTACTAGCAATTGTTATGTATGATTGATTCTATGATGAATTTACCTTTTCGTGGTAAATTTTAGGATTTCGGTTTTTTCTACTTTTGACTACAAAAATATGATCAGTAACGGGTACAGATACAGCCTCATTTTTTTGTGTACTAATTAAATAGTAGAGGTGTATAAAAACTAACTGACCCGATAAACAATGTTCTGCCATATAAATTATCAAATATACAATGGAGGGAGGGGGGACTAGGAGGGTAAACCTGTTGTATATATATTCAGACCTACCAAATATACATAAAAATTTCATAAAAATGTTCAAGATGTTTCGCAGGATCCTATCCTTATTGAAATCCGTTCAGCAGTTCGAGCGTGTAGTAACAACCATAGGTACACACTAGGGCTTTCAAATACCGGACTTTTTCAATACCGGTATCAATACCGGTATTAGAATTTTTAATACCGTGATCACGTGATCACGGTATTGAACTCAAGGTTTTTTTTTAAACTAGTACTTGACTGAAACCCTGTCAAACCCTGTTAAAGTTCCTTTGAACTTTAATTAGGAAATTAATAAAACCATTTAATTCATTAAACCCCAAGCTTTCTATTGTGTCTGTAATTTCCACGATTGAAAGGTTAAATATTTTTTGTTTTCGAATCAGTGTTTATTCTCTCTTAACCGTTCTAATAAGGTTCTAGTAAGCCATACTGATTGTTTACCGGTAATTAGCAAATAAGGTAGATTAAAATCATAGATCTGCGTAAGGTTTAGGCTTACTTGACGCTGTAACTTTTTTAAGACATTTCTAATAAGGTTAAAACGCAGTTCTAAGGTTCAAGTAAGCATGACCCTGTCGTACCTATAGTTTACTGGCTGATACATTCGATGCGTACCTATACTGCCCTTAGAGGTCAGCAAGCGTCAAGACTCTTGTCTTTCTTATTATTATATTAATATCTCACATGTAATTGTTGTACCAAACTACCAATTAAATGTATAATTTTGAATCGTTTCTTCGAACACGAAAGTAGTAATACGATAAGTACTAATTAGACAAAATTAATAATATTTGAAGTTAAAAAAGAATGCCACAATCAAACCGCTCAAATATTCAATTTTTACTTTTTAATTGAAGATCTAACGGATAACGTGATCCGTTAAAGTAAAAAGTGATATTAAACAAAGTGGAAAATGATACAATTTTAGATGCTTCAATTTGTTGTGAATTCGTAATTCGACCTTAGTTTTTACAAAAAAAAAATACGATCGCGTGATTCATTGAGAATTGAGTCAAAACCCAATAAACCCATAAAATACAAGTATTAATATTATGTACCATGTTGCTCGTCAAGATTACAAACTTATCAAAAATACACAATGACCAAGTTCACATGCACATGTTACCCGCGCACCTTTGCGAAACTGACTAACAAAACAATAACGTCGTATAGGGCCTATTACACTACGCGTTATTCAGACCATTTTAGTCTACGGTTCGACGTATCGCGAAGAGTTGGCGCTTAATACAAGTGTGAGAATAATATTAAATTGTTATTTATATTATATAATACAACTTCTTACTACTTATTACAACAAAACACAATAATATATATTAAAGATTGTAATACCGTAATCACGGTATTGGCTCGTCAATACCGTGATTGAAAAAAGACCAAAATATATCCGTGATCACGGTATTACGGGATCCCGTAATACCGGTATTGAAAGCCCTAGTACACACACACTCACCAACTGACACCTTTAGAATATTAGTGTAATGGTGTAACATATTTATTTTGTGAGTTGATGAAAACTAATGCTTTAACACGTAAATCTTTTTAGTATTTTTAAACTAGAGTAAGTTTTTTACTCAAAATCATCTTTACGGTTTCTCTTTGTCACCGTTTCCATGTTAAGTTTTGTTAGGTTGTGTTATAAATTAGAGAGCAGTGGTGGCCGAGTGGTAATAGCTTTGACTTACGAGTTGTAGGTCGCGGGTTCAAACCCAGCCAGGTGCATTACTTTGTGTAATTTTTTTAATCATTGCTGCTCTCATAACGGTGAAGGAAAACCTCGCGAAGAATCATGGCATGTCCTAGAACCAAAATTCGAAGTAATGTGACATTCACCAACCCACACTGGGTACGCGTGGTGGATTACGGGGGAGAACAGTGGGAACATTGTAAGGCCGACTATGCTATGCTACCCCAAAGAGACACACTACTGAGATAAAAGATATCCTAAATGCAATTCTAGGATATGATCTACTCATGTACCAAGTTTCATCACTAGAGTCTGTCTCATAAGTTAAACGACTTGGGTAATTATTAGGATTTAATGAAATCTGATGTAGTCAACACGGGTTCAATAATCAAGGTTGATTAAGAGATAGAGATCATTGTTTACTAACAGAAGAACCTTATGAAAAGTATCGAATATAAGTATTTTTTAAATGATGAAATATTATACAAAATTTCCAAGTCGGTTGATTTATTAGACAGACTATAGTTTCAGATAAACTGACATGTGCAGGTTTGAAACGCCAGATTTACGTTCCTAAAGCTAGCGTTATTTAGGGCTGATGTTTCAATAGTTACCTAAATATTTTTTAGCTAAAAATTTAATTGGCCGTTTGACATATTTTTCTACACAAAAGCTTACAATGGCCGTTTTTATTCCTCAGTTAAAAGTAATTTGACTAATGAAAAACCAGTCTTCTATACTAATAGTATAAAGAGGAAAGATTTGTATTTTTGTATGTAACGAATAAACTCAAAAACTAAAGTGCCAATTTCAAAAATTCTTACACCATTGGAAAGCTACATTCACCCTGAGTAACATAGGCTATATTTATTGCCCGTGCGAAGCCGGGACGGGCCGCTAGTTAGATACAAGGCTCTTGTGAGCTGGTGGAGACATCACAATAATAAAATTAAGGTGAAAGTGTATGTCTGTGTATATGTCTGTTATTCCTACCTTTCGAATAACGCCAATTTTATTTTTTATTTTTCCATGACTTTCTCTTTAAATTTCCCCACGACTTTCACACAATGCCATCTTATCTCAAGCAAAGCAGAGCTTGTGGTACGAGTACTAGATAACTGAAAAACATACTTATATATTTCTAAATACATACATATTACAGATAAATAAATTACACCCAGACAGAACGAATGATCATGCTAATCACACAAACATTTGTCCTGGGTGGGAATCGAACCCACGACCTCCGGCATAGCAGTCAGGGTCACTGACCATTAGACCAATAGGCTTGTAAAAAAAAAATAGAGACACAATAGAAAGACAATGACTGAGGAAACGCCAGCATTCATTTGGGGTTTAATGAATATTAAAAGGCTGATGGGATTTGGATGGGATTTGGCACATAGGTAGACTACGTCCTGGAATAGCACGTAGAATACTTCTGATCTCGCGAGTACATACTTTGTAATAATTTTCTTTTTTCATACGGGTGAAGTTGCTAGCACAAGCTAGTGTTATCACACTAACATTCTAAAGGCGAAGGTTTATGAGTGTATATTTATTTATTTATTTATTAACACTTCTTGCACAAAAAAACTGTACAAAGGCGGACTTAATGCCTTAGGCATTATCTACCAGTCGACCTTAGGGTGGTGCAGAGACATAACATGGTAGGTGCAACTTCAAGGAAAACAAACAAAAGGAAAATTAAAATCAACATAAATACAAAAATATATAAATAAATACTTATATATATAAATAAATACATACAAATAAACAAAATTAATATGAGGAATGAATATAACAAATCACTGCTGTGTTGATTCGGCCAACTTTTCGCGAATGTGTTCACGAGCCATTACCTTAAAGGAGAACCGGTTGGATGCCATCCTGATGTTCAACGGGAGCGCATTCCAAAGAAAGATCGCTTGGACAAAGAAAGAGGATCGGATAAACCCAGAGCGGTGTGAGGGACATCGTAGAAGACGATTATTCGTTGATCGGAGATTTTTACTATCGGCAGAGCAAATGAATTGAATTTGAGATGTCAAATAAGAAGGAGAAGAAGGTTTGTCTAGAAAAGAAAATAGGGTAGTCAAGTCCCTTAGTGCTCTACGCTGACGAATAGGTAGCCATTTCAAAAGCGAACGATGTTCAGATACATGGTCATACTTACGGAGGTTAAAGACAAATCGAATGCAGTTATTCAGAAGGCGGTCAAGTTTATTGAGGAGATCTGCATTCAGGTCATAGTAGCACACATCACCATAGTCAATATGGGAAAAATTAGGGACTGTACAAGCAATACCTTTATGTGAGCTGGAAGAAGATTTTTAAGACGATAAAGCGACCTTAACGTTCCGATTACTTTTCTACTGACACTTGCAACCTGCTTGCGCCAGTCAAGGCAGGCGTCGACATGTAGACCCAGATCCTTAACCTCGGAGCCAAACGGAATAACCGTGCTGTCAAATATTACATGTGGAATAGTTTAGTTATTAAGCTTTCTCAAACTATGGGGGCTCCCTACTATGATAGCTTAACATTTAAGCGTATATGTATGTTTGTTACTTTTTCATGCTTGAACGACTGAACGGATTACGATGTAATTTAGCACTCTGGTAGACCATGTACCGGGATAGTACATGAAATAATAATATTAAATTATTATTTTTGTCCCGGCGACAATTTTCAACTTTAACACGGGTAAAGCTTATAACCAAAACTAGTTTTATTATATCCCCAAAATATACTTGTCCTATACTACACGTAGTTTTCAAGTTAACCCTTACCATATTGCCATCAGTTTCTTAGCGTTAAGGATAAGCCAGTAATATACCATTGTCATGGTCCCGACCCTTTCTCAGTAGGCACCACTCTAGGACGCTGCGCTAAGACGTGATTAAGGGATTCTACCAAATGTGTAGGGTTCTGATTTTATAGCGTCCGGCTCAAAACTGATAACATCTGTCTTAACGAGACTTACGGGTATCAGGTGGTCGTGTTTTTCTGCAATAGAATCTGCTTTTAGGAATCAGAAGAATTTTTATTTATTTACTAGCTGTGCCCGCGACTTCGTTCGCGTGGACTACAGGATTTTGAATATTTTTTTTCCTAAAATAAATGTAGTCTAAGCCGCTGGCAGCAGCTAGTTAAGACTAGAAAACTCAAATATCTTAATAACTTCTTTGTAAATAATTTAATGGAAGAACAATTGAATGATTTGCGTTGATTGATTAACTTTTAAATAAAAGTAATCTTTTTTTTTATTTTCAAATACAATAGAAAACATTAGAATATGTTTTCAATTACCTTTAAACAAATTCGTTCGCATACAATCTTTTCAGTGTTAGGCAAAAGCAATTTAAAATACTGAGAACACCTGAGAGATGCATTTGAAATACAATCTTCGCTGTAACCGCACAGGTTTAGTGCAACTGTCAGCCGTAGCTGCGAAACAAATAGCTCGTAGCAGGCGTAGCTTGTCGTCGTAGAGGTGCTACGAAACGCTACAAGGCTGCTACGAAATTGCTACGATTACCGTGAATAATGTGTATATTTTCAAATTAAAAAATTACAATTGTTACCTTCAAAATAATTAAAGTTACTATATTAAAGTGTTTTAATTTTGTCAATGAAAGTATTAAAAGGTAATTTTGTCATGTCCGGAAACAGATTTAGTGCAAATATCAGCTAGAACAGCAAATCAAATTATTGTTTTCAGTGAGCGAGTCCATACAATCACCGGCCATATTATGATATCCTTCAGTATTGATAAAGAATAAATTACATGTCTTTCATTGTTGTTACAATAGCGACAAAAAGAGAAATTGTACTCTTTTTCATGGTTTCACATGTGTGTTACTTAATTCTTAAAGAAATTAAAGATGTTGCCTTAACCCGTTGTGTGTCTAAACGTGGATCCACGCGAGACACAATGGCTTTTTAATTGTGTCTCTAATTAAGGCACACGAGAGGTTAATCACTTACAGGTATTAAAAGATCTTGCGAAAGAATTATGTTGAAAGGTTATGGAGTAGCAACCGCGTAAAGGGAGACGTAGCGTTGGAAGGCCTCCTACAAAGTAGGCCAATGATCTGGTTAGGATTATGGGAATCCGATGGATACGAGACCCATAACACTGTTCATTGTGACAACACTTGGAGGAGACCTATATCCAACAGTGAACGTCTTTTAGCCAAAATAGTGAAATTATGTTTGACGCTTAAAGAAAATCGCGCGACCAGGTCTTTTTTTTTATTCCACAACTATCACACAGCGCCGTCTAGTCCCAAGCTAAGCAGAGCTTGTGTTATGAGTACTAGACAACTGATAAACATACTTATATATTTCTAAATACATACATATATAGATAAATTACACCCAGACACAGAACAAATGATCATGCTCATAACACAAACATTTGTCCTGGGTGGGAATCGAACCCACGACCTCCGGTATAGTAGTCAGGGTCACTAACCACTAGACCAACAGGCCAGTCAAAGTAACGTGTCATGCGAACGCTGACACAAACAATGAGAACGCTGTTATTCGGTTTCATAAATTAAAGCAGTGGATTTTTTACTTTTGTGTACACCGTAGCGCTTGTCAATTATACAGGAAAAGATTCAAAAAAATATGGTGGAGATGCTGCGTGGGGCGTCAAAGTGCGAGTTATTTTTAGAAATTATTTGTGTCACAAAGTTCAACAAGCTTGAGTATTTGAAAAATCTCAGAGATGTACTCGAAAGGTTACGTAACATAAGACAGCCTTTAATTACGTAAAAATCCATTTATTGTTCGTACAGTCAAAGAGTTTAATTCCCTGCCGTAGTCTGGGTTTCCTGATAGCCACAACTTAGACGTCTTTAAGTCAAGAGTGAATAGGTTATTTCTGGGCAAGCGGGCTCCGTCGTCGCTTGCCATCAGGTGAGATAGTGGTCAAACGCGATCCTATCAATAATTATGATAGTGATAAATGATCTTTATTTTGCAAATAGTTAAAAAAAAAAAAACACTTACACGTCAATTTTGTTTTCAGTCAGTTTAAACTAGATGAGGCCGGTGTTTCCTAGCTGACTACCCTGAGAAGAAACACCGAAACAAACTCAGGGGTCATATTAAAAAAAAGTCTTTCCGTCTCATTATAATTTAAATGCCTTCCAGGTTAGAATTAGGCTTCTAATAAACTAATGCGATTCACCATCAACGATTGCATCACTGCTTACCATCACGTGGAATCGCAGCCAAGCATTGGTTTAAATAATAAGAAAAAATGATTCTTGCAAGACGGTGTAAAATCTCGGATAAATAACACTTACCAGAAAGTCGGACAGCGAGCTGCCCATTGTTCGCCGTCCGTTTGCAGGGGGGAGGACTTCGACCTGGGCTTCGTCCTTACCAGACGACTGGACGGTAAGATACTTGAGGTCTGTTATCCGGCAGCCCGGGCCTGCTGATGACCAGAATCATCCTGCGAGGCCCGACACCCGGCGTATCTTATCGGCGGTGGGAAAGTTTATTTTTAGCTCAAGCACTTTCCTACTACCATACAATTTGTTAAGAAAAGATAGCGGTCGGGAATGGGACTCCTAGTGTGTGGTTTTCGTGCAGGTTACGCGGTATCTCTCTGATTTAACATGTATTAGCTCATTGCCAGGACGAGTGCGGATTGGTGCTGTCAGTCGACAGCGGCGCATCTAGCCTGGGTGCTGTGCTGGCGCACTGGTACGGATTCAGAAGTAAGAATGGCGCTGAATATGCAATTTTTGATTTTTGTAGTGGTGTCTCTGTTTTAGGTGGAAAATCATCGAACGACTGCTTCCATTCTAGGGCGGAGCGTGTTAGACGTTTACTGACTAAAACCAATTTCTGTTTCTTCTTTATCTCACGTCCCTGGGGTTCCCTTTCGGACGACACCCATGGCTCCTGTAGGCTCCGCCCTGCAGGGCCCCTACGGCTTTGCTGAGATCTCTTTGAGGCACGTGTGCAACACTACGCACCGTCAACGATTCGGGGTCTGTCTGGAGTAGACTGGCATGTTGATCTAGTAATTAGTGACCCTGACTGCTATGCCGGAGGTCGTGGGTTCGATTCTCACTCAGGACAAATGTTTTTGTGATGAGCATAATCATTTGTTCTGTGTCTGGGTGTAATTTATCTATAACATGTATGTATTTATAAATATATAAGTATGTTTATCAGTTGTCTAGTACCCATAACACAAGCTCGGCTTAGCTTGGGACTAGACGGCGTTGTGTGTGATAGTTGTGGAATATTATGGACGGTTACCGTTCGGCCGGACGGCGAGGTGTTCCAGTATGGTGTCTGTAATACTAACCATGTATCGCTGGAAGCGTCAAGATCACCACCAGTTCGGTCTAAATGGTTATTATTGTCTCTATCCGTGCGTTTGCTTGAGTGCCGCGAGCGTAGAACAAAAAACTCAAGGCAACGAAACGCTTGCGGACGAATATAGCTTGGAAAATTTTCGTGACTCAGTATATTTATAATAAAACTCAAATAGCTTGAAAATACCTTACAAAAGTATAGGTAATTAAATCATGTCTGATACTTAATGTCATCGTAGACTCAAGGCTTCGAATCGGTACGAAATTCTTACAGTATTTTGAACAAAAGTTGAGCGATCATAAATTGGAAAATATTAGTGACGTAGGTTTCGTCTTTTTAACAGAGTATATAAAAAAAATGTGAGGCTTTAATTAAGTAGTTTGTGTTCCATGAAAATGTATTTAATTTACATTAATTGAGCTCTTCCACCTTGAATTATAATTTGTCATCGAAAATGTCATCATGGCATGACATGACATTTTGAACCTTGAATACGTTTCGATTTATTTCATTTAAATTAAATACTAAAAACACTTCTGAATATAACTGCAAAAACACACATCGCAGTTTTTTTTGAGTATTTTTTGTATTTTTTCTACGAGACCGTATCACGGGCGATATCCGATATCTTATAAATATCATCATTATTTGAATCGAAAGACGTCCACTGTTGGACATAAATAAGCCTCCCTAAGTGACTCCATAACGACCATCCATCCGATTTCAAAGACCCTCATCAGGTCATCGTTCTACCTTGTGAGATGCCTTCCAACGCTGCATCCTCCAGTACGCGATCGCCACTCTAAAACTACTCGTCCTCATCGATTATATGTTTTTTGAAAATATGTATTGACAAAATGAACACTATTGTCGTCTAGCCGCGTAATAACACACTAATATTATAAAGGATGGTGAGTTAGTGTGTGTGTATGTTTATTACCTACTTCTTCACGCTCGAACAGTTGAATAGATTTGAATTAAATGGGCACACGGATTCACAATGTCATATAATAGCACGTAGGATACTTTTTGTCCCGTGGGTTTTCCCTTGGCACAATTTTTTACATTCACACTCGGAAAGCCACTGAAATCAGCTAAATGTGTATAAAAATGTTCTCTTCTTTACCTATCTGAGTGCAGTCAAAGAACCGTTTTCTCTCTTCACTAATTCCGTATGACTCTCTGAAGACACCCCATACCATTATTAATCCTTCACCAAATGGCATCTTTTCTTCAAAACTGTTCACATTTAATGATATAAAAAGAGCTCTTCATCATTCTATCACTGGCACACAGTAATGGCTACTGAGTCGAGTGAAATGGAGTATGATTCCTCTTACTGTCCCCGCACTCGGGCTTCAAAAGAACGCCGCTTCAAGCTTCATTTTTTTGGCCGCTTCTAGCGTTTTTTGTGGCGGCATTTTTTTGAGGCCCGTGTGCGGGTGCCTCTAGTTAGGTGTAAAATATGTTAGCATAGTTGACCCACTGCTGGGACTCAGGCCTCCTCTCTAGGAGAGGGAATGGGCCATAATCCACCTCGCGGGCCCAGTGCGGGTTGGTGAATGTCACAATGTCACATGTCTTCGAATTTTTGGTTCTTGGACATGCCGGTTAAAATTACCGGGTGTAAGGGGTAACGTAACAATTTTAAATCATTTGAAACTTCCTCTATTCCACCCGACTCAAGACAGTAAAAGCCAGTCAAGCCATGTATTAGTCCTAATCAAATGTAGTCGTTCTATACGTACATATGTATGTATGCGTTACAGGCACGCCGCACTCTTTGTAGTTGTTTATACAAACCTCTATTTACGAGCCTCCGACAAACGAATGCAACCGTTTCCAATCTCACTCCGTGTCAAAGGGAACACTTTAATTCCCCTCTTAAAGGGATTCGCTGCAAGAATTTTCTTGTGCTCGTTTCATACGGGCCACCGTTTCTTTATAATGTTGGCAATATCTGTGACTATGATAGTTTTATAATAAGATTTTTTTTTCTAATTAAAATACAATACAAAATTAGTTTTAGAACATGCGAAACCCGAAACACGTGTCTAGTATTTTTCTGTAAAGAATCTATATACAAAATTTCATAAATGTATCATGAAAAACTACAAAATTATAAGCGTTTTATGTCAGCAAAAATACATAGTCACCGGGCCATCCAGGCAACTGAACTTGCACCCAGCTGTTTGCTGATTCTGAACTTGAAATTCAGGTTTTGCGTAAAATAAAAATAATATTGTAGTTATATATTTTCCTTCTTAAGGGCCAAGCGCCCGAAAAGTGCCATAAAACAGTGATTTTCTGAGGCCTACTCCTCCGTAACGGCTAGGTCAATTGGTTTAAAAAAAAAATATGTTTATTATAGATTCATGAACAATAATATCAACATTTGTTTTTTTCGTGCAATTAATACTTTTGTCAAAAAAAAAATATTTAGCAATTTCGAAACTTTTTGCAACTTTTCCCTACTCCTTCGAAACGGGTTGGACCTTTAGAAACATTTTTACACATAAAAATTGGTGGCTAAATATTCTTCAAAGTGAACATTGCATATGTAAATCAATCAATATCTCGCAGAGAAAATGTATTTAAAGCGCTTTCCGGGCGCTGCTGACTGCAAATAAATGCACAGATTTGCGTACCGCCGCCTAGGCGAGTGCGAGAGTTGCGTTCACATAATTTCGGCCAGATGGTTCAACGGACTATACGCCTTAAACAAACCATAACCAGCCGTGAAACGGCCGCCTATTGGTCAATTCGACGATTTGACAACTATTATCGGCTTTGTTATCGTTATAGTTAAATGGTGCAACTCACCCTTAGCAACGAGTTCTTGATGCTCCGAAATCTAAAAAAAAAGAAAAACAAAAATATTTGGTTCCATATTTAAATTTTTGAATTAGGTCAAGTTTGTGACAGATTTCTTTTTCCATCTTCTTGCAGGCTTTCTTTATGTTCTATTTAATTCAAACCTATAAACTTTTTGGTGGGTACAATCGGATGAATGATTAAGGGTCTGATGATTAAGGAATTAGGGACTCGTTATTAAGCTGAGTTTCAAGCCTCATTATTATGATTAAAATTTTGTTTTTATCCTGTATTCATTGTAACAGTTATGTAACTTTTGAATGTGCATACTTGGTTTTGTTGTTTTGTAACATAGCCGCTTTTTTTTTCAATAGGCTTCATTGCTTAATGTTATTTCAGGACGTTGTTGGTAGAGTTACTTATTCTCAATTAGCTTCTACCAGTAGCTTTGCCCACGCCATATTAGAAAATTACTCCAAGAAAACCTACTCCCTCAATAAAAAGTATTCTATGTGCTATTCCAGGACATAGACTACCCGTGAACCAAATTTCATTAAAGTCTGTTCATCCGTTCGAGTGGGAAGAAGTAACAAACATACACATACATATAAAAACTATCGCCTTTATAATATTAGGGTTATATCTGTCCAGATTTAAACAAAGAAATCGAAATTAAATCCATTCAAGCTACTTGATTCAACCAATGTTAAATTCTCAAACTAAAGCTCATATTACAAGCCAAAATTTTACACCATATTAAATCCCTAATTTAATCCACTTCCCAACACCATAATTAAGGTTCAAAACATGTTAAATCCTATGAGAGCATGGCGCACTAACCCTACTACTGCCCACTAATGTTGCCTGAAGAATCGTAACAGAAACAGCCCTATAACAGTGTGTAAAATAGTTCTAAACTATACGGTGCTGACGGAAATTGTACTAATAGTATAACGAGAAAAGTTTGTTAGTGTGTATGTTCGGAATTTACACGGAACTGTTTATCTGATTGACGTGGTATATTTCAATTTTGGATAGCTTATCGCTAGTGAAATTATGTGAAACATTTACGTTTATTGCATACAATTTTTTAAAATTTTGCTGACCTATATTAGTGATGTACATACGTTTTTTTATAAATGTTTTTCACTAACTTATATGGGCTGTCTATATACAGTACAAAGTTAAGTCAAATTGTTTTTTTTTTGTGATGGTTTATGAAGCCGCGTTGTTTTGAATGCGCTAACATTTTTAGAATATACTCTTGAAAGTAATTAAAATTAACTCTTGATTTATCTTCAAAATGACAAACATATTATCAGGTTTTACATGTAATATTGTTTGTTTGATAAGAATTGGAGGTGGTGTAAGACAAAAAATGCCTGTTTTACAAATCACTAGGTCTTCATCTCACGGAAGAACAGCGAGTTTTCATCAAAAAATATGTTATGACAGGCTTGTTAGTCTAGTGGTCATTGGCCCTGCCTGCAAGGTTGGAGGTTGAAAGTTGAAAGGTTGGAGGTCGTGGGTTCGATTACCATCCAAGACAAATGTTTGTGTGATGAGCAAGATTATTGGTTCTGTGTCTGGATGGAATATTATGTCTCTATTTAGACATATTTAAGTATGTTTATCAGTTGTCTAGTACTCATACTACAAGCTCTGCTTAGTATGGGACTAAATGACGTTTTGTGTTTGTGGAATTATTATTTTTATTATATTATCAGTACCTAATAATAATCAAAAACTTTCAAAATATACCATTGGTTAGCACCGTTATCAAAACTACATAAACCCAAACGGATACAAATGACACAGATACAAAGTCGCACACGAGTGCATCTGATTGAATAAAATATTCAAATAAAATGCTCACATTCAGATATATCGCGAATACACATGCGATCCTTGAATCGGGGACACGGCTTACGAAGCTGTGTGTATATCGGACGGATTTCTGTGCGGGGCTTAAGATCGGTGCACAACCCACGCTGTGTAACGGCTCGGTGTCTTAGTGGATTTATTTTACACGTATATGGTGCGATATGGCCTTAAAAGGACTGTGGGTTAGGTTGTTTTGATGATAGTATTGTATATTGTATTTATTTGGCGATTAAAATTTAATATACGGTCTACCCAAATGTTCTTGCTTTGGTATTGTTCGTCGAGTCCTTGAGCTCCTTAGTAGTCTTGAGTTGAGCTACAAGAATAAATGTGTGGCTTTTTCCTGAAAAAGTCTTCTCAGATACGAATCGACATGGTTCTTTTATGATTTGAACATTGTATGTTTATAGTATGGACTTTAAAAGAGACTTTGACCTCTGAATTTGTTTCGGTGTTTTTTCTCAGGGTAGTCAGCTAGGAAACATTGACCTCTTCTGGTTTAAATTGATGAAACAAATTACATGTAAAAGTGTTTTTATTATCCATTTCTAAAATAAATATTTAATAGAATAATTAACTTGATTCAGGAAAAGTAGAAAAAATAGGTAAGGTAACATAAAAAAGAAGTCCTTTTTTTACATATATACACAAACTATTACTTTATTCCTGCAGGTCTTATTAAGGCCTATAACAGGGCGTTTATATTTTTCTTGTATTAAAAATAGGGCCAGCATTTTTTTTATTGGGACTCAAACAAAATAAACTATTCATAAAACTAGTGGACGGTATAGAATAAATGGAGGCAGGCCTTTGCTTAGTAGTGCGATAGTATGGGTTAGATATATGTAGTAATATAAGGATATATGTTACACAACGACTGACTGGTAGAGTACATAGGCAGTAGTAATAGTATCTTTAAAGTCATAAATTGATCGCCTAATTTGATTGGTTACAGCTTTTGTGACACTTCCCCATATCACTCTATTCCTGATTAGAGAGCGATGGCAAAGTCAGTGTCCAGCACGCTTAGCCAAATTGTTATTCTGCAATTTTTAACGCTGTCAAAAAGTGATGAAACGTATGGGAATGACGTCATCTCAACGTAAAGTCGCGTGGTCGGAGCAAACGAATAGAAAATTCGTAGCTAAGTTCACATCTTTCAAAATGATAGATAGAATTTCTACAACATTTAACGCTACATCCTTTGATAAACAAACGCTACATTGTAGAACGAGCGGCCGACGCAGGTGCGTCAACATGGCTACCCACTCATCGTTTTCTACAATTGCTGACACCGAAGCGTTACCGATTGGAGAACGGAATTCGACACGATACGGTTGTAACTTGGCTAGGGGGGCTGATACTGCGTGTGCATTCATTAAGGCAACACTTTGTAGACTGTTATATGATTATAGGCTACAGGAACGTATTTTGTCAATAAATCAAATAAATAACAAGTACATTATCATTTAGACAACATTTTCTGCTACATCATGTAAAAACATGAAACAACAAAACCCAAAAACATGTTATGAGCGCGGAAGTACCTAGCGAACAAAACCGCGTGCTCATCAGTTATCTAACGGGCGCGTCCGATCACAAATCAGTTGAGCGGAACGGTCCACACAACAACTGTGGGCAACCATCTATCATACTCGATAGGGATGTAGCTTATGAAGGCCATCCATATATACGGAGGCGGAGGTAGAAAAATGAAAAAAATATTTTCAAGAAATAAATCGGTGTAGTATTTTTTTTTTTAACGGTTCAATTATGTTGTTGTTTGTTAGCCTTAATGTCCGTATCTTATTGCCTAGTTATAGCCCTTCTCTTTCTCCTTCCAACCTTGCGAGCTTTGGTCAAGTTTGCCCTGAATAAAGATCCGTCTTTGATCGTTACAAATGTCTGCTTTGTATATTATGCGGTGCATACTTCTATAAGAAATAATTTAGTTATCACGCTCCTTTTTTTATAATTTTTATGAGTTAATAAAATAAATCAATTTTAATAAACAGTAGGTCACAAGTTGAAAAAAATTTAAAGTTTAAGTTAGTGGTTCCAAGTAATCTGCATAAGCTCTTAAACTTTTTTTATGTACAATGAAGGCTCTGTTTACGTCCTCATATCACAAGTCCGTAACGTAACAATAAATTGTGTAACAATAATTGTGAAACGGACTTGTGGAAGTATTGACACGGCATCATCTTTAATTTTGTATCGAGTTATTTTATTATTACGTCTCTAAAAAAACGACTGCTGGTGACGAAGGTACGATTTCTTACGGAAGTTCGACAATTAAATAGGCGAATTCCCTTTACAACCCCAATAAATATACCTTTGTTATCGTCGGAACTTCTACGAACACTCACGAACTCGCGATAGTAAGCCAATCACACTGAATCGCCCTCTCATTTCATTAGTTGGAGTAGAGTAATATCATAACACAGTGACTACATAAACAAAACAATTGTTTGCTAGAACACGGTATATTAGTATCTGGTTGTTTGCCAAACATACGTGGGTAATTGAAGCGAATGCCAATGCTTATATCTAGTTATTAAGTTCTACCTGACGTAGGGGAATGTTGTCGTAATAAGGAGTCGTCTGTAATCAATGTTTTTCTTGTTGATTGCACCTTAATAACGTTACCTTTCCACGATGACAATGAAATATTGTTGTTGCTTCAAATAATGTTTTTGCGTTACTTTGTTGGAGTATCTATCATGCTATCTGGTCGTATAAGAACGGTTGTAGTCTTAAGAGAAGTAAAGGAAGGAATGTTTGAAGATACATTCGATTGTCTAGTGTTGAATTTTTTGAGTATAATAACTTTTTTTTTGTGTTGAATTTACTTCGCCTTTGCCCACAGTAATTCGAAGAATCCCGCAGTCTTTACATTCATCAGCTAACATCACGTCTGAACTTTCTGAAGAGTTAAGAAAATCAGTAATGTAATAAACACACAACTACATTAATTAACAGTTATGTGAAGCCCCATGAAACCTAACACATGGGCTTCTTAGCTCATTATTATCAATCAGGTTGCGTTTTAGTCAGTGAAGCCTGAAAACTTTCTCACTCTGGGATATCGAAGCGGGATAACTTATTTGATGCTTTCACAATAATAAAAAAAACAATAGTAAAAGAAAGTAGGTACTGGAAGTAAATTTGTGGAATCCACAGCTTATTAAATAAGCTTTTAACTAAAATGTTACGGTAACATTTTCAAGTATACTCCAAACTAAACCACATTTACCGACCAATTGCACCAACCAAAATTGAAAACTAATTTTATATGCAAGATTTAATCAGCCGCCAACGAAATGCAGGTTCACAAAACCGAGCTAGGTCACAATCTACCGTGCCTTAGTCGCGTGGCTTTCTGACATCTGCGCCATATATCAGACTCCACCTGTCGTGGGCACGCAAGACAATGCCCGCCCGACCATGTTAATAATATAGTACGAACTAGTGGCCGAACGAAACACGAATTGCAGCCGAAGCCGAAACCGCAACTGAATGTTCGGCTTGTCTTCCAGTTTCGGCCTTAATCATAACTGATGTGGTAAGTGAAAAACTGACCAAAATATATTTTGATTCAGTTATACGAATATGATATAGCTTACGAATTATATTGGTATAACTGAAGAATCACCAAACTTAAGTCTATTATTTAGAAAACTAACGTGCAAGTTTACAATAAGTGTGGCCTTAAACTAGATTTATCTATATTTCGAAATGCTTAATTATAGAGTTACCTTTTCTGATTTTTTTGAAATACTAAATAAATAATCGACGAATTACTTAGAAATTTTAATATACATAGACGAACGAGTCAGTCAGATTTTTTATCATTTATTACAATCGTCAGCTCAAAGAAACCAGTTCCGGTCGATCCAAGTCCTGCCTCTTTTTGGCTGCCGAAATTAGTTGTTTTGGCCGAAACCAAAACCGAACCTTGAGTCGGTCTCTAGTATGAACAGATTTGAATGCCCGATTGTTAGGAGTGCTATTCAATTGTTTTAAAACAATCACGTGGGGTGTGAATATATCATTCAAAGGTAAAAGCCTTCAGGCTTGAGGAGTCCGTTGTCCTTTGAAATCTGTCTTGGATTAATTGATTATGACCGATTTCAGTAAAGGATCTTCTGTTGATAGAGGACCCTCATAATGCCTTCATATTGGGTATTTGAGCTGATCCCTTATTGACCTCTAGCTAGGTATATTGAAGCATAGTTTGACTTTTTAATGGCATGTTTTGATTTTAACGAAACTAAACTAACATAAAGTACAATTTCATTTCAACTTTTAATAAAAGATGTGAACATTAATAACTTATGTATCTATTATCTAATTACTATATATGTGGGTGGGAGAGAGAGAGGGAGGCCAAAGAAAAGATGGATGGATTGTGTGAAGACTGATATGAAAGGAAAGGAAGTTAGTGATATCATGATGGTTGACAGGATAGAATGGAAGAAAAAACGTGTTGCACCGACCCCAAATAATACAGGACAAGCAGGCAGGAAGATGATGATGATTTATTATCTAACTACGATTACTAATAGTACCAGGTATTTATTTAATTGCAAGAAAATATCTACATAATAAACTTAAATATTAATATATATATATATTAAGTATGCTTATTATTTTAGTATTTTTATTTAAGTATGCTTAACCCGACTATACACAATTGAGACAACTATAACTGTATAAAAATGTTAATTTTATTAGTTTAAATCTTTGTCTTTGCATTAATTGGTTACCTTGGAAATATGCAGATACCTATTGTTAACCACATCTGATTATACTACGATTATTTAGGTATAATTAGATTTATGCAAAATCAGATATACTTAGCCATCAAAGTATTCGTTATGAATAAGTAACTAATAAATAAATACTGTTGTACACATCGTTGTCACCTGAACTCAGCGGTAAAGTGCCCATAAAATAAGTAGTATTACCAAGTTGAATGGCAATGCTAACTCATTCGGAAAAGAATAAGCTAGTCTGTTTTGGTAAGCATTAGATTTTCTTTAATTCTTTAATGGGGATCAAAAGGGAGTTCAACGACAAATTATTTGGATATTTTTTTATTAAACCCTGTACTATTGTATTCTAGCTTTACTTTACCTACCATTTGGCAGGTTAGTAATAGTTATTAAGCTACCCGTCCAAAACAAATGTACAATTAATTAAATAAATCTCATTAAAATTATGAGCACAGCAACTGAATAACATACATCCGCTTACTCTTTTGGAATTAGCTATATAAAATAGAAAATTGTTCCAAGAGAACATACTTCCGAGAAAAGATTATGAGAATAGTATTCTACGTGCTATTCCAAGACATGGTTTGTAAAGCAAAGGAGGAGGCCGACCGTATCAGGCAACGGCGCTCACAGCACCCCAATCGCCGCCGGGATTCCGATCCCGATTTCCGGCCACCGTAGACGCGGGCTTACGGACGGCGAGCAATGGGTAGCTCGCTGTCCAACCGTCCGGTAACTGTCCGAACCAAGCCCAAGTCGTCGACAGCGCGCATTGTTCTCGCGCGCCTCAAGGAGTTGTCATCAACAGCAGGGGCTCAGCTGGGTCGAAGTCTACTGGGGCCAGATTTAGTTTAGAAACATAGCTCAGCCCCGGTACGAAAGGCAACGAAGGAACAGGAGTGGGTTTTTAGTCAGTAAAATTCTGTCAATATCTCCCGCTCCGCCCAAGAGCGAGCGATGTCATTAGATGATTTTCCCATCGAAAAAAAAAGACATGGTTTGTATGTGTGCCAAATTTCATTCAAATCCACTCAGGTGTTCAAGCATGAACATGTAACAAATATACACACTACCTCCTCTATAATATTTTTTGTGATTTCCTAATAATAAAATTTCTGAAGTCTTTGTTGCGACCAATATTCTCATAGCTACATTTTGGAGTATATTACGAGCGACGCTCGCGAACGTATTAGATAGTATGGCTTCTTAACTTAATAACTTCTATGACTCGACAAAAAACCTAAGTGCTATTGGTTTAAGGCTAACTTCCGACAGATACTAATATTTTACTAGCCTACTGAAATTGTTCACTACTTAGAATTCAGGGGTATTTTGAAATGATTACTGAACTCAAGTTAATTCATTGACAGGCCTTTTTTTTATAGTGGGAAAAATCATGCAAAGACATCCCCCACCCTTGGGCGAAACGGGAGATAGTGTTAGACTCTTACTGACTAAAAGACACCCCGTTCCTTCTAGCCTACATACCGGGGCTCGAGCGCCCGTTGGTGTAGTAGTTGGTTTGTTCTATGTCTGGGAGAAATTTATCTATATTATATATGTATTTACAGATATATAAGTATGTTCATCAGTTGTCTGGTACTCATAGCATAAGCTCTGCTTAGTTTGGGATTAAATGCATGGTGTTGTGTGGAAGTTGTTTAATATTACTATTATTAACAAAAATCATTGGACCCATCTCCTTTTGTAGTGTGAGAGTGAGTATCAGGCTTTTGCTCACTCAAATCCACCCGTGTTCCTCCAGTTGCCTTTTGCGTTCCATGGCTGCGGTGACTCGTTTGAGCAATCTTGTCAATCATCAAATCCACCTTTGTGCATGAAATCAAACTGATAAATAAGCATCTACCTTGACAGTTTCATAATCCAGTTATGAAAATAAAAATAATTACTAGCTAGATATTAAACAGGGCTAAAACAACTTGTAATTAAGTTATTTTTATTAATAGTAAACTGGCACTTCCGGTAAAATATGTCGACATTTTCGCGGAAATGGTGGAATGTTTAACTACGTTTAACAAATTCCTTATTAAAAATATACGGTCGTACGGATCTTAAATTACGGTTAATTTGTGTTTTTAATTAAAAATAGTATGCTCACCTGCAAGAAAACTGAGGAAAAGTGTCACAATGAGCAACAATGCCTGAAACAAAGTGGCGAGAAACAAACAGATGCCATTCTCAAAGCCGTCGACATGAACTAGATGAAGTAAACCAATAAATATATTCCCAAGCTTGTTTCAGACGTACTGCTTGACAAAGGCGAGTCGCTACAAATGGCGGTTCGTCGGCGAGAGCATTGCCAAAATTGTGTCCGCGAAATATCAGGTACAACTCGGAGTGGGGACGAAAGTCTAACTCGCGTCCGTATGCTATGTAGGTCACTGTACGTCCTTACTTGCAGCTGAAGTGACCACACGGCATGAGATCTCGACAATCTCTAGAACAAATTCCATTTTTAGATTACAAATTACATTTTGCTCGCGCCTTTTAGGGTTCTCTAACTCAAAGGGAAAAAACGGAACCCTTATAAGATCCTTGTTATTCGTCTATCTGTTTGTCAAGACCATTTATCTCGGGAACGCGTGGAGGTATCGAGTTGAAAATAAAACTATGTATTCAAATCTGCGGTCAATCACACTTTTGAGTTAACGAAAAAAAATACTACCGTTTAATTTTTTTTTTTGCGATTCGGAAAAATGTTCTTAACTCAATTCGGGAATTGAACTGTTTTCATAGGAAGGTTTGTATAGTACCCTCAGTGCGCGAGTCCGACTCGCACTTGCCCGGTTCTTTTTTGACTTTTGAACTTGAGGTTAAATAATAATAGCTGCATTAGTTGATCGAGGCTAAGCCACTTAGATTACGGCCCGTTCCTTCTCCGAGAGAGGCAGCCTGAGTGCCAGGTTTCCTCTATATCTCGGAATGCATGCTAAGCTGTATGTGCTTTGACAGTCATAAGGGATAGGTAGACGCCTTATTTTCGTGGGATTTCTAGGGTAAGACTAGAAAACCGGACGCCGGTTATTTTTTTTTAATGCTTGATATGGCTGCGGGATTTGAACTAAAAGAACAGAGTGGATTTTAGTCAGTAAAAGTCTGACACTTTCGCTCCTCCTAAAGTAGAAGGAGTTATTTGATGAATTGCCAACTCAAAAAAAATAAAATTTTACTTCCCTTTTTTGGTGTCAAATCCCCAGTTTTAGAACTTTTTTTTCCATTTTTTCAATGCAAAATCCACTCCTATATTCATTCTTTGCCTTGCGTTCACCGGACACCGAGTTACCTTTTCAGAAGCGAACCCATGGCTCCAGTAGTCTTTAGCCCTGTTGGGCCCCAACAGTTTTGCCGACATCTCTTTGAAGCGTGCGTGGAACACGACGCGCCAACTTGAGGTCAGTCCGGACGGTTACCGGACGGTCGGCGAGCTAAAATTTTACTTACCTACCATTTCGGTTTTATTTACTTTGGTCCCACCATACACCCAATTAAGCTGCCTCTTCTATTTTGTAAACTGCTTAGTTTACAGGCTTATGAGCGTAGGTGTATTATAAGTACCGTTTATTGGTGAGGTTATTAAAAATTAAAGCCTCATTAGGTCGGGTGAAACTTAACATAAGCTGTCTTATTACCGTACTTTGATAGAGAAAAAGTAATGAAGTTTTGAGACAAAGCAGATAGGTTACTTATTACTGTAGAACCGTGGTCTATTAAAATTCAAATTAGTTGCTGTTACCGAAAAAAGGCCAGTTATGAGTCCTAAAATGTGAAGCACCGATTTTTATGTTTAGTAAGCAGGCACTTGAATCAATACAGGGTTTGTACAACGCCAGTTATTAATCAGAGAGCCAAAGTGAAATCGACTCATGCCAATGAACTTTAAACTCAATTACAATCAGTACTCAATTTACTAATTTTCTGAGCCTAATTTTCATATTAAAGAAATAAATGACTACAAAAAAGATAATAAAAAACAGCTTTAGTATTTAATACCTCTGCAAGTTCAAAGATACAAATTGCCCCGCAACTCCCGACGCCTAGGGCGTCTCCTGCTGCGGTGGCTGGCGCGTGAAGATGTCTATTCCATTACGCGTGTAGCAATATTCTTCGTTAGCGGATTCGGATACTCGTACATATCAGAGATAGTGTAAACTCTTCGAAGAGTTACAATCAAAGGATCACAGGTTTAGTCAGTACAAATAGTCTGACACGCCTTCTTGATCCATCCAAAGAGGGAGAAGTCACTGGACGATTTCTCACCTCGCAAAAAAAAAATATAGCATTTGAATTTGATATGAAATTGCGTTGTTTTTAAGTCACTTTTGGAATACGTACTAAAATATTGTACCTCAAGTTAGCCCTTATAAACACCAGTGTATATACTCGCCTCAAGCCCGAGCCTTCTCACAATACCAAGACACATCAATTCATCACTGTGCACACGGTATAATCTATCAAGGAACATGGTAACACTAGCGTTGACATTATTATATAGTCCAATGCAGTAACATTTGAACCGTTGCGCGTCGCGTCGCGAATCGAGGCGGGCAAAGTAGTACAGAGTAGAATACCCAAGATGCTTTCCTGGTAAGAGCAGTGTATTATTAATTTTCTTGTAGAATCTCGAAGCAGGATACAATTGTTGAATATTAAATGCTTGTATGAAATGTGACATGTTTAAGCTGTGGTAAGGATAATTTAAGAAATGAAATTATTTCTTATGCGTCGTTATATATAAAACTAGCTTCTGCAAGCAATTACGCCCGCGTGCAAGTAGAAAACCATTTTAATAGGTCATATTCTCAGGATAAAAAATATGTACTTTCCTAAGGCAAGGTCTACTTGTGAGCTCAATTTCATACGAATCTGTTCAGCCATTTGAGCGTGAAGGAGCAATAAACACACACACATACAAACAATTTATCTTGTTTATAATATTAGTCTGATTATTTGTCAATTGAGAGCACAGTTGAATTGTACTAATAAATAATGACCGAAATACACTCTCTTTCATTTAAAACGGTCTTAGGATTTCCTCTTTCCATTCTTTTTATCTCCGGATCAATATGGCAGTAATTTATGACAAAATTGAGAGGGATAAAGTGGCCTTAAGCTGGTAAATGAGGTCAATGTCAAGAGCCCACATCTCAGCTTCGAGCACGTATTGGACAGCCTTTTGTCTTTTGTTGAAGCATTTTGCTCTAAATAAAATGCAAAAAACACGAAACCACTCTTTTCCTTTGACTAGCAAAAGAAGAGATATTACCACATTAAAATGATTTATTTCAAAATCACTAAAGTCGGTGATGTTTGCAGTATACTTAAACTTTTGACAGTTCATCGTGCTCTTTATAAGATAGTGAAATCATAAAATAAAACTGAAGCTATAAAATACAGACAAAAAGTCTACGGAAAAAATCTTTCACGAAATTTTTTCGAACAACTTACAAAGAAATAGTTGTAGACGATTCTCCGGCTACAGTTTCCGTCCGAGAGCATCTCCTGTGCTCCCGGACTGAGAATACTGAGATTACATAATCAAATAACATGTTGATGGCACTGACAAATTCCTCTTATTTACCGCCTGGCTCCGAGGTCGAGCAAACAGGCCATGGGAATAAGGGCAGGTATACTTGTACCATACTTGACTGGCGTGACGCCTGGCATAGTATACTTGAACAAATCTTTTACGTAACTTCGCGTGCGAATATTTTTTCAACTCCTAATCAGATTGCGTATGGAAATCTTTCCAATAAAGTATAAAGTATTGACGCAAAGTCGTAAAGTAGTAAGGCGAAAGTAGTCGAAAGTCAGAAGTTTTCTTCGTGTTCTAGTTAACTATAACTGTATCAGGTGTATTTCTGAGTCTATTAATCAAATTAAGCTCGGTTTGTAGTTGTGACATTTTTGCTGTGTTTTCGCGAAATATCGGTTTAATTCGTGAAATTATGCCAGCAGGCAATGTATAACATAATGTGGTTGATCATCGCGTAGCGGTGACACCAATGATTGGCACTGAGGATGCTGTGATGGACTGAGAGATTGTGAATATTTATGGCAACTTATCAAATATTTGTAATGTAAAATAATTACAATGTTTTTAGGTTACTTTCAACTGCTAAAGTTTGACTGTAAATTAACAACGTTCTTTTGTTACTTACAAAATAATATTTTACCAAAACTGATTTTTCACTGGTACCTAAACTAGGCTTGAGCGTTACCTATATTTCAGAACACCAAGTCTCCATCCTTAGGTTTTATTAACATTTATTTATTTATCTAATGCTCTAACAAACAGTGATCGCAAATCATTTAAAATATTACGTTGCAAATGTTTTTTTTACATCTATTTTCCTATCTTTTTTTTTGTCTATTGAAATTAATATTGACATTAACTCTTATAATACTCTCATAATAGCATATTAAACGGTTCACGCTACAAGAGAATCAATATGCAAAAAAATATTGCATGATGAACCAGCCATGTTATGATTAAAATTCTTGCGTCCATATTACAGTATATCTAACTACTGTCTACAAATAAAATTGGTATTTGTGCTACATATTTGTTGCGATGCTCCTCATAGAGGCAAACAGACTTGCCGAGTTTATTTAGTATCGTTAATTTGGTACAATATTTGCGTTACCACAACATTCGTATTTACTTCCTCTAAAAAAGAGTGTCCATGGAGTTTCTTGCACGTTCTTCTCCATAGAGACCTACGTTTTGGAACGTGCAATTTAGCTTCACTTTTCTTGGACTGATCGACATTTGACTATTCAAAAGTGCCTGCAAATGGTCTATTTGAAATAAATGATTTTGATTTGACTAACACTGTTTTGTTGTATTAGTTTGTATCTTGCATAGAACTTATGTAGTTGGTGTAGGTTGCTTGCAAAAGTTACATGGAGTTTGCAGTGAGTCGCTTCCGCTGCCGCGTCGCTTATCAGTGTAAACTTGGGTTTGCGCATCATTTATTCAGTTTCACTGTTCAGCCTATTAGGTTACGGAATATTCCCGCACTGAAGCATTAAGATAATGATACCTCAGCTCGCTCATAATACTGGGCGTGCCTCTACGCGAATTAGAATGGAGATGTTTGCTTTGGGATGATAAGTCGTTAAAATATTGAACTATTGAAGCAGAGGGTTGTTATTATTAAGCAGAGGTCCTGAAAGGTAACTGAGGAACACGGGTCCACCTCAAAAAAAGATAATCGTCATCATCGTAATTTTAGCCGAAAGATGTTTTTTTTATGAGCATTTCAGGAAAAATAACAGTGCTTGGAGAGGTGTATGAGTATTATTAAGATGCTCATTATTCCAATTATAATTTTCTATAAAAAGTTTAAGTTTTTTTTTTTTTCCTTTCTTTGTAGCAGATTATCTCTGGAAGTACAGCCCCCAAGCCAAGTTACAACCGTTTCGCTTGCGGCGAACGCTTCGAGTTGACCTTGCCGCCAATTCTTTTGTTCTGACCACGTGACTGAGCGTTAAGAAGACGTCATTCCCGTACATTTGAAGCTTTCTACAAGGGTTAACTATTGCAGATTAGCAACTTGGCTAGGGGTAATGGTCCGATTATTAAAATTTTTCAACGATAGAAAACTGCTTTATTTCTGAGTGACATAATATAGGCTATGTTTCATGTGTGCGAGTAAAGCTGCGGACAAAAGCTAGTGTTGTATAAATTAAATCAATATGTTTTAAGGGAGAAGGTGAAACGCCAATCAAAAATACTTCCAGACTAACTATTGAACTAAATATTTTTTTCTGCGTATTATTTTCAAATTGCAGTTACATAACATAGTTTAATGACGTAAGTTCTTTTATAAGGGCTGTACTGGTACCTTCAGTGTCGTATTACAGTAAAACAGTACTCAAGGGAAATTAAAACACGACGACCTAATTCCGCAACAATTAATATCGAATAGTTAATTGGAAACCACCATCTCGGCTCATGGCATATGCTAACTTGGCGAAGGTTTCATTAGTTCGAAGTAGTTAGATTTGACACACAACTAGTCTTTGCCGGTGTCTTCGGCCGCATGACAGCAGGAAATTGTGCTACGGAAATTGTATGGAAGTACTATCGTGATTCAAGTGTCTGTGTCTAAGATCTGCCCACGTGCTTTTGGTTTAAATCCTTTTAGAGAAGGCGTGATTGTTTAATATATTAGGCACTAGCTTCTGCCAGCGACTTTGCTTGCGTTAAAGTAGACAATCAGCCCAAGACTTCCGGTATAAAATCCTATTTTTTTATTTATTTTTTTATTCATATAAACTAGTGCTTGACTGCGATCCCACCTGATGGTAAGCAGTGATGCAATCGTTGATGGCGAGGCGCACTAGTTTATTAAGAGCCTATTCACTCTTGCCTTAAAGACACCTTGTTTGACAATTGGCAATCCAAGACATTGTGTATACGTGTACCAAATTAGATCCAAAAGTATTCAGCTGTTTTTGTGTGAAAAAGTAACAATCATGTATAGAAACATTTCCCTATATAATACTTGCTTCTGCTAGCGGCTTTGCTCGCGTGATTGTAGAAAATTATAGCAAAGGGACATACTCCCAGGATAAAAAGCATCCTATGCCATTCCAGAATATATATGGTCGCGACCACGGAACATTTTGGTATTTTTCTATAAAAGAATGCTTAAGCGCACCTGGTGTTCACAGGCAATTTCTAAGGGTGAGTTGCACCATTTAACTATAACGATAACAAAGCCGTTAACAGTTGTGAAATCGTCGAATTGACCAATAGGCAGCCGTTTCACGGCTGGTTATGGTTTGGTTATCGTTATAGTTAAATGGTGCAACTCACTCTAAGTTATAAAGTGAAATGAATGACAGCACTTAGTTTTTTTTTTATATAAGTACGCCTTTCTTATTTCGGTGGAAAAGTTTCCAATGACTTCTCCTTATTCTAATTAAAATCCACTTCTATGTTCCTTTCAGAAGCGAACGACCCATGGCCCCATATGTAAGCAAGCTTGAATAGTAAAATCACTAAACATCGATAATAAGTAAACTTATTATGTGCTTTAAATCCAATGAACTGTGGGTATATATAGCAGTACACCCTTCTCCCTATTTTCGCAAAGATATTTTGTATCCCTTATGGATAAATAATCTTTAAAACGCTTGAAACCTATTGTTGAACGTAATCCTCTTAAAGCAAGCTCCCCTAAGCTGGATACAGCTAAACATACATAACACAGCTTTATAAGGAATTCAATGTAAAAGATTAAACGCTATTTTGGGACAGCATCTTGATACTGTCGATCTATATTTGGACAGACTGCGAATCTATATTAAAAGCATGTTGATATTTGTATGCATTTTTATTGCTATCCTCAGTGTCTGAATGAAAGAAAGGGTTGAACTTTATTTGAAATCGGCTACAAATGAAAATGTAGTTTTACAAATGTGTTTTTTTTCATGAAATAATTTTCCTACTTTTTACAGCATTTGTTGTTGAAACAGGATTTTTTTATAGACAAGTTATGAATTTGTTAATATTAGAGCGATGTGTGCTATTTAATAGAAACATTTATTCGTAAATGGTGTTAAAGCTAGAAACTACATTAAACCGACGCACACATGTAACACGCCTGATTTGTACGTAGAACGACGTCGTGTGGCGTGGATCAAGTGCAGCTCTACAAGTCTAGTTTCCATATAAAATGTAAGGAGACCGTCGCGCCCAGATCGCCGTACGTGGCACACGTGTGAGCAGTGTAGTTCTACCTTAATAGCTGCTGCCAGCGGTATCAATCGAGTGAAAGTAGAAAATTAATTGTCCTAAGGGGAAATACTTCCGGGATAAAAGGCATCTTATGTGCTATTCTAGGATATGGTCTACCCGTGTGTCAAATTCCATTTAAATCCTTTCGGTCGTTCGTGCGTGAAGAAGAAACATACACACAAAGTTTCCAATTTATTATATTATTGTGATATATGACAGCTAGGTAGATTGCACGAATGTACGAAAGAGTTACCGTAACCCAATAATACAGAAGACAACTGAAGCAGATGACACATTTACATTAAGACAATAATTAAAACTGAAAGTTCTTGAAAAACTTGTAACTAAAATAAAAGTAACAAAACCGATCGTAGCGGTCTCGTAGACACATATTTGATGACAACACAAAAAAGAACATTAAACACAAAATTATTTAGTAACACCCGCGCCATAACACACGACCTATAAAAATGTGTGTGACGTTCTTTATGAGACATTTAGTTCTGTGTGCAAACAAAATTCGGCTGTGTTAGGTCGCCGCATAGACCATGGAAACACCGAAGCGTCCACTGCTAGAGGTGACATTGTCATAACTTTTCATAGAAGCCGAGTGTGTCAGAGTCAGTATCTCTGTTTACTCGTAGAAATTATGGTTCGAGACATTTTTTACTATTGCTATGACTCGGTTAGTCGGAAGGTGGGTGAAGGAGTTGCACTTGTAAATTACTTTTTTTGAATGGGATTTCCCATTCAAAAAAATTACTTTTTTTTAATGGGAAATGCCCCCCATCAAGTGACTTTCCACCCTAGGTGGCAGATTAAAAGCAATCTGTGTTCTTTATTTTTTTTGCGTTCTGGGGTCACAGTATCCCATTCAAACGTGCTCGCAGCATTTTCATCCCCTTGACTTTCAACAATTTATGATTTAAAAGTGTCCATGGAGTTTCTTGCACGTTCTTCTCCATAGAGACCTACTCTTTGGAACGTGCAATTTAGCTTCACTTTTCTTGGACTGACCGACATTTGACTATTCAAAAGTGCCTGTAAATGGTCTATTTGAAATAAATGCTTTGATTTGATTTGATTTGATTTGACATAGTTCAAAATACGTAAAAAAACTTCATATGATTTTATCATAACTACTAGTCATATCCAAAACGATTTACAGCATTGATCGTGCTTAATCTGTCTTTTTTTAGTTCCAAACATCTATGAACCCACATTGGTCAAAAATTATACGAGTACTAGAGCTGTCCACTATACAGGTAGCTAAATAGTGATCAAGGTAAATGTAATATGAGTTGAGTGAAAAAAACAAAAAGTATTCGCATCCCTGTTGCAATTTTGTGTCAAAAACCGTCTAATTTCCTAAGTACATTTAAAAAAAAATCTGACATTGATTGAGTCGGAATTGATATTGCGACTTTAAGTTTAACTTTTATTTACGAGTTTTTAGTTAGAGTACGAGAATTGATCTCTAGTCCTTGTCGACACTGCGATTCCACGCTCTGTGGGTCGCCGTGATGAATAAATGATACAGAACGTAGTGTGTGTGTGTCCTTGTGTCAAGGACGCACACGTCAGATAATTACAATTTATTGTAATTTACTTGCTGATGACTTTAAAGAAGTCTGTTGTTGATTAAAAACGATGTTTTATTAAAAAATGAATAAATAAGAATTACTCTTGTATCGTGTGTGCGTTTACAAACATGTAAACTCGCATACACAAGACACCGCAACTCAGAACAACTATCTTATTCTATAATTTTTTTTTTATTCCATGTGGGAATCGAACCCGCGACCTGAGAATTATAGATGTTAATGCTCTCCTGCTTATTCAAGAATAAGTATGCATGATATTTTGTTTTTGTTGACGTGTAACTGTTTTAAGCTAAAAAAAACTATTTACTCTTTAAAAAATAAAAGACCCGTTTTGAGAAAAACCCTAGAATTTAACTTGGAACAAACATGAAAAAAAAAACAATAATATAACAATTAGGGTTCCTTTGGTAGTAGTCACTAGGTAGTCAAAATACAAACGTCAAAACGGGCCTTTGATTTTTTGACAACTTTAGTACTCAATATGGCTGTATTGTTAAAGTACAATAAGAAAAACATCAAGTTCTGATCGACAACTTTAGTACTCAATATGGCTGTATTGTTAAAGTACAATAAGAAGAACATCAAGTTCTGATCTCACGAGGTGCAGAGGTTTTTGAAACTGTACCATAACTAGCTAAAACTTAGTTATGAGTTTGTGGAGAAAAGATGCGGGCAGCTAATATTAAAGTTTTTCCAATTTGCATATTTGCGAAATTGCATATTTTATTTATTTAATCTTGTTAATAATAATATACGGTACAAATAAACGAGAGCAACTAAAATAATAAATTTCCAAATAATTTCAGTGGTATTGTAAATATTCCGAACTGTTCCCCAAAAACTGCAATATGCCAGGAAGCCACCCAACCCTGCTCGTACATGCATACACAAGCAAACCAGTTGGTTGCCAGACCGCATTGTGGTCGATAACATATGTCATATGTTTTGTATGAGGGAAATGCGATGAGACTTGTGTTCCCTGTTTCCAATTTATAGCTATCCATGTAATATATTGCTGATTGTTCTATTGGGCCGGTGGGCAGCGGCTGCCGTTAGGGCCTGGCTTCTATTCTGGAGACGGCCAAAAAGTGTTATTGTGTTTATCCATTATTGATTTCTTATTAGATGCCCGGAATTTGAAAGATGATAGTATGACACCCCAGTGCCTTAAAAAGTACCGTTAGTACAATGCTTGATCTCTCCTTAGTCGTGTCGGTTTGCCGTCCCATTAGACTATGAGAGTAAAGAAATAGAGAATGCAACTGTGTCTGCGAACACATTCGTGCACTGTAATATTTCATGCGCACTTGGTTAATCGCCATGTGTCGGTTTGTCAGCACTTACAAGTACCCGGCTGGCAGTGGTGGTTAAAACTGGTAAGAACCAGCGCCAACAAGCTTGGTTGAGGAAGATCTGATATTGTTGGAATGGCGGAAAAAAACTTGGTTTGTCAGTGCCAACCGTTGGCTTTCCACGTGAATGCATCCTAACGCTAACCTACTGTGGAGTTGCCTCGCACGCTCAAGCTGTCCAATTGGATGTGATTCTGGCGTTAGTCAATAATACGAGCGAGAAAGTCGAGTCCAAGTGTGTTAGTATCTAGGAAAATGGATTTTAGATAAACTCCCCTATACACTAACAACTCTAGACAAGGCTCTAATAGTTAGACCTACCTATCAGATTTTCAGTTTAGTGTATGTTGGTTTAGATAAACTTCTATTATAACATTGATAACTAGGTATCTACACTAATATTATAAATACTGTGATATCGAAAGGAGATCGCATGAGTTGCTTTTTTTATGTAACCAACGAACTGGCTTGTAAAATATAATTCGAAGGATTTGGTTAGTAGTTGGTAGAAAAAAGAATGTGTGTTGTTTTTTCAGTGTTGAAGTGACTTTTGTAAGGAAAGCATGAATTTGTTTAAATATGTAAAAAAATATAAGAGTGCGCCGCCCAAAGTGTTTGATTTCATAGAAGAATCCCTATACGAGCCTACCGACGAGCTGAGCTGCGTTACAATACCTAGGTAAAGTTTGTTTTTGTTTATCTCTGAAAGTACTATACTCTGTTCAAAATAACATTAGACATTTATGAAAACCTTTTATTACTGTCCGATTAACCGATTTTGACTTTTATTACGTTGGTGGCATGACAAATGGCGGCTGCAGTAAATAGTACTGTAACCACTTTTTTGCTTTTAATGCCATCCTTATGCCTCCGAAATAAAAGTTAAAATCGGTCGAAGAGACAGTAAAAAGGTTTCTTTAAATGTCTAATTTTAACGCAAAGGGTATAATGATATTTTGGTCCAATGATATTTTTATATAAATGTCATTGGTATAGTCCGATTGTAAAAATTTTGCAACGATACAAGCTGCTTTATTCCCGAGTGACAAAGGCCATATTTTATGTAAAGGGTGAAGGTCAAAAACTAGTAATTAATATATCAGTGGCACAAATGAATGAAAAGTTACAAAGATAACTGTAGACACGGAGCGTGTGATATGCAGAGATGAGGAATGACCGCGTTGACGTCGCGTTGTGTTCCAAGCGTCACAAATAGATGTCAGCAAAATTTATGGGGTTACTGCCGACGTCTGTCAGGGCCGTGGATTGTTTGTAGGAGTTACTGTAGTCCTCATAAAAAACTGGGCAAGTGCGACTCGGATTCACGCACTGAAGGTTCCGTACAAACTTACCTAAGTAATAGTACAATTTCCGAATTGAGCCTCGAAGATTTTTCCGAATCGTAAAAAAAGTTTCTTTTTTGTGACGTAAACGGCCGTATCTTTTTTTCGTTAACTCAAAAGTTTGATTTTTTCACAGCTTCAAAGGACCTGAGTAGATATATACAGTAGTTTTAATTTCAAGTCATTACCTCCACGCGTTCCCGAGATAAATGATAAATAATGTTGACAGACAGATAGACGGACTTAAAAGTGATTATAGAATCACTTTATATTTATATTTATTATAAACATTATGATAGGGTTTCGTTTTTCCTTTTGAGTTATGGAACCCTAAAAATCAACTGACAGATTACTGTGAATTTTGTCAGTCAAAGTTTGAAACTTCCTCCTATTTCACTCACCGCAGAAGAAAATTTTTGATGATTACTCACGTAAAAAACCGGCCAAGTGCGAGTCGGACTCGCCCATGAAGGGTTCCGTAGCAGCAAGTAACATAATATAAAAGTCAGTGTTGTACTTTAATTGATGTTTTAATAATAGTGTATTTTTTTCGATTTATGAAACATTAAAAAAAAACTACTTACTAGATTTCGTTCAAACCAATTTTCGTTGGTAGTTTTTATAGTAATGTACATCATATATTTTTTTTAGTTTTATCATTCCCTTATTTTAGAAGTTAGAGGGGGACACACACATTTTACCACTTTGGAAGTGTCCCTCGCGCAAACTATTGAGTTTAGAAAAAAATGATATTAGAAACCTCAGTATCATTTTTGAAGACCTATCTATAGATACCCCACACGCATGAGTTTGATGAAAAAAAAAATTTTGAGTTTTAGTTCTATGTATGGGGACCCCCAAAATTTATTGCTTTTTTTCTATTTTTGTGTAAAAATCTTAATGCGGTTCACAGAATACATCTACTTACAAAGTTTCAATAGTATAGCTCTTATAGTTTCGGAAAAAAGTGGCTGTGACATACGGACGGACAGACAGACAGACAGACAGACAGACAGACCGACAGACAGACAGACAGACATGACGAATCTATAAGGGTTCCGTTTTTTGCCATTTGGCTACGGAACCCTAAAAAGAAGTCATTAGACAATACAGGTTTTGTAAACACAAGTTCAGTGACAAAGTGAAATCGATTTTAAATGTCTTAGCACTTTCAACTCAATAATTAACTGAGGTTTTTTTATTTTTTATTGATAGGCTTGCGTTTGACCACGGTGGTGCAAGATTATACGCCACGTTTTTTGAGCAAGATCTTATTAGCTAGAAAAGAGGGCTTTTTTTCCGATGGGAAAAATCATCCTATGACAACCCCCGCTCTTGGGCGGAGCGGGAGATAGTGTCAGACTCTTACTGACTAAAAAACCCATCCCGTTCCTTCAAGCCTTCATACCGGGGCTCGAGCGCCCTTTCGGATAACCTTGGCCCCAGTAGGCTTCGACCCGGCTGGGCCCCTGCTGTTGCTGACAACTCCTTGAGGCGCGCGGGAACAGCGCGCGCCGTCGACGACTTGGGCTTGGTCCGGACAGTTACCGGACGGCCGGACAGCGAGCTACCCATTGCTTACTGTCCGCAAGCCCGCGCCTACGGTGGCCGGAAATCAGGATCAGTATCCCGGCGCCGGCGGCGGCGGCGAAAACGCCGTTGCCTGATGCGTTCGGCCTCCTCCTTTGCGAGCCTTACTGCTTCGCAGAAGTCGGCGACCGCCTGCCACTCCTCCTCGCTCCGGACCATGGCCTCAACCAAGGCCCGGCGCGAGAGGTCTCCGCCGCCGATCGCACCCACGAGGGCACGGTGATGCTCCGCCCAAGCGGGGCACACCTCGACTGTGTGCTCCACCGTGTCCTCCGGGCATTCCGCACAATGGCGACACCCGGGCGTCACTTCCGCTTTAATTTGGAACAGGAACCTCCCGAACGAACCATGTCCGGTGAGGACCTGCGTCATGCGGAAGGTAAGGACGCCGTGAGGTATTTCCAGCCACGCCTCAAAGAGGGGACTTACCGCCATGATTATGGCGTGCCCAGAGAAAAGAGGGCTGAGATAACGGAGTATGGGATAAGTAATTAGAATCAATGTCAGAATGTTTTTGAGGCATGTTGCACTGAATACAGATAATTTGAGATAAGGTCAGAAGGAACATGAGATAAGTCGATATTGTTATTTGTTTTTTTTTTTTTAAGGAATGCGCCATGTGTGAATGTGTGTGTGAATAAACTCTTTTTCGTTCAGATTATTTTCTGTGCTATCGGGTTAAAACCTTAAAAAAAAGACGCTATGGTTTTTGAGAAAGACCAAATAATGCGGGATTTTTACCTCACTAAAAACATCCTGGTTATCACCAACAACTCATGGAAGGCTCGCTTTGTACAAAGATTGTTACGCCACAACTCTGAGGCGACTACAAAACAACACAAGACATTATTACTGAGCTATCGTCATTCCAAAACCTTCCTATCATAAATGGCAACAACCATTAAGGTTTTTCATGACCCTCTTATTGAACTAGAAGTCGTAAGAATAAGATTATCCACTTCAAAACTCGTACATACTAAAAGGCTTAATTAAGTATAAGGAATAATTCCTGTTTAAACATGTAACATGTTCAAGTGGAATTCTCGTAATTAAACGTTGGCTCACTTGAGTGCCTCCGCTTTCCTCCCAGCATAACGTTTATAAGAGGAATTACATCCCAAATCTCCGTTAAAAAGGTAGTAACGTTCTACCATTCCATTTTCCGGGGGTTAACGATGCATTGACTGCACGGTTGGCGCAGTGGTTGAGCGATTGGCTGGTGTATTGCGTGTCGCTGGTTCGATACCTGCTCGGATCAAATAGTTTTATTGCCTATAGATAAGTTTTGTTCCAGGTCTAGGTGTCTTGTGTGTAAGTTTACATATCTGTTAACACACCCATGGTACAGGAGTTACTTCTAGTGGAGAGAAAATATAAAAAACGAATTCACACCATGAAAACAGTGAACAGAAACGACCTCCTTCCTACAATAAAGAATCAAGAATTAAAACCGTCACTAGCGCTGCCCAGCGGGGCAACCGGGCGTCACCGTCCTCTGTGATTCACTCCCTCGTGTGGTCGCAAATTCTTTCGTCCCGACCCCAAAAATTTCAAAGGTGTAGGTACTCTTTACAGAGCACATTTTTCAGTTAAAAACTTCTACATTCTACCCACTAAAAACCTTTCTAAAGGCGAGTGTTTATGCAACGTTTTAATACTTCGCGTTTTTGTGGTACTTTTCGCTTTTGATAGTTTTGGTGCAGCTGCATTACTTGAATTCTTTCCTTTTAAAGAAAATATTTACGTGAGCTGCATCTAGGTACATTTTTTACTATCATGGCGGTAAGTAGGTAACTACAGTATTTCAGCTTTTACCCGAAAATAAATGCTGGTGTATATGTTTCCTATGCAGTTTGGATGTATCTTTACCTTTATGTCTTTGCTAGCTTATAGGATTTTGGTGATTACATCTTATTTGATTATTCTTCTTCTTCAAAACCACCATGCGCCCACGTGGCCGTAATCCACCACGCGCGTCCAGTGCGGTTTGGTAAATGTCACATATCTTCGAGTTTTTGGTTTTAGGACACGCCTTTCTATTTTTCTTTTACAAAGACTGTGTTATCATGATATGGAAAAACTAGGAAAAACTAAATTGAAATGTAACAATACATTTTAAAAGCTACTTACGTAATTATCATTTTGTTTAAAAACTGTTCTGCTTTATTTATAACTTGGTCAGCAATTATTTAGTCATTTGGACGCGGTGATAAAGCGCTTTGCTTTTCAGGCAAACGATAATTATTTAAAAACATAATTGGGCCACATGTTGGCCGCAATTATGGAAATATGCTGTTTAAATTTTATATTAATTATAAAGCATTTGCTAACGAGAGCTCCTAACATACATATTAACATAACTTAGTGCTGAAAACCTACATAACATCAGAGAAAAACCGATAAAATTATCCGAGTTATGTTACAAAAAACTAGGCAAGTGCGAGTGGAACTTGCGTCCTGAGGATTTTGTACAAAACCTATTTTAATAGTTCAATTCAGGAATGAAGTCTAGGAAGAATTTCCCGAACCGCAAAAAAAAAAGTGGGCAAGTGCGAGTCGGACTCGCGCACTGAGGGTTCCGTGCGAGCCAGACGTGCGTAAATAGAGTCTCGAAGATTTTTCCGAATTGCTAATTTTTTTTTTGTGACGTATGTAACAACAAATTTACTGTTTTCAGATTTATTCCTATACCTGAGCTATAAAACACTGCTTTGTGCCCAATTTCAGGATTTTAGGTCAACGGGAATTACCCTATGAAGTTCGATCTTTGATAGTATCAAAACATACGTTTTTTGCGACATAAACGGCCGTATCTTTTTTATTCGTTAACTTAGAATTTTGATTTTTTCATAGCTTGAAACTTGAGTTTTTAATTTCAACTCGATAACTCCACGCGTTTCCGAGATAAAGGGTCTTGACTGACAGACGAACGGACGGACAACAAAGTGATCCTATAGGGATTCCGTTTTTTCCTTTTTTTAGTACGGTACTCTAAAAACTATGAAACCTTGTAGCTAATTTCCCCATCTCATTTATTATCATTTCCGTACAGCGGGATGTAAAAATTCCTCCCATCTTCTAACTTCTATGTTAAAGTTCATATGTAAAACAGGCTTGTATATCGGAACTAGTCGTTTCAAGCTAAATTAATGTAGAATTAATCCCCCGGAGACGCCTGTCTCTTCTCAATAATTAATTAGATGAAAATGCACCTGCCGTATGTATATTATAAGGTATTATCTAGATCCGTTTAATTCTATGTAGAACGCAAATACGGCATTATTGATGACAGTGTAAGAAAGCAGTTGAATTATGATAATGATATGTGCTCTAATTTGATTTGGGCACATTTTTTTTTTAAGTTTTAAAACGTCCAATGACTTCTCCCGCTCTATTAAGATGAAGGGTTTGTCAGAATGTTACTGACTAAAACCCACTCTTATGTTCCTTCTTTGCCTTGCGTTGGCTAAAACGACACCTGTCTTCTTCAGTTGCTCCCTCCATTCTAGGTCCGCGGGTTTTCTATTCAGAAATTCCTTTGTATGGGTACTAAGATGGAGTGAACAAAAACCATATCCTGTATAGTCAATAATGTTGAACCATGGAGTACAGTGTCAATTTTTATATAAATGGCACGGTTGACATGTTACATATGTAAGATATAAACAAGTTTAGTTTTTTTAATACAATATTTATTTATTTATAACTTTATTGCACACCTTAGCCTTAATATTTATGTGTCTACTACAGTAGGTACCTACCCACTACACGAACCTCCACCCAGAAGTACTCCGTAAGTATTTAAACAGTTAAGTAAGAAAGTCCAGCGACAAGCCTGTAACGTTATGCAAATTTTTATCTCCGAAGTGCTTTTGTGACTTAAACTTGCAGTTCTTTTCTGCGAATAGAACTAAAGATTCTCGGAATCTTGGTTGTACTTGCATTTTAGATTGTCAGACGTAAAAAAATATCGTATAATATTTTTCTATGATGTGTCAACGAAATATGGAAACTAAATATCTAAACTTAATACGAGATTTTTATACAACATAAGTTTTAGTACATATGCGAAACCCGAAACTCGTGTCTAGTATTTTATGTACAAAATTTCATAACTATAGGTATCGTAAAAAATCACAAAGTTCTTGTTCTTCTTCTTCTTCTTTCTGCCCTTACCCCGTATTACTTGAGGTCATCGCAACATGTATTTTCTTCCATTCTGTCCTGTCGCCTGTCAAACTATCACTAACTCCCTTTTATTTCATATCACTCCTCACACAATCCAACCATCTTTTCTTCGGCCTTATGCCCGCTTTGACCTGCCGTGACCTGTGTTGTACATAGCGTCGGTGGTGTCCAACTTGTCAATTTTTAAAATATCTTTGGGAAAAAATATAACACTTGCACTATGTTACACTATTGGAATCCAATCAGTTACTGATTCTGAATAAACTATATTCAGACAATTTTGTATAGGTATCTTCTTTTCAAGATCTTCAAAGTGAGCGTCGTCCACTATCCAACATGATTAGGTGCAGCGGGTCTTACAGTCCGTGCGTTGAGAACTAGTCGTACTTCATATATTGTACACAGAAGTAAGGATGTACCCCAGTAGAACTGTGCGAATTCAAAGTTGTTTTAGAGGATGTTCTTTAGAGTCGTAAGCTGTTGTTGCTTCCAAGTAGTCTTGTTGTAACTTACTCGTAGCAGAGCTTGCAATCATATTAAGACATAGGTAAATTAGAACGGGTTGCTTTGGATAGGATGTAAAAAGTATCGTAGGTAAGTATGTAAGAGTCCCTCTCGTATGTCTAACTGTGTACGTCTTTCGGCTGACATGATGATGATGACATGTGTAAGAGATAGAAGTTTTAAAAGTAGTTGGTTAGTTTGGCGAAAGGGAACTCGAGCCCCGGTATGAAGGCTAGAAGGAACGGGGTGGGCTTTTAGTCAGTAAGAGTCTGACACTATCTCCCGCTCCGCCCAAGAGCAGGGGTTGTTATTGGACGATTTTTCCCACCATAAAAAGGTAGGTAGGGGTGTATACTCGTATAAAATTGTGAAATAGGTACACAATACTACAGAACAGTAATGGCACTTAGTTTTTATTTGATAATATTAGAAACTATAAATAGCTGCAAAAAAAAAACGGAATAAAATATAAAAGACGTTTTATACTCGTATGAAAGTAATTATTACACAGGGACTAGTATTTAATTTAATGTTAATAATGCAAATCTTGTTTGAAAGAAAATAGACAAGAGCAATGTTTTTTCTGAGTCGATGCAAAAATGTTGAGAGAGTCCGTGCATTTGTTTTGCTGGCATAGAAATAAAGTAGCAACAAAAAGAAGAAATATTTAAATTTGGAGACAGAGTGCAGCTTCTTACGAGCTAGAATTTTAATGAAGCAAGGTTGTGTCCACAATTGGGAAGTTGTTGAATGTGTAAATTAATGTCAACTGTTTCTCGTACTAGTAATGTAACGGCCTAAGTTGAGTTGTTGTATCCAACTGTTTCGTGTAGGTACGTACTTCTTACTTAGTACTTACCTATACACGAATGTTTTATAAAACAGCGAGTGTATTTAACTCTTTGAATGCCGTAATTAGAGACACAATAGAAAGACAATTGCTTATGTCGAACTGTGTAACATAAGACATTCAAAAGGTTAAAAGCCGTCCGCCTATGTACAACTACTGTACATGAAATTTAAATAAATAAAAGTGGCTGGTAAAATTTTTGCTTTTCTTTAAACTAATATAATGAACAGTTGAAATTAATTGTTTTTTTTAAAGATTTTTTTGAGGTTTGAAATCATGTAAAATGTTAATTGCTTCTTCTTTAAAATAATATTACAAGAGGTGAAATTGATTATTTGATTTAAGGGCTTTTTTTAAGGTGTGAAATTATCATGTAACTTCTGCCGGTCTGAGCGGAGCCAGAGGTCGGACTTTTACTGACTAAATCCCACGTGTGAATTATCAACAAATCTTACTATGAATATGTTCGTTGCTTCACTAATTGAAAGCTCATAGACAGGTACTCTGCCTACTATACTGTAAAAATGCACGATTGCTATAGGATATAACCACGGGAGCAAAGTTACGAGGAAAATATTGTATTTTATAGACAAAAGTCAACTCGTCGACTAAAAAAAAATCCAAGTGTCAAACACTTCGCGTTCGCGCAGTTCTTTCAAGAGAACACGTCCCATCTCTAGCTACACAAGTATCCAGTGGCGGCCATATTGGACCGGGGCTAAAGCGATAAGCTGCAAAAGTCGAAAACGTAGCGTGGCTTCGTTTGAAGGAGCTCGTAAGTATGCTAAATTGTTGTTTATGCTTATGATAATGTTATGGCCTGTACTTCAGGCTCATGCCCCATTGAGGCCGAACGAAAGTGCCCTCACAAACTTTTTTTTGGAGGACTTTTTTAATTTATAAACGTTTTACTGCGAATGTGATGTTTGAACGGAATTATTAAATTAACTTTTGAATGGATTGTATGAATGTTGTATTTATGGTTTATTTAGTAGTATGTAGTAAGGTACGGCATACATAGGATTTATGTTTTAAAAATAAGATTAATTAAACAAAAAATTAACTGATATTAATTTTCATATTTACTAAAAACGTTGTATCTTTTAAATTTTTGCTTGATTTATTTATTTAACTATTTACATACACACATAACAATAAAAGAAAAGAAGAAGGAAACAGTAAAATAGGTATAAAAGTTATGCTTATTTCTGAAGAAATCTCTTCCAGCATACCTACGAAAGAAGAGTTGGAGAAAATAAAGAGTTAGTCACCGTGTGTGTAAAAGGAAAATTAGTACACACAAAATACATACTAAATAATACAATAAAATAATACATACTAATATGCAACTATGACGATATTGCTTTGTTACAATTTTTAAATAGTAGTCATATACTTATAACAAACAATTAAAAACTATGGTGTCGTTAAACTCCTCCGCATCGCTGTCGACTGGTATGATGTTTTCTTTGAGATATATCCCATCTTAAATCAAATGACACCCCCTCTCTGTGGCTGAGTGACAGAGTTAGACTTTAATTGTTTTAGATCCACCAGCGTTTCTTCAGTTGCCTTTTGCGTTCCAGGGCCGCGGCATCTCTCTTTTTCTAACAATCAGGCAGCCCTTTTTTGAGGTGGGAAATCATTCAATGGCTTCTCCCATTCTTGGGTGGAGTGAGAGGGTATGTCAGACTTTTACTGGCTAAAACCTACCCGTGTTTTTCAATTGCCCTTTGTATTGTAGGACCACGGTTGCGATATCCGAAATGATAATAAAATAACCATTTTATTTTCTGGCATCAAAGGCTCATAGAAAATATACATGAAATAAATCTTAAACAATAATAAACTAATACATAATTTATAAAAAAAAAACTTATCAATCTGTACTAAACTTATTTATTATTTTTACTTATTTATTCCCATGGTCTTAGAATTCATCGTGGTCCTAGAATCTTGGAGCTCTATTGGTATTAAAAAAAAATCGTGAGTAGGTATTATACTCACGATTTTTTTTTAATCTTGAAAACTGATACAAGGTGAAAATAAATCACAACAAGCTTTCGCTACCCACTTATTCCACCGCATATTTATAAGTGCTTTCTTACTTTACTACGTGTATGTAATTATGCAAGTCCCTGTTTTTTGATATCGTTATGTTAAATATATTGTCGGTATAATTTAACGGTTATCGCTTTAACTTTAACTAAGATTTATGAGTTTTATATGCATATTAGTTTTATAAGTCAGCCATATTTCTGAATATAAAATTTCTTGGCTGTTGTGTGGTAATTCATACTAGTTAGATGCTTACTTCGTATCTTTCATTTATAATTATATGTATTGTGGAACTGCGTTAAAGTCTAACAAAAGAGGTGTTTTTATTTTGCTCCGTCTTTTTTTTTAAACTGAAACTTCATATTCGCTTAAAAGTCACTAAAATGTAATAAACACACCGAATTATCATACAGCCTATAAAAAAGCTTCGTTTCATGTATGCTAAACAAAATCATCATGTAAAGTATAAATGCGATAGATACCTAGGCTCAGAAATGGGAAATTTAAATTAAGGTCATCACATCCCATTTAGTCGTGCACCAATCAGTGTTGTGCGTTATATATTTGTACGTTTGTAGATATGTGCAAAAAAGTCCTCCTCGAGTTTACACTAGTGCTTACTATGTTTTTTTTTTTTTTTTTTTTTTTTCGATGGTAAAAATCATCTTATGACAACCCCCGCTCTTGGGCGGAGCGGGAGATAGTGTCAGACTCTTACTGACTAAAAAACCCATCCCGTTCCTTCAAGCCTTCATACCGGGGCTCGAGCGCCCTTTCGGATAACCCTGGCCCCAGTAGGCTTCGACCCGGCTGGGTCCCTGCTGTTGCGGACAACTCCTTGGATCCTTGAGGCGCGCGGGAACAGCGCGCGCCGTCGACGACTTGGGCTTGGTCCGGACAGTTACCGGACGGCCGGACAGCGAGCTACCCATTGCTCACTGTCCGCAAGCCCGCGCCTACGGTGGCTGGAAATCGGGATCGGAATCCCGGCGGCGGCGAGAGCGCCGTTGCCTGATGCGGTCGGCCTCCTCCTTAGCGAGCATTACTGCTTCGCAGAAGTCGGCGACCGCCTGCCACTCCTCCTCGCTCCGGACCACAGCCTCGACCAAGGCCCGGCGCGAGAGGTCTCCGCCACCGATCACCCCCACGAGGGCACGGCGATGCTCCACCCAAGCAGGGCACACCGCGATTGTGTGCTCCACCGTGTCCTCCGGGTGTTCCGCACAGTGGCGACACCCGGGCGTCACTTCCGCTTTAATTCGGAACAGGAACCTCCCGAACTTGCCATTTCCGGTGAGGACCTGTGTCATGCGGAAGGTAAGGACGCCGTGAGGTCTTTCCAGCCACGCCTCAAAGAGGGGACTTATCGCCATAATTGTGGCGTGCCCAGCACTGGGTTGCGATAGTCGCTGACGCCATTCCACCATGAGATCCCGCCGGAGCTCTGTCCGCCATGCCGTGACCTGTCGCGGCAGAGGACTTTCACCCCGGCGTTGCATCTCCACGCGCATGTCGTGCATGTGTGCAAGGACTGTTGCCTCCAGATCCCACGGTGGTAGGCCAGCCAGAAGGCTCGCCGCTTCGTGGGAAATCGTGCGGTATCCCCGCACCATCCGAATTGCCATGACCCTCTGGCAGGCGTTTAGTATGGCCGCCGGTTGCTTTTTCAGCAACGGCGCCCACACCGGCGCCTCGTAGAGGGCCATGGACCGAACGATCCAGCGTAGAGCCTCCGGCAGGAGGCATCTGGACCCCCAAGGTTGGGCAGGAGCCGCTTGAGCGCAGCCCCAGTCCGGTTCAGTTTGGGAGCCAGACGTCGAAAATGCTCCACGAAATTCCACCGGCTGTCGAGGACGAGTCCCAGGTACTTCATCATCGAACCGACACCGATGTGAACTCCTCCTACCGTTAGTTGGGAACTCATTGGCGGCGCGTTCCGAGAGCGGCGACCGTGAAAGCACATCGCCTCGGACTTGTGCAGCGCCACCTCGAGTCCCAACTCCTGGATCCTATCAACGACTATCGCAACCCCGCGTGTCGCTAGAGCGACCGCCGCCTGGGTACTTACTATGTTGAAACTGTAAAAGACAAAAACATACCGTATCAGTTCATGCGCAAATACTAATATAAATATGTTTCATTGTCTATCTATCAATACTTAGTGATATTCTGGGCTAATGTTGGTGCAATCGCATCATCATTTCAACCGCAAGACGTACACTACTGAACGTCGGCCTTCCCCAAGAGTCACCTCAACGAATGGCCCTGTGCAAGACGCACAGGGCATCCATCGTATTCTCGCCACTCTCAGTAGATCATCGGTTCACGGCCCCATCGACCATCAATCGCGTCTATACACCCCTACTTTTTAATTAGTACAAAAAAAATAGGGCTCTATCTGTACCCGTCACTGATCATATTTTTGTAGTCAAAAGCAGAAAAACCCTAAATCCTAAAATTGACTACGAAAAGGTAAATTCATCATAGAATCAATCAAACATAACAATTGCTAGTAGAAAATATTGCGGGAAGTGTTTTTTCTTAATAGTTGTCACTTATTCATTCATTAATCAATAGCCTGCACAATATTTCCATAAATTGAGTAATATTTTGGGACATAAACCAACGCTAATAACTTTGTTGTTTATGAATACTATTTATTGAGATTTTTACTTAAAAAATAACAAGGGCTTTTTAATAAGCCCTTTAAGTATTTGTACTAATTAAAAAATAGCGATGTATAGGTAAAATTTATTCATTCACGTCATTATCACCTATCTAATTAAAATTCAACTAAACACTACACTTCCCAACAATTTCCAATTATCAACTCGATAAACAAGCCACAACTGAAGCCAAACAACTGCACTTGATCGCATACAAGCAACATGTGCCCAAACCTCCTTATTTCATAACAACCCCGTATTTACTCATTCACTTTATAAACAACTATCTAATTAAAATTCAATTACACAATACACTTCACAAGAACTTTCAATTAGCAACTCAATAAACAACCTACAACGAACAACCCGCAACTGAAGTCAAACAACTGCAGTTGCTCGCAAACAAGCAACATGAGCCCAATCTTCCTTAGTTCATAACAAACCCGTATTTATCTGCACCCCATTAATTCGAGCAACGATTACGCGCCGGACGGCTCCCCAACACATCCGCCATCCTAATGACCTGGATTTATAGCGCTAGATAGTATTAAGTCTGCGAGGACTAAAATTTAGATACGAGTATGTGGAATTGTGGATGTGGTTACTGTAGTTGATGTTGTAAGTTGTTGTTTATGTTATCAGTTGTTTCTTAGGGTTCCGTACTCAAAAGGTAAAACAGGGCCTATTACTGAGACTCTGCTGTCCGTACGTCTGTCAGTCTGTCAGTCTGTCACTAGGCTGTATCTCATGAACCGTTTCAGCTAGACAGTTAAAACGTTCACAGATAATGTACTTCTGTAGCCGCTGTAACAACAAATACTAAATATATGTACATAATAAAATAGTGGGGCTCCCATACAACAAACGTGATTTTGTTTTGCTGTTTTTTTGCTACTGACGTTACGGAACCCTTCTTGCGTGAGTCCGACTCGCACTTGGCCAGTTTTTTTTTCAAGGTTGTAAATCATCTAATGATTTCTCTCGCTTTAGGATAGAGAGAGAGAGAGAGCGTGTCAGACTTTTACTGATTATTATAAAAACCCTTCAATTGCCCTTAGCTCTCTAGGATCACAGGTTTCCTTTTCAGGAATTCCTGAATTGCCTGAGTTTTCAATCCACCAAAAAAAAGTGTATATGTGTATATGTCCCACCCATTAGTACAAAGCGTTTTGGAAACACATTCATTATGCGTACAGCTAAGGAGTGGAATTCCTTGCCGGAGTCCGTGTTTCCTGATAGTTACAACCTAGGGGTTTTTAAGTCTAGAATTAAAGACTACTAGGCAAGCGTGCTCTATCGTCGGCCACGTCATCACTAACCATCAGGTGAGATAGTGGTCAAACGCCTATCAATATAATTCATGAGGAAGACGCGATTCGCTCCAGCTCAAACGGGTGTTCTTAATGCTTGAAATTCTCTATGTTTCTCGAGAAATACCGAGGATTTAATGTTTATTGCAGTAGACTGTAATGTATATTTAACCTTACTTAAGAATTACTCTGTCTGTTGGTGAAAATCATGAAAATCCGACCGTAGTTATACTACTCTATTAAAACTAGTGAACGCTAAAATAAAGAAAAAGTGACTATTTATTGTGGTGTAGATGAAACAAGTTGCTTTGCCTTCAATCCAAGTATTTTTAAGTAAGTTTTCTTTTTATAACTCAAGACTAGATAAATACAACTCTAACTTAAGCGCTGTACGCACCATCCATCCTGACGTACGTCCTACCAAGGCCATACAGATAAAATAACGATAAATTAAGGCTGCCAGGTGCAAAATTTTAGTTAATTTTAATAAAAAATAGAAAAGATTGTATACAACCAAGAAGTACAAAAACTTTGTACTTCTTGGTTGTACGATCTTTTCGTTTCAAAATTTTGATTTTTAGTAGTCGTATTGTCGTACGATCACCCCTTTTTTGCACCTGGCAGCCATAATTTATCGTTGATTTATCTCTTATTTATCTGTATAGCCTTGGCGAGACGAACATCAGGATGGATGGTGCTTACGGCACTATAGGTACATACGACATGTGATAACTAAAATTTGTTCATTACCAAAATCTTTCAAGACCAGCCTCAATTCAATTTAAAAAAGGAATACCTTTGGTGGGAATAATTCCATTCCATTTCATTTCACGTAATAGTTCTATTCTGATGGCACACACCCCGTCTCTTCACATTTCAGAGTTATAACACTAGATATTAACTCAACGGCGGTGCAGCGGTGGTAAGGACTACATGTAGGTATATACATGTACATATATGTGGAAGATGGGAGTTACGAGTGTTTGTCGTTGTACGTTGTTGCTGTCTACTTTAAGTTGTTTTGGCCAAAAGAGTTTAGAATGAATTAACTCCTGTAACAAATGTAGATATATACATATGTACGTCACTGCAGGGTGCCAGCTGAAAATCGGGCGCTGGGTGTTTGACGCCCAGCGATTGCTGAGTTGGTGATCCTTTCGATTCAGGCATAGTCACTGCAACTGTCTGTATTCTTTTTTTATTATTATTTTATGTTGTGGTATATTGTGTTGCTTGCACCGAATAACTGCTATTCTATTCTATACATACATGTGGAAGATGGGAATTACGAGTGTTTGTCGTCGTAAGTACGTTGTTGCTGTCTACTTTAAGTTGTTTTGGCCAAAAGAGTTTAGAATGAATTAACTCCTGTAACAAATGTAGATATATGCATATGTACGTCACTGCGGGGTGCCAGCTGATAATCAGCGCTGGGTGTTTGACGCCCAGCGATTGCTGAGTTGGTGACCCTTTCGATTCAAGCACAGTCGCTGCAACTGTCTGTACTCTTTTTTTATTATTATTTTATGTTGTGGTAGGTATATTGTGTTGCTTGCACCGAATAACTGCTATTCTATTCTATACATACATGTGGAAGATGGGAGTTACGAGTGTTTGTCGTCGTAAGTACGTTGTTGCTGTCTACTTTAAGTTGTTTTGGCCAAATGAGTTTAGAAAGGATTAATTCTAGTTATCATTCTAATATTATTAAGGCGAAAGTTTGTATGTATATATGTATATGAAGGTACTAGCTGCTGCCATCGGCTTCATCCGGCTGAAAATAGATAATTGTCCCAAGGGAACATACTTTCTTGATAAAATTATCCAATGGGTAATTTTAGGGTATGGTCCAGCATTTATCCTTTATCCAAATCCGTTCAGCTGCACATACGCCACACACACTCATGAACTTTAGCCTTTATAACACGCTAGTGTGATCTGTGTATGTACGTTTGTTATTACCTACTTCACGCTTAAATGCCTGAACAGATTTGAATGAAATTACGTACGCAGGTGGGTCATGTATTGAAATACGATAAAAGATGACTTTTATTCTAGAATGAAGGTCCCTTTGGAGAATTTTATACGTTCATGCAAACGGAGTCGTTGAAACTTTCTTGTAGAAGGTACTCAAATATCTCCATTAGCTGGAATTCTAAAGCACAATCTAGTTCCTAGATTTTTAAATAATAAGCATACATAAATGACAAAATTTGTATGAACAATTGTCTAAGTAATAATAAGTTTTAACAAAGTATATAATATATCTTCTTCTTCTGTCATAGATTGATCTTCTGTAATTTCCTATATGTAAATCCAAAATAAATAACTTTTATTTCTTCTTTTTTTCACGAGAGCCATAATTATCTTAACTGACAAGCTAAATCAACCGGTCTACCGCTGCTAATGAGCGCTCACGCGTCAATTACGCCCAAATCAAGGGTGCGATGTTTCTGCACGATTTGCTGAAATGTCTGATCTACGTATTACACTTACTATGCGAACAATGCCGTAGTTTAAATTGAACTAGAGTTAGTTTGGTTACTACTAAACTATTACTAGTAGCACAAATATTGTAACTAATATTTTAATTATTTACAACTTAAAGCAACAAAATATATACATAATAAACTAAAATTAAAATTAATTTTATTTTTAATATGCTACGCCCGGATGTAAAAAATGTATTTTTCGATCTAATTCAAGATATGACCTACTCGTCTGCCTTTTATTCAAATCTAATCAACCGTTCGAGCTTGAAGAAGTTATAAATATAGAGTCTGTCTAAAAAGTCAAACGACTTGGATAATTATAAGATTTAATTAAATCTGATGTAGTCAACACCAGTTCAATAATCAAATTTGATTAAGAGATATTGATAATTGTTTAATAACAGAAGAACCTTATAAAAAGTATCGAATGTAAGTATTTTTTAAATGATTAAATATTAAACAAAATTCACAAATAGGTTAAATTTTTAGACAGACTATACCATGAGTTTTTGCCTTGTTAATATAAGTGTGATTAGCCAACATTGCTTCCCACGGCTAGACACAAGGCCTACCCCTTTTCCTACTAAACCTCTCTATCATGAGCAATTTCTGTACCTGTTTACGTAGAAGATTTAAACTTTATGTACAGTATCTAGTGGCACATAAACAGACTTAATACAACAAGGTATATATTCTCTACTAGTCAAACTTTGAATTAAAAAAGTAATTAAAATTTAAAATGGGATGAAGTATTATTATGATTAAAAAGTGAGGTGCCAAAAGAGGTACGTATACATATTAACAATATTGTAAATCAGCCGAGTATTATATCTAAATAATCCACAATTGACCGAGAAATCAGTGAACATACATATAAAAAATACATGCAGACGAATATATCTCCTCCTTTTTGAAGTTGGTGAAAATACATACGCGTGCTGATAAATTAAGGCCGTGATAAAAATCAATATGTAACAGAAAACTTAACTATAATTATCTATAACGTATAAAAATAATTAACTATAACGACGACCAAACTAACTTTGAGAAAACTATGTATAGTAGTTCCGAATGAAGAAAGATTTATTCTCAGCTCTTTATATGTCAAATATTAGAGAGCACTAGGATGGATGATAATCATTTTCTTTATTTCGGTATTGCCAAAAAGCTGTAATCATGAATGGGATCGGCGCAGCTCTACTTAGGTACCCACTTGAAACCTTTAAAAACCTCCCTAAGCTTGGTCGGAAACACTCCTTGGGGCTTAGAAGCAACAACAATAACACTTCTCCAGTTATAACAAATACCTATAATCAGTGACATTTTTTGTAAAATAACTCGTAAAATTCATGTTTTAAAATTTGAAATCATTTCCCTGCTCTTGTCCTTACTCAGGGACACCGCAAAACGTTTTTTTTTGTTCCATTTTGTTCTGTCAATCGTCACGTTATCACTCACTGACCCTTTTTTCCTTCATATCACTTCTCACCAAAAATCTCAGTAAAATTTGAAATATGAAAAAATAATTACGAAAGTTCATCTGATTTTCTAAGTTCGTACACATATGACCAAAAAATGTTAACATGAACTCAATTTTATAACTTATAATGAACTAGTTTTTGCCCACGGTTTCGCCCGCGTACGTAAAGTTTTTGTCACTCAGGAATAAAACAGCTTTCTATCGGGAAAAAAAAATTAGCAATCGGACTTGCACTTTTAGAGATCTACAAACAAAAAAAACTTTATCTCTTTATAATATTAGTAGTAGTGTAGATTTAACTAGATCTAGACTACTTTAGGGCTATCAGACGATCTTAATGTTTACTATGTATGTATTTATTTAAGTGTTAAGTAAGTGCTTTTTTCCTACCAATTGTATATCTTGTTTTGAAATGCATCAATTGCAACCCCATTTTGTGTCCAGGCAATCTCTGTTAATTTCAGGTTGCCTGAAAGAGATCGCTGAATGCGATAAGGCTGCAAATCGTATGTTTTTAAATTTTTAGCTCAAAATGTAACCAATTCTATTTGGTATACAAAAAAGTACATATAAATAAATAAAAGCATTAGGTTAGAGAGATGTCTAAAATGATTTTAGTCATTGATAACATTTTTACAAATTTTCAGAAGCTCTATACCAAAGTTAAGTGCATTTCGGTGCTCTCAAAGCAATCCTTCAAAAGTTAGCAACATTTATCAACAGTCCAATGGGTAGTGGATTCAGAAACTTTGAATTACCGTACTTTGCCATTCGGCTTGCTAAAACTATTCACCGATATCTCTTGTTTATTGAGTGTGTTAGCTCCAACTAGTCTTTGGGGTATTCAAAGGAATCAGTTTGTGTTTAACTAGCTTTTGCCCGTGGCTTCACCCGCGAACATAAAATGTTACTTAGGAATAAAGCAGCTTACTATCAGTGTAAAAATTTTAGCATTCGGGCTAGTACTTTCAGAGATTACCTCCTAAAAACAAAAAAAAAAAACTTTACCTCTTTATAATATTAAGTGTAGATAAAGCTGTAGAGTCAAAGGTTTTAAACAGCTACATTGAAAGAATCCAAAAACTGTTTGATTGCCTGCTATTAGAAGATTGTAGGCAATCAAAATTAGGTTTTCTATTCTTTTAATTTAGGTCTACAATAAAAATACCTCAGTACCTACTCATGTTGCACGAATTGAAAATTATTTATTTACTCACGCACTATTCAATTATTATTTATATTTATAATTCAATTTTTATTTTCTTTGTTTAACTGCAGTGCTTGACCACATAGTGAATATATTTTTTAATGAAATTTTCACATTCGCAATTTGTCTACATTTAATTTACCCCAATTTTGTGTGTTTCTTTTTAAATTTAAATTTCACGTTGCTGAGCTTATATTGTGACTAGAATTATGATTTTTAAATTCAACAATTTGACCTTGTATATGTTGACATCATTTAAGGCCTAGTATCAAGTCAGTCAGTTATTTAATAAAAAACGCGCATGCGCATAATTAATAAAAAAAAAACGTATAATTAGTCTTGTCACAATTTTCCACGCGGCATTTACGTTGTATATGTTAATTGGAGTATGATCCGTGGGCGATCTAAGCATGATTGCTCTTCTCTTTACATCAAACACTAAGCAAATAAAATGTAAATCATACACCTACTTACAAAGCACAACATTCAAATACCCTCAAGTGATCAAACGTGACCTTTTCAATAATACCTACCCACGTGATAAAATATTTAACGAAAAGAATCCTTAGAATTAGGATCTATGCACACAACGCCATAACTTACGCGTAGTCGAAACGTATAACGCAAGAAAAACGCGCTACTCACGCAACGACTGCTGCGTTTTAACCAACAACGAAAAAGAAACATAACTTAAGTCACCTGGGGGTTAGACAAATGACTTTTGTTAGTGTTATCGCTAAACGCTAATTACAAAACATAATATGGTATGGACGGAGACATCACGTGACAAGTGATATGACGGATGATGTCATTGCCATTGTCATTTTTCTAAGCCTGCAGAGCAGATAAAAGTCGTCGTGTGCATACAGCCTTAGAGTTAAATCCCCACTGATGATCTTTGAAAGAAAATTGGCGAAACGAAAGGAAAATTAAGCTCTTCAGCGAATGAAAAGGTGTGAAAGATTCAGTTTCACAGTACGCTTTAATTGCTCAGCTTTCACGGATTTCGGAGACCGAGTCATTCCGGCGCAGAGTAATGTGATGCAGTAGGTCAATGTTGCTCGTTTATCTTGATGAAGTAGGCTTTCGTTTGGGAACGGCTTACGTTTTGATAAATAGAGCCAGTGAAGGATTTTCACGAAATTCTCTTGCGTTATTTTAGGCGTCTCTTTTTATAAACAGTGCGTTTCCTTAGGATAGTATGAAGCTTCCTTAAATCTAGCAATGAATTTCGATACGGAATTCACTGATAAAAATAGTGTGAAATGAGGAGGTTTGCATATATCCGTGAAAAGTAATTTAAAAAGTTTCATTTTGTTTAGTCCGTCCAAAGGCTGTCTGTAAAAAAATTGACCTGTGCGATAAGACCGCCTATTGTACATTAAAAAAAAAAAATTGCCCCGCATTAATAGTCCTGTGTCGTGGGTGCGTTCACAAACATTTCATTAAACTCGCATACACAAAACACTTAAAATTACTTGTTGTAGGCAGTAAAAATATTTGTTCCGTGTGAAAATTGAATACGCGATACTTAGCGCAACAGCCAATCGCTCAACCACTGCGCCAACGACGCCGTCAATGTCCGATATAATTAATATATACACATATGTATACCTTATTGTACACATATTACACCATATAATATATCTGTAGAAGTTTTTAGTAGAATCACGTTAAATGTACGAAATCGATGTAGATAACTTTTTGACCGACTTCAAAAAAGAGGAGGTTCTATGTTCGGCTGAATGTATTTTTTATACAGTAAAATTGTGTGTAACTTGATATATTACTTAAACTTTGTTTCAATCGGTTGACTATATGGAAAGGTATAACTACATTCATTGACTTATAGGCGGTACGAAGTTAGCCGGTTCAACTAGTCATAAATAAATTAGAGGACACTGTTGCTGGCATCTTCGTGCAGATAGATAAAAATGAGCTTAGAACTTATAATTAGCCGTAAAAAAAAAACGATAGTAACTAACTAACTACTACTAACTGTTTAACCGTACGCAAAAGAAGTCGCGGGTAATAGTTACTCAATAAAAATAAAAATAAAAGGATTTCCACGTACATTTTTAATCAATTTCAGCCTATACACATATGCGTGTTGGTAGTTTGATCTACTGCTCCATGTTACACTGTGTCCTGTCACTAACGAGTGATGAGTGAGCTCTGCCATCGTCGGTGACTCATTTTCATTTCGATTTTAATAGATGACGTCACGCCCGATGTCACTCTGAACCTCTTTACATTAATTGGTTTTTCTTTTATTTACTGTTACCTATTTAAAATGAAATTGCCGGTTACGGTTCTAAGGTATTTTTGTTTTATAAACATGGCAATTCTTAAGGGTTTAAGAATTTAAAGTAAGGTAATTCTTCGTCATTTTTTAATACCTTATCTTTGCATTTAAATTCTATAAAAAGTTACTTAGTACTATATCTTTTATTCTTTTTCATAGAAACATTTCTCCACATGAGGTTTTTAAGATTACTTCTGTAACCTGAATGCGTTCACCAACATGTGAACTCATATACACAAGACAATCATTTTTTAAATATTTGTTTCGTAATTAAATAGACACATTACTTGCAGTGCTCGCTTGCAGTGCCTATCTCTCATCATCACCACCTACCAGGGCTGCGGATAGTTTGAAAGAATTACTGTGGCCCTCACAAAAGGTAATGGAAGAAATATGGGGTATAATTTAGTCTGTAAAAGTCTGCTAATCCCTCTCGCTCTCTAGAGCAAGAGAAATGGTTTGAAGATTTCTCGTCCAAAAAAAAAATTAAAACCATGAAAAGAAGTTTGCTCAGTTTAAAAAAATATCTCCATTTTACCGACAACTTAGTTTCACGAAGACAAAGACGAAAACTGCGAATTTTAAACAGAAAAAAAAACACTTTAATAAAGTTTTTTGCTAAAAGTTTCTCTCGCAAACTGTCTCTGATTTGCAAAACGGTTTGTTTACGCAGAAACCCATATGAGACTATATAAATACCCACGTTGCGTCCGACAGCTCCCAACCTTTCATTAAATATTTACGAAAACGGGCAAATCTGGTGGCATATTTGTTTTTGGCTTTTAACACCATTCAGTGAGGTATCAAATTGAAGTTTATTAAATGTACAATCTCGTGCCAATACATTTTGGAAAAAGTGGTAAAATATTAAAACTTTAACAGACGGACCGATATAAATCTGAAACTATTTTTGGCATTCATAGGTGACGTCTAGACAGTCAGCTGTGCCATATTGTGTTAGATGTACCTACAGCTAGTTTCCAATGATTTTGTTGTACCCTGTTAAACTGTATCGCGTAGTATTACGTGATGTGGTGTCTATTTTATTGTAATTTTACTTTATGGTGTGTTGCGTGCTTCGTTATTTGATAACGACTGTTCAACTAAAATTTTAAATCTCATGTAAGTGAACGATTACAGTATGTTCTTTTGAGAAATAAAGATTTTTTAAACCTAAATAATTTGTGTTATGTACGCCTTTTGGAGGAATGCGGAACACAGAGTAGTCTTGCAAACATCCGTTGAAAAGGGAAGATCCTCCGACCAGATAGGTGTTATGTCTGGTGGGCAACTGCAAGATAGATTTTTTCGAGCTGTTCTATGTGTACAAACACGCGGAGAACTTTAGTTGCACGATGCAGGAAAGTCAGTTAATTCGTATGTGAAGCCATAGATGTCGCTACGGGCTCTTTAAAACAGCTCTACTCATACGTTGATACTAATATCTTACAGAACAAATCAACTTTACCTTGCCATGTCCTTGATTCGTACCAAGTTACATTTGATTCTATTATACTTGTATGATTTTTATTTATAGGCTTGCCGAGGATATAGTTGCAACAAAATATTAAAGTAGCTTGCCTAAAATTAGCCTTTTCGCTTTTGATTTAACCTTTCAATCATAGAAATTACTGACACAATAGAAAGACAATAGGTGCGCGAGCGTTCGCTTGGGGTTTAATGAATAAAATACCCCATTTGTTTGAAATGGGCAACCATCGATTGAATACTACCGCTCTGGGTGGAGCTAGAGTGTGTCAGACTTTTACTGACTAAATCTCACCTGTGTTTATTCATTTGTCTTTTGCGTTTCAGGGTTGTAGTAACTTTTTCAAACAGTTATTTTATGATATTAGAATTTAAATAAGAATTATCATCATCATTTCAATCGATAGACGGCCACTGTTGGACATAGGCCTTCCCCAAGCGTCGCTAGAACGACTGATCCTGTGCGTCTCGCATCCACCGCATTCTCGCAACTCTCACTAGGTCGTCGGTTCACCTTGCGGGAGGTTTTTCAACGCTGGGTCTTCCGGTGCGCAGTTACCACTCTAGAACCTTTCGGCCCCGTCGACCACCCGTTCTAAGAGCAATGTGCCCTGCCCACTGCCACTTTAGTTCGGTGATTCTTCGGGTTATGTCGACGACCTTGGGTCCCCTGCAGATATCTTCATTCCTGATGTGATCACGCAAGGAAACTTATCATGGCCTTTTTTTTACTTTTGATTTTTAACTGGCCTGTTGGTCTAGTGGTTAGTGACCCTGACTACTATGCTGGAGGTCGTGGGTTCGACTCCCACCCAGGACCAATTTTTGTGTGATGAGCATGATCATTTGTTCTGTGTCTGGGTGTAATTTATCTATAATATGTGTGGATTTAGAAATATATGTGAATGTTTATTAGTTGTCTGGTTCTTATAACACCAGCTCTGCTTAACTTGGGACTAGACGGCGGCGTTGTGTGATAGTTGTGGAATATTCTTATTATTTTTTTTAGGATAATTATTTCAAAACACAACCAACTTACGACTGAAAGCTTTCAAACCCCATAAAGTAATTAAATAGCCATCAGGCGACGGTTGCAAATAAAAAGGTTCCGACTTAACGTGTCCCTTAATTAATAAGTTAAGTACATAAGCTGATGGGTCGCTCAAATTCATCAAACGTGGTACTTTCAAAAAAGAGTTACTTGATTATAAATGAGGTCAGGCAAGAATTTTGAAAGTCAGAAAAGTTAAATAAGTATAAAAACTTATGAAAAAAATGGTCGTTAGGTAAGTTTTAGGTGTACCTATAAAAAAAATACAAAATGGACAAATTTTATTTGAGGTAGGCCTACAAGGGTACTTATAAAACGTCAGAACCTAGTGCACGGTTCCAAATTGATCGTTTCCTATGGAGAAAAACTGGCAAGAAACTCCATGGTTACTCTACTAAAAAAAGTGCTTGATATTACAAGACCTTTTACCCTTCAGGCTTTATTGTAGAATGTGTTTACAATTCTAAATATATGCATTTTTCCCCATCAGCATGTTAATGCTGAGTGTTATTTGTAGATTGTAACTACGTTTTATTGTATACTAGGTTCTGCCAGCGGTTTCGCTCGAATGAAAGCAGAAAATTATCCTTAGAGAACATATCTCACGAGACAGAAAGTGCTAGAGCATGTTCTATGTCCTATTCTAGGTCATGGCCTACTCGTCTGCCAAATTATTTTCAATACACTAACTCGAAAACCCACTCTTATCCCTACCACATTTAGGCACGCAATGTACTGTTATGCGCCCTAGTGCAGAACAATGCGAGAGCTGTCTTCGCCACAATTTATTGTACGAGTATTTATGGTACTAGCCTCGCGAGTTGCCAGGCAGCTCCGTTTTCGACGGTGCGCACTGTTCCCGCGCGCCTCAAGGAGTTGTCAGCAACGGGAGGGACCCAGCCGGGTCGAAGCCTACTGGGGCCAGGGTTATCCGAAAGAGCCCCGGCATGAAGGCCAGAAGGAACGGGGTGGGTCTTTTAGTCAGTAAGAGTCTGACACTATCTCCCGCTCCGCCCAAGGGCGGGGGATGTCAATGCATGATTTTTTCCAACCATAAAAAAAAGACAGCTCTGTTCATTTATTTCTTCAGAAGTCTATTGAAAGATTTCGTTTGATACATGTGGTTGTCATTGCAGCATTCGGCTCCAAAAGACCCTCGCTTGCGCTTCGAGCGAATTACGCCTCGGTCATAATGACAAACTTTCTCCAGTTAAAAAAAAAAACTATTTTTCAAATTCACTTCAACGTTCGAGCGTGTAGAACTAACAAATATGCTCTCAAACCTTTATAATATTAGTGTAAATCTATAAAGCACAAACAAACGCTACCTACGCTCATAGAACAAACATAATGTTCAACAACATACCCTCATCAAAACACTGCTATTTCTGTTACATATGAGAAAATAAAAACATCACTACTAAAAATAGCAATAAGTCCACACACGCGATTTCTAAGACATTATTTATAGCCGTGAATGGCAACACAGCCATTAATAGGCGCTGAAAGGGAAAGTGTCTCGTGCTTACTTGGCTGCATGTTACACTCGAGGAGTGGATGTAGACCTTTATTTAAGTAAAGGGACTTGGTGGTGAGAGTTGCGGAAAGTGAGTTTTAAAAGTGGTTAGGTATTTATATCTGTCCAAACTTCGACAGCGCGTAATGTTCTGCGCGCGTCTCAAGGAGCCCCTACGGTTTGCTGACAGCCTACTGGGGCCAAGAATCTGCTTCTGAAAGAAAGACTTTACCCTGCTAAGAAAGGCAACTAAGGAACAGGACTGGGTTTTTAGTGAGTACAAGTCTGATACGCCCTCCCGCCCACCCAAGAGTACATATAGGAAATCATCGATGTTGCATTGGTTCATTTTTTTTTTTCTTTAGCTATTAATAGCCGCTGAAAGGGAAAGTGTCTCGTGCTTACTTGGTTGCATGTTGCACTCGAGTAGTGGACGTAGACCTTTATTTAAGGAAAGTGACTTTGTGGTGAGAGAAGCGGAAAGTGGATTTTAAGTCCTCGAGCGCTGATTGAAATTTACTCGGTCGAAAATATTTACATTTTTCCTGGAAAATACTAATTTTTTTTTTCTTGTTTGGTTTTACTAAAAAAACACGCAGTTACGTAATAATAACACTCCCCGTCGTGCGAGAGGTTTTAAGTGATTATCATCTAGTACCAAACTAAGCAGGGCTTGTGCTATTAATACTAGACAATTGATAAACATACCTACACAATTTTTAAAAACATACATATTAAAGATAAATTGAACTCAGACACAAAACAAATGATCGTGCTCATAACACAAACATATCTTGGTTGGGAATCGAACCCTCGACCCCCGGCATAGCAGCTAGGGCCACAGACCACTATGCCAAAATGCTAGTAAAAATTCTGGAAGATGCAGGAGACCATTTCCCACCTTAAAAAAACCGGCTTTATCACATGTTTTCCGGAGTGAAAGTATTGCATAGAAGAAACATGTATAGTAGGCACCCATAGTAGATGCTTTGAACGTGTAACTCGATGCAGGGAGCAGGCATGTTAGCGAGCGGAGCGGTTATAAATTTTAATTTACGGTGCTTTCAGATTTATTGATTGTGATAAAAAGAAAGAAATGTTAAAAAATCCTCCTTACTGAATTGTGTATACGACGGTCAATTTTAAAGTGTGCGTAAATTCTAATGCACTCTTTCTTCCATATATGTATATGTAAGTATTGTGATAAAATAAGTACGCATATAACATAGTTTCCGAGTATTTGGTGTTAAGATCGTGTCAAAGTTTGACAGGATTTCCGGTCAAAATAGATATTGATGAAAATACTCAACTTCGAATACTTAATTCCAAAATCGATGGTAAGTTTATCTAATGGTTTTCAGCTTAGTTTAGTGCTACGATGTAGCAATCTCGTAGCATATTAGCATTTCGGCGTAACGAAACGTAGCAGCTAGAGTCTGTCTAAACAGTCAAACGCCGTGGGTAATCTAATCAAATAATCAAATTCTTGAAATCTGATGTAGTCAACACTGGTTGATTGAGTGTTCAAAGAGATGATCATTGTTTACTAATGGTATCTTACAAAAAGTATTGTTATGTAATATATAGAACAGATTTTTTAATTCATTCCAAGTCATTTGACTTTTTAGACAGACTATCTACTAAGATTAGTTTGGCTCAAAACAAACTAATGTTTGTAGTTGCTACGTTTATGCTTTCGCTGTTATTAATTTACTTGTGTTAAGCATTAAAGAAATGACGATAGTACTTTTATTACTTAACCGGGTCCAATTTAGACTCGTACTGTTCAAGATAAACTAGATTTTATGAAATATTAATTTAATATCATCATCAGCCTTTTTAATGTTCCCACTGCTGGAACTCAGGCCTCTTCTCTAGGAGTGGGAATGGGCCGTAATCCACCACGCGGGCCCAGTGCGGGTTGGTGAATATCACATGTCTTCGAATTTTTGGTTCTAGGACATGCCGGTTTCCTCATGATGTTTTCCTTCACCGTTTTGAGAGCAGTGGTAATGAAATAAATTACACAAAGTAATACGCCTGGCTGGGTTTGAACTCGCGACCGATAACTCGTAAGTCGGGGCTGTTACCACTCGGCCACCACTGCTCTAATAATTGGTTCTCGTTAATAGTTGGTTGACGATAATATAAATATTATTTTGTAAACTAACTTGAAATAGGTAACAAACGCTAGGTATCTTCGTTTCAACACAATACATTCAAGTTAGTTTTGCATTACGGAATATTGAGATCACACACGAGGTTCCCCGAAGCGTATGAATGGTGTAACGAAGTCAGTAATGCTGCAGTCGTGTGCACGCTCCAACGCACATGTGTTCCTCTCTCTATTTGTTTATATCTAGTTCCAATGTCTTTTGAAGCGTGTTATTGGAACTGTGAACTATATACGAGTATATAGCCTGTTGGTCTAGGTTAGGTAAGTTTTGTTCCTGACGTCACATCGGGCTATCCACAATATCGCGTTTGCGGACGTCCACTTTCCTCTCTCTCGCTTGCTGATACCTTGAGCGTTCACACACATATCGGCAGTGGCGGATTAAGTAAACGCGGGGCCTGTAGCAAATTTTATCTAGAGGCCCCTATGTGGTTAGTTTATTCCATAAAGATAGACAAAATGAAATATTTTGTAATAAGCATAAGTCTCAATTTACAAATCACGGTTCTTGTGCTGAATTATAACTTGTACAGCTACTTATATTCTTAAATCGATTTATTGAACAGCTATGAACTCGCTCCGCTCCGTTCCTATATTCACAACCTTACAAATTAAGGGGTGCCACTCAGCGTTATCGGAATTTTGTTTTTAGTTCACGGACAAATGGTCAACAGTGCTGTCATTAAATTCTAAATTACTTATGTATGTATTGATTACTATAAGAATATTGACGTCACAGGGGGTTGCGAAGTGTGTGAATGTTGTAAAAAAGTCAGTAATGCTAATGTTAGTATGCTTGTCTACAAAAATCAGATTCGAGCACATTTTGCGATTGATGTACATTTTTTAAAGGTGGAAAATCATGATTTAACTTTTCCCACTCTGGATGGAGCGCCAGGGAGTATTAAACTTTTACTGATTAATGAATAGCTACACTTTTAACACAGTTTTTCTACAGTACAAAACGCTTATTCTTTTAATTTATTTTTCTATCTATTCGCTGTGCTTAGTTTTTTGCATACAACCTTACTTTTACAACAGTTTTGTTTTCTGAAATACCTTTACGTAATAAATAAAATAATCTTGGTAAACTCGCTCAACGCCCGCTCCGCTTGGCTAGTATGGTCATAGTCTTACGGATGCAGGGGAAGTGTGGCCCATGTAATTGAATATCAATACCTAATGTGTTTGCGGACAATGTGCCGAATAGCAAATCTATGTTACAACAGAGCTGTATTACCATTGTGTGTATTGTGTATTTTATGATAAGAATAGAGGAATATCTTTTAAGTATATATGGAGGAGTGTGAGGTGAGCTTATGGCTGTCCGATAATTACAAGTCTATTTTTTTATCTATACTAATATTATAAAGAAATAAAATTTGTAAGTTTGTATGTAGGGGTAATCTCTGGAAGTACTGGCCCAATTGTGATAATTTTTTCATCGAAAGCTGCTTTATTTCTGAGTGATATAGGCTATATTTTATGTATGCGGGTGAAGCCGCGGGCAAAAACCAGTTATTTTTTTTTTTTTTCGATGGGAAAAATCATGCATTGACATCCCCCGCCCTTGGGCGGAGCGGGAGATAGTGTCAGACTCTTACTGACTAAAAAACCCATCCCGTTCCTTCTAGCCTTCGTACCGGGGCTCGAGCGCCTTTTCGGATAACCCTGGCCCCAGTAGGCTTTGACCCGGCTGGGCCCCTGCTGTTGCTGACAACTCCTTGAGGCGCGCGCGAACAGTGCGCGCCGTCGACGACTTGGGCTTGGTCCGGACGGTTACCGGACGGCCGGACAGCGAGCTACCCATTGCTCACTGTCCGCAAGCCCGCGCCTACGGTGGCTGAAAATCGGGATCGGAATCCCGGCGGCGGCGGCGAGAGCGCCGTTGTCTGATGCGGTCGGCCACCTCCTTAGCGAGCATTACTGCTTCGCAGAAGTCGGCGACCGCCTGCCACTCTTCCTCGCTCCGGACCATGGCCTCGACCAGGGCCCGGCGCGAGAGGTCTCCGCCGCCGATCACCCCCACGAGGGCACGGCGATACTCCGCCCAAGCAGGGCACACCGCGATTGTGTGCTCCACCGTGTCCTCCGGGCGTTCCGCACAGTGGCGACACCCGGGCGTCACTTCCGCTTTAATTCGGAACAGGAACCTCCCGAACTTGCCATTTCCGGTGAGGACCTGTGTCATGCGGAAGGTAAGGACGCCGTGAGGTCTTTCCAGCCACGCCTCAAAGAGGGGACTTATCGCCATAATTGTGGCGTGCCCATGACGGGGTTGCGATAGTCGCTGACGCCATTCTACCATGAGATCCCGCCGGAGCTCTGTCCGCCATGCCGCGACCTGTCGCGGCAGAGGACTTTCACCCCGGCGTTGCATCTCCACGCGCATGTCGTGCATGTGTGCAAGGACTGTTGCCTCCAGATCCCACGGTGGTAGGCCAGCCAGAAGGCTCGCCGCTTCGCGGGAAATCGTGCGGTATCCCCGCACCATCCGAATTGGTTGCTTTTTCAGCGACGGCGCCCACACCGGCGCCCCGTAGAGGGCCATGGACCGAACGATCCCCGCGTAGAGCCTCCGGCAGGAGGCGTCTGGACCCCCAAGGTTGGGCAGGAGCCGCTTGAGCGCAGCCCCAGTCCGGTTGAGTTTGGGAGCCAGACGTCGGAAATGCTCCACGAAATTCCACCGGCTGTCGAGGACGAGTCCCAGGTACTTCATCGTCGACCCGACACCGATGTGAACTCCTCCTACCGTTAGTTGGGAACTCAATGGCGGCGCGTTCCGAGACCGGCGACCGTGGAAACACATGGCCTCGGATTTGTGAAGCGCCACCTCGAGTCCCAACTCCTGGATCCTACCAACGACTATCGCAACTCCGCGTGTCGCTAAAGCGACCGCCGCCCGGTATGACTCTCCCTGCGCTAGAACCAGCGTGTCGTCCACGCTGACCCCGTCAGGGAGATCGCCCCGCAACACGTAATCGTAACCAATGTTCCACAAGGGTGGCCCTAGTACCGACCCCTGCGGAACACCGCACGACATCTCCCGACGTTTCCAGTCTCCCTGGTGACCGGGGTAGACAATATACCTGTCCGACAGGTAGGCTTCGACTGCTCGACAGAGGTATTCGGGCACCCGGTGATACCGGAGTGCCCTCCGGATCGTACTCCAGGGCAGGGAATTGAAAGCGTTGGCAATGTCCAAGGACACTGCCACGACACACCTACCCCGGGACACCGCATCCCCCGTCGTGAGGGCTCGCACGCGCATGATGGCGTCCACCGTCGAGCGCATTCTGCGAAATCCGAACTGTCCGTCCGAAAGTTCCGGCCCCACCCGTGAAAGGCGCGCGACGAGGCGGCTCGCAATCACTCTTTCAAAGAGCTTGCCCACCTCGTCGAGCAGCACAATGGGCCGGTACGCGGACGGAGAGTCCGCAGGGCGCCCTGGCTTCGCGATGAGGACCAGTTTCCCCGTCTTCCAGCGAAGTGGGAACTGGCCCCTCTCCAAGCATGCGCTGAAGAGCCCTCTCAGTCGAGGCCCGAGAGCCTCCATGGCCAGGACCCAGGCTTTCCCAGGCAAGCCATCGGGTCCTAGGGAGTTTAACATACTTCAGATATGATCATTGGTGTATAATTTCATCTGAAGACTTCAAGCTTTCGTTCGCTCATTGTCTTTCTATTGTGTCTTTAATAACGGTACTCGCGAGGTTAATTCAAATTTGATAGATAGTAGTAAAATTTCATGAAAAATAGTAAGAATATACCTTTATATATACGTATATCGTGTTTATCTAATTTTTTAATACTTATTTCAAGAGTAATGATGTTGTGATTTAGACTTTTTTTAAGCATTAGCACTTAGGATATCTACTGGGTGAATATGTGAGATGAAAAAAAAATGTGCGCTAATGTAATAGAACAATGTTATAAAGTGAATTATGCATTTGTATGATCTAAAATCTCAAAAATAGTCCGTGAGACGGGCTTTTCAATTACGAAATCATTTTTAGGATACATATAAAATCCAATAGTCACTAAGGATTAAATGCCCATGGGTTACCAATTAAAGTAAATAACAATTGAGTTCTCGGTTGCACAGAAGACAATCTTGCAAATAGTAATAAACTATTTATATTGGAACTTATTTCAAACTGGAATACGAGATCTTAGAGACGTAAATACTGATGTTATTCGTAGGATTTGGAATAAACGTCTACTATATTTCTCCTGTAGGTACCCAGGGTTTCGTAACATCTTGCGTTATGAAATCCTGGGTATTAGTTGAAAGAGTTACTGCGGTCCTGAAAGGGTAATTGATGGACACAGGTGAGTTTTATAGACATTAAAAGTTCAGACTGTTACTGTCTTAAATTCCTTTGTGTTCCACTGTAGGTAGGGGAAGTATCAGTACTTCCTCTACCTAGAGTGGAATAAGTTATTTAATTTCGTACCAAAGAAAGAGGGGTTTGTGCATTCATTCATAGATATTCATATTTAAGAATAATATTCGAAAAACACACGAACACAATACGAATGCTTGCAGCAACTTTACATGGCTATCCAAATGTGGTTTTGCTATCCAAATGTATATGATCAAGAAAGAATAGTTCTCGACTTCCTACTGCGTTTTAAAACCTTAAAACTTGTCTCATATATTAATAAGCGAGCAGTCATTCTAAATGAAAAAAAAGATATACTCAATCCGCTCCGCTTTGCTCCTGTATCCATTGCCTTACGTATTCAAGGGTAGCAACTTGTATTAATGAGTAACAATATTTGTGTACGATTGTACCCGTTAAACAATCGTGTAACTAATAAAACAATAATTTTGTTAACATCTGTATTTCTTGAAGTGATTTGGGTCTTAGACATGATTTTATCTGTAGAAGTGAAAATTATGTACATTGAAAATATCAAAAAAATAAATGGCCTATATGAACCTTGGAATAATTATTCTTTAATATCCGGGGCACCACACTGGGTACTTTTTATCTTGGAAAAGTATATACAATAAAAAACTTAATTTTGCGGTTTGATCTCTAGACCCAATTACTGTACCAACTGCAAATAATAAGTTTGTCGTAGGTTACGTCACCCGTAGTGGAGTTCGCTAAGGGGAGTTCACTAACCCCCACAGAAAAGGGAACCGTGTTACCCCGAATTTAACGCGAGCGAAGCCGCGGGAACAAGCTAGTATATAGATAAGAATATACATCCGTAGGGTTTGGAAAATGTTTACCTGATATTGCACTGAACTCGCTCGGCTATCTGCTCAGCTTTCATTCTTTCTGCATACACTACAAAGTGACTATAAAGCCACTATTGCTATTTTTAAAGAAATGCTGACAAAGTAATCCGCTGCTACTCGCTCCGCTTTTCTCGTATATCCACGACCTTACAGAATGCAGAGGGTTGGCAATTAAACAAGATAAATTATCAAGCTGCTTTGCTTTTTATATCTATACACGGTGTCAAGAATAGCTATCACGGGGCCCAAGTTGTTACCAAAGCAAAAAAAAAAAAAAAACTTTACACCGCTCAACTACCCGCTCCGCTTTGCTCCCATGCCATCACGTTACGAATGCAGGGGTGGTAACCGCACGGCCCGCGCGCGTGGCAGTAACAAACGGCCGCGCCGGGTTTATTACGCGCCGATCCGGGCCGTCCGGGCGCCGTTTGGCGTATCAAAAGTGAATTGAACCCGTTTACGGCCGTTTCTGATATGTTTATTTTGTTCTGATTAAATTAATTGGTGGAAACACTGGGATCCCTTTTGTAAATTTGTGTTTAATGTTTGATGATGCGATCCGAAGGGTTGGTCTTGAGAAGAATTATAAAATGGTTTGGATAGTTTAAAGGGAAATGAATGTTTTGAAATTGTATTTTAAACTTCCTTTAGCTGAACTAATATTATTTTTTAACTAGCTGATCAGACAAACGATAGTATAATAAAAAGAAAAAGAGGCAAAAATCACGTAATTAAATTAATTTATAGTAAGGATTTTCAGTTAACTATAATATTGACATCTATCAAAAGTTTGAATGTAATAAAAAATAATGTGATTTTTAGTGTATTTCCTGTAAGTTTTTGTTTTTCAACAGATAGTTTAGAAAGTTGATCCAAATTTTTCAGTCATTTTCGAATTTTGCGCTTAACTACACATTTCGCCATTTATTTTTATTTATATAGATAGAGTACCGACAATCTAGCCTACCTACTTAGAAGCACCTACTTCTGCTTCCTATTAGGTTTATTTTCGTAGTTATTATTTTTAATGATTCCAAGGCTAAAAATTCAGAGCACTATTTCGTAGAAAATTTATTTTTTAGGGTTCCGTACCTCAAAAGGAAAAAAACGGAACCCTTATAGAATCACTTTGTTGTCCGTCCGTTTGTCTGTCGGTCTGTGAAGACCCTTTATCTCGAGAGGGCGTGGAGGTATCGAGTTGAAATTAAAACTTGCGGTCCCTTTAAGATGTGAAAAAATCAAACTTCTTAACGAATACAAGTGATATGGCCGTTTAAGTCGCAAAAAAATGTATATTTTGATACTCTCAAAGATCGGGCACTTTCCGTTGATCCAGAATCCTGAAATTTTGCACAAATCAAGGTAATATCGCACAAGTATAGGAAAAAATCTGAAAACAGTAAATTTGTTGTTATTAATGTCACAAAAAAAAAATTGCAATTCGGAAAACATTTCTAGACTCCATTTGGGAATTGTAGTTTGCACGGAACCCTAAGTACGTGAGTCCGACTCGCACTTGCCCAGTTTTTTTAGTTTTATTTATTTCTAGATCGATACTGCACCTATTATATAAAATAATGTCAACTTGTTTCTACCATTATGTAGATAATTTACATATTTGCACGATATTTACATACTTGAAAGCACGAGTACATTAAATAGTCATTGTTCAAATAAAAAATATGTAATAAGTATTTGGAATCACTTTTTAAACTATTTTTATACTTTTTAAACATTCCATAAATATTTATTTTTTATGATATCATTTTTATTGTTCTCACTGTTATCACTAGATTGAATAAACATGAATATTTAAAATCGCGGTCATAAATACTACAGAAATACCACAAAAACATTTGCATAATTATTACTAACAAAGCACTATCAAGCAAAAATCAAAACTTACGTCAAGAAAATCTACAAAGACAAAAAGAATGGCCCATTTTTTACTTTCATTCGCAAAGCGGCCTCCTTTCATAATCAACTAATTAACTAAATCCTTTTTAACCCTCTTTTCTTAGTTCATTATAATTTCATGTGGAACACCGCTTACCACGCCAAACAATTGAATGTTAAACTTCTAATTAAAAGTAAACGGAAGGGAGTAATTTGCAAGTTCAAGTCAACGGCACGGCACGCTAACTGAGGAGCGTAATACAAACTACGAGCCGTTTAGCGCCTGCTTACTCATTACAGCTGAAGATTTTATAAGGTTCCTTTGAAGAGTTTATGGGCCTTTTTTGTAGGGTCGTTCTGGGAAACCGTCACTAGATAGCGCTAGTAGGTAGTGTTTATATTAAAGAACGTTGGCGTGACTAGTCTAACAGGTCAGGCTAGTACCACCGATGAGGTAAGAAGTATTTGCTGACCTGGCAGGGTGTACTACTGGTAGCCACTTCAAACCAGAATAAAAATTAAACAAAACAATTTTAATCTTATAATAAATATCTATTAGAATATTAGCAAGAGAGAGAATGCATTATTCGTGCCTATCCTTAGCTGTGTTCACCGTTGGCGAACCCTACTCGACTAGACTTTTGGTTTACGAGATAATGACGTTCCACCGTGGAAACAAAAAAAAAATCCCACACGATACCAAATACCTACTTACGAGGTGAGACCTCCTACCTTATAAGTACCGTAGGTATTTGGTATTATGTGACGTGTTAAGTAGTCTCATTATCTGATCTGTCTGCTGGTATAAGTCTGCTGCATGACCTACAGTTTCAGTTAACTTATTTGGCAGATAAATTTTCAATCAGATTCCGATTTTTTTTTTTTATATTCGGCCAAATAATTACATTTAACCTACACCCCAGGTAATTTCTAAGTTTAAATCAACGGCACGGCACGCTGAAGAAAGTATTAAAATATGTGAGCCGTTTAATGTCTGTTATTACAGCTGCAGATTTTATAAGTTTCCTTTGAAGCATTTATTGTGGAACTTTTTGTTGGTTAGTTCTGGGATATCGCCACTAGATAGCGCTAGTAGTTGGTTGTTAGTTGGAAGAACGTAGTCGTGACATAGTTTTTAGGTCGATTCGTTTAATGGTTTGTTTTTGTATATAAACTAAAAACCGATGGACGACTTTGTTGCCTAAAAAACTGAGTTTATTGTAATTTAGTTCTTGGATAAATTCGTGTAATTGTAATTTTTTACGTATATTATTATTATTTTAAGTTTGTATACCTATTAATTTAAAATATTTAATAATTAAGATGTATACGTAATTGTAATTTGATTAATTTTATAGTAGGTCTTGGTTAGTGAAACGCATTACTGCTTAAGATTTTAGAAGCTTATCTACCTTTAAGAGTTTATTTGAACAATTTGATGAAATGTGGGTTTGAAAGAGCGCCACTAGATGTCGCTAGTAGTGTTGGATTTCGAGGATTGGTAAAGTTGTAGGTCCGGTGACTTCAGTCAAATAACTTAGCAATTAAATTATTATACATTTTAATTTGTGAATCAGGGCAAAACCTTTTATTGCTAAATATATATAACAAGATCTTAACGGGAAAACACAAAGAAACACAAACAATAAATTAATGGTAAGCTTGTTAGAAGTAGGTGTAACATGTAAGTTAACCTCATAACACAAATTATTTATTACGTGCAAAGCATATGAACTGGTGAGCTCTTTATTTTTCTTTCTTTCCCGGTCTATGATTGTATTTGCTCTTTTGTTTTAAGCCAGCACTTTGCTGTCGCGGTCTCATTAGCGAACGTTCTAGCGTTTTGCTTATCAATGGGTTTTTGTATTTGCAATGTTAAAGGTTATATGTTCCTATATTTGTTTAATGGTTTCAATGTTAAGGGTATAAGCCATTAAGGCAGTTACGGTGACCATGGAACGAAAAGTTTAACTGAAGGAACATAAGTGGGTGGGTTATTATCTGAAATAAATATTTGAATTTGAATTTGAATTTAGTCAGCAATAGTTGGATACTCCCGATCTACCGGAGTGGAAAAGTTATTCCATAATTACTATGCTGGAGGTTGTGGGTTCGATTCGTACCCAGGACAAATGTTTGTGTGATGAGCACGGTCGTTTTTTGTGTTTGGGTGTAATTAATCTATAGTATGTATGTATTTAGAAATATATTTAAGTATGTTAATCAGTTGTCTAGTACTCATAGCACAAGCTCTGCTTACTTAGATGGTGTTGTGTGATAGCTATGGAATATATTAGCATAGTCAGCCTTATAATGTTTCCACTGTTGGGACTCAAACCTCCTCTCTTGGAGAGGGATGTCGAAGAACCAAAAATTCGAAGACATGTGACATCTACCACACCGCACTGGGCCCGCGTGGTGGTTTACAGCCCATTCCCTCTCCAAGAGAGGAGGCCTGATTAGTATATTATGTATATGTAATATTATTTCTTTTTTAAACTTGACGTGATGATCACCGCCCTTAACCTAACCTAAACCTTGGAAGATCAGCTTTGTTTTTCTCTCTCATTTCATAGTGGCTTCTTGCCAATCAATAATTTTACTTTCACCTCTATTAACTATATGGCACGTTCACCAATAAACTGAACCATATGGTTTCAAAGTCTCACATGTGGTAGCCTACTGGCCCCTCGCCAGGGAAGCTATTAAGTGAGGAGTGCATCACTACGTGCCAAGCTGAACACCAGAACATGATACTTGGAGTTCATATTGTTCTGTTAGTAATTTATGAGGGTAAATAAGCTGTTGCTGAACGGGTAACTTTGGGAGACATATTGTTTTATTTAACTGTCGTGTCGCTGTGTTATGATTCGTTTCATTTCCATGATGACGGTTGTTTTATTAACAACGTTATTTTTGTAACTTATGAAAACATGATTGTGTGTTTTTTTTTAATCTTTGATAAGTGAGTAAAAACGCTTTGAACAAGAAATTCAAATAACTATAATTTCTTCGCAATTTACCGCCACCAATCAAAAAATAACAAAATCAAATCAATAAAAAAATGACATATCAGACCTCTGTCTGTTTTTTATTGATTTGATTTTGTTATTTTTCAGTTCAGATCTCCTATTTTGCTGATGATACTTACCTAATTGGTGACAATTTAACTTACTTGTCACTATTACTCGTAAGTAACTCGATAAACTCTTCTAGAGATGGCCTTTTAAAATATAAATGATATAACTATTAGCTTTCAACCTGGCTAGCGAGCTGGCTAGCTATATTTTCTATGGACCTTAATTGTCTGATAATAAACAGTTAGTATTATTATTGGAATTATAAAGAGGAAAGACTTGTATTTTTGTTCGTAATTAATAAAGTCAACGACTACTCGGCCGATTTAAAGAATTTTTTTATCAGTAGACTGTTGCTTTATTTTTTTTTTCAAGTACCTAAGACTCATTTCAGTGACAAAATCATACGTATACAAGTATTATAAAATTACATAAAATTGAAAAGTCAATAACAAAATTAAATCAATTTAAATTGTATTAGATTATTTTATCATTTATATTGCATTATCATTATTTTGCATTGATTCGATGGTTATTACTTTTTACTGAGACACATAGGCTATGTATTTTCTATTCTACGTAGGCCAAGCCGCTAGCAGAAGCTAGTTACAATAAAAAAAAAAACTGAAAAATGAACGTAAAATATTTTTTGTTTACCAAACTGAAGCAGTTTAAACTGTTTTTAGCACCCACAATGTTCTACTCTACTGTTTTGTTTCGTGTTTTCGAGACATTGTTCTCTTAGCAGTTGCTATTGTTATCTGCTGAAGAATGCTGAAGTGCAGCTGCGTGTGGCTGTACAGTGCCGATGCAATTAAACTTGTGCCTCACAGTTGTGCCGAGTGGGTGGAGGGAGTGGGTGCTTTCAGGCGAGAAGTTGCTGTTTTTAGGGTCAGTTGTGAGAATGACGTGATAGAAATAAGTGATAGAGTTTTAGATTTTTTTTTTATTGGGAATCATCCAATGACTTCTTACATTCTAGAGTCGAGTGAGCGTGTCAGACTTATACTGACTATAACTATGTCTGTGTCCTCCAGTTACCTTTTGCGTTCACAGGGTTTCTTTTTCGGCGAGCTGCCCATTGCTCGTTGTCCGTAAACCAAGGTGTCATGGGTATTAAATATAATAAATCTACGTACGAAAAAAAATATAATTATGTAACGTTAAGTAAATAGTTAATTTTAGACTTTTTCAATGGTCTAAAGAAATTCTTCATATTAAAACTTTTAAATGATTATTTTGTCATGGTACAAATGAATAAAAGCGGTGGTGGCCCAGTGATACTGGTTCCTACTTCAAACCCAGGCACTCGCATTACTTTATGTAATTTATTTCATCATTACTACTCTCAAAATAGTAATGGAAATGGAAAACATAGTAAGAAAACCAAAACCGGTATGTCCTAGAACCACAAATTCGAAGACTTGTGACTTACACCAACCCACTCTATGTACGCGTGATGTATTTTGGCCCATTTTCTCTTCTTTTTATGGCTGTTTTTTATTTTGTTTTTATTGGCTGATTTAGAGTCCCACGGTTGGGCAAAAGCTTCCCCTTTCTCTGTCCAAACCTCTCTGTCTAGGGTGACCTTTGGCCAAAGTCCCGTCAACCGCCAGGGTCGCATATCTATGACCAAACACTCCAACTTTTCAGCTCTTCTGCCACCTATGGGAATTGAAGACCTAAACGAAAACATCGGACCAATCCAACGCAAGCGACCAAAGGGTTAACCCTATTCTCCGTATAAACTCAACAAGTAAACATCCTATGCTCCAGTCCATACATTATACCGAGAACACTGATTTTAAACTGTCCCGCGCTGAAATTGATCGTCTCGTCACTACAGCCAAACAATAACCGCGTTTGAACAAAAGACGATCAGGCCATCAACCATCGATCGCTGTTACCCCACCTTGATTGATTGACTCAACTGTTGATTACCCCTGCACCTGCCAAATAACACTTGAACCTCAACAACAAAAGATTTTTCAATACATAGAGGTCAATGTATTCTGGTGGGTGCTATTGTGTGGAAGAGAATGGGAAGGATGTCAAAATGTCTTTTTAATGGAATGGCGTTTTGGTGTTGTGAATTTATAATGCTGTTTAAAGTGAGGGTAGCGGTGATTTTCTTTTTTGATATTCTGTCTTGTCATTGTACTTTATGTGATGGAGCTTTTGGCCGTTATTGGCATTGTAATAGGAGAATGAAAGTGTACCTGCATTACAGTATTATTACAAAAGTGAAAGTTTATAATTATGTATGTATGTGTGTGTATTTGTTACTGCTCTACGCTCATTCTTCTGAACAGATAGAATGAATCTTGGCAGACGAATAGACTATGCCCTGAAATAAGACGTATTTTTTTTTCAATAGCCTCATGCTTGACCACTATCTCACCTGATGAAAAAACTATGTGGTCGACGATGGAACACGCTTCCCTAGAAGTAATCTATACACCCACCGGGTCAGTTGTTAAAGAAGAAAAAAAAAGAACCTATTCACCCTTGACTTAAAGATCCTCAGGTTGTAGCTATCAAGAAACACAGACTCCAGGAGAAAACCCCACATAACACTCCATGAGGATAATTTGGTTATTTCGAGCGTAACCACTGCCAAAAACGACTTTATTAAAATTTTCAGTCGTTGAAGCTTGACAATAGAGTTAAACTTCTCTATTTTACGTTATTGCCCATCGAAACACCTACAAAATATGCAAAAGCAAATAGCACCCGTCAATTAACAAACAGTCGTTTTTAAAAAGCTTTTCTCTTCCATCAATTTTCACTAGAATTACCATATAAAAAACATGAAAATCCAATATTTTCGCACCACACATATAAAATCTACCAGCTTCATATTCATAAATCATCAGGAGACCGGTAGGCCATACCTTGCCTAACAAACAATACGTTGTTCGATTACTTTTCATATGCGGATGACAAAAACATATCCCACCCTTATAGCGTTGACAAAAGGTTGAATATCCCTGTATAGTTTTGTTTCAGAGTCGTAAATGTAAGTTTGTAGACATGAGCGTATACTGCTGTTAACACCAGCGACCTGATTGATGATTCATGATTGTTTTCGAAGCCAGTTAATGGCGGAGAGTGTGTTCCGCTTTGGCTGTAGCAAGTCTGTTTGTTGACATTTCTGTCAAAGCGAAAGGATTCATTGGCTGACAGAAGGGTGGATACTAAGATACGATAAACAAACAAATAAATAAGATAACCTTTATGAATTATGTGATATTAACTAACATTCATTGTGCGTACGGCTAGGGAGTGGAATTCCTTGCCGGAGTCTGTGTTTCCTGGTAGCAACAACCCGGGAATCTTTAAGTCGAAAGTGAATAGGTTTCTTCTAGGTATGCGCGATCCATCGTAGACCGCATCGTCGCTTTCCATCAGGTGAGATAGCGGTCAAGCGCGAACCTATCAACAATTAAAAAAAATATATCTTCTATTTGGCCTGAGGTCCATGGCGTATCGTGTTGGCCAGTAACTGGGTTGCGGAGGTCTGATAGGCAGTCCCTTCATGGAAAACACGGGTGGTCTGTCTAAAAAGTCAAATAACTAGGGTAATCTTATGAAATAATTAAATTCTTGTAATCTAATATAGTCAACACTGGTTAAACAATCAAAGTTGCAAAGAGATGATCATTGTTTATTTCGAATTTTATAAAAAGTATTTATGTAAAATTTTTAAGAGATTTTTTAATTCGTTAAAAAAAAAAAACCAAATCGTTTAACTTCTTAGACAGACTATATTCAGCCGCATTCAGTTATATTAAAAGTCGACCCCAAGTTTGTTGGAGAAGGCTAGGGAGATGATAATACTTTAGACGTAAATGTAGTTACCATGGTTCTGGAGCGCAAATGGCAAATGAAAGAAATCCCGAAGGGTTCTAGTCTATATAAGTCTGACACTCTCTCCATGGGAGGAATCTGATACTGCCCCACGTAAAAAAGATATAGTTTTCTTAACGATATCTTTCTGAAGTAAAAAAATATTTTAAGCTACCTTTCGAGTACCGTAATTAGAGATATAATGGAAAGACAACAAGGGAGCAAACGTTTGTGAATTAAGTTAAAATGCAATATATTTTAGGGCAATTTACCTATATACAAACTGTTAGATTTTCACCCAAACCACAAGCTCGGACTAGGCGATTTCGAAGCTGGTGTAGCGAATTGTAACTAGTTTAAATTGTTACTAACTACTACGTCTAACTTTATACCTAGAAATGGCGTGATTGAGCTATGGCCATTGAAATTTAAATTTTCAGGTACCTTCTGCTCCCACTAGCTTTTAGTCTGTATTGTGATCTTATAATTATTATCTGGTTCTTGTTTAAATGCATACACAGCTACTACCCGAGGTGGATAGTAGCTGCGTAAGCCTAATATTCATTCCTGGAATAAGGACCGGATATGGAATTTTTAAACGTGAAACTTTTTGAAATTGTTTTAGTTCGAAAAATGTTTTTTTTTTTTGAGGATGTTCCACCCTGACTTTTACTGACTTAAACCTACCCGTATTTCTTTAATGGCCCTTTGCATTCCAAGGACGTGGTAATTTATCGGAGAATCCTTCAGCTTAAGTGGCCTTCAACCTTCGAGTGAAATCAAAATAAACATTACCACATTGGTAAAAATAAATTTGCAAATTACAATATATTTTAATTAACCGCATAGTTGCGTAGATATTGCTAGAGTTAATTCTTAAAATAAACAAATAATCACTTAGCTTAATCAGCCTTTTAATGTTCTCACTGCTGGGACACAGGCCTCCTCTCTAGGAGAGGGAATGGGCCGCAATTCATTACGTGAACCAGCGAACTACAACTCGTAGTTGGACCCATTACCACTCGGCCACTACTGCTCTACAAATAATTACTTTATTACTTTATCTTCTTATATATATATAAAATTCTCGTGTCACAGTTTTCGTTGCCAAACTCCTCCGAAACGGCTTGACCGATTCTCATGAAATTTTGTGAACATATTGAGTGGGTCTGAGAATCGGCCAACATCTATTTTTCATAATAAAAAAAAAAATTAGGCGGTACAAAGTTCGCGGGCACAGCTAGTATTAAATATAATTTTATCTTTAAAAACTTCATTATTTCATTTTTCAATTGTTTTAATGTGCTAAAGCTGTTAAAATGTAGTTTTTCTCACACATTACCTGTTGTAGGTACTGTTCGAATGGGAAATCGAGTGCCAATCAAAACAACGAATACCTGTCCCTCAGTGTGTTCGCAGCCTGTCAGTAGTTCATGCACAACAAGGTAGATGGCGCTAGCGGTCACTATTGTTCAGTTTGAGCAAAGTTAGATTCGTTTCTGTTATCGCTGAAAAAGATCCTGAAAACTATCTTTTGCTGCATTCACATTTTTAACTGCAATTAGAAGTTTTAATTTCTTTTTATGTGACTAAAAATTGTGTCTTCGAGTTTTTCTTTAAGTGGGAAATTATGCAATGAGTGGAAGAAGTCTGGCTCTAGGGTGGAGCGAGAGGGTGTTTCATACTTTTACTGACCAAAACTCACCTGTGTCCTTTAGTTGCTTTTTGCATTCTGGGTGTCCTTTTCAGGAACTCCTGTCTTATTTTGTAATTATAGAATATTAAAAAAAATACCTTACAGATAAACTTGATAAGAGTTAATCTAACTTTATCTGTAAGGCTTTTTTAAAACTCTCTTTTTCTTCTTTCATATTTTCTTCTTTTTATTTTGAGGTGGGAAATCATCTAATGACTTCTCCTGCTTTAGAGCAGAGCGGCAGGGCGTGACAGATGGACCACACCTATGTTCCTTTCAAAAATCGACCCATTTTTTTAATGGTGGGAAAAATCATCCAATGACAACACCCGCTTTTGGGCGGAGCGGGAGATGGTGTCAGACTCTTACTGACTAAAAGCCCACCCCGTTCCTTCTACCCTTCATACCGGGGCTCGAGTTATCGACCCATGGCCCCAGTAGGCTTAGGGTCTGCTGAGGCCCTACGGTTTCGAGTGTTCCTTCTTAGTTTTGGCCTCTGAAAGAAAACACAGACCTCAACTAGATTTAAGGCTCGATCAGTTTCCCTAGATTTTTCTCAACTGCGATGGAGTCAGATTCCAGTCGAACCAGGTGCTGAATACTAGTAATTTACAATGTAACGACATCCTATCTGACCTCCACAATTCAATTATCGGGTAACAGTAACCCCTTGGCAAGACTGACCGTCAGATTTTCTGACTTCTGACTATCCGTAATGACTGTCAAAGATATAAATATGACAGCCGAGATCATCGACTTGAAATGCTTTCCGGCGCATGAATGTATCTCGTTAAGTTAAGAACGCACCCATCTGAAGACAAACCTCGGTAAATTTTGCTTTACATTAAAGACGTTCGTCTGTTATTATTTTAATTACAAGGTCCACAATTAATTAGTTCTAAAATATCGCTGTTTTTTACATAAATTTTCAGAAATAAATTTCATTAATTTTATTTAAAACATTTGATTTTCTTCAATTATTCCATTTTCTCTAACAGGTTCTTCTAATCGTTACTAAAAGAAAAATGTGACTGTGTGACATATACAAAGAGTACAACATTTTAGGGTAGGTAAATATTTATTTTGTTATTTTTGCACGCACATATACACAGAAGAAGATACGTTTTTATTAAAAAAAATAACACTTAAAAAAAATAAAACGTTTTACGTACCTATTATTATTTTTTAATAACCAACCATTAGAACTAACTGACAATCAAACCTGCTCATTATTTCTTGGCAACATCAACCTACATAATAAATAATTCAGCCAAGCCTGGTCAGTTCACATAACCCTTACGAATTAAATATTTATCCGGTAATTACCACCTGTTGTATTACTAGAACCGGGTGACCGGTGACCGTCCGGTTCCGACACGGGCACAAAACCGGTGTTGATCACGTTGACGGTTTTAAGGACTGAGGTGCATTGTAATGGGAAGCGTGGTATTGACGTTCCGTTAATTAAAATGCGGGTTTAATTTTGAATGTACTATCACGCTTGTTTTCTCTATAGGGGTCGATTGAAGTCTAGTTAAGTTGGTATGAGTGTGCGTGGCTCTAGAATATCTAGGACAAATGGGAAAAGGACACAGGTGGACTTTAGTCAGTAAAAGTCTGACACGTCTAGAGATGTGCCGTTGCCGGCAATATGAGAATATTGCTATCAATATTTTCTTTGACACATTATCTTTGACAGGCCTGTTGGGTTAGTGGTTAGTGACCCTGAATGCTATGCTGGAGGTCGTGGGTTCGATTCCCACCTAGGACAAATGTTTGTGTGATGAGCACGATCATTTGTTTTGTGTCTGGGAGTAATTTATCTATAATATGTATGTATTAAGAAATATATAAGTATGTTTATCAGTTGTCTAGTACTCATAACACAAGCTCTGCTTAGCTTTGGAGGTAATCTCTGAAAGTACGGGTCCGATTGCTAAAATTTTCTAAATTTTCTAAGCTTCTTAATCTAGTAGTAAATTAAAATAGTATTAAATAATTAATTATATATCTATGTTTTACTGTCCTTATATGTAAAATTAAGGTTTGTGTAGTAAAACCCAATCGTGGGTTAAGCTCGCCTGTGTACCTACATCAGCTGTCCTATTTAAGTTAGTTTTTTTAAGTAGGTACAACAAAAAGTTAAAATATTATCCGATTAAACTTAGAAAGGCTTTTAAGCTGAAAGGTGTAAAAAGGATAAAATACATATATTTTGTTGTTTCTTTCTTAAGTGACTATTGTAAAATTCTTTGGGGAAAAAAATTCCTAAAACTGAAATAAACGTACTGAGCCATATTTAAGGGCCAAGCGCCCGAAAAGTGCCATAAAACAGTGATTTTCTGAGGCCTACTCCTCCGTAACGGCTAGGTCAATTGGTTTGAAAAAAATATATGTTTATTATAGATTCATGAACAATAATATCAACATCTGATTTTTTCGTGCAATTAATACTTTTGTCAAAAAAAAATATTTAGCAATTTCGCAACTTTTCGCTACTCCTTCGAAACGGCTTGGACCTTTAGAAACATTTTTACACATAAAAATTGGTGGTTATATATTCTTCAAAGTGAACATTGCATATGTAAATCAATCAATATCTCGCAGAGAAAATGGATGTAAAGCGCTTTCCGGGCACTGCTGGCGAGTACGAGAGTTGCGTTCACATACTTTCGGCCAGATGGTTCAAGGGACTAAACGCCTTAATACTTGAGACATTTTCTAACAGTTAATATTTCGGTGGTATAGTCGGTCTAAAAAGTCAAACGACTTGGGTACTTATTAGGGTAAAATGAAATTTGATGTGGTCGACACTGGTTCAATAACCAAGCTTGATTAAGAGATCTTGATCATTGTTTACTAATAGAAGAACCTTATAAAAGTATCAAATATGAGTATTTTTTAAATGATTAAATATTTAAAAAAAATCTCAATTCGTTTGACTTTTTAGACAGACTATATAAAGACAAATAAGAGAAAGGGTAATATTAAGATTTTCTAATAGCAGCTGCGAAATTCTGTAAAAATATGAATTAAACTAGTTTCTGCTTCGTCAACGAGAAATTTATTAAAATAAAATACTTCTTTCTGTCATAAATTTTAGCTTATATCTTAGGTAAATAGCATTGGGCACGTCACAATTATGACAGTAAGGTCATTCTTTGACGAGTGGTCGGTAAGACAACACGGGGCGTTCACGTCGCCTCAAGGAGATATCAGCAACCGTAGGGGCCCAGCAGGGTCAGAGCAACTCGCAAAGGAGGAGGCCGAATGCATCAGGCAACGGCGTTATCGCCACCGGGACCCAGCCGGGTCGAAGCCTACTGGGGCCAGGGTTATCCGAAGGCTAGAAGGAACAGGGTGGGTCTTTTAGTCAGTAAGAGTCTGTCACTATCTCCCGCTCCGCCCAAGAGCGGGGGATGTCAATGCATGATTTTTTCCCATCATGAAAAAAGGGTCAGAGAAATGGGTGATGCAAAAGAGAACCCCGGAGCTCTAAAACGAAGGCAAAGAAGAGACAGGAAGTTGGTTTTAATTTTAGATAGTAAATGTCTGACACGCCCTCGCGCCCTATCCAAGGGCGGGAGATGTTATTAGAAGATTTTCAATCAAAAAAAAAGATTAACAGCATATGTGTAATATTCCATGATATATCAGTTTAGCCAAACATATATACACACTTTGGCTTTTGTAATATTAGTGTGATTAAATACGGGAACGAGTTTATTACCTATTCACACCTTTTTAATATCCCTGTTGCCGATAATATAATAGACGGTTTTCGCATTTTCCGTACACTATAATAGATAATTCAGGTCTTTACCTAGTACTAAAGCCTGGAAATGAACGAGTATGCAAACTTATCCTGTCAGCCGTCACTCATCGCGCTTAGTTCTCGGTATTGTATTCAATAATAAACCATCTTAATACACATAGGTACGGTTAGCATAAAAAGTAACGGTTCCTGGAAAATTTCAACGCGTCACTAATTAAATGCAAGCCAAGTGCTGGCTCAGGTTGTTTATAATATCGTACGGACATCATCACGCGGGTTTGCTCAGCATGCAGAAAATTTCAAAATGCAAAAAAATGCGTTTCGCGTGCGTATTCCACGCATTACAATAAATGCTTGTATGAAATGGACATTGCACCGTGCGGGGGTTACGCCTGCGGAGCAGTTCCGCATGCGTGTTCAAAACCGCATGATTTTATACACACAATTTTTTTGTTTTTTAAATGTGAAATATCGTCTTATGATAACCCCCGCTCTTGGGCGGAGCGGGAGATAGTGTCAGACTCTTACTGACTAAAAAACCCATCCCGTTCCTTCAAGCCTTCATACCGGGGCCCGAGCGCCCTTTCGGATAACCCTGGCCCCAGTAGGCTTCGACCCGGCTGGGCCCCTGCTGTTGCTGACAACTCCTTGAGGCGCGCGGGCACAGCGCGCGCCGTCGACGACTTGGGCTTGGTCCGAACTGTTACCGGATGGCCGGACAGCGAGCTACCCATTGCTCACTGTCCGCAAGCCCGATTTTAAACACACTCTCAGGGCTGCAGGATTGTTTATAAGAGTTACTGTGGCCCATATTTGATGATTTCCTATCAACTCATTTTGACGGTGAATTTTCAACGATGGAGCTCATAACGCACATATTTCTTGACGGAATAGGCAAGCATCTATTCCTTCAGGAAATATGGGCGTTATGATACTATGTTAGTTGCTTTTGTTACTGACTGTACTTATGATATTAGTTTACATATGATATTAGATATTCTCAAAACAATTTATAATAAATATGTATTTACATCTATACGTAAGTATAGTACTTACGTACTAGTAGTTTACTTATCAAATTACTGTTTTTCTACACTGATTGTGATCAAAAAATGAAACAACTAACAAAATGTTTTGACCGTTTATAGGCGTAAACCAGCTAATAGCTTGGATCAGTCCCTTGCTTTCATATTAATAAACACATAGAAAAACCCCTTATTTATTGGCCTCACACATTATCATCTTTTTATCTTTTATTTTATACAATGTGTGTACATAAATAAATCATTACTTCGGGTTAAGCGTAGTTGGCTAAATACCTTATAAACCACCAACCAAAACAAACACTAATTCAAAATAACCCAATTCCCAAAGTAATAATTGTATCATCAATCAGCATTAATTCAACTTTCCCTTTAAACGCAGCTGAAAATTTCTCGGAAAAAAAGTCCAACAGATTTGATCCAATTGAATAAAATGTACTTTTATGAAAGTAATCATATTGCATTTTACTACGGCTGACTGTGAATGGGCGTTGATTTTTTAACGTCACCCCCTCCCTGTTCTGCGGCGTCTACACCCCGGCCCCCTGTCTACATGCTACTGTAGAGGCGAAGATGCAGAAGGTCCATTCAATTGAGTGTGAGATATTTTGGTGATGTCGTGGCCAGATCTTATAAATTGATCACTTCATGAAATGGCCTACTAAAACTGGCCAGATCGTTTAAACGTTAACATTTGATGGTATGTCAATCCTCGTTTGGCCATATCATTGATGTCAGATTTCAATCATAAAAAAAAAGGTCTAAAGAAAGTAGATCAAACGACCATTGAAATATCATCAAACTTTAGCGTTTAAACGATTTGGCCAGTTTACTTGGCCACATCATGAAATGATAAATTCTACGATCTGGCCACGACTTTTGCATATGGATTGTATCGTCTGATTCTCTATTAAGCACTTCGATGAAAACGAAAACATGATATCAGGCTTTACTCATCAAAAGAGTAAGTAGATTTGACACCAAAAACCGGATTTGTTTTAAAAGTTCTAATAAATATGGTCAACTATTTATTAGAACTTTTAAAAACAAATCCGGTAGAATAGAGACGAAACAAATTACTCTTTAAAATTATTATCAAAGATCATTCACAATCTGCACTGGTGTCCAAATTCTTTCCAAAAATATTTTTCATTTTTAAACTCAAATTATATTTTTCTTATTTATAATTTGTAGTTCTAAACCTTGTAAAGAGAAATTGATTGTACATCCATAACGTCTTTAATAATGCTCTTCATATTTTTGATACAAAGTATCCCTTCGCTTTTTATTATGAAGAGAATAACTTTTAGTCATGAAGATAGTTTACAGCTATCTATTTCCGCCGTCAAAGCATTTATGTGTAATATCTTACATTGTCGAATTAAGACTCATTAAAAAATGCACTATCAACTGCTGAGGTTGTGGAATTATCTCAAGGATTACAGGATTGTTTGAAAATGTCACCACGGCTCTGAAACTCAGAGGGCAACTGAAAGAACACAGGTGGCTTGAGCCAGTAAAAGTCTGACACTCCCTCTCACTCCACCTGGTATGGGAGAAACATTTGATGGTTTCTTACCTAAAAAAAATATAAAACATCGACATCATGTTTCTAACTCGCGGAACAGGAACATGAATTTCTTTTTCAAAAAATCCCCGCGGCTCTAGCGATCATCGGACCTGCTGAGCACCTAAAGTTTGCTGAAAAACATAGGTTAGTTGCTCAAAGGTGCATGTCCCATAACAATATTAATTGATTGCAAAGTTCCTCCAAGTAGACCTTCTGAAACAACACCTTTATAGTTGGTTACCGCGTCTACCCACCCACATCGAATACACGGATGCATTTAAAATACAATCGAGTTATCCTGCTCGGACTCGATTTGCACGGAACCGATGTGCGTCGGAATATCATTCCGTTGTACAGAATATCATTTTGTCTAGTAATGGCACTACTTTTTTCTTTTTATCACTTTTTTTTCCCTGCTTTGCCAAAGGTGTAACTATATATAGTACAGTACCACCACATTTAAGTAGTTAGGTAAGTATGCCGTTTATTTTATATTCAGGTGATTAATAGGATAATAACTTTAAATAAGCGTTTTAATCTTATGTATAACAATCGTTTGGGGTTCGTTCGGCTCGCTAAAATTCCCAAACATCTTGAACAATTTGAATATTTTTTTTTGTCGCACAGGGGTAGTTTAAAAGAAGGTTAAAGAGAGAGGAGTAAATAAGATAGGATGCCTTAGTCCCAGCAGTGGGAAATTTTTGTGTTCCTACTGCTGGGGCTCAGGCCTCCTCTCTAAGAGAGTGAATGGGACGTAATTCGTTTAACAGCTGCGATGCTAGAGACAGACGCATATATAGCTGTCAAGCTATGCTGTTTCTGGCATCGCAGCTGTTAAACGAGTGAATAAAAATGGAAGCCATTTTTTTTTTTGAAAAAAGGTTTTAGTGATGGATCTTAGATATGTTTGATTTCAATCAGTTCAGCCATTAATAAGATATGGGGAGGTGAAAGTGGGAGTGAACATTTTTACAGAACTTTTACGATAGCTTACAACTGACCTCTTTTTCCGTCGATGGTTAAAAATATAATCTCTGGAAGTCTAGACGGTATAATCGAAAAGAACCGGTAAGAAAAACTACGATTACTAAACTTTTTGAAATAAACTACTAAACAACCGAGACACCATGTTTAGTGGTCGGCGTTTTTTAGCTAGAGAGATCATTAAAAAACTCTTCCCGCTTTGATTGGAGTGAGAGAGAGGGACGTTGACTGACTAGAACTCAACCGTGTTCCTTTAGTTATCTTTTGCACTTAGGGCCGTGGTATCTCTTTTAAACTAAACCACAGCCCTGGCAGAATGGTCTCTGAGTTTAATGTCCATTTTTTTAAGTGATCTCCGAGTTTAGAGGTCTCTAAGTTTAGGTCCAGTTGATTCTAATATGTGAAAAAACTTGTTTGCGGTGTGGAACAAACGATTCGAGCGCGTGTATCGGATCTTAAAGCAATAATCCTCTTTGCTAAATTAGATTGCATAGTCTCGCTTGCTTCCTGCTCCTAATTGAATCATGTTTCTGCTTTGTGAGCAAAATAAAGTTAATTGGAAGCAGTGGAATGGTTTAGGTTTTTTTATTTATTTGAAAACATGCTGTTACCGTTACTCTACTCTCTCCTTTTTGGTTGCAATCTGTGGAAAAGTGCGGCGGTCAGCCACATATTTATTGTATCATGCTGATTTCCTTATAGTCCACATATATCGCGTGATCGCCCCCAAAAAAAGTCGCATAAAAAATATCCGCAAGTCATTTCTCACAATAAGTAATTTGAATTTTGTGTTTAAGAAGTTTTACTTACTATTTTCAAGTAAGTATTAAAAGATGCACAGGACCGGTCGTTGTGGCGACGCTTGGGGGAGGCCTATGTCCAACAGTGGACGTCTTTCGGCTGATATGATGATGATGATGAAGTATTAAAAAAAAGTTACTTGGCACATGTGGGCAATTTTTATATGTGACGGTGCCTTGAAAACCAATAAAAAGTATAATGCAAAAAGACTGGGGGTTGTTCTAAAGAGTTACCCCCTGAAACACAATGGGAAACTGAAGGAACACGGGGAGAAATGACAAACTTTGTCTAGTAGCATCTAAATGTGCTATTTTTACATCTGTATCGTTTGGGTGCAAATGTACCTACATAGGTAAATTATATACTTACTACAGTTTACATACAATGCTTCTTGAGCTTTAGACATACTTATGGCATTCTATTATTATCAGTAACTTGCTTTTGGCCACAACTTCATCCGCGTTACTTATGGTAAAATTGCAAAACGGTTTAGAAATCACCATTTTAATAGTAAATGTCAAACTCACATTCTGGACTTCTTAGCAGTCTGCATCGCTAATGGCACGTGTTCGGGGTGTTTTAACAGTAGCGGCCCCGACTCATTTTGTGGATCGGATTATCAAGGGGAAAAGTATATTATTATTTTTTATCCGTTTCAAGTAAAAAAAAAAGACGTGTGGCACTCGGGGACTGCCGCGGTAAAGCTATTGCATAGCATTTTTATCAACTTATGCAATTATAATTATTGATTTATTTTATTTATGCAGTATTTTTTTTCCTTTGTTTTTTTTTCTTTGATATTTTCTGAAGTTACCTACCCTTTCACAATTTGAATTGAATTTTGATGGATTGTTCTCTCATTTGTTTTCTTATCGGTCACCACGCTCAAAAAACAAATGAGTGGGGGTGTTAGGTTATTTTCGTTACGGAATTTCTGGATTCAGTCTCCACGCTCAAGGCCCGCGATAGAAGGTATGCATTAGCTTAAAAAAACATTAAAGAAAATATGTCAATGTTTTTATTTCACATAGGTCTACATGGGCACTTAAAAAACGGTGGAAGCTAGTGCACGGCTCCAAATTAGTCGTTTCCTATAGAGAAGATCCGGCAAGAAATTCCATGGTTATTTTTCTTTTTTAATATTTTTCTTACAATATTTCCATTTTAAAGTAACCTAGTTATCGGTTAATTACGTCAGCTGACTTTTTATGGATCCATGTGCATATACATAAGATAAGTAACGTTCCTTTGATCAATGACAGAAATTATATACAAGTCCAATGTATGAGAGAAGTGGTGCTTTACTGGTCGTACCTATAACATTTTCATATTCCCACATCGGGTTAATGACCGTTTTTAATTCATTAAACCCCAAGTGAACGCCGGCGTTCGCGCACATATTGTCTTTCTATTGTGTCTGTAATTTCCACGATTGAAAGGTTGACAGCATGGTAAGGCCCCAGGGTAGAAATAGCTTTGAGTCAGGGCCGTATTGTAATTATTTTTGGGTATTTGTTGCCGTTAGTCGGTAGTTGCCGATTGAGCATCAGACCAGTAAATTGTCTCATAAATAAATTAACGAAATGGTTTTTTAGTAAGCTCGTACAATTTATAGTAGACTTTTTTGAAGTGGGATATCATCTACTCGCTCTTTGAGTGGTCTCTCCCACTCTGGGTGGAGCGAGAAGAATTAAAGAAAGAAAGAAAAATATTTTATTTAGCACACGTACACATACTCGTACCTACACAATGTAGATGTAAACACTTAGGATAAAAAAAGAACTAACATTAGACTAGGCAACAGCACTAATGCTGCATTAGTGTCAGACTTTTACTGACTAAAACTCACCTTTGTTCCTTTGGTTGCCCTTTCCGTTTCAAGGTCTCCATAACTCTTTCGGAAAATCCTGCAACCCAATAGTATTGGTTATTTTTTCTATATATCACTGTTCAAACTCGGGCGTACCTACTTATAACCTTAATATTCTTAACTAGCTTGTGCACGCAACTTCGCCTGCATACATAAAATATAAAGTAGTAATAAAGCAGCGTTATATCATTGAAAAAATTTTAGCAATCGGACCTGCACTTTCAGAGATTACCTCCTGCAGCCAAAAAAAAAACTTTACCTCTTTAGAATATTAAGGGCCAAGCGCCCGAAAAGTGCGGTAAAATAGTGATTTTCTGAGGCCTACTCCTCCGTAACGGCTAAGTCAATTGGTTTGAAAAAAATATATGTTTATTATAGATTCATTAACAATAATATCAACATTTGATTTTATCGTACAATTAATACTTTTGTCAAAAAAAAATATTTAGCAATTTCACAACTTTTCGCAACTTTTCCCTACTCCTTCGAAACGGTTTGGACCTTTAGAAACATTTATACACATAAAAATTGGTGGTTAAATATTCTTCAAAGTGAACATTGCATATGTAAATCAATCAATATCTCGCAGAGAAAATTGATTTAAAGCGCTTTCCGGGCGCTGCTGGCCGCAAATAAATGCACAGATTTGCGTACTGCCGCCTAGGCGAGTGCGAGAGTTGCGTTCACATAATTTCGGCCAGATGGTTCAACGGACTATACGCCTTAATGAAGATTACTTCATTTAATAGCCTCAAGGGTTTCTGCCATAATTGGCTGAGCGATACCATAAAAAATTATTATCATTATCATTTTAGGTGAAAGGCGTCTGTAGCGCCATCTATGGCGACACATAACAACTAATCCTGCATCGCGCAATTAAAGGTTTCCGCGCGATTTGAATATATACGACAGCCAGAAATCGTTTATCGAACAGTTGTCCATCAGACATAACACCTGTCTAGTCGGAGGATCCTCCCTCTTCAACGGAGGTATGTGGGACTTTACACTCTATACCGCTTAGCTCCAAACGTCCATTGTTGGATATAAACCTCCTCCAAGTTTCGCCACAAGGAACGGTCCTGTGCGTCTCGCATCCATTTGATTCCCGTGACTCTCACCAGGTCATCGATCCATCTTGTGGGAGCCCTTCCAACGCTGCGTCTTGCGGCACACGGTGGCCACTATAGAACCTTTCTGACCCAAGGACCATTTGTTCTACGAGCAATGTGCCCTGTCAACTGCCACTTCAGTTTGGCGATTCTTCAGGCGTATGACGATAACCTTGAATCTCTTCCGGACTTCTTCATTGATGCGTGATGACATTTGATGCGACAAAATAAAATTAGTTAATTATGTCTCGATAGCTAAACTATAAGAAAATCGAATTGATTGATTGATGCTGAGTCGAGGTTGGCTTCAAGTAGAAAAAAGAATGAAGTATATATAATACGAGGTTTAGTTTATTCCGACTAGTTTCCGAACCTTTTAAAAACTTTGAAAGCATTAAAGAGTAGTTCGTACAAACTACTTTTGCTTTACAAGTTTAGAAGAAGAAAAATAAGAATTAGCTAATTAATATTATCCGTGGCCTTTAGGTCCAGTTGGAAGTGTTCTTTAGTATTTCTGGACTGGTTTTGATTTAAAGAGAAATTATTATTATTATATTATACAATGGGTGCCGTTTTCTACTGGATGTGAATCGCCTAATCTGAAACTATATACACACACACACAAATATTACATGTAGCAAAAAAACCATTTCTATATACTTAGTACTAAAGTTTAAAGAAATGTTTTTTGCTACAGAGATTAGTTCAACTAATCTCTGTATTTTTTTTGGATTTTTAAAACCCAATATTCTTATTTAGGTATTGAGCCTGTGTGAAACCGATGGATGAGATACGCACAGAACCGATGGTTATGGCGACACTTGGGGGAGGCCTGACTTAGGATTGACTTATTAAAAAAAATGTCGAACAGTAGACGTCTATCGGCTCAAATGTCGAAGATTTGACAGCATCGATCACAAATCACATTAATCACAAAAATGTTTATGGATACTTTGGGTCTTACTTTAAAACGCGTAGTGAGAACAAATATAGTTGCCCGCCCATCTATCTAGGGCTAGGAATATAGATCAGCGGAACTTTTAAATTTAAGGAATTTTCGATTACCTGCCAAAAGGGTAATCAGCAAGGTTAAGTAGCATTTACGGAGGTTGCAATTGGACCAAGGATGTTCACTCAACATTCACACTCAAGTTATCTTTGGGTTTCGGAAAGTGCATTATGTCATCACAAGTAGGCAAAAGGTCATAAGTCTGATAATCAATCGTATTGTATTACCCAGTTACTGGGTTATGAAAGCCATATAGGCCATTATTTCATGAAAATACTACTTATTATTGTTAAATTTTACAAATGTTGTGGGAGAATTGAGGTTTTGGTCAAAATTATAAACTTCAGATAATTAAGTAGGTCTTCTACATAAGTTCCTACAGCGAGAGATCATCTTCAGTACAACACCAATCAAAGAATCATTGTCAAAGTGAGCAGATGTTAATACATCAAAACGCGTTGCGGCTTGGAGGATAGTTACCCACCCATCCATCTAGGGGTGGGCACACAGACCGCTTGCCCTGCTTGCCACGGAACCTTCAAATATTCACCACTAATTACTTATTCCCCTACCATTGTAAACTCGCTTGGAGTTTGGAGTGAGTGAGTTTTAATTCTATTTTTAGTTTATTTAAGTGTTGTTTATTTATTTAAAACTTAATACAGTGCAAAGGTAAGAAAACAAGAGTACTAAAGTATATATTATATGGTAAAAATACATAAGTTATATTAGTTGCCCGCGGCTCTACTCTCGTGAAATTATTTCCTACCTTGCAATTAATTTGAAGATTTTTTAATGTGTTATTTCCTACTTTTTGTGATCCTATAAGGGTTCCGTTTTTTTCCTTTTGAGGTACGAAACGCTTGTAGGATCACTCACTTTGATGTTAGTCTGTCGTTTTGTTAAGACCCTTTATCTTGAGAACGCGTGGAGGTATCGAGTTGAAATTAAAACCATATACTCAAGTTTGCGGTCCCTTGAAGCTGTGAAAAAATCAAACTTCTGAGCTAACGAAGAAAGATACGGTCGTTTGTGTGGCAAAAAACTTATATTGCGACACTCTCAAGGGAATCAAAACTCATAGGGTACTTCCCGTTTATCTAGATTCCTGAAATTTGGCATGAAGCAAGCTCTTATAGCACAAGATCTATAGAAAAATTGTATATTTTTAGTTACGTCACAAAAAAAAACATTTTTTGCAAATAAAAATCATTGACCTGTTTTCATAGTTTATACGGAGCCCTAAGTGTGCCAGTCCGATTCGCACTTGCCCGGTTTTTTCTTTTAAACCTTTTTATAAAAGCGATGAAAATAAGAACATATGATTAAAATTAGTCAAACGACTTGAGTTTTTAAGCAAATTAGTTTCGTTGAAACACAAAAACGAACAGTAAATGAATTTTGTTAAGACGATATTTTAATGAAAAAGAAAATTAAGAACTCCAACGATCTTTTGAACATAAAATCTGATTTTATCAAATTAGAATAATCCTCACGCTTTTCATCGTTTAATTCATTATTGCACAACACAAAAAGTTATTTACATACAGTGATAATAGTGTTCATCTACATATGCGAGCTTAACTCAAACAGTATTATGAAAAATCACAAAGTCATACCGGCTTGTTTTGGTACCTTTTTTTTATGGTGGGAAAAAATCATGATTGACATCCCCCGCTCTTAGGCGGAGCGGGAGATAGTGTCAGACTTTTACTGACTAAAAGACCCACCCCGTTCCTTCTAGCCTTCATACCGGGGCTCGAGCGCCCTTTCGGATAACCCTGGCCCCAGTAGGTCGTTATGGTACCTGGTTGGCAACATAAATACATAGTCACCGGACCACCTGTGCGACTGAGGAGTACTTTTGGTCGCGCATTCCGGCTGTGCACTGCCGCTGTGCCTAATGCCCACTATTCGGCACTAGGCACAGCGCAGTTAGTTTTGGTGGTGTCCAACTTGTGACCTTTTTTCGGTGGTGTTCCATTATTGGAATCGATTTAGTTACTGATGCTGAACAAAATATATTCATGTTTCGCATAAACTAAAAAATAATGTTGCATACAATTGAAAAATAATTAATATGGCATTTGATTATTTAATAATAGTCTCATTCATTAGCCCTAGAGCTATTGGCCCTAGAGTTATGGGATATCAGAAAAAAAAAAAAACTAAAATATTATTCATCTTGAACATGTCATACAGATACATTTTTTCCAATCCGTCCCGTACTTCCTGAGAATTGCGCGTTTAAACAAACAAAACAGTATTCCTCTTAGTTATATAAATAATAGTATATAATTTTTTTTTATGTTTAGGTGTAGATTTGCAAGGTCATTGCAATATGAAAGTGAGTCGAGTTCGCATAGTAGGTAGCTCCCCAGGGACGGACTTGTACCTATACTTTTATAACTTAATTTCATGTTTACCGACTTTTAGTGGGCATAAAATAGCGCTATTTTGCGTCAAAATCGTTTAGCAGACAATTTGAATTTTATAGGATGTAAAATTCGACGTGATGAATATTCGCTGCTTCGTCGGCGTCATTATTAATTAATAAGCTACTTTGTACATCCTTAGCGGCTATTAAGAGGGTGAATAATTCGTTCAGATTTTATGAACTTAATTGGGAAGTATATTTCTTGAATCATGAACTTTGCCACCGAGTTCTAAAAGTCTGTCTCACTTGTTATTGTAACTGCTTAAAATTTGAAATATATAATTTTGCTATATTTGTGCAGGTTCTGTCTATTACATATAATATAGCAAAAAGACTTGGTTGGTCATCGTATGCTAAAATTTCACGGTAGTACGGTTGGCATAGTGGTTGAGCGATTGGCTGCTACGTTGTAAATCGTGGGTTCGTTTCTTACAAAGAACATATTTGTCTACAGATAGTGATTCTGGGTCTGTGTGTGTTGTATGTGTGTGTTTACATGTTTGTGAAAGCACAATAAATAACAACATGGGGATTACAATACGGGAGTAATTCTTAGTGTGGATGCAGCTACATTGTAAAAAAACAAATAAAAATCTTCTCATGTAATGTCATTCAAAAACCTGTCTAGAACTTTTAAATTACATTTTAAATTACGCCTCTGATGTTGTGTTTAATTCTTTAAATTTTTATAAAGCGGAATGTAATTTCATCAGGGGGAGCCAACAAATTACTTTCGGGATTGCCCTCGCCGCCTAGCTTCACAGATTCTTCTCTTGTAAATTCTTCACTTGTTCAGAGCAGATATTTTTAATTAGACACTTTACTTGATGGAGCTCTTCTGCATGGAGGATAGGCATGTTTATGAACTGAAGGTGTTAAGCCACGTTAGAATTTTGTTTGTTAATATAAAGCGTTGGAATATTGTCAACACATGTTTACCGTTTAACCCCGGTTTCTGGAAATATTTTTTTAAAGACGCGGCTTAAATTAACAGCAAGGGCAAGTGACGTTATTGTCTGTAAATATTCATTTAAAAATTACAATACTTAACATATTAGTCAATTAGTGTGTTAAGTTTTGTAATTTTTTAATTGAATATTTACACACAGTAAGACAGTTTGTAAGTATTTTCTACAAGCATTTTATTTAATTATTAAAACTTTATGCACTAGTAAACACTATAAACAGGCGAATTTAAAGCCTTTAGGCGGCTTTTTCTACCAGTCGACCTTAAGGGAGGGGGGAGGGGTTCAAGTAATTTTGGTTCTGAAGACTGGACCTTAGTCTAGGTAATGAGTCTAGCTGTGGTAGTATACTCTCTCTCTGTATCTTATATTAAAGGTAGTATAGTATAGTATAAAGTAAATTGAAGGAATACGAGTGGAAACTCACTCGTATTCCTTCAATTTCCCTTTGCGTTCCAAGGCGTAACTGTCTCGAATAACCCCCATTCTCTTTACATAAGTAAATTATAGTTTTTTTTTTTAAGTTTTCAAGGTACCTACCAAGTTGTGCTAGGTCACTAGATGCGGCCTTATACAGAAGTCTACGAAAGACCTAGTTTCGCATCAACCTCACCTCAACCAAAGTGCATAATGACCCAAAAAAAACATACAAAAACCCGTAATGTGAAAAAGTAATCACAAATTATCATTTATTATAGAATGTTAATGTTATATATCCAAGGTGAATGGTTGTATGTCGTGTCCGACTTGAGTACAATGTCGTCATTACGTCACTCCAATGAAACGCCCAAACTTTTTTCAGCGATGTATTAGTGAAATTATTACAGAGCCTTGTCGCTTTATTTTGAACCAGAAGGTTAAGTGCTTAAAATTTAAAATGACTTTTAACCTCCCGTACCAGTAGGCACATGAGTGTGTTATACCTATGCACAATATAATTGTTGATGCCACCTAAATGTAAATTCTGAAAGCCTAATTAGAACTGTGAAAGAGAAGTCTACTGGCATACCTCAAGAAGACCTTAGTTTCGTGTTAACTTTTTTGATTGGCCGGTAACCACAGCTAATGATCTCAATAAAAAACCGGCGAAATACAGGCAGTTAGTTATGTTTGACGTGAATAAACACTTTTTCTTTCTTTCTTTTCTTTAGGATATTTTAGAAAGAAATACCGACCCATAAGTTGTATGTTACAAGTTGTATCAAGATATTACACATTGTATTAAGATATTACACAAGCGGGCATTGTAATGCTCGGTTCGCCTCCTTCATTGATGTAATGCTCAAATCTGTAACGTTACATTACACGAGAATGCTCCCGGTGAGGGAGCACCTTTAATAACAATCATAAAAGATTGATATGTGATTGTTTGATTAAGCCGTTTATCCGATTATAATTTAAGTGTCTTGAAGTCAGAATGAACTCTTAATAAACTAGTGTGATTCACCATCAACGATTGCATCATTGCTTACCATCAGGTGGGATCGCCTGCCTGCCATCCTATTAGCCTATTCTGGCCATCAGAGGTTTTGGGTCTGGGTGTCTTGTGTATCTGGGTTTACATATTTGTAAATGCATACACGATACAAGAATAATTCTTAGTGTGTGGCAACGTTTCTCTTTAACGAGAAGAAAGAGAAATAATGCTGCATACCTTCTTTTTTGGTGGGAAGTTATTCAACGATTTATCCCGCTTTAGGGAGGAGGAGAAGGGCGTGTCAGACTTTTACTGACTAAAAATCGTAGTATAATAAATATATAATTCCTTCCTACTTCAGTAAAATGGGGTGAATAGAGACTTAAGTTAAGGGTGAATAGAGACAAAACTTTAAAAGGTATTTTCTCGATATTTGAATATTTTTTGCAGCATTAAACTCTATCAATTTATTAATGAATTATTATTCTAAAAAATCGATGCTTTGTTAGAGGCCGATATTATAGTATCAAAGTGAAAAACCAAACCAAAGTTTTGTCTCTATTCACCCCTAAGTCCCTATTCACCCCGTTTTACGGTACTAAAAATCCTAGCACATGCCCTACTAAAATTATTTTTACAAATTGTGTAAAACATTGTGGCTAAACTCAAGTGTATTGCCAACACTCTGTATACCTTTTAAAACACTACCAAAAAGCACTCAGTTACAGCAACGCGCTACGTATCACGTTGAACTACAAACAAAGTCTGTTGCAGACGCCAGCAACATCCCAGGGGCTGCAATGTAAACTCGACAGTGGATTGACTTGCGGCTGTACTAAACCGTTTATACCACCTATACATAGGTACCTTTATACGTACGAATTCAGTACACAAGCGGCCATAATGGAATTACTTAGTGAATGTAACCGCTTGTAAGGGATATTCGGACTGTTTGGCTAGTCTAATGAGTGTTCAGACGTTTCTACAATTAGATAGAAGCTGCAAGGTATCGCTTTGTGGAATAGACAATATTTATTTCTAATTACTCGACTACGGTTAATCAAATAAAAGGGGTCGGAAGCATGTTGGAATGCGAAATGTTGTGCTTGGGGAACCGAAGCCGTGTCTATGATTTTAATACATGATAAATGACAGGTAAACCAATATGGCGGATTTTAAACGTCATTACTGTTTTTGAAACGACAATAATCACAAACAGATGTTGATTGGTTCAAATCCAAATTCAAAATGGCCGATATAGGTAGCATGGCTTACCGACAGATTTTTTTCAAGAGAAATTCATTGGCTTCAGTAGATTATTAAAAAAATGATTCTTATTAGATATTGTGAAAAAAAATAGTTTTAAAATGAAACTAAAAATTATATTACCTATATATAGTATTGACTACCACAACAAAGGTTGCTTTTTTTTCGGTGGGAAAAATCATCCAATGACAACCATGGCTCTTGGGCGGAGCGGGAGATAGTGTCGGACTCTTACTGGCTAAAAAACCCATCCCGTTCCTTCAAGCCTTCATACCGGGGTTCGAGCGCCCTTTCGGATAACCCTGGCCCCAGTAGGCTTCGACCCGGCTGGGCCCCTGCTGTTGCTGACAACTCCTTGAGGCGCGCGGGAACAATGCGCGCCGTCGACGACTTGGGCTTGGTCCGGACAGTTACCGGACGGCCGGACAGCGAGCTACCCATTGCTCACTGTCCGCAAGCCCGCGCCTACGGTACAACAACGATTGCTAAGAGGGCTGACTCGATAAGTACATTTGCTGCCAAATACTGCCAAGAAATTATAATGTATTTTAAGCTCATTCTGAGGAGAAAATTGGATGACGTCTATACCCAAAGTGGGGTTCTTAGCCAACAAAACGATAGTAAAAAAAAAAACTAAATTATAAATGAAATTTAGATTTATGTACATATAACAACTCTTAGGCGATGGGAAATAAAGAGGTTTAATTATATTTTTTTTTATTATTACATGCTCATTCTAATGGAAGACAAAGTGACTGTATGTCGGTAACAAAAATACTTTCTAAAATTGACACTGGCTGAATGCACAAACCATGCGCAGTTGAAAGAATTAAGGACTGTCCAACCAATGAAGTTAATTTTGACAGAATTATCGTTAATTTTCATTAGAGAAACTCAAGAAATTAATAGTTTTTCAAAAAATTTTGTTGGCTTATCCGTTCTATTTGGTTTGCATAGGCCTCGCGATTGTTTTGGCAAGGCAGAATGAATAGGCAAACAGTAGATATCTCTGTATATTTTACATATTTACTTAGTTGCGTATCAACTACTTAGTTTGCTTACTTATCAGCTTTTATTTTAGTTAAGGGTGAATATTTGCACGCGAATTTGGAACCGCAGTAGAAGACTTAGCTGACGCCTACTAGGGCTGGCGGATTGTTCGAAAAAGTTAATGTGGCCCTGAATATAATATAATCATTAAAAGTCTAACCAGGGATTTCGCTTCACCCAGAGCGTGAAAACAATGATTTTCCACACACAACCCATACGCACAAAACGTTTTGGCAACACATTCATGTGCGTTCAGTTATGGAGCAGAATTCCCTGCTGGAGTCTGAGTTTCCTGGCAGCTACAACCTAGGGGTCTTGAAGTCAAGAGTGAATAGGTTACTTCTAAAAAAAAAATGCACTATCCCAGAAGACATAATATGATAATAGAACAGAATATGATAATAATACTGTATCAGACTGCACAAATAAAACGGTGGACTGCCGACTACCCAAGATACGGGCAGTGCTCAGTTTGGGAGTCGTTGACTTACTTTTTGGAACTTACCAATGTTATATGATGTTATCTTGTAGTTGTGTTTTTGTAAACTTTTTGGAAGAAATAAAGAATTATTATTATATTATTATTATTCTAGGCAAGCAATCTACATCATCGTTCACCAACAGGTGAGATAGTGCTCAAACGCCAGCATATCAATAATAAAAGAAGTGTTGTCTACTAAGGTAGCAATATTTTAGGTCGTTGTATGAGGTGTACATATTTATATGATCATAAGGCATAAGCCCGATTTCCCCAAAGAATTGAGAACCGCAATCTTCTGTCTGTAATCGAAGGTAGTGGAAGAAATCATCTGTTCTAGTGCAGGTTTTGTAATGAAGTTATCTGAAAGGTGTAAATCTCATTATTTATTTTCTGTTAGTAATATTTGCTGTCAGAGTTGCCGTAGTTATTAGTGATGGACGGAGCTTTTGTGCGTCGTATTAATTTGCTTCCAAGGCAGTGGCTTGACGAGCGATGTCACATATCAAAAGACTGACTAAAGTTTTATGGTATCTTCCTATAAATTTTCAGCCAGTGCAGGTGGGTAGGTCCATTATTTTGATACTTATGCGCTTCGTGAGATCACACTAATATATCCGAAATAATGTTCTGGAATGGTACATAAGATTGTCCTGGGAGCTCTTCCCTAGGGATATCTATCTGCTATCACGCGGTCAAAGTCACTGGCAGCAGCTAACAACTTAATAATTTTAAAAAAGACGTGTGGCACTTGGGGACTGCCGCGGTAAAACTATTGCATAGCATTTTTATCAACTTATGCATTTAATTCATTTATTTTATTTATGCAGTACTTTTTTTCCTTTGTTTTTTTTCATTGATATTAATTGAAGTTACACTTTCACACATTGAATTGAATTTTGATTGATTGTTCACTCATTTGTTTTCTTATCGGTCTCCACGCTCAAAAAACAAATGAGTGGAAGTGTTAGGTTATTTTCGTTACGGAATTTCTGGATTCGGTCTCCACGCTCAAGGCCCGCGATAGAAGCTATGCAATAGCTTAAAAATTTCAAAAACAAGTTTAAAAATCAAAACATAAAATAACGAACCTAGTAAAATTTTCCCAAACATCTGTTCGGTCACTGTGGTTTGGTTACTACCGAATCTATCACAACACAAAAAACGAAACTGCGACATGTAACACGTTGTTATTTTAATAAAAAATTCGGACGTCAGAACAAATATTTTTTTAACGTAAATACAAACAAAAAAGCCTGGCTGCTCCTATTGGAACCCAACGCGGGCCAGAAATTTCGCAAACGAAGTTTTGAATTCACGTGTAAACAAATAGGCTTTGATGGACAGTGTGCACTGAATACGGCTCTATCTTTTATCTCTGCTGTACTGCTGTGACGTTGTGAAATTTGAAAAGTGTCAATTTACGTGGATATTGTATCCGAAAAATACTTTGAGCCATTTTATCTGAATTGATTATTTTTGCTTGGACAATATATTTATTTATTTTTATTTTCCTACAATATTTTAATATTGTAACACAGTGACGCAAATTTCTAAAGACTGGCAATTTATTTTTAAGAAGTCTCAAAGAGTCAACAGCGTTTTGACCTTGATAAATCTTTTCAATAGATTCGCAGATAAAAATAGAAGTATCGAGTAGATTAAAAAAATTAGGAATTGTGGTCGCTGCCGTTCATCTTTTGAGTCTCGACCCAAACTTATGTAAAGTAGCACGAACCAACATTTGAACATTCATATAAAATGCAATCCATCGCCCAAAGAGAGATAACTACATTACATTCCCCCTTTTAAACAGATTTCGTCGACAAAAGAATTCTTTCACGCGATTTTTTATCATACGAGCAAAAGAGTAAAATGGCACTCGAAAAATTCGTTTCACATTTTGCGTGAAAAAAAAAAATATTACCATCAAAAACTTTGTTGGTAATAATTAAATTTGCTACCATCACGTCAATCAAGGTTCTAAAACATTTTGTGTAAATGTATAAGTTAATAAAAAGTGGAATTCGATCGTAATAGCTTGTAGTACACGGTAGCTTGGAGTGTTGCCAGCTCTCTAGTGTTTAAGTAGCTTGACTTTCATGATACCCACTGTAATGTAGATTTAAACGTCTGTAATTTTGCTTGTAATGTATGAGCACTTTCATTACTTTTAAATTCGTAGACTTTATCAGGCGAAATTATGGTTTCTTTTGCCAACGACTTTGCAGAATGCACTGAACGGAAGCGCGGAATTTCATTTTGCAATAAAGCCTTTTTCCTCGAGGTTAAACTTTTAAGCTTTTTATTGTTGTAACCGTGGAATTAAAGAAGCTGTTAGTTTTACATTTGGTATATTATTTTCTAAATGCACGCAAGTTGTAGTACCATCGATCACTTGGTTCCGGTGCTTTAGAATACTTCTAATGCGTACATATAAAATATAAATAGTACATACGCGGCTCCTGCGGGCATCTTTTCTATAGATACCTACGTTTTGGAACGTAAATAGCCTTATCATTTTTATTAACTAATCAACCTTTTAACAACTCATAAGTGTCTACGATTTAATTGTACTTTTTTTAAAGTTTTCTTTTGTTGTCTTCTTCTTAATGCCCATGAAGTTTAAGATATAAGGTGAACTTAAAAGTGATCTATCACATCAACAAGAATCTTTATTCTGAAACCTAAATAAGTCACTATAATTTCACAACGAAAACACAACCTAAATAAAACTGCATTACCACGAGTAAATAATATCTGCACAGACCTTTACAAAGTTCAGTTTACTTTGATGACATCTAAGAATTCAACCCAAGTTTGCGTAATATCTTATTGCAAGTTTGCAGAATGCTGCCAATTAAATGTCGGGGTATTCAGCCATGGTTTAGCCTCGTACAGTTGTATGCTCTTCCTAATTGCTTCCTTGATATTTGCAGCGTTTTGAAGATGAATTTCCTCGACAAAATTTTGGAAACTTTAAGGAGATTTTACTAGTCCTCTGCTTTAAATAACTAAACGAATATCCAATCGAGCTTCCTTTGAGCTTCCTTTTCTTCCTTTTTTTGCGCAAACGTGTGACAGACAATGTTCCTTCTTTTTTGGTTTGTGTTTGTCGTAAGTTTTTGTTGTATACCTACAATGCTTTTGCCCCAAAATAAATATTTTTCTTTCTTTCTTCCTCCTCCTCCATCCTTTCATTATTGGCCTAATATTGTCCTTACTTTGCTGAGGTCAGCTTTCAGACAAACTGGACACAGCTGACTTTTTAAAACCGACTTTTTCATGAACTGAATGCTTACCTGATCTCCATAATCCAATGTCACTCCAAGGTCCATATAAGTATGCGGATTAGATGATAAGACTGGTTGTAAAACACAGCTCACCCAAGATTATCTCCAGTTGGTACACGAGCAGGTAGGTACCTTCTTTTTATTGGCAAAACGTTCAATGGGCGCCCTTGCTTTGGTGATTAATCAGAAGTGTGTTACATTTTTACTTGGTTTAATAAAGCTAGCATAGCTCCTTCTATCTGCTGATGATAACCAAGGTAGTTTACCCGCTATCTCTTAAAAGAAAGAAGTAGAAGTAGTTCTAAAACATCGCTCTGCAACGTCTGTAAGGGTACATCCCTGAAGAAACTGTAAAAAGTTTTACTCCAGCAGCATGATTTAGCCAAATCTAAATACTAAAAAGTTTGGCACTGATAATTATTATTACAGCTAGCCTATATTGTCTCACTGCTGGGCAAAGGCCTCCCTCCATTCTTTCTCCTTCCAATTCTTAAGGAAAGCCAGGTCGTCTCGCCATCTACTTCGTGGTCTGCCGCGGCCCCGTGTCGATGTGTAATAATCTCTACCTAAGTTTCGCATTTTATGCTAAGACTTATTGATACCTTTTCTCATTTATATTTTGTGCTCTTAAAAACTACATCCAAACGCGGCACTGAATTGCATTTATCCAGCACACAAGCAATAAAACTAAACGGAGGTAAAACTGGCGAATAACCGTCAAAGTTCCTGCGACTGCTGCCAGTCCCCTAACTGTTAACACCGGGGTAAAGACTTGGCAGTCGGCCGCACTGTTATGACGCGTCGTTGCACTTCATACGACTCCCCTCTTTAGGTTACAAGAGTAGGTTGGTACGGTGGGCAAATAAGGAACACTTTTATTTAATTATGTGTGTTTGATTTTTTAATTGATAAGTTTATATTAAATTCTATACTAATATCTGCCTGGTAGTGTTCGGAGAGAATATTCTCACGCCACAGCCACCATCGCAGGAGGTCGGGAGTCAAATAGCCCATGCTTGCTTGAAGGGGTCTAGCAGGGCCGATGCCTGCTAGGGCTGCGGGATTGTTTCAAAGAGTTACAATGGTCCTGAAACGCAAAGGGCGATTAATAGAACTCAGGTGGGTTCGAGTTAATAAAAGTCTGACTCTCGCCTTCGCTCCTCTTCTGGGTGGAAGAGGAGTCATTTGACTATCTCCACCCTGAAAAAAAAGCTTTGAACTGTTTCACTATAGGACAGACGTACCTTTTTGTACGAAGAAGAGAAGGCGTTTATAGAGTTGTATTTTTCTTCAGGGTACATCATTACTGATGTAATAAATACCGATTAATCGATACAGCTTTCAGGCATTTCTGTCAAAAAAAAAAATGTTAACAAAACTTTTTAGGAACTTGAAAATGAGTATTCGTGAATTTGATTCGAGCCTTTAGTTATCGAGGAGGCCATATCTGGCACAAGGTAGAAAGCTTTATTGAAGGTAACCATCATTAACAGGAAACTCATAATTATTTGTGCAACCTACATAGTCTGAAAAAGGAACCTTCATATAGTAATGTAAATCAAGGATTTATTACTACACGATACAGATATTATTATAGGTAATTTACTAGGTCATTTGCATAACAGTTTAATGCTATTTGCAGTACCTTTAAAACAGGTACCGATTGCGTGCAAAAACGATCTAACGTTTTACTCATGTTACGATAGAACTAGACAGATTTTGAAAACGTTGCAGTTGAATGACATATAAATTACAGTTACACCAGTTTTAAAGGTTTATTAAACACGAAAAAAACATTTGGCTACATTTAATATTACGTGTATGTGTATTTATTTTTACTTCGTGAAATTCACCTGGAAAAATGCATATATTAATTCATTAAACCCCAAGCGAACGGCGGCGTTCGCGCACCTATTGTCTTTCTATTGTGTCTGTGATTTCCACGATTGAAAGGCTAATTAAAAATAAATGAGAATTATATTTAAAATTTAAGCATTTAAATATTATGGAAATAAATTTAACTACTGATTTTTTATGGAATAAGTTATTTTACTTGTTCGAGTACCTAGGCAAATAATATGGGCAATTGGGCATCCACGCTCTACATTAGTAGTGCATAGGTATTGATGTCGATGCACGCACACTCAAACAAGCTAGTTTTTTTCTTTCTTAATTTATTGATTGGCTTGCGTTTGACCACGCGAATTATTAAGCGATGATGTAGTCGACGATGGCCGTCGTACGTCTAGTGGCTAGTAACGGAATCAAGATTTATAAAAAAATATATCGAAATGGATCTAAAAATTAGGATAAAAAACAACAAACTTTTCCCTGTCTCTCCACCACCCCAGGTTGACTGGTAGGGAACTCCTAAAACTTTAAGTCCTTTGTACCATTGTGTTGCATGAAGATTAAATAAATAATAAGATATTAATCTTTCACCAAAAAAACGTTACTTCTAGAAAAGTATGTCACAAAAAAATAATCTGACTTCTCTGTAATCCTAGCTGTGGCTAAAAGTGGCTGAAACTAGCAAAGTCTTTACCTGTTGGCTGTAGTTGATAAGCTTCTTTTGTTTTGAAAATGGTTCATTCTTGAACATAAATAACCATTATTAAATACTGATATAAAAAAAAAAACTGGGTATTTTAGACAGCAAAATTGTTTTTTTTTGGTATTCGAACTCGTAACCTACCGTTGCACGTAGAGAGCAGAAACGCTTATAACCACTGAATCATTGCGTCATAGTTCAAGATTCTTAATGTTAAATACCACTTTATTGATTCTGCACTTTTTTCTGCACCTTACTACAATCTGATAAAAATGACCTGTCAAAAAACTTTATAAAACTTTTCACGGTCTAAGTTTTACTTGACATAAAGAACTAGTATCGCAATATCTTTAATTTGTAACTTTTAAAATATTTCCATGTCTACAAGCATGCCTCGTGCGTTGATGGCGTGAGGCAAATTTATTCTTGCTTCCGTAGTATTGGCCTAATGGCCGCAAGTTTCCATTAACTAAAGGTTTTCACCAAGAACTGAAGTAAGGTAGAGGTTAAGTGAACGTACAGCGAACTAACGGTCACAGACAACACAACATCAATTTTTAAGTAGGGCCATTTAATTAATACAAAGAGATTCAAAGTTAGGCAAAAAACTTGAAACAAACACAAAACTTTACTTACAACTTTGTTTAGAACTTTTCTGGAAGTTTCATCTCGAACTGCTTAACTGCTTTCGGGTATTTACAGCCTTCTGATAAGCAATCAAGAGCGGATACGAAAAACACCAAGGTCAGGTCGAGGAGGCCGAATCGCAAAGATGGAAATTTTGCGTGATCGAAACCCTTACCACATTCATACTGTCTACTCCGACCTAAAGTGTCATAAAACATTTGGAATTATTACAGTTACAGTAAAATGAACGTGCAAAATCAGCGGTGGGTGAACTGGGTGACTATTCATGTGGCGTGCAGTTCGATCGTGGCGAAGCAAGGCGCGGAGGAAACGTCAGAAAAATCGAATTTCCATGCCGGCAGTCGAGGCTGAGGCGGCGTGGCGCGAACACCGCGCACACAGCGCCCGCGCGCGCCCCGTGCCACACGCGCGATCACCGCCCGCGTCCACACGCCAGGTGCTCGCGACGCCCGCGCGACCCGCCACGCTGCACCCTCGCTCAAATCCTGATCTAATCCTACACGGTGGGCCAATTAAGGGATTATGGGTATGGCAGCGGCCGTCCCGATCGCGGGTTCGTTTGTCGCTCGACCACATAAATTCGTGCTCGTTTCTTTCTTCATTAAAAGGTGACGTCATTCCCGCGGTCGATTTTCGTGATAAATTTGCGATTGTGTTAGTGGATAATAAAAGTTTGTTGATTGGTTAATTGTTGCATTGTCTCATGTTTAAGTGGTGTCTGCTGATGCGGCCGTAATCCGCAGGACTACGGCCTTCACTATTTATTGATTGTTAAACAATATTGCATTCTATACGATGTGTTTAAACAAACTTATTATATATCCTACATGTCTGCATTATGATTCATTTAATTGTTGCTGTTCATGTTTATTGACGTTTGGAGAGCGATTGTACTAATTTGATAACTTTTGTTTTAACGCTCATCGACTCAAACTTTTGAAAATTAAACTTTTATGACTTTTTAACAGCTTTCACTGACGATAAACTAATTTAAATAAACACTAAACTGATAATAAAAATAAACACAAAATGTCTAGACTTTTCAAAAGTCAGTCATAATTAGTTGACTACTAGATTAAACTTAGAAATCTGTATGTAATTTTAACATTTCAACTTCTTTAAAGTAAAAGATCTAATAACTTCAAACCTTACTAAAAACAGCTAAAACCCTCGTCTACGAAATAGCGAATCTTATTTTTTGTCATTGTATTAGCTACGCACCATCCAATTTACTGTATTAGGATCTCACATAACCATAAGACAATATATTACTGACAACTGAATAACATATTTCTGGGAATTCGTTAAGATAACACGAATATATCGCTATTCTCTCATTCCTTGTACGACTTTTTTCGCGGTATTTCTTTCAAACTATCTTTATCAAAGTATCACATCCTTCGTTTCTTAATAAATTGCTGACAATAAGGTTTTATTTATGTTGTCTTTACTTAAATTCAAGACTTGGCAACATAAGGTTTCGGCGAATGCAAATTTATAGGCTTAGTACAGGCGTAATATAGGTAACAGGCACCGTAAGGTATACAAATAAAACTCGGTCGAAATCTGAAATGTTTTTGGCAAATTTGGAACAAGGTACACTTACGAACATTAATCATCTTTCTCCGTAACTTTATGAAGTCATTCCTTACCATAGGTGACTCAGTTCAGTCATTGATCTTGGACTACTGAAAAACAAAATAAAGAAAATATTTGCCTGCATGAGTTCTGTATAGAATTTTGTAATATAAAGGCTGTTAGTTCGTTCAATTGAACTAAAAGGTCAAACTAGTAATATAGCGGTCATGGACGAAATTTCGGCGTCATTTACAGGTATTTTATAAATAGAAACCTGAAAATTACGCAGCAATAATTTTAACTGCTTTGCACCATAACAACATTGTCAGACCTTCGCATATCTCAATGAAACTACCCTATAGCGGTTATCCATTGAGAAAGCTACTGCTTTTTGAAAGTATTCTCAAGATCATCACCTAGCTTCTGAAGCTAATCATTCAACACGCTTTAAAATGGAACACATTTGCAACTAAGCACTATAAATATGTACCATTTAAAATACAAATAGATACCTACGCGAACAAAAATAAACACATAAGTATCTAAAAAAAACTGTACGCTTTTGAATAAAATTTAATAAACATTATTTTATACCGAAATAGTAACAAAACTTTTACACTAACTTAAATCTATGGATACAATGGTGGTCTTATCGCTGACAGCGATATCTACCGGAATGAATGGGCAAATAACTACATCCTCCTAACTGATGAACTTCCCGACAGTCCAAAAGTTCATGTAAATAGTTTAATTGAAATAAAAACTTTGATTTGAGTCAAAAAGAGGCATTTCTTTTTTGAGGTGGAACTTCATAAAATAACTTCTCCCGCACTGGGCGGAGTAAAGAGTGTCAGTGTCTTTTATTGAATAAAACACACCTATGTTCCTTTAGTAGCCCTTTGCGTTAAAGGGCCTGGCCTAAATCGTCAGTGCCAAATTCCAAGCTTGCTCCAAAAATGCAGTCAGTCTATCACTGCTAGTTTCCATGAACCATATTCAGTTATCCGAACACTTTACAGTGACTGACGGTTGGTAAAAGTGCCAGGTACCAGCCTCGGACTCAATCAATTTGATTTTTTGGTCTTGTGCCATTACAGTACTACAGCGAGCTAGTAGAATTTAGGCTGGTTTTACATTACTTGAAGTCGTTAATTTTTCAGAAATCGAAAAAAAAAAACAGTAGTATTGAGTAACATGTCATAATTTGGATTTATTCCCAATCTATTGCAATAAGCCATATAACACTGCAAATGTACTATCGGTATTTTTCTGCCAAACCCCTCCTGCAAATGGCCTGATGGTATTTTGTTGCAAAAAACATTCATGCCATTGATTTCTTAAAAACATAATATTTTCCAAATTATTTGATTCAGCATATTTTGCCCTTCAGTCCATTTCTACAATTCACACATTCATGACTAAAATAATGAATCATAATTTCCACACCATAAATTAGCTGGTCAATTTTCTTTATTCGAATTCATGATGGCCACTAAAATAGTGGTCAGTCAATTGCAACTATAATGAACGTAAACGAATTGGAAAACATTGTCTTGTTATAACACTTGTGCTTATAAGCAGACATGGTGACACTATAACTCGGCCACTTAAAAAGATAAACGAAAATATAAACTTTTACAACACTTCTATTCAAAAGTTTCAACGATCATTACTCAAAATATTTATCAATATTAATGCTTCTCCCATAATTTATCGTTTGAAGCTAATATACAGAACCTATCGACACTTGTTTTTATTTATTTTCCTCGTTATGTCGAATCGTCACTCCAAAACCGATTTTCATCAATTCATACAAATACTACAGGTTGTTTTTTTTACCGACAGATTAAATACTTTGATAAGTAACGAAATATACCGAGTGGTATTTAAACGGGTATTTTTGTCAACATTTTTACTGTAACTAAACAAAAAGTTTTAAAAGGTTAGGTATTTTTTATATTGTTACACATACATACAGCTACCATTACAGAAATCTAATGCGATAGTTGTAAATATAAATTAATAATAATACATTCGATTTCATTCCAAAAAAATATATAATACAGTTTAAATTAATACGAAATAGTAAAAAAGAATACAATAAAGCAATCATGTACTGATTGACTCAAATTATTTTATTATTTCTCTATAATCATTCATCATCATATTATTATTATTATTATTTCATTTTAATAATATCTTACTAAAATGGACGTAAAATCTGATTTGTTTCGACAGTGTTACTCATTCTGTCCACGTAATGCTTCTACGTGTTGTGATGTGCAAACAGTGCCGTGGATCGGACATATTGGATTAAATGACAGTACAAGGTAATCGCTTTTGTCTTTACTTAGCTTCACGTAGACGGAATTTTAATTTTCAAATAGCAAAAAATATTCACGAAAAGCAGCAAAATTAAAATTGTTTTGTATGACAACAATGCAGTGAAAGATATGGAAACATTTTGCTCAAGTTTCATAAATTATTTTTGTAGCTAAATTAATAGCAATTTTAGAATACTTCTTAGGTCTGTCTTCTTAGATTCTCTGATCTTTATCTGTGCACCAAAATATCTTGATATTACTCAGGCTACTTAGTTGTTAGTTTCTCTACTTTTAAACTTTTATATTTGCACAAACAATAGTACCTAATACCAGTAGCACCTTCTTACGAACTAAACTTTACGGTCGTATTTAACTTTGCGCAATATCAATACACCTGATGTCCTTTTGCTACCCTCCAACAATTAACTCATAGTATTGTATTATAAATGTCTGTATATTATAATACAGTCACAATGTAATAACTTTTTACACGGCATACAAATGCATGCATCAATTTGACATTGGGTTTTAATTGTAAGCGTATTGATAAAAATACAAGGTGATATGGGTATCTAAACTACGAAATGTCCTGTAATTCACGTCAATAAAAAGTTCAGCCCCCCTAGCCAAGTTACAAACGTTTCGCTTGCGCCGAACGCTTTGAGTTGACCTTGCCGCCAATTCTTTTGTTGTGACCACGTGACTAAGCGTTAAGACGACGTCATTCCCTTACATTTGAAGCTTTCTACAAGCCTTAACTATTGCAGATTAGCAACTTGGGCACAGGTTTACCTTTTCTTTATCTGTTAATCTGATAATGATTGTTAAAAATAGAAAGAGCATCGAAAATAGTAAAACATGTAATCAATGGTGTCGTCATTAACAAAAGAGTAAAAAACCATACAGTAATAATATACTAGACACACTCTGTATACACGGTTTTATCGACAAACAACGTTTTTATATATAAGTACACGCTGTGATTAAAACTACATTACTCTGTTTCGATGTAAAATATCGAATCTATGTAACAGCCTTTGTTTTTGTCGCTGGGCTCCGTGGCCTTTGCGACTGATGAATATTGTTTTAAATAACATTTGGGTTACAATTTTGTACGTCGAAAGAGAAAAAAAGGAATTTGTCATGCGATCGCTGCGCTGTTAAGTCAAGTTTTGTTTCACCTCTTTGTTATTTGACGGCAATGTAAATTTTCGGAACTCGGGGTGCCTTCTGAGCAGAAATGCTGTTCTAATTTCACTAGGCCGAATACAATTACCCTAATTTTGTAGTTCACATTCATTATTTTAAATTGGTGACTTTGTTTTGAACTTTATTCGAAAAAGTATCAAGAACATCCATCCATCCAATAGGCATTACAGACAGTCCCCTGTTCAGAGCATATTTTGAAGAGGAGGAGACAATCGCGCATGCTCCATCTTGTTCCTTGACTGTACAGGTGTCACTGATATACACACACGAACCTTAAGATCCCCAAACTCCCTCACTGACGCTCTGAAAAATCTGAAAGGCCTAATCAGTTTTTGGAGAGAGGTGGTGGAAATGTTTTGGCCGCCATGGGCCACGCACAATGGTTTACAAAGTGCGGAAACCATAACCTAAACTAAACTGAAGTATCAAGAACATTTCCAGTAGGTACTTCGCAAAACGAAATCGCGGCAAACAAAGATATATAAATGAGAAATGCATTGAAATAGAAAAGCTTTTCTAAACTAACTCTCGGATATTGAATACAATATTGTATATTAAAAATAAAAGCTGGTGCATTACCTCCGTTCTCCATTCACGTCCCTAAGAACCACACGAGGTAGAAACTCCTTTGTTAGTTTACTCCGTAAAGCTGCACGTAAATGTTGAATCACGGTAGGATTGTGTTTATTTTTAAAATTCAATAGTGCGAGTCTGTGGGTCTGTGCGAGTCTGTGCCGGGTTGTGTGGGTCTGTGGAAGCATAGCTACTACTAGGTACTCACGGTTTGGGTCGGCCGAACGCAATCGCATATTAATACCGCCAGAGTAAAGGTGCGTTTACATTTGGTCGAGTAGACAAGTGCTAGAGCAAGTAAATAGGAATAAGTTCTTCTGGTAGATCATGGGATGGTTATTCTATAAGCGTAAACCTATTTTTATCAACTTCAGCTTTCAACTTAGTTTTCGATCAGACAGAGATCTCTCTAACTAAATAATCATAGATTTATTCGCGCCATTTTTATCCACTTTGTTTTGACAAGTGATCAATGTCTAAAAAACCAAACTTTTAATATTAGACTTTAAAAAATGAAATAATTGTATTTCGTAGAATAGCAACATGATGACAATCTACTTGTTTGCGGTAGTAAATCACTAAATAACTTTTCCCGCTCTGGTTGGAGCGGGAAGGCGTATCAGACTTACTGACTAATAGCCACCTGTATTCTTTTAGTTGCCCGTCCCGTAATTCTTTAGATCATTCCCACAGCCCTAGCAGCCAACGACAGATCTGTTCTGTTGGCTTTATATTGGTCGGACAAAATTTGAGTCAAATCGGCACAGGAAGAAGAAGAAGCAGGCATCGACCCTAGGTCCATATGATCTACATGAAATTGAAAAAAATGTTTTAATATCTTTGATCTCCAACTGTACTCGATTACTAACTTGCTTACCAATGTAAACGAGCCCTCGAGCTGTAGCACAGGCCCGCTTATTGCCGCATTCACATCGGATATTGTGCACATTTTATATGATACTACTCTCTTCTGTAATGAACATCGAGATTACGAAATGTTACCTATTGTGAGCAAAAATGTTAGCACAAACTAGTTTTTATATTTATGCTCTGTTGTAAGTTATAACTCAAGGCAGTTATGTTGAATAACTTCGTTACTTGGGGGTTATGTGAGTCTATTACAATTGCATAGAATATTGCGCTATGTAATGACTTTATAGCAGCAACAGATAGTTCGTTCATTTCAAGTAGATAGTTGACATTCTGCTTGCTGGATATACTTAAACTGATATTTTATTTTATTTTAATAAGTACAGTGACAGACTAAGACAATTTAGACAGTTAATACAAAATTCAGTACATAAATCTGAAATCCAATTATTACTGTACATAGCATTCAATGCTTAATGTGCTTCATTAGTGACAGAAGGGTGAAGTATTATGGAGAAGTTAATAAATGAAACTAATGTAATTACAATTTATACAAACAATTTCTAAATTCGTTAAAACTGTTCAAGAACAAGTCTACCTCACGGCATATTGTATTATATTGATTACACATTCTGGATAATGGGTTATTCTCAGAAACATTATTGTTACTAGAGGAAATACTAAATAATTGTGGAGTGCGCACAGATCGAGTTGATATCTTAAAGTTTAGCTGGCCAAGTAATTAGATGTCAATGGAACCGTTAGCAATTTTATGCAATGTACTTAAATCCCATCTCCTTCTCTCAAGACTCGATATTCAATGTGAATAATGTCTTAATGTGCAATTCGGTACATTTGAACTGGAAATACTCACTTCATGATTATTTAACAAAAAACAAAGATGTAAAGTCGGTAAACCTTATTAATATACGATGATTTGATATGATGATCATAATAACACCTCATTAACGTGGCACAATTTACACACTAACGTTCATAGCGTCCTCGCGGAGGTTCCTATACCAGGAGAAAGCCCATTTTGTGACCACCCGAAAGACAAGATGGTGTATACTGTGTGTTCCGCTTAGGCAGAGCACCGTCATGTTCTCGTGGAGGTGATGGGTAGCAGCGACCTCTCATGCCAGGCCATGGTCCGGAGCAAGGAGAAATGACAGGCGGCCACCTATTTCTGTGATGCAGTAATGCCTGAATCGCCACTAGCCCGACCCCGACTACCAGCTACAGTAGGCGCGGGCTTGCGGACGACGAGCAATGATTAGTTCGCCGTTCGATCGTGGGATAATCGTCCGGACCAAGCCCAAGTCGACTACAGCTCGTGCCACGCGCTCCTCAAAGAGATGTCAGTAAACCGTAGGGGCCCAGATGGGCCGATGCTCGTTAGGGCCGCAGGGAATTTCTGAAAAGGAATCCCGTGGTGGAACGTAAAAGGTAACTGAAGGAACACAGGTGGGTTGTAGTAAAATTTTGATACTCCCTCTCGTTCCCTGGGTGGGGCGAGAGGGAGGAGTTATTTGATGATTTCACACCTGTACAAAAAGTACAAAAGTTCTACAAAATGCCATACCAACAAATATCTATCTATGTATATAAGCCACCCTCCCATCTTAAAGACAGCCGTGACCTATAAAACGTCTGTACAAACAACTAGCCTACAAAACAAAGTGCCGGTTAAAACAATTGATCCAGACTGTCAGATGTTTGACGTGGCCTGTGGCTCAAAGGGCAGTGGCTCGGTGACGTCATCACCCATTTCACCTCACGCTTGCCCTGCCCGGCAGACGGGGAACACAGGGTTATAGGTACACAAGGTCAACTGTTCATACAGGTGTATTTTAATCCTTATTAACTCTTCGAATGCCGTAATTAGAGACACAATAGAAAGACAATTGCTTATGTCGAACTGTGTAACATAAGACATTCAAAAGGTTAAGTTAATTCTAGGTCTTCTAGGTGGGCCGATGGTCTCGTGAGGGTTGCAGGTATCCGATAGATGAGAGACGCACAGGTCCGTTTGTTCTGGCGACATTTGGGGAGGTCTATGTCCAACAGTGGACGTCCTTGAGCTAAATTGATTATGATGAATTTGGTTCTATGTGTGTGGATAAAGTAGACATATATAATCTTTGTTCTTCCTTCCACCACCGCGTCTGTTTGATTTTTTGCGATATACTTAAAAATTACTATCTATTGGCGAAAAGAAACCTAACCTAACCTAACCTAACTTTTCTTTTAAAGAGTCCTTTAAAAGGAAAGGAAATATAATACATGCATATTTATAGAGATTTTCAAAGGTTTGTGATACCCTTATGAAACTGTAACGGGTAGCGAGATTAAAATATAAGGGAAATTGATCAAGTTTAAAACTTTAAACTTTAAGGCATTGTTTAAAAACACTAAAGAGGCCAACTAATTTGAAAAGTTCTAAAAGTAAACTCTAAGGTTAATATGTGGAATTAGTTCATAAAAGGAGAAACTAAAACCAAAACCTCTAACCGCTATAAAAAGTCGAATCAATTTAAAATATACAGTACCCATAAACTTTTAAACGCAAAGTGTTAAGCTTACTATCAAAACCAAATTAATTTCCAAAATACGCTTTCGATTCTATTTATTTTTTTGCCACTTTTTCAAGGACTATAAGCCCACAGGCTTGGTACAGTCACAAGCAATGAGATATTGATATTGTCATGTTTTCAATCTATCTATAAAACTTCTCTAAATCAAGAAATATTAAGTGAACAATAAATGGTTCTTCATTACCTAAACGTCAATTACGTAATTTAGGACCAAATGTCGTACACACATTTTTAGAATGGCAGAAGTTAGGATAGTAAGAAAATGTGACAATGTATAGAAAATTATTTTTTGTTTTATCGAAACCTGAATATAGTTTGTTCAGAATCAGTAACTGAATAGATTCCAATAGTTTTTACACCATTTTATATTTTTTCTTAAAATTATTTAAAAACCTCACAAGTTGTATACCACCGACACTAAGTACAACACAGGTCACGGAAGGTCATAGTGGGTAAGTATTAGGTGTTAGCAAAAAGCTGGGTGCAAGTGCAAAGCAACCCCTCGGTCTCCTGGATGACCCGGTGATTATGTATTTTTGATGACTTAATAACTTTTTGTTTTTTAATAATACAGTTATTTATTCATTAAACTCCAAGCGAACACCGGCGTTCGCGCACCTATTGTCTTTCTATTGTGTCTGTAATTTCCACGATTGAAAGGTTAAATTTTGTAAATAGATTCTTTACTTACATAAAAATAATATACACGTGATACTAAAACTAATGTACAAATATCTTATTGCTTGTGACTGTACACCATGACGTGACTAGTTTATATATTTGTCATAATTTTAAGGTAATTTGACCTGTCAGAATGTCACTGATTAATTTAGAATGAGACGAAATACAGTTCCGTATAATATTAATTTAGCACTACGAAACCTGATTACATTCGCTGAGTTCATTAGCCTATGTTTACCTTTTATAAAGAAAATACGCTTTATAAAGCTGAATGAATACAATTCTGATTTCATTATAGATATAATCTTCGCATTGTTTGAAATAAGGTTATTGTTACCACTTTTTATAATGTTTACACATTTATACATATGAGCAAAAAGAAATGTTGAACATTTAAAACGATTGGTCTTTTCTTAGAAACAAATATGTGAAAAACTGTCATTGTATGTAACTATATACATAGGTGATATTTACAGAGTTGTCACCATGGTTGTGCAGTTGACTGTTGTGCTGTATGTCGAAGGTTCGATTCTGAACAATTAGGCTTTTGTATGACCTACAGATAGGTTTTCCGGGTCTGGGTGTTTGGTGTACATTAGTTTATATATTTGTGGACGTATTCTACGATACAGGTGTAATTCCTTCAAGCACCTAAATCTCATACTCATGAATCACTTTTAATTTTACTTGGTTCCAAGCTGAAATTGTATTTGGACGACAAGCAATGGATAGCTTGCCGTCCGACCTTCGATTAACCGTTAGGACCAATTCCAAGTCGTTGACAGGGCCTAGTGTTCCACACGCTCATCAAAAAGAGGTCGCAAACGGTAGCAACCTAGCAAGGTAGTACTTGCTAGGTTCGCGGCGAATTTCTGAACAGAAAACCTATGGTCCCTGAACGCAAAGAGCAATTGAAGGATACAAGTGTGGTTTTGGATAGTAAAAGTCTGACACACCTTCCCGCTGCGCCTTTGAGCGAGAGAAGGCATTAGATGATTTCTCACCTCAAAAAAAGATCTGGAATTGTATTAAAGCATTTTTCTTCACGGCATAAATTTCAAGAACTCATATATTCCATTATCCAATGCCTAGTCAACAATTACAGAAATGCAATAGTTAGCTTAAGTGGCCCAGCTACGCCAAGTTAGGTCCACAAACGATGGTAACTCGGATAAGCCCGATACAGTCGAATCGATTAAAACAGTACTCGAGTTACTTCGATATGCCGATTTGAGAGGCACTAGTGCAATTAGAGAGAAATGGTCGGCTCTAGTTAGGGTAGAGGTGGGCGGGGTGTAGTTTGGGGGGGGGGCAGCCAATAGTTGTTTCGTTTATGAAGTTAAGCTTTCTGTGATCATGCACTTTCGTGTCTGTAAGTTTGTTATGTAATCGTTGTAGTTGCCAATCAGATATCTTTATAGGCCATGAGCAATTGTTCTATCAAATGGCCCAAGGCTAAGTTTTTTTTTTGGTAGGTTGAAAAATCATCTAATGACATCCCCCGCTCTTGGGCGGAGCGAGAGAGTGTATAGTAGACTAAAAACCCACTCCTGTTCGTTCGTTGCCTTTTATACCAGGGGCGGGTTTTACTTTCAGCAGCAGACCGGCCCAAGGTTAAGCGGCATAATCAGCCTTCTAATGTTCCCACTGCTGAGAATCAGCCGTCTTTATAAAGAGAGTGAGAAGGGAGAATTACCGTAATCTATCACGCGGATCTAGTGCGGGTTAAAGGATGTCAGATGTCTTCGAATGCGTTTTTGGTTTTATATAGGATACTAGCGGACCCGACAGACGTTGTCCTGTCTAACAATGATAACAAAACTTTTTTTTAATTTGATCGCAGCGCTAACTGTCGGGACAGACTAAAATTAAAATTCGAATATTATTTAAAATTTGACACTGCGATGGTAGCGCCGTCTGTCGGATCCAATGTAAAACATTCCAAAATCAACAACTACTAATAAATTAAAAATTAATTAAAAAAACATTGTCCAGCGGACAAAATTGTGAATCTAAACCATTCCCAGATCCCCTTGAACACACACAAAAAATTTCATCAAAATCGGTCCAGTCGTTTGAGAGAAGTTCAGTGACATACACACTCACAGAAGAATTATATATATAAAGATGTTAGTTTTATTTTATCACTATGTTTTCCTTTACCGTTTTGAGAGCAGTGGTGATAAAATAAATCACACAAAATGCTCCTGCCTGTAATTTGAATTATATAATAATAATCGTTTATTTGTACATAAAAAAGGTACAGAAAATAACATAAAGTAACAGTAGGTTGTACCGATCAGTCAAAATTGTTGTCGAATTCCCGAGCTCCTTCCTAAACTATATACTCCTAAAGTAACTAGGTACCTGCATCTTTGAAGTCAGAGATTTTGCGGCTTTTTTTAATATAATACAACCGTGACATTTTTAGTAGTAATATCTAGTTATATGAATCCACTCGTAAGTCGGGGTTGTTACCAATGGGCTCCTATTTGCAATGTTATGGTTAGCCGACTTACCGCTAGCCAATTCAATATGTACCATGTGACTCTTTGATCACTATCGCATATATACCACATGCCTTTGCCAATAATTCGCACGCTGTGGTAGGTACACGTTTTGATTGCCATATTAACCATAGCCAGAATGGTCAGGGACCGTCAATTTTCCACACTAGTAATTACTTTTTGCATCGTGGGTACGTTTACAAACACGTAGATTCACACACACAAGACACCCAGACAAATACCTTTAGGCCATGCAAATATTTGTTCATTACGGGAATCGAACCTGTAACACGCAGCGTATCAGCTAATCGCTCATTTATTTCGCCAACCGAGTTTCGCCAACTAAAAGTAAACAGTAACATTCAACTAGCATGTTTACTTTGTGTGGAAAGATTTCGATAATTCATTTTTTTATTCTTAATTCTTTTATTACCTCTGCAAGAGAGGACGCCTGACTTTCTGCAGTGGGCACATTAAAAAAGGCTGATTATGTTTGCTTACCATAAAAGTTACAACATATGTGAATAGTAAAGTTCTATTTTTTTTTTGTTGAATTGTTTGCGCTTGACCACTATCTCACCAGATGGAAATCTATTCACTCTTGACTTAAAGATTCCCAAATTGTAGCCATCAGAAAACACAGATTCGGGCTGAGAATTCTACCCCTTAGCTAAACGCACAATGAATGTGTTCCCAAAACGTTTTGTGCGTATAGGTAGGATGTCTACCATGAGCCGGTGGCGCAACGCCGGACGCTTGGTGGGCCGATGATGGAACGGGCTAAGTGAAATTAGGCTATGCAATTCTAATGCACACTTCCGGACATGCAACCGGTAGAAAACCGACTGGCAGGCGTCAATGCGTCTTTGAAGCCTCGACTTGACGAGTGGATCATTGCCAATGATCCCCTATATACCCATATTCATGTACAGAGGCGAGCTTAACTCAAAGTTGAGATGTCTTTCATACACCACAATCACGGCGGTAAGTCCCTTCTTTGAGGCGTGGCTGGAAAGATCTCACGGCGTCCTTACCTTCCGTATGACGCAGGTCCTCACCGGACATGGTTCGTTTGGGAGGTTCCTGCACCGGATTCGCGCGGAAGTGACGCCCGGGTGTCGCCACTGTGCGGAATGCCCGGAGGACACGGTGGAGCACACAGTCGAGGTGTACCCTGCTTGGGCGGAGCATCGCCGTGCCCTCGTGGGGGCGATCGGTGGCGGAGACCTCTCGCCCCAAGCCTTGGTTGAAGCCATGGTCCGGAGCGAGGAGGAGTGGCAGACGGCGACTTCTGCGAAGCACTAATGTTCGCAAAGGAGGTGGCCGAACGCATCAGGCACCGGCGTCCTCGCCGCCGCCGCCGGGATTCTGATCCCGATTTTCGGCCACCGTAGGCGCGGGCTTGCGGACAGTGAGCAATGGGTAGCTCGCTGTCGAGTGATAAAGAGAGATCACAACAGAGTACAGAATCAAATAAAATATCTACACCTAATTAATTATTAGCTACATACATAAAACCTTTACCTTGGCCTTTTTGATTATCTGTGGATGTTTTGCGCTTTAGTGTGTTAGAGAGTTTGTTAAATATCTTTGTGGTTGTTGCCAATCAGATATCTACTTAGGCCAGACAAAATAAATGAATCTAGATTGATAAATGGCCTATTCTTCCGGTATGCCAATGTTCTTTAAATACTGTCCATTGATCAAAGAACTGGTTGCAGCCAGAGTTTGTTTCGGTGTTTCTTCTCGGGGTAGTCAGCTAGGAAACACCGGCCTCATCTAGCATTATTTGACGACAAAAAAAAAATTGACGTGTAAAAGTGTTTTTATAAAACCTACTTGCAAAATAAAGATCATTTATCATTTATCATTTATCATTTATCATTTATCATTTATCATTTATCATTTATCATTTATCATTTATCATTTATCATTTATCATTTATCATTTATCATTTATCATTTATCATTTATCATTTATCATTTATCATTTATCATTTATCATTTATCATTTATCATTTATCATTTATCATTTATCATTTATCATTTATCATTTATCATTTATCATTTATCATTTATCATTTATCATTTATCATTTATCATTTATCATTTATCATTTATCATTTATCATTTATCATTTATCATTTATCATTTATCATTTATCATTTATCATTTATCATTTATCATTTATCATTAAAGCCTAAGTTATATTTTCATAGTACTTTTATTATACAAGATTAATAGAAGATTATGCGAAACCTGAATATAGTTTGTTCAGAATCAGTAACTGAATGGATTCCAATAGTTTTTACAACATGTTATATATTTTCCCATAAATATCTATTCAAAAAGTTCACAAGCTGGACACCACCGACATTGAGTGCAACACAGATCACGGCAGGTCATAGTAGCCATTAGGAGCCAGCAAATTGCTGAGTGCAAGTGCAAAACAACCCCTCAGTAGTTTGGATGGCCGGTGACTATGTATTTTTGCTGACATAACAAGCTTATAACTTTGTGATTTTTCATGATACAGTTATGAAATTTTGTACATAGATTCTTTACATTAAAAGACTAGATACGTGTTTAGGATTTTGCACATACTAAAACTAATAATGTACAGTTTATAATTATACATGAACATAATTATGTTGTTTGTTTCTTGGGTTAGAAAATCATCAAATAAGTTCAGTAGAGACAGAGTCACACTGTTAATAACTAAAACGCACTCGTTTTTCTTCAGTTGCCGTTTTCGTTCTGTGGCTGCGATAACACTTTCAATTCATTCCGCAAAAAATAATTATGATCAACACAAATCTTACTTTCTGATTTACTAACAATGTCTTAATATAAAAGGCTCTTACCAAGTAATATAACAACAACACAACACAGTAAACAACACACACACAGTAATACAACTTACTAAACCATTAGATTGACTAATGGTTTAATAAGTTGTACCGATTACTTAGTAAGACCTTTACCTAATATTATTTTTTTATTTACCTAATGTTTATACCATAAAAACTTTCGTCAGAGCAAATATGTTACACAGTCTTTAAATAATATTTATTTGTGCCTAACATTAATAAAGTTAATGGTGAACTTTATTTGCTACCATACTAAATAGTACCAGTTATAATTTGACGAAATTATAAAGATTTATGGCGACCGTACATTTTAACACGAACCAAGGAAACATAGTAGTAAACTACTCTTATACGTCACTAATTAATTTTAGTATGCAACGTAAAATAGAAATAACTTTAGACCCTTATTAAAGTAGACAAAGTTACAACCAATTTTGCAAGATATTAATTTCAATGTCTCTGTTCTAGGAAATGTTTTACTAAACAAATGAGTGTACAAAACAACTCTAAAGTATGCTTAACATCAATCTAATTAGGGAAGGAAAATACTAGAAAGAAGATATCGATCAATTTCATAACAGAAAACACAATTGCCAAAAATAACCCTACGCTTAAATGTCGTAGCATTTGCGTAGCACCGGCGTAGCACATAGCTACGACCGCTACGGCGCGTAGCGACTACTTAGTATAACTGCCCAATAAAATTAGTACGAGTATCTTATCGTATATTAACAGTAACTGGTAAACCATTATTTAGAGAGTTTTAAATTTACAATAATAGCGGTTTAATCCTATTTCGCCTTACCTTCGTTTCGGCGTCACGATATTTCTCTATTATCGGTTGATCTAAACGTACTTTGAACTTTTACCGACCGCAGAATGTAGCTATAAAGCAATTCTGTATTCCAAAACAGTTCCTAAACATAACGAAAATATTAAAATGACTTCGGTTATTGGGTTGGTTATGTAACATCGGTGCGGTGAGGTTTTGTTTAACTAAACCGATGGGATTTTGTACATCTTAGAACTTGATTGAAACTTATTTAAATATTACACGTTTGTATTATTTTAAAAGTAAGCTGAGGTGATTGTGGGTATACAAAAAATGGTATTTTTTGTTGCCTATTAAAATGTGAAATTTAAATATACGCAATCATGAGAAATTAAATTATTAATCTTTTAGTCAAGCTGACACAAAAACCAGGTGTCGAGTGCATTGAGTTTCACCATCAGATGAAAGAAGTATTTAATAACAGCTTAAAGAATCCAGATTTTTTATTTTGTTTTATTGTCCCCTTCCATGGCAGTTTCATCAAGATTTAAGATTTGTTTGCCATTATTCTTGAATAATCCCCATAGGCACACATTCTATGATAAAGAGTTGAGATATAACTGACTTGACATGATATGGTGTTGTGTTATGTGCACAGTGCTGGATCAGCAACGTACAGGACCTAGCAAAAGTAGCAAATAGCCCCCGCAGGGGCTGCGCTTTGTTCTAAGCCCAGTTTGGACTTAACCTGTACCATATTATGTGTAAAGTAAGGACTCGGTAACCTATTTGAAAAATAAGTTAATACCTTGCGCGCTCGGTTATTATTATTACGTAATTGCACGTTTTTCAGTAAAATCACCAAAAACACTTTTTTTGTTTTTTTTTCAGAAAAAACGAACATCGCAATTTTCAGCCGAATATTTTTTTACACCTGTGTACAAAATGACCAATAAGCGATTTTCAAGGTCATTCAAGTTGTACTACCGTTTGTACAATCAGCGCTCGAAGAAGTTTTAATTCGTCAATCATTGAGACCTCTTGGTACAATTTGCTTCAAGCCTTACCCTGGCTTTATCTGGTACTGTAAGTACGTGTGCTAGTCAATTCATCATCTCCACATACATTAGGTAACATAGGTCGCGACTCCCAAGGGAGGTGTTCCCTGTACTACAAGATTCACCAAACGTTGTTAGTTGTTACGTGTTAATTACAAGTTTAGATGGTTTACACTATTAAACTTGCTCAAATTGTGCTTGTTTTAGGGTGGGTCACAAAACTGATAAGTACAATGTCGTTAAAAACATATCCGTCGTAATTTTTTTTATCTGAAAAGTACGGAATCAATAGAAAAATTGTATAAGTAATTTTATAGTATAAGTGAAAATTAGAGATAGTCAATTTTGTAACCCTATAAATATTTGCAAGTGTATCGTGTCGTGTTAGCGACTGGATACTCCATCTCGTTTAGCTCTTCAAACCCCATAGGTGACAGAAGAGCTGACAAGATGGAGTATTTGGTCGTTGATGTACGACCTTGGCGGACTAATTGTGAGAATATTGGTCGGATATTTCCGAAGTAGTAGTTTAATTAGGCGGTTAAAATGTTAAATCGTTGCTAAGAGACAGTATACCCTGCGGGACCCTGATTCAAGTCAAGGTTTGGAGCGAGAGGGAATGGCTTCACAGACTAAAAACACAGTTGGCTTCTCCCTCTCCACCCTAGAACAGGAGAATCCATTGGATGATTTCCTACCACGAAAAAGAGGGTATAAAACCAAGGATATTTTAAAACCTGCTAACTATTCTGATGTTTTAAATAATAATAACCCACAATAATTTAAATCTGGAATGTTTGTGACGCTTTTATGAGCATTTGTATGTGTGACATAATTCATAGACTTTGTGTATGTTTGAAAGTTGACCTTGCGTAATAATGCGTGTTTTGATATAACTTGGAAAAAGGCTAAGCTAGCTGCGGCTCGGTGAGTTACTCATTTTAAATTAGTTACCAAAAAACAACATAACATTCTGAAACACAATGGGATATTCACTGTACGTCAGGAATAGAATTCCTTGTCTATGTTTCCTGATGGCTACAACCTAGAGATCCTAAAGTTTAGAGTGAATAGGTTACTTCTAAGCAATAGGCAAGCGTGCGCCTTTGTCGTCCACATTGCCGCTTTCCATCAGGTGAGACAGTGATCAAGGGCAAGCCTTTCAAAAATAAAAAAGAAGGTATATTATCAACTTCCGGCCTTCCGGTAACTGTCCGGACCAAGCCCAAGTTGTCGACAGCGCGCGCTGTTCCCGCGCGCCTCAAGGAGTTGTCAGCAACAGCAAGGGCCCAGCCGGGTCGAAGCCTACTGGGGCCAGGGTTATCCGAAAGGGCGCTCGAGCCCCGGTATGAAGGCTTGAAGGGACGGGATGGGTTTTTTAGTCAGTAAGAGTCTGACAATATCTCCCGCCCCACCCAAGAGCGGGGGTTGTCATAAGATGATTTTTGCAATCGAAAAAAAAAAGTCTAGTCCAATTTTACTTGCAGCCAGTGCAACATGCTTGAAACTTCCCATAAAACGCCATACCTATATACATTAACTATTTACAAAACCAGCCAATCGCCAATACATCACGCCACGCCACGCAAATGTGAGCCATCTCGTACTACAAGATATACCGAATGCCTTCCAAGCCCGTCATTAATTTAGATTGGCGGCGCACTTCGATTGTTTATTCCATTAAACTTATATCGTTGTTGGAAAACCCAAGCGGTTTTCCCTCCAGCGAAGTTCGCGGTGCGCGAGCGACGGACACAGTGTTTGAACTAACCTCAGCCGACCTTTTAGGTAAATACTGTTGGAACTGATTTAAGTTTTAGGTAATTGTAAATAAGGTGTGTTGTTCGAAATTAATTTTGCTGGAAAATTCTAGAATTTTCAACTACTCATAATTCGGGTCATACAGGCGTGTTATGGTTTGTGTTCCATTATATATATCTTTTGTAGATCAGTGTTGCCTGTATCATCATTAGAGCGAATAAACAAGTAGGAAGTTCTAATTTTAATGTATTTAAAATCTAAATTATTTAGCAAAAATTTAGCTACCATTTTTCTGCACCTATAAAGGATTTTGCTAATCAGTTGCTTCCTATAAGATTTCTATGAATTCGACTAATATTTTAGAAGATCTCAGTAGGGTAGATACCTGTTAGGGCTACGGAAATGTTCGAAACAGTTACCGCAGCCCTGGAATGCAAAAGGCAACGGAAAGAACACTGTTGAGTTTTAGTCAGTAAAAGACTGTTTAAATGTCCTTTCGCCCTACCTTAGTAGTACCGCTGCAGAAGTCATTTTAGGTACTTATATTAAAAAAAAATTGCTCGCGACTTAACTCGTAAGTTTTTATTTTAAATCACAAGTAAATTCTTTTCTAAAATTAAAAACCGTAAAATAATACTAAAAAGATCGAGAAACTTACAGTATACAGAAAACAAACTAAACAGCTGATTAATTATCAGCTGTTATTAAAACTCTTTGGGAAATGAGGTCAGGGACTCATCGTACTGCGGGTGATGCATTGGCACTGACTTAACTAATCGTATGCATCGGTACGGTTTAAACCATGGTTTAAATACAGGGTGTTTTATAACTGCACGGTTTTAATGGTGGCAGGATATTTTATGGTCTTTAGTTATGGGTTTTTAATGGCTAAGTATAGGTGTAAGACGTGGGTGGTTTGTTTATGGTTGGTTATTATTAATCTCGATCGTAAAATACACAGATGTATATATTTCCAATTAAAAATAATTCATTCAAAAGATTAGGTTAGGATTTAACTAAGAACTCGAAGTGTTAAAATTACAATTTATAGTTATGAAAAACAATTCTAGAATATAAATTGTAATATTTTTATGACATGTTTTTATGCAATTTATTTGATAGTTGATCTACATGGACACTTATAAAACGTAACCGTTAAAAGCTAGTGCATGGTTCCAATTGCTCTTTTCCTATGGAGAAAAACTGGTACGAACTTCTACGGCTAGGTACTCTATTAAAAAATTGATTGATTTTACAGTATTAGTTTCTTTATTACAATATTTTTTTATTTTAAGCTAGACTTGCATATATGACCATATACATACATTGACATATACGAGTATGTTTATACGTATTACACCTTTATGGACAATTATATTACAATTTTTCCTAAATTACACAAATTAATTTTAAATATACAGTACAGGTAACAGGCTTCAGCCTAGCCAGCTGGGCTTTTGCAGAAATATACAAACTTTATTACTGTTTCTTTTTTACCAGACTGCGCGATAATAAAGACTGGATTATATTTTACACTCGTAGGTATATCCTACAAATTGAAAGGGAATCGTTTGTCTTAATATGATCATGTGAAAAGGTAGAATGACACGCATATTACTAAAAAAGTAATGAGTATGCGTGGATGGATAAAGAGGGAGAAGAAGGCTAAAAAAAGATAGATGTATGGATTATGTGAATAGTGGTCTGATAGAAAAGGGGGTCAATGCTAGCATGGTAATTGAGAGGATAAAATTAAAGAAAAAAACATGTTGTGTCGATCCCGAATACCCAAGTAGGTAGGTAGTTGGCAGGAAGATGATGATGGTATATCATACGATACACTCTCCGACTGCATATTCTGTATATAGGTTTAGTCTTTTTTACCAATCAATGGTATGGATTTTCTGCATTAAGTCCATTTATGTACCACTACAGTACATGTAGTTTGAATAAATATATTTGCAACGTTGACATTTTTTTACTCCATTATTTCTTTTAACCTGATAAAGGTTGCAGGAATCCGATGGATGCGAGACGTAGAGGACCGTTTATTGTAGCGACACTTTTTTATGGTTGGAAAAATAAAAAGCGGCACTTGAAGAAGGTCTAGCAGTTTTTTTAGTAAAACAGTAGTTACAACAAAAAAAATATTACATTTTTACTCGAACAAACCCACAACATGAAGTTGAAGTTGGTTTCGTAGTACCAACACTTAATTTGCATAAATCATGTACACTAAATTATTAGTAATCGAAAATTGATTTCCATTGGCAAGTTAATTTATTTAAATTGCATCCTCACGTCGGTTGAAAATGTTAGAAACTAATGGTTGCTCAGTTGTAATTAATATACCAAATGGACGCTCGGTATAATTACATGCGTCGAGTTTGTAATTAATTAAATATTAGGACCCTGTGGATTATTTTGCTAACCGATGTTTTGTGTTCGCGAAATGAGTGTGTAATGTCGTGTTTGGAGAATGTTTTGTTTTGAGCTAATATTTTAATTTCATATTTTGTTTGAGAGTTTACATTTTATCTATCAAATATTTAAAGACTATTCGACTACTGTAAATAAAAATACACGAATTACATTGTTTACCTATTTAAATGATGTTTACAAAATAATAGTATTGGTGAAATAATTGAACTATTTGGAGATATTTAGTTTATGTTTTAAGGTATATATTGTCAGAAATTATGTTTGCACTAGTTATGTCAGCAAGTATGTATTACCAAAACTAGTGTTATGTTTTATATACTAGTTTTATATACTATTCTACTGTATCAAACGCTGAATAAAGTTGACAAATAGTATAAATATATAAATCATTTAATTTATTTTTAGTCTGTTACAACTTGTGTTCCATTGATTGGAAATAAATCGATTTTGTAATTAAATGATTACCTATATAGTCACGTGTCTGATAAATCTACATTGATCACTTTTCAAAATACTGTAGCGGGGTGCTGTACACAAGAACTCACATAGAAAACTTTATCTTTTTGATTTCATTGAGTAGTACTTATGTATATCTAAACTCTTTTTCACTTCTTGCGAAAATAAGCAGTATACTTTTTTTTTTTAACCTATAAAAAGTCTCAAAATGCTGTCTGAATTAATTTAGCAAAGAAGTGAAATAGAAGTCCCGTTTGATTGCACTAGACTTTATATACTTTTCAACTAAACACACATAGATTTCTTTTTTGTGCACACTACACAATGCCAGTCACGTCACCGTCAATTCACCGGTCAGGTCCGTCAAAAAATCTAGATTTTCGGAGCGGCTCCATGCGACTGGCTCGTCGCACGTACAATCCGAACGTTGACAGGACAGCTGGTCTAAAAATCTGTTCCAAGGAAATTCAATTGGAGTGAGCATCAAGTGAATTGATATTGGATGAATAAATTGAAAGCTTACTTAATGTTAGCTTCAACAAATTAAGCAAACAATACAGTTCGGCGTTTTGACGGTGAAGTGACAGATTTGTGTGTTCGAACGTTAATAGTAGCATGTCCTTGCGATGTTGTAGGTGTCGGTGAGTAGCCCGGATGCGGCGGCGACGCGCGCGCATGGCCCCGCCCCCTGTAGCCATGCGGCGCGCTAGCTGAACGCCGGCGCCGGCGGTGCATGTACGCGGCGGCGGGCGGCGCCTCGCTCGCGGGCCGTAAGGTAACTATTATCCCTTTTTAATTTAGTAGTAAGTTGTAAATATAAAGAATTTGATTTTTATTGACTGACCGTCAAGACCGAAGTATGCTTGCTTCCTACGGCTAAGCGGCTAGATGCATGATGCATAATACCGTAGGAAGTGGCGATACTTGAGGGAGGCCTATATCCAGCAGTGGATATCTTTTGGCTGATATGATTATGTTGATTAATGACAATCTTAGCCGTAAAATCTTCCATATGAAGTATCTCAACTGGGTGTACAAGGTATATTAGGTCTTTTGCTAGGCTATATGAAATGATACAATGGATTTATTAGAGGTAAATAACTGGATGGATTATGAGTCTTGAAAGACGAACGATGAACTGGTCTAAAGATCAAATAGAGGCAACGGTGAATAAACTATACCTCCTCTTTTTCCATTTGTGATTTCCAAATGTTCGACTTTGGAATCTGACACCACTGACTTTAGACCAGTATTTATTATTATTCCATCTTTCAAATTTCTCAGAACCCTGAGGTCGCGGGCCTTTACAAAGCGTTCGAAGGGCCAATGCCAATTCGTACAAACCACTTAAATGCTTTTTATAAAATGAGGTTCTAACCAATAATTATCCTTGTATGCGCTATGCTAGTGCACTTGAAGACAACCCCAGATTTGTGGGAAACTATTGAAAGATATGGAAAACAACATATTAGACAGTAATTTTGGGAGCATTAAGTGTTACTTCGAACTATGTGAAGAACATTATACGACATTATAACACAATATTACGACATTATTATTATGATTATGATAAAACATTATTTTTCGTTATTTTAAATTATTCGAAATCTGAATATAATTTGCTCAGAATCAGTAACTGAATGATTCCTATGGTTTTTATACCTTGTTATAGTTTTTCCGAATAATGTTGAAAAAATTCACAAGTTGGACACTACAGACACGGTCATAGCGAGTATTAGGTGCCAGCAAACATCTGGGTGCAAGTGCAAAACCACTCCTCAGTCGCCTGGATGGCCCGGTGACTATGTAGTTTTGCTGACATAACAAGCTTATAACTTTTTGATTTTTCATCATTAAGTTATGAAATTTTGTACATAGATTCTTTACATAAAAATACTAGATATGTGTTTCGCGTTTCACGTATACTAAAATTAATGTTCTGTAGCTCTATGTGAACAAAAAAATCGGCAATAAGCAGTGACTTGCAAATTTAATGAATGGGCCCCCGAAATACAGTTGCTAGCATGTAGTGTGACATAGCAACAAGGGGCAATATATCCTGAGGTGCTTAAAAGTGAAGAGGTATCACGGCTATCAGGATAATCACAAAAGTATGGTGAATATCCCTACCAGCATCTTATGGGATTATAGATCCTTCTCCCGAGCACGTTTGTTCTTGCGAATCTATACTCAATCGAGCCAAAAAAGACAAGAGAGCATTGAGAGCCCTGTTCCTCATCAGTGTGCTTGGACAGCCAATAAAGGCAAGCCGGAGATGAGAAACATGAATCCTTTCGGGAGACTAAGTACTAGGGGTCGCTACAGGCCAAGAGATAGGTACAGAAGAGATACATAAGTCCAATTGCTAGTGAAAACTTTATCTACAAGTTTATAACTTAAGCTACGCAACAAACATGTACAATAAAACAGAGCGACACATTATGATCGTTAGGGTTACCCATTGAAGAAACACATGTGGGTTTTAGTCAGTAAAAGTCTGACACTCTCTATCGCTCTGCCCAGAGCGGGAGAAGTTTTACTTCCAAAAAAAAGGCTGGCCTTGTTTCTCCAAAATATTTAGAAAATGTTTCGAGGCAGCCCCGACAGTAAATTGAAAGCATTTTCATACTGCAAACATAAGAAGTCTGGCGGTTTAAGTGTATAGTTGACCCATAAAAAATGGCTGCCCGAGAAACATTTTGACAGTGCTCTTTATAGTTTACAGTCCGATTTTTTACTGGTGTTATTTTAGCTTTTTACTACAGTGGGCACACTATGCGCCAACATGTTACACTTAGTAGCTAGGACCTGCTCCATTCGCGTTCTATAACCTAACTTTTCATTTTCCCTGCGCAGGCGCGCCAGCACAGCCGCCAGCCCGCGCCGCAGAGCCCGGGGCCGCACAGCCCCCTCCACCCCGCGCCTTCCGGCGTCCGCGCATACTCGTGCCAGCACTGGGAGTCCCGCCTCGCCGCGCCGCCGTCCCGAGTCAACCCGCCCCACCCCGACAACCCGCCATCGCCATGCGAACTCATCGAGGTATACAGCTATAGTGTGTTTTGTTTTACATGTCCTTTTTGATAAACAAATATGGCGGACTGACATTTCGATGCAATGTTTAATGCCATTATCGTCTCCGACAAAAACAATACATTCAATCATTTTGGTACATGATTGATGCAAAAAATCATGATTTTCGTGCCACATTTATTTATCAAATAGGACATAGTAAGAAAATACACTGTACAGTACTCACCATTGCAAAACATCGGGCCCGAGACAGCAATGATCGGAACAAATCGATGACAAATTATATGCCAATGACTACAAGCAATTTTCCATAAATAGCTTTGACTTAAGTTGAGGTGTTTACATCATAGGGCATTGTTAGCTGTTTTGAAGTCAATTGCAACACAAATTGATTGTTAACTTGTAAATGGGAATAAAGACAGTTTCAATGTTTGTGTTACTTTTACGTCGGTATGTCTCTCTCGTATCCAATGTTTATCAAGCCCTGGCGAGTACTGTAGCAACATAAGTGTTACATGTAATAGCGTAAGCATGGTATCTCAACTATATGTGTTGTGTATGTACAGAGGCCCTTTGAGCCTCGCATCTATGCTCTAGAGGTAACATTCGTAGCTGCGCTGCTATTTAGGTATGTATTCAATGTTTACTGTATACTATAGCTAGTTTATGTAAGCATGTATAATGAGACAATGCAACGAACGGAAAACGTCACCTTTATGTTGGTATAAGTGTCCTTAATTGGCCTCTCGATGATAAATGTAGTGTTCAGTTTGTGTTAGAGACGGTGTAACATGTGTTACTGTGAAGTGTTATTGAGTGCAGTGATCAAAGTGGGCCGGCCATGAAACTGCGACACCCAGTGGACACTAGCGTCCGATGGCAGGTGTCGAAGAACCAGAGACTGCGGCTCGACGTGCGAAACGAAACATGAGCGACAAGAGTGATAAACACTCGAACTAAACAACACTTAACGCCAAATTGCGCTTGCTTCCATAACGTATTCCCTTCTCACATATCGTAAATCTAAGATCGACCACTTTACTTATATTAATAAAATTAGATATAAATTAAAAATAGTTTCGCGCCTTTCTTGTGCCTATCTCAATCCAATTCTAAAGCATTCTATATAGTGAGATTTAATTGAAAGTAATTAATTCTGTGATGGGACTAATCTAAGGGTGATATCGACGTTTGATGTGTAAATAGTCTTTGTATCTCTTTATCGCTAGTTAGGGGTAGTGTAGACGCGCTAGAAGTAGTTCTTCGCTGTAAAAAATAAGACTTAAAAGTGTGTCGATCCGCGGTAAACTTGATAACTGTATAAGTGACTGGGACTAAGGAGACAAAGTGCGCGTTGTGGATAGCTGCAAAGCTATCGGGGGCCACTGGCTGAGTTTTGTGCCAGAGCTCTCCAAAGGCCACAAACCTGGCAAGTATGCAGGCAGCTCTTATGCTAAGAAGCAAATCGCGGGAGAGAAGAAAACAGCGTTTAAAAAGAGGGATAAAGCACGACCTGCCCAGCAACTTGGCTACCAAGCTGATCGCGCCGTTCCCGAGATACCCTCCAGCTTCATGGGTATGTCTTAAGATTTTTTTATTTTGATGGTGTGTGTGGTTGCATGCTGAATGGTAGTTATGGCCGTATAATGCATAAAATAATCTCGTTGTTATTGTATGATAGTGTCTTCTAATTTACTTAATGTATTTTTTTATTAAAAATCCTCTAAAACCGTGAAACAACACGTGTGTTGCACGTTTTTGGAGAACAAAAATCATACTTAGTTTCAGGAAGTTGGGAGTACTATCGAATTTTGTTAATAGTGTATGTAAAACGAGGTAAATAACAAGACTACAGCGTGAAAGTTACGTGTTCCATATCGCTTAATGAAGTGATGGTAAATGTTCCGTGGTAGGTGATTCGGTTATAACTAATTGGTTACAGTAACTGGATTTTATTGGAGTTTTAGTTTGCCGATGTAATTGGCTGACTTATGTGTGACGTTTTTGAAATTGGAATGAATCGAAAATATTTCCAAAACATTCTTTTATTTACGGCTGATTTTTTAATAACTAGGGGTGAATTGCACCATTTAACTATAACGATAACCAAACCATAACCAGCCGTGAAACGGCCTCCTATTGGTCAATTCGACGATTTGACAACTGTTAACGGCTTTGTTATCGTATAGTTCACCCTAGATATATTTAACTCAGGAATAAAACTGTCAGTTTGACAGCTTTTGTATAGAAAATATGTCAAACAGCTATATTTATTCCTTAGATAACAGTTATCAGACTTAACAATTAGTTCATATATTAAATTAAAATAACAGTTATAAGCTCACAGGAAACGTTTATATCTCAAAATTAAACATACCTTATTCATAAGTTTATTCCAACTGTACCAACGAAAATAATATCAACCTTCATTTCCACAAAACTTTCCAAAATTCACAAACCAATTATTCCTTTTCCCGGAACGAAATGTCATTCGTGGCTTCCCGGTTCAAGCTTATTTTAATTAAGGTGCAATGTTCTGTTTATTTTATCTCATATAACCGTACATGACAAACAGCAAAACATAATTAAGGTGGTCATTCACCGGGAGCATTCGCTTGGAATGTTACAAAAAGATTAGATTTTGAGCATTATCTCAGCTGTTACATTATACGCACATGCTTTGGTGACGTACTACTGACTACCTTTAGATTTTTTTTTTGGGAATGCGTGTCTACTCAGTGAGACAGTGGTTTGAGGTGATTGGGATGTTTTTCCACCGCTACTTGAAGTGATATGATATGGCTTATATAGCTCTTGTGGAGTGTCTTACGGGAGAGTACAGTGAACCTGTCTCTCAAAGTAAAATCCCATGTAGGCAAATTGATTAAGTGCGGTTTCTGACTATTAATTTCTGGCTCTCTGACACTCTGATGGCTTCCTTATGAAACCGAATGACTCCTCAACAAGGCCTATGAAAAACTTGTCATAAATGTTTCTACGATCCTCTATTGTATTTATATGGAACAGGTTATTACGTTAAACACTATAAATTTCCATGTCCTGGGTTCGTTTTGCGTTACCGGTTAATGCGTGATTTAGATTTTATTAGTCACAAAAGACGTTGTCAACAACTTTCCAATTTTACCAAGCACTGATGACACTAACGGCTCATGGACTTGGTTAAGGTTCACTGATCGAGTTCAGTTTAATTGCTGAAAGACTACAGAAAAAATATTAAACAAGCCCGAATACTTACTTTAAACAATAGGTCCAATTACGATAAATCTCTATAGGTATGTACCGGTAAAACCCTTACATTTATCATCTAGTTATGGTAAAATTCCGAAAAGTTTTGTTGTCTAAGTATCATATCACAATCAACCTTATAATGTTCTCCCTGCTGGAACTCTAGCCTACTCTCTAGGAGAGGGAATGGGTCGTAATCCACCACGCGGGCCCAGTGAAGGCTGGTGGATGTTACATGTCTTCGGATTTTTTATTCTAGGACAAGCCTTTTACCTTAAGATATTTTCCTTCACCGTCTTATGATCTTTAGTAATGAAATAAATTGTACAAAGTCGTTTGGGAGGGTTTGAATCCGCGACCTACAACTTGTAAGTCGTGTCCGTTACCACTGGGTCGTCACTGCTTTACATTATCTAAATGTCTTTAGCTAATAGGGCAGCGCTTAATGAACTGCTCTCGTTAATAACTGCAGGTATGTTAAGTAGGTCAAACGATTTCTAAACTTGTACGTAGATTAAACACGAAACTTTTTTATACACCTTCGTTTTTATAACAAAAAGTTTTCCAGATGTTCCGGTTCAAAACTCTCATTACTTACAGTATTTGTGTGAACATAATTCTGTAAGACTACTTACGAAATAAACCTTTTTGAATTCTTTTATAATGAAAAATATATGTAATGTGGTTATTGTCGTTCGTTCATTATGGTTGTCGTCGAAGGCGCGCACTGTTCCACGAGCACTTCAAGGAGTCAGCTATCGTAGGGGCCCAGCAGGGTCGAAGCCTACTGGGTCCATGGGTGATGCGAAAAAGATCCCCGGGGCCTTGGAACCATAGCAAAGAAGTAACAGGAGTGGGTTTTTAGTCTAGAAAAGTCTGACACGCCCGCTCTGCCGCTCCGCCCAAGAGCCCCCGCTCATGTCATTAAAAGATTTTCCCACATAAAAAAATGGTTGTTATTTGAAAACCATTGGATGAATTTCATCTTGATACAGCAAAAGAAAATTGAATAAATTAATAGGAAATTGAAATGATTGTGTAGAGAAAGTGGTTACGTTTTGAATCAACTGAATTTATAAATGTGAATGAATAAATAACCGAGTGTATTTTTCAATCAAATTCTTTTACAGATCTCTCTCAGAATACCGTTCATAATCGATAGAATTTATAGAATTAGAATATTTTTGGTATCACACAATAATATGCCGATATTATTTGGATTACTTTTGTTGATAGGCTCACACTTAAACACTATCTCACTTGATGGCAAACGATGAGGTGGTCCACGGTAGTCGGTGTTGAAAGACCTCTAGATTGTAGTTTATTTATAGCCTAGACTGGCATTATTATATTCAGTCTTCGCAATTTTGTATGGATAACAACATGAAATAAATCTTTACCCGTTCGCTGGCTTAGAATGCATTAGTTTTTCTCGTGTTTCTCAACTTCGGAGTTCAGTATTCTGTTTTTTAGTGATTTAGATTGACCCCGACACGTCCTTTAAGATAACACCACCGCAGAATTCAGGATTTTGCAAATTTCGTAAGTTTGGAGATCAATGGATTCGTTACCCAAAAACAATTCTTCTATTTCTTCCTCTCTTGTTCCATATTATTTGTGGTCAGTGCAATACGTTACCCATTTACCCAAATCATTTGTTGATAGAAATTAAATCGTTTTTTAATTCACGTCGAAACTTTAGAATACAATTAATGAATGTTAATACTGTGGTTACGGTCTTATAAAACAGCCAAAATAAAATTGCAACACTTTGACTGAAAATGGATATATGGATGGAATGGAATAGCAGCGAAAATTTTGTTTCGAACCAAAATGATGAAAAAAAAGTTGCACAATAATTGGACTTCTGTACAAAAGCACCTTTTCTCAAAACCTAGTAAAGTGTAAATAAATATTCAGCTACATCGATATGCTTTTTACTATGAAAACCAAGACGTTTCATCTCTATGTAAATCTAATTTTTAAGACCATTCTGATCACAAAAGACATATAAATCATGAAAATAATATACTTAAGTAAAAATTACATAAGCACCAATTCATAAAAAATCTGAAGAAAGTACATGAAAAACCAATTCCTACACAATATAATTATATTTGACAGTATATTCAAATTTCTCGGCTTACTATGATAAAACACATAGATTTAGAGCGGGCAGACTATAAAAATGACGGATGGTTGGCCACTTAGTATGTACGGCGCGTGGCTGGGCCATTTATCAAGCGTTGTCCGGCCCCCCCGTGTTTGAAGCCCGTTCCGAGCCAGTTCCAAGCCTATTCCCAGCTTTGTTTCATCGCTGGGTGTTCCAGGTGTGTTCTAAGCTTTGTTTCATAGCTCGCGACTCGCAGCTGGGACACAATACAAATAATTGTGCCTGACTACTCGCTGTTGTACTCTTTGTATGTGACGTCCCACTTGCAGGCTTCTGAAGTTATAAGGTATAAAGTTTGTTTTGTGATTCTAAAGCAGCAATGTGTACAGTACTCTCGTCTTTAAGTTGTGTGAGAACAGTTTTTTGTCTCTAATGTAACTTTATGTTCAAGCAGCTCTCTGTTTTTGAGTTGATTTGTTTTACTATATTTCGTTTATGAACGTAGACTATATAGTTTTAAAATATCTACACAACGTATTTATAATATAATAATAATAATAATATTCCACAACTACCACACAACGCCGTCTAGTCCCAAGCTAAGCAGAGCTTGTGTTATGGGTACTAGACAACTGATAAACATACTTATATATTTCTAAATACATACATATTCTAGATAAATTACACCCAGAAACAGAACAAATGATCAGAACAGATGATGATATTTAAATTAGCCCACAGTCTGGCTGTTTGGTAACCGTCCGAATCGAGCCCGAGTTGCTGTCAGCGGACATTATACCACGTGGGCCTCAAAGGAATGGCAGCAAAACCGTAGGAGCCCAACAGGGCCGAAACCTACTGGGGTTATGGGTTAGCTTCCAAAAGATAAACCCGGAGTCGGGCAAAGAAAGGTTTATAGGGTTAGTTTTAGTTACTCTGACACGCCCTCCCACTCTGCTCTAGGGTAAGAGAAATCATTGGAATAATTCCCTCTTTAAAAATAGGTAATTAAACAAGTTGTAATTCTGGCCTAAAATCATATTTTTGAAACACACAAAGAACACACAATTCTTTCTAATAAATCAGAATTCTTTCCCCGAAACACAGAGCATCCAATATTTACACTAAGAACACATCGACATCGTATTTCAAATAAAACAAATAAACACTGCAATAAAGTTGGAGACTGTATTTGGTGCAGCAGTCGCTCCGAGATAAATAATGGCTTTCTCTGAACCGGAGTCCGGGAGTTGACACCATTCTGAGCGAACGCACATAATTATGTAGGTAAGTAGGAACCTAGATATATGTATGCATAGATATACAGTAGGTCTGTATAGTTGTCTGTGAAGGAAGGACGTGCACTCCGTTGCATATTCCATCACGCGAAATGAGGGCAAGTAATTAGTGAGAGTAGATTCTCAGAAAAGTAAATTTAATAATCTCTCTTCTCCACTTCTTGGCATGAAATTCACAGCAAATCTTTAAACAGTCTGTAAGAACCCTGGTTGAAACAGTTGTCCAAAGTTTTGTGGAATTATTGTCCGTTGTTAATGTGTCTAACTATCTACTGGTATCGTGGGCTTTCATGTGACCTTCAGTTTCGACTTCACTGTGCCTGGTTTCAAATGGTACCCCTTAACTAGATATCTCGTAAAAACAACGCTTACAATTTTGGCTACATACTTTGAATACAAAACACTGGAAATATTGTAGCAATTTACCACATGGAAATACTTATTTAAGGCTTTATAAGAATACCTATAAGGTTATCCTCTGAAAGAAACTCCACGTAAAGATAAAAACTCTTTAAACATGCGCATTATACCGTAATTACATCATTTCCCCGAGCGACACCCCTTAAATACATGTACTATGAAAAATCATTCAGTTTGCGTCGAGTTTATAAAGCGAGCGAGTGCTGTCAGGGCCCATTCAGCTATCACGAGGAAGCTATTATCGCTCTCGGCCCCACGAGCGCTCCTTCCAACACCATCAAACAACACCTGTATTTTAAAACACGCCTTAATACTCTACCAATACGGTACAAACTGCGGTGCACTCAATATTGATGGGCGTCGATGATAAAGTCGGCTTGTGTTAGGCACGAATGATGCGGCAGAAGTTTTACTTACTCGCTGACTTATTTACTGTGGAATATTTTTTGCTGAGGAAATGACAGAATTATTTTTTGAACAAGAGAGACACATTTCATTTTTGCTTTTTACGTTTTTGGTATTTTTAAGAGATAGATTTTTTTTATGTCTGATGTAATAAGATGCTTTTAGATGGACTGAGTAGACTTGACTCTTCGTTTGCGTCTTGTAGTCTTTGAATGTGAAAGGTTACTTTTCCAATTTGCACTTGGTTTTTACTCTAAAATATGAAGGAACAAGTTTTAGAGTTTGTAATGAAAACTGCCTTGAGAAAACTTAAGACTGAAGCATACCGGTTTACTGAACTAATTAATCTAGAAAACTAACATGTTTGGAGTATGACGAGAATATTAAAAAGAAGTCGATATGAACGCTTTCAGCCCACTGACTCTTAGCGCTGTAGTCACAGCAAAAACTTTTTTGTGGTGAAGCAACACTTCTAGAGAATTCATGCAACTGAAAGTTCGGCGTGTTCCTGACGTACAATGAAAGATAAGTTTGGAAGAAAACATAAGAACCACCTAAATTTTGTGTTAGGATCGCGGGGAATTTATGAAAATGAAGCCATAGAGCGCAAAGGGCAATTTAAGGTAGATGGGTTTTAGTCAACAGAATTTGACACTTTTCACTCCATTCTCGTGCGGGAAAAGTCATAAGATGAATTCCCAAATCCAAAAAAAAAAAAATACTCACCGATTATACAATGACACAATAATGTCACGACGTTCATTCAATGAATGATCATGATGAGGATACGTTGGTATACACTGGTTCTACAGGATCCATGGCTGTGTGTTTTTAACTCGTTATATTTTGCACAACAATCCTTAAAACCGTGAGTGAGCACTCAACAATGTTTCTTTTTCTTCCATCCCCTAAAAAGGTTTTAAAAGGTATGAAAGAACACATGATGGAATTTTGACATTTTTGGTTTTATACTACTTGTTTTATTTAAAAGTAGCTTTTGCCCGCGGCTTCACCCGGCCCAGCTGGGTCGAAGCCTACTGGGATCAGGGTTAGTTTTGAAAGATAGCTCGAGCCCCGGTATGAAGGCTTGAAGGAACGGCGTGGGTTTTTAGTCAGTAAGAGTCTGACACTATCTCCCGCTCCGCCCAAGAGCGGGGGTTGTTATAGATGATTTTTCTGCCAAAAATCGCTCAGGAATAAAGCAGCTTTCTATCAGTGTTAAATTTTAAATCAATCGAACTAGTACTTTCAGAGATTACCTCCTAAATATAAAACATAAAAACAAAAATAAAACAAACTACCTCTTGATAATATTAGTAAAGATGGACAGATTTATTTTTCTTTCCAGTTGGGTGAATCATCCAATGATTTCTCCCGCTCTATTGCGGAAGCGGAAACTGATTAAAGATTTTCCCAAAAATTCAAAATTCAAAAGTTTTTTTTCACATAGACCTACATGGGCACTTATAAAACGTCAAAAGCTAGTGCATATAAAATGTTTTCTATGTCCGTCTCCTAAGCTATCTCCCTACCAATTTTCAGCCAAATCGGTTCTGTCGTTCTTTAGTTATAAATAGTGTAACTAACACGTCTTTCTTTTATATATATAGCTTGCGGAATTTACGTCGCATTATATAATTTTTGACAGCCATTTAATTTTTTTAATAAAAAGTTCTATTATCGTAATGTTTTCACAAGCCACAACGTCCTACTAACAGCGGAAAAACGCAATTTTTCCGAGAAGCCCGCACAAAGCTAATTAAATTACGGAAAATGCAATTGGTGTCGGAAAATGAAAATGTTTTCATAGCACTTAGTAAGGGAAGCTTTGTTGACGACAATTATTATTTATGCAGCCGTTTATAGTCAATTTGTTTACCGTCGTTTTTGTCCCCTTATCTTTAGTGATAAGGAAAAGTACAGTATGTTATAGCTTTTGTGTGAGTGTGTGTGATGAACTGTATTGAGGACAAGCTCTTTACGTTTCAAGGTGTGGCTTAGAATTTGGCAAGTGTAGAGGTCACTCGAATTGAAATGCACATTTTAAGTAATTTTGGTTAAGGTTCATTTACCATGATAAAATATGCACTGAATATTATTTTGTTTGCATTTGCGGGATTATTCGATAGTCACCGTGACCCTGGAACCCAGAATGGAAATATTTGATGATTTTTCACAAGAAAATTTTGACACTGACTGAAGGACTGGAAATATTTGCCTGCTGCGGTATTCCCGTCCGATTATAATTTAGGTGCCTTCAAGCTAGCAAGCTAGAGTGAATAGGCTCTTTATAAACTAGTGCGTTTCACTATCAACTACGTCACAACTTACCAGGTGAGATCGCAATCAAGTACCTACTAGTTTAAATAATTACAAAAAAATACACCATCTATTTACTATATGTAAAAGGAGAAACTGATTAACTGACATATCAACGCACAATCGGAACTACTGGAACTAGAAACCTGCTATTTTGAACAAAGCTTCATTAAGAGAGGTTTTTCCAAAATTCTCCCCCTAAAGGGATAAGAGGTATGAATAAGGGTACAAAGTTTGTATGGGAAATTCAACTTTAACGTGGGCAAACTCGATGGCAGAAATAAGTTACTAAATAAGAGACCCAATCTCCTACCTTAGTTCATCCCTCTGAACACACTATAACTGTCAACCAATACGATTCATTTCAGTGTACATGGGTAAAGTGGCGGTATTATAGCGTAAAGTGGTGGTGTAATTGAGTGTAATAGAGCAATTATGGTGAGGTATCGCTTAAGCAACCATTTTGTTTGCTTGGTGTTAACATACGGGAAGTGCTGTCTATGTAATGGTTTTAAATGTATGTGTTTATGTGACTAGCTCTTTAAACCTCTTGTTACTGAAGCATGTTGAATTTAATTCGTTGTCACCTTTTAGGGAAATTGATTTGATTGGAATTTGTTTTTTAAGGAGTCAATCAAAGTACGAACATGTACAGTGCAACCGCACATAGTGATAATGTACTCTCAATATTATTGAATTGTAATTAATTTAAACACATTTTACATCAACTTTAGTTCACATTTGGACCGCGTCATTGAGAAATCTAATTTTTTATTATTGATAGGCTCTCGTTTGACCACCATTTCACCTAATGGTAAGCGATGATGTGGTCGACGATGGAGCACGCTTGCCTAGAAGTAACCTATTCACTATTGATTTAAACACCCCTAAGTTGTAGCTATCAGGAAACCCAGACTCCGGCATCATTTATCATTAGTTATGGTCGTGGACCCAAGACATGTAATAAATTACATAGTTTTACTTAGTATCATTAAGCATCCATCTGTAAAAGACGTTCGGTCACATACCGAGATGAAACATGAGATTATTATTGCTTTTTTTTGTGGTAATTAGTTTTAAAACCCTCAAAATCGGACATGACTAAGTTAATGAGTACATGGCGTTTCATATTTGAAATGCAAAAGTTAAACTCCCATGGGAGCAATTTACTTCGATGGTGAGAAAAAAATTTGTTAAAGTTGGTAATTTTTTAACTCCCTAAAAACGAAAATTATTAAAAAATATATATAAGAGAGATTGTAAACTAGTTTTATAGCCAGTTAAATTTATCATTTAAAATAATAACCTCTTGTTATTGAAGCCTATTGAATTTAATCCGTTTTCAAATCTAATTCTGGTAATTGATTTGATTGGAGTTTGTAGTTACGGGGAGTTATTTTGGGGAGTCAATCACAGTACGAACATGAGATCGGTATTGTGATAACCATTTTTGTGGTGATTATTAGTTTGATTAGCTGTGAATATTCACGTGATTGATAGTATAATAGCCACTATTTTTTGGTGATTAGCCTTTTTTTGTGAGGGAGGTAAATCTTCAAACTTTTACCGGTCCGGGAGGACCCAGAGGGACTTTTACAAACTTTAAACCCATCCGTGTTCGATTAGGTGCCGTAGTATCTGTTAAAAAATCAAGCAGCCTTTGGTGAATGCCTAGAACACGTTTTTCAAACTACCCTTTTATACAGGGTTATATGCTTGTTTCTGTGAACTTAAATAAAATATGGAAGTAATTTTTGAACCAACTTTCGTCAAGGTTACTCTGAGTGGAGACCTTGAATATTAAAACGTTTCCTTAAACCATCAACATAGCTTTTAGTACATTATTTTCTTATTGCATTCTTTTTCCTATTTTAGATATTATATTAAAATTGTTTCTTATTCTTACATTCTAGTCATGACTGATTTGAATATTTCATAATTTTTTTTGTCACTTAACAAAAATGTTAGTTAAAATATATTTAATATTTGGCAACATGAAAAATCAGCTGGGCTGTTGACTGTAAGACTTACTAGGCTGTGACCAATTTGATTATCACATAGCACTGTTGGATTAACATAAGCTACACATAATGAAACAAAATTGTTGACATTATGTACTAAACTTTAAAATTGCTTATTTGATAAAATTAATTGAATTTCGAATTGCCTGCACTAATTGTTTGCAATTCGTGCTGCAGACAATGTTAAGATAGGTTTTATTAAAACTGTGCAAATTTATGAAACGTATTTTTTTAAATAAAATGTATTGTGATTGTTTACAAAGGTTCTCTCTCATTATGATTTCAGTGATTATGGGTGTAACAATCAATGTGATTAGTCTCTTTCCAAACTGTGTTGGGATCGGTTTTCAAGCTTTCGGGGTATAGTTGAATAAGGACGAGTTACATAGAGTTACTGGCGGTTGGAGAGATGTATAGCTAAATATCAATATTTCAAGAGCAATTTTGGTATATAGTCTGTCTAAAAAGCCCAACGACTTGGGAATTATGTATAACATTTAATCACTTAAAAATACTTATATTTGATACTTTTTATAAGGTTCTTCTATTAGTACGAGTTAATAATGATCAAGATTTCTTAATCAATCTGGATTATTGAACCAGCGTTGACTACATTAGATCTCATTTTACCCTAATAAACTAACGACTCTAGCTTAGATCATTCTTTATTTAAAACTCCAACTTCCAACTAAATTTTAGTACATAGTCAAACTACCAACAAATAAATGCCAATTCCTACATAAGCTCAATTAAAATCAAGTCAACCTTCTATACAAAACAAATTAAAGTAATAGTGTTATAATTACACATAAGTCCGACACGTAACTGATGATTAAATATTCACAGGGCCAATATCAAAGCGGGCATGGATTAAATAGAAATCTGACAGCTAGTGTGGTGACACGGCCGGCCGTGTCAAGGACTGCCTATGCAGATATCGATGTGACGATCGATAAGATGACTAGTGACGTGCCGCGATGACGAACACTTGATTAGCTGATGTTAGGATAGGTTCTATCGATTATTTTTTGTCTGTGGGCGGTTTTTTGTTGAGGGCCTTGAGATTGGGTGAAGAGGTTTTGGAAATAAAGTGGGGTTGCTGCAATGGTGTCAATTGAGGAACTTTAACGTAGACGTACTATATACTGCACAAGTGTGCTGTATGTGAAATATCATTGACCATTTTCGAAAGTTTATCAGACTAGTTAGTAGTCTGTAGACGATTGCTTGGTAAGTCTTTTATAGACAGACTACATTAGTTTCCAAAACCATTCAGTCGGTTCTTTTTAGGTGGGCAAATTATCTAACGACATCCCCTTACCTTGGGTGGAGCATGAGGGCGTAACAGACTTTTACTGGCGAAAAACCCATTCCTGTTCCTTCCTTGCCTTTCACACCAGAGCCGAGTCTTCCTTTCTAAATTCGTAATTTTTATAAAACCAAACATGCAGAAATGCAACCAGCTTGTAGAATCAGTACCATATAGACTTTGACTTTGAATAAAACTGGCTCAGTGTGATAGGTTTATTTTTTTATTTTTAGACTAATATCACATTTTGTACATGATTACTTTGAAATCATTGGTGAAATTACTGGTAATATGAGCATCTTTTAGTTAGTCTTGAGTCTATTTGTCATATTTTTTTTATTTACTACTGAAATAATCATAAAAAAAACTCATATAATTTACAAATAAGTGCTATAAACAGTTTAAAAATAATTTGTTGAAGTGTCAAGTTTTTTATGAAGAGAAAATTCAAAACAAAAATGCTTGGAAATGCGTAGGGAACACACTTTTAAACTACATCTGGACTTTTCCTAGCTGTAAACATTAAGGTCAATCTTAATGAATAAAAATCTACTGTAAAAGCAAAAAAAAGTACGTAATTGCTAAGTTTTATTTATAAACTTAATGCCTGGCACACTTAATGCCTTAGGCATTCTCTACCAGTCAATCTACCCTTGATTCAATGCCTGATGCCTAAGGTGAAGAGAAAAAAATAGGGGTCTTAAAGTCGAGAGTGAATAGGTTACTTCTAGGCAAGCGTGCTTCGTCGGCCACATCACTTACCATCAGGTGAGATAGTGGTCAAACGCGAGCCTATAATAATAAAAGAAAAAAAAACATGGCAGGTCATATCATTTCTTTTTAATTACCCATATTAGCAAATAAACGATTATGATTATGATTCCATTTATTTATTATTATTTACATAATTTTTAAATTTTTAAATATTTCTTAAAAAAATAACATTAAAAAAAACATTTAAAAATATAAAAAATAGTAGCCCACCGGCATCGGGAACAGGGTCCAAGCTACCGGCGGTCAGGGCTCCTGAGAGAGGAACCTCCGGACAATACGCGCCGTGTCTAGGAGTACTGCCTTCTGGATCAAGCCCTTGATCCAACTGCCTAACGAGAGCCTCCGCAGATGTTGGTCGAGGCTCTTGGCTATTAAGCCATTGGCCGACTTGATTATGATAATTATTATTATTATAATTATAGTAATCTAATAGTATTAGTAGTGACTGGTTTTATTCATGAATACTTTTATCCCCTGTCAAAGTTATCCTGTTAATTTATTGGCAATCTACTATGCCCATAAATTAACAGGATAACTTTTTACGTTGCAATTGTCATGATCTCATTAAAAGTTACCCAGTAATGTTTTCTGAATCGATGCTGGTTTATTTTAGCATTCTCGTTTTAATATTTATGCGGCACATTAAAGGCTTAATAGGCGTCAGCCATGTTATTTTAAACGGCAAGGTATTAAAGCATTTATTTGAAAAAGCAATACTAAAACACATTCTTCATGGAACCATAATTTCACATAATTTTCTATGTGTCATGGTGTACATAACGGTCTTTATCGGTTACGATATACGTATAGGTATTTTATTTGTTGGACAACTAGTGGATAAGGTACTAGGAAAGTAAAGTGAGGGAAAGTTTTAATTGAATAAAGCAGGTGGCGTCCATTTACAAGGACAAGTGAAAGTATTTTTTATAAATATTTTTTTCCCGCTTGATTACTATCAAGCTAATGTGAGTAGCCTCATTTTGATGAGACGCCCAACCATTTCCTATACGAAACTCTGAATTGTGATAGCTAACAGAGATACCAAGGACAGTAATCAAGGGGAACCCGGAGATTAGGTTTACTAAAAACTTTTCGTAGTAGCTAAGTTGCGGCATTCACTATGCTGTTGCATTCTGAGAAACAATTCGAGCAATATTGAGGTAATTTGGTGTATATATCGTCATAAAGTGGTTCTGTCTGCTTTGGCAATTGTACCTAAGAATAGGTACTGAAATTTGGTAGAATTGTTTTGGAAAACAATCATAATTGATGAAAAAAAAAAAACTGAAAAATTAAGAATGTAATTGTCGTTTAATTGACGTGATTTACCAAACTGGGAACAAATGCTTTATAAACGCTTATAGAGCCTTTATACAGCTTAAAGTATACACCTGAACCTTTATACAGCTTATTGTGCTACTTAGGATTAAAACGATAACTACGGGCCCAAGCTTGGCCATGGTTTCGCTACATGGTGTTGAACTCAAATTATTTAGTTGTGTTTTTAGTGTATAAGAACATTATTAAGTGACGGAACTAGTATTAAATAAAAACTAGCATTCCACTTTTATTGTACTTAGTCAAATTATTGCTTCAAATCCATCAAATGACTGTTCATGAAGTATAACTATATTCATTAAACACTAAGCGTTTGCTCTCTCATTGTCTTTCTATTGTGTTTTTGATACGGTATTTGAAAGGTTAAGTATATCGCTACACAGTGCATGACTATGCTCAGGCATTAGGTAACTTTCAATTTAACGTTATGAAAAAAAAAAACACAATTTTTTCCCTTAATGTTTTTTTGGCCTCAATGTCAATTAATTTATTCTAAACAACGTTGTTATACAGGTTTATATGTTCAAGGAAATTATTTCCAAGTAAAAGTGAAGCTAATCTAAAAAAAAATCACATTTCCGTTTCCGTGTTTGGTAAATTGCCTTGACTATACGTTCAGCTTAAATGACGTAAATCTGAGTCATTGGATCAGCAGTCATCCGCTAACTTTATAATATTCGACCACTATCACTTAACCCCGTCTAGCCTCAAGCTAAGCAGTGTTATGAGTAAGACAACTGATACACATACTTATATATTTCTAAATACATACATATTATTGATAAATTACACCCAGCCACAGAAAAAATGATCATGCTCATCCTAATCAAATAAAAAAATCCATCATCAAATAAAAAAATCACTAAGTAATAATGGTTCCATTTCATTGCTTTGACAGCAGCTCGATACAGTTCGTACGTTGTGACTGAGAATTTTTACCCTTTATTCAGCCATTATTCTAGGTCAACGACCTTTAATTAGCCTAAACATGAATTTAAAATTAACAGATTTTGTTTACCCAGTATAATTGTCACTTTTTGTACAAAAGCTATTAAATCTTATCGTCCCATGACACGTAACGCATGAAGTCGTTGTGCCTTAAAATGCCATTGAACTGTCAAAGAACTCAATATGACATCGCAACAGGACACAGCATGCAACTCTAATTAAACCAAAAAACAATATTATATCAACAATGTTTAAAAAAAAATTTTTTTCTTTAAACAATATTATATTTTTTTATTATTTATTTATTAAATGACATATTTATTTTATGGGAACTATAACTATTTTGTAAATTTTGGACTAAGATAGAAATAAGTATTACTAACATACAATGTGGACCAAAAGTTGTCTTTTTAAATAAATTATTATTATTTTATAAATTATTATTTTTTATAAAATATTTAAATATAAAATATTTTATAAATATTATTTAAATTTGGTGATAACATCTTCTGCTTTGGGTGGAGCGAGAGGGAGTGTCAGAATTTTACTAAAAACACAGTACATATCTACCACAAGTATAATTAAGCATAATCGGCCTTGTAATGTTCCCACCGTTAAGACTCAGCCCTCCACTCTAGGAGAGGGAATGGGCCATAATCCACCACTCGGGCTTAATGCAGGTTGGTGAATGCCACATGTCTTCGAATTTTCGGTTCTAGAACATGCCGGTTTCCTCACGATGTTTTCCTGCACCTTATTGAGAGCAGTGGTGATGAAATAAATAACAAAAAGTAATGCGCCTGGCTGGGTTCGAACCCACGTCCTACTCGTAAGTCAGGGCCGTTACCACTCGGCCACCACTGCTTCTATAATTTACCAAATTGATAAAATTTGTTTCTCTACAAAAATTATTCAAAAGTTTTTTTTTCAATACCTTTGGTAAATTTTCCCTTGGACAAATATATATTCGACGTTTAGGTACGTTACTAAACGCTGTTGTCGAAACAGACTCCCACAGCAGCTGACGTTCGAAATCCGCCATATTGGATTTTTTGTTTAAAAAAGAACCTAGGTAGTAACAGTCAACAGTACGTACTAAAATCGATGCCCGTTTTCGAACCTCCATTCAGTTCAGCTTTGTGGACTGAAATCCAAGTCTCTGGGGCTTTGTTATACCTAAATAGCCTGACATTTGTACCAGTCAGGCAATGTTCATATCGACTAGAATGAATGTTAAACGCTATTACGAATACCTAGTTGTTCAATAGGTTTTTGCATTAGGCAACTTCTTGAAAACTAATACCTTTTATAACAAAATTATTGTTAGTTTGTTTAGAATCACTAATAGAATCGATTCCAATAATTTTTACACAATGTTATATTTTTTTTTCTCAAAAATATTTAAAAAAGTTCACAAGTTGGATATACCGAAACTAAGTACAACACAGGTCACGGCAGGTCATAGCGGTCGTTAGGTGCCAGCACACAGCCGGATGTGGAAGCAAAACAAGGTCTCGGTCGCCCGGGTGGCCCGGTGACCATGTATTTATGTTACCAATTAAGTATAATAACTGGCTTATAACTTTAAACGGCTTTATAAAATTTTGTATATAGATGCTTTACATAAAAATACTAGACACGTGTTTCAGGTTTCGCAATATTGAAAATAAGGTAGTTTACTACTTACTATGAAAATACACAGTTTCGATAAAGGTTAGAAGAAACAAAAAATAATCCATCTACTTTCACTTTCGTTCCCATCTCACCCCGGATAATTTTTTAACACATCCTAAATTACAGTCATGTTTTTCTATCTCATAAAATGAATTGGGGTTGAAACATGTGGCCTGTCAAGTTTTTCCGAGGTCCTAACTCAATGTAATTGCAATTAAGCCAGGCTCATATAGAATGAGGTGTGTGGTAATGAACAAGTAAGGTAGGATCTCATTATACGAGTATATAGCACTATGTACTGATGGTGGGAGTGACGCGGACAATGAGGTACCTAGACATGTCTGTGGTAATTTGGTTGAAGTGATAGAGGGCTTCATTATACCTACGCAGGAAATCAGGATGGCAATCAACTGATTAACATTCAAAAACGTTCGTGAATATATTAGTAGGAAGCTGGCGGTAGTATCATCACAGTGTTAATATTTCCCAATTATTTTTATGTATCAATTATTTGGTTATATTTGTGTATACTTTATACATTTGAGTAAATATACAAGGTGTAAGTGACAGCCCTCCACAAACGTTAAGGGCTTGCTCAGTAGACGAAACTGAACAACCTTCCACAAAAACTTTTTTCAGGAAACGAAAAAAAAATCGGCCTCGCCATACAAATTGTCCAATCAAGTTTGTCATTTTGTATAGTGAGAGTGATGTTTTTTTCGTTTCCTGAAAAAATAAATATTGTGAAAGGTTGTTCAGTTTCGTCTACTGAGCAAGCCCTTAAAGTTTGTGGAGGGCTGTCCCTTACACCTTTTATATTATAGTTTGTATTGTACGGCTTATTTTTATTCGCCTCTTTCTTACTTCCCTCTACATCACCTGAAGGTGGACTGGTAGAAAATGCCTAAGGTATTAATTCTGCCTCTGTACTTTTGAGTGCATAAAGCATTAAATAAATACTTTTATATGCAGGTTGTGTTTATCAATGTTTGTAAGAAGTTTTTTAACCAGAGGTAGGCCATAGATCAGTATGACTGGCTTTTCATTGTTCTGCCCGGCAATCTGATCGATGGTTCTCACATGATTTTATCGTTACTTATAATACTCTATGGATTTTAACAACAAGGAGACGTTTTTCAGTGTTTCTTCTCAGAGTAGTCAGCGAAAGAGAGATCTCAGAGAGAGTAGAGCTAACACTGGCTGTGAAAATTTGACGTGTAAAATTTTATTTATAATCAATTTGCAAATCAATATAATTTATCATTTTATACTGACTTTTAATTAGTTCTTCTAAATATCAAGCACAATGTAAGCCTAAGCCTAAGCTATGTCTGAATATTATCACCTTATGAACCATAGAGTGTTGTGTATTAAAAACATGAAAAAAAAAATTCAATGCTCCAAGGTTCTTAGTTTTATAATATCGATAAAATTAGTGAAGGTATTGTAGCACAAAAGATTTTATTAAGAATCACAAATTAAGTTCATGATTGTTGTTTAAGAATATAGTGACAACAAAAGCTAAAGAAATCTAGCCCTCAACATGAACCTCCAATATCAATCCCAGTCAATGGAAAAACACGTTTCACAAATCAATAAAAACAAACCGTAATTTACACCTCAAACAGATTACCGTCGAAATCACCTGTTGATTACAAAATCGATAAAATTTTATGTACTCGCGCCTACCCCAGCGGTTTAAATGACATTTAACTACTACCTCGAAGTAACCATCAGCTGGTCATATTCCCTTCGGCAAGTAGGTACTGTCAACCGTATAATTTTGTAAAGAAAACTACCATTATTTTTATTACTAAGTGATAATGGCGATGTAAGTCTCAAAACGTTAACTCTGATAGGTGGTCAACTGTACTTTGATGTACATTCGGTATCAGCTGACGTTCAGACGCGACTGGACTCTTTCCATATCATTATCGATATTTTAATACTGCCTCGATTTTGAAGTACCTCGTCAGTCGGTTATTTTTTTTTTTTGTTAAGGTTTTTTATTTCACACTTTTTAGTTGCGATACACTTGTAGCCAGAGTACCTTATTCTCATGAAAATTTCAATCAACCCCTAGTAGGATATAATGTTTTATTAAGAAGTTACCGTGTTCATCTTCCACCTTCCGGCTCCACCATCAGATCAGTTTAATAGTGCCTTATAGCCAAAGTGCATCTATTGACAGATATAATAAGCCTAAACACGGCTAAGATACATTGAATAATTACGGAGTTCCGGTGCCTAACTTCCGGCTCCATCATCATCATCAGATCACGTCGATGATACCATTTTCAACATAACTATTCAGAACTATTTATTTATTTGTATTGTCATAGCCGCATAACTATGTTCATTGTGATATCTGTTTGAGGATGAAGTTCCATTGCCCATTTCTGGTCTTATCCACCAGTTCCACTTCATCAAATGTCACGTTTTGAACGTAAATGCATAAGCTCTCAATGATAATACCAAAATAACTATATGGTTGTCTATAATACTTAAGGTGTTCCCTCGATTCCTGATGGATTCCATCATCAGAACTGGATTTTGAAAAAAAGGGACCAATCTGGAAGCATATCATGTGAGAGGAAAAAAAATTGCAAATCGGTCCATAAACGGCGGAGTTCTGAGGTAACAAACATAAAAAAAAAACAACCGAATTGAGAACCACCTCCATTTTTGGAAGTCGGTTAAAAAATTAAAAATAAATCGTTTTGATCTGTATTTTCGGTCAAAGATGAAAACTTCACTAATCGTCTATTTATCGTTTGTTATCCTTTTTTTTTCTTTAAATTTGTCAAATAGAGAATGCCTAAAGTTTAAATTCTGCAACAATAAGAATTATACAAATGAACAAAAAATCCTACATAATCGATGGTTTTTAATTTTGAACTAGATGTATGATTTGTAATTGATAGCGTAAGGTCCTTTTTTTACGTAGGAAATCATCAAATGACTTCTCCCACTCTAGATGGAGGGGGAATCAGACTTTTACTGACTAAAATTCAGGGTTCCTTTAGTTACCCTTGTTACCATATTTTTTTCGGTTTAAAAAAAGACCTTTATTCCCTTCCTTCCTTCCTTCTTTCCTTTTTTCCTTTTATAATTGTCAAGAGACAATTATAAAAGAATTTAATGTTCTTATGTAAGAACATAAGAACATTAAATTTAAATAAAAATAGTAGTAGTAGTAGTAATAGTGGTTTTGGGGTTGATTCACGAATCAAATGTTTATTCACTAGGATTTTTTTTTTTCTTTTTTCCTTTGGTCGAAATTTGGAAGTTTGTGATGTGACACCCCGCCCCATGCCTCGCAAAGCACGTAAAGTCATTAGTCTTCCGCCTGATTTCGCCCCGGTCGTGTCCGATTTCCCTTCCATCGGTCCATGAGAGTAAAGGAACAGAAAGTGCACCTGTGGTTGAACATTCACTTGTGTATTGTAATATCGCCTGTGTGCTTGGCTAATCTCCGTTGTGATTGGCCACTAAGATCGAAATTCCGTTTCGAGACTTATCTAATATATAAAAATCTTGTATCACAGTGTTTGTTATCGAACTCTTCCGAAGCAGTTTGAAACTTTTTTTTAAATGTATATTTTGTGGGTCCTAATAATATAGTTCGAGGGCAATATTTTACATAAGCCTATGTACGTTTATGTGAAATAAAATAGTTTTGAGACTTATGAAACGAGGGCACTTATAAAACGTCAGACGCTAGCAGACGTTTCCAATTGGTCGTTTCTTATGGAGAAGATCTCAGGAAATTCTAATGGTAACTCTTTTTAAAAATTACTTCCAAAGAAAAATATTAATATAAAAAAAAAACATTTAAAAAATACTCGTACAAGAAAAACTCACTGCTTGCGCCAAGCTTGTTACCAGAATCTGAGGTTAGCCGTAAAGGAGGGTAGATAATTAGGATCCTGTAAGGTATAGAGGAAAAAACATAACCCTTTTCCCTTTTTTGGTTTATGAAGTTAAATTGCTGTTGAGCCACTAGAGGTTTTCGGAAAACACATAAATGAAACCTTCAAATGACACCTACTTAGTTGTTTCTTAAACTTTTATCTAACTTGCAATCCTAATATTATAAATGTGAAAGTGTGGATGTTTGGATGTTTGTTACTTAATCACGCAAAAACGGCTGAACGGATTTGGATGAAATTTGGCATACATATAGCCTTTGACATGGAAAAGAACATAGGCTACCTTTTATCCCGATTCCTTAAGTACCTAATGCCACGCGGGCGAAGCCGCGGGCAAATGCTAGTGTTTGTATATATGTTTGTTTAAAGCAAATTTAAAAAATGGGTTTTTGAAACAATTAAATATAATGTAACTTGAATATATTTATTAAATTCTTTATGCACTCAAAAGTAGAAAGTAGACTATTATATCCTCCTTAAACTTTTATGTGCGTAACATTGCCTTAGGGCATTTTCTGCCATTCAAACTTTGGGTGATGCAAAGACAAATTGTTGTTGGTGTAATATTGAGCATTAAACATTTTAACTCACTTTATTTTACACAATTATAAATACAATATATATTTTCATATAATATAATATACTCATACTGACTTAATTGTATAAAATATACGAATATGTGGAGGCAATAAATTAGCACTGTGATTATACTACTACTAATTTCTCTGAATGACATTGTTGCATTAACATGGTACCATGGAACTGATCTGATGATGTTGTAGGCTACAGGAACCACTGAGTACAATAAAATTAGCCTATCGTGTTTGAACTCTGAAAATGTCTTGATGTGTAAGTATTACACCGCGTGATAAAAGCTTATTTAAAACAGAAGTATTTTCTTTGACAACTTATTTAAGCTCAAAATAAAAACACTTGTATAAACAAAAAATCGTAAAAAGCTACGGCATATCAAAATTAATAACTCTACATTTGTAAATTGAAACGACTTACACAAATTGAATATATTTCATGAGAATACCCGAGTCTCGAGCTCCGCGAATATAATAGATTTATGACCTACCTTGTAATAGGTCAAACGTAAAACGAGCTCCATATCCTTATAAGTTCTCTCTGGAGTTGTATTTCATAGTTAAAAGTTTATATAAAGAGAAAGATAGATGCTTGTGCGAGTATTCTCACATCAAAGCTTTTCTCTCGCCCCAGCCGAACCCGATTTCCAGCCCCCGCAGGCGAGTGCGAATAACGTGTTGCTCGCCGTCCAGCCGTCCGGTAACAGTCTGGACCGAGCCGGAGTTATCGACAGTGCGTAGTGTTCTACGCGTGCCACAAAAAGATGTTACCAAAACCGTAGGAGCCCAGCAGGGCTGAAGCCTACTGGGGCCATGAGGCATAGGTTCGCTGCTGAAAGGCTAGCCCGGAACGCAAGCCAAAGTATTATTATAGGTATGGGATTTTGTCAGTAAAAGTCTGACACGCCTTCCCACTCCCCCTTATAGCGGGAAAAGTACTTGAATGATTCAAATTTAAAAAAAAATCAAAGTAGTGCACTTGCGGTGCCAATAAATACCGGTGACCCGAACAGCCGAGTCGATCGGGAGCGATATCCATTCGTTTGCATACATAATGCGAGCGTAACTAGCCGTTTTACATACCAGTGATGGACGAGGCACGTTCAATGATTTCTGCGCTTTCAACGAACGATCTGAATGGTAAATATTACTAGAACACGTATAGTATGACTGTATATTATGAAACTTTAACTTCTGCTAGCAGCTTTTTTTTACAAATATCACACAACGCCCTCTAGTCTCAAGCTAAGCAGAGCTTGTGTTATGAGTACTAGACAACTGATAAACTTACTAAGATATTTCTAAATACATACATATTATAAATAAATTACACCCAGACACAGAACAAATGATCACGCTCATCACACAAACATTTGTCCTGGATGGGAATCGAACCCACGACCTCCGGCATAGCAGTCAGGGCCACTAACCACTAGACCAACAGGCCAGTCAAAAACTTTGCTCTCTATATTAAATCCCTATGACATCATTTAAGCCGAAAGACGTGCACTGTTGGACATAGGCCTCCCCCAAGCGTCGCCACAACGACTGGTCCTGTGCGTCACAAAAAGAAATACAGATATATCCTCTTTATAATATTGTAGTATACTAGCTATCTGGGCTGATCACAGACTTATATAGACGTCAGTTCTATGACCAGGGATTCTCCAAAGCACGTTTAATTTAATTTTCTAAAAGATGAAGGTCCGTTAGATATTTTATTTCCTTAATAGTTTGCAGCTAAATTTTATATAAAAATCGTAAAGTGACTACTTACAATTATTTTGGAGTGATATTGTCCTGTGTCCCATAAAGCCGGGTACTCACCAACAAGCCGTAACTGTAACCGTTGCAGATACAGCAACATAGTTCACGTGTAGAAGTTTACTTGTTGTGGTTACAGAGCTCATTGCAAGCTTCATTGTGTTCGCGAAAAAAAAAAAGTTTTGGTTCGCTGCGACTAGCTCGCGTCGCACCACCACGGGTTCGCGAACGACGTACTCACTTATATTTGTTACTGTATCTGCAACGGTTACAGTTACGGGAGAGGATTAAGCTAACTTTTCGTCAGAACAAAAAATTTAAAATCCGATAGCAGTGCCACCTGCTGGATTCAATTATATTTACCAATCATCCAAAGACCCATTCAAATATACACACAAAATTTCATCCGAATCGTTCAAAGCGTTTTGGAAGAGTTAGATGACATAAACACGTGCAGAAAAAAAGTATTATTATGTACTAGCTGACAATCAATTTAGTGTATCTTTCGATGCGGGCAACCGCAATTGAAACAAAAGCTGATTAATATATCAAGTCACACACAATTTTAATGTATAAAAGTTATCTACGTTGATTTCGTATATTTTACATGTGAACTTCTACAGATTAATTATATGTAGTTATTTAAAGAAGATATAGCAAGAGTGACGAATGAAACTGCGACTCCGATTGACAACTCGCTTATTTTTACATAGGCAACGTTTATCCATGTAATCTGTGTAATAATATATCCCCCTTTGATAAATGATAAATCTTGATTTGAATCAGGAAATAAGTACTAAACGGATGAATTTCTATACAAACGTAATATCACACTCATTTGCAGTTGGAGCATATTTCCAACATATTATGATGATATTCGGTTATAGACAATATTTATCTAGGTTCCTACGTCTAAAAAAAAAAAAAAACAAGAATAAATTTAAGCAAATTGGCAAAACATGCCATTTAGCTTTTCCTGTATTAAAAATAACAATATTTCTAATATTCTTGACGTAGGAACCTAGATAAATATTGTCGTCGTCGGCCTCTTAAGAGGGAGCCTCTTTTCCACTCGCCTATTGTCAACATCGAGCTTGGTTTAAAAGCTTGTTACTTCATTTAACGCATTCCAACGCAATGTTTGATGAAGAGGCAACGCGACAAAAAGAAAGATAATGAATGAAAACTCTGATAACATTCGGTAATTCTGTGATTTACTCGAGTATTTCACAAAACTTGTTCCAGAAAAAGTTTTTGAAAGAAATTGTCGTCATTCCGGATCTTGATTTTTGCAAGGCTCCTCCATTGTTATATTTTTTTGACTTTTTTCATTTTTCAGTACATTATGAAACGTCAAAATTCATGCAAAATAGCAGATTTTCAGAGGTCGTTACTGGATTAGTCTTACACAAATTTATAAATTGATTTCTATTGAAGTCTAGATAGTATCCAGAAGATACCTATTTATGTTTCCAAAATATCCAATGAAAATTGTGTAATAACGTTTAGTCACATAAGAGCGGTTGTATGAAAAACAGTTGAAATGTATGTTGAATTGCATTACATTGCGCACAAGTGGCCACGTACACCGATCTAGGCGCATCGGTCTGCATACATTTTATATGGCAACTAGACTTGTAGAGCTACATAAGATCCACGCCAAGCAACGTCGTTTTACGTAAGAAGCAGGCTTCTTCTAGTTTTATATTTAAAAAATGTTGATACATAAAAAATCCTGAAGGTAGTTGCTGGCGAAGCCGACTCAGCGATAATGCAAGCTTTCATGCAAGTTCTAGTTGGATAGTATACATTGTGTAACTGAGCCTACATACTAAGCAACATAATTTATTTATCTTAATGTCATTGATTGTACTAACATAGTTTTTTAGCAATTTGTACTACTAACTGAATATGGACGTTCTCCGAAATAAACGTTATTATTATAAAGTTATCTCTGTACATTTCTGTAAAACATTTTCGCTTCATGTTACATGGTTTACATGAAGTTTAACTTATACAAACGTTATCGTAAAGCCTTATCTCTTACACGTAATAAAACACGAAAGTCCGAGTGTTAATATTACTTGAAAGCATGTGGGTAAGCTTTTGAATGTTTCAAGTAAAGATAGCACGTGTTTCAAGCTTGCAAACTAATCTTTTACAGCTGAATTTAGGGTTTGCGAACGCAGTTTCCATTTAAATCCCGCCAGCTAAATTCTACACGAGCTGATGGATTGAGGGTGACTGATAAGCTTTTTAGGTCAGGCATGTAGTGCGCTGAATCTGTATTTTATTTTGATATATTTCGGAAGGTAAATTCTCTAGCCTGTAGTCCCCTACTGCATCATCACCCTTGCCATGTCCTGTGTTATTTAGGGTTAGTGCAACAGAGTTTTTTCTTCCATTCTGTCCTATCACCCGTCATGACACCAGTAAATCCCTTTTCTTTCATATCACTCCTCACAAAATTCGTCCATTGTTTCTTTGGCTTCCCTCTCCCTCTCTATCCCTTCACATGTATATAAACCCATAAGTCTTTTAGTAACATGTATTTTATTCCTCCTCTTCATATGACTAAATCAAGACAAATGATTGCAATAGGCTGAATGATGTATAAAAAAAAACTCCCAGTGCGTTAGAGTAACAATGCGTAAGCGCTGGTAAACTGGTGTATTATCAGATGGGATCACTTAACTACATCACTGCGATTTTTTTTTTTTTTGGTTCCGCACCTTTACCGACTTTTGTATAGACTTGTAATAAAACATTCGTTATGTTTTAACGACAAAGCTGACATTGACCGAGTTCACAAGGGATTTGTGAAACAAAATAAGTTGTAGATAATTGTATACAATACTACAAAAATAATTAAAAGAATTACCCGATATTATATAGGTACCTACTATTACCTAACCCCCGCTCTTGGGTGGAGCGGGAGATAGTGTCAGACTCTTACTGACTAAAAGACCCACCATTCCATTTTTATTATATCATTTATTTTTTCCATTCCTTCTAGCCTTCGTACCGGGGCTCGAGCTCTCTCTCGGATAACCTTAGCCCCAGTAGGCTTCGTCCCGGCTGGGCCCCTGCTGTTGCTGACAACTCCTTGAGGTGCGCGGGAACAGTGCGCACCGTCGACGACTTGGGCTTTGTCCGGACAGTTACCGGACGGCCGGACAGCGAGATACCCATTGCTCACTGTCCGCAAGCCCGCGCCTACGGCGGCCGGAAATCGGGATCAGAATCCCAGTGGCGGCGGCGGCGGCGGCGAGAACGCCGTTGCCTGATGCGATCGGCCTCCTCCTTGGCGAGCATTACTGCTTCGTAAAAGTCGGTGACCGCCTGCCACTCCTCCTCGCTCCGGACCATGGCCTCAACCAAGGCCCGGCGCGAGAAGTCTCCGCCGGCATTCGCCCCCACGAGGGCACGGCGATGCACCACGGCATGAAAAAGGGCACACCTCGACTGTGTGCTCCGCCGTGTCCTCCGGGCGTTCCGCACAATGGCGACACCCGGGCGTCTCTTCCGCCTGAATCCGGAACAGGTAACTCCCGAAAGAGCCATGTCCGGTGAGGACCTGCGTCATGCGGAAGGTAAGGACGCCGTGAGGTCTTTCCAGCCACGCCTCAAAGAGGGAACTTACAGCCATGATTGTGAAGTGCCCTACAGAAATAGGTCTGACACACATTATGTCTTATCAATGATAAAAAAATAATTGATATCGATAAATGCTTAAATTTAAGATTTTTATTACGGTGACTAACTATTACTCAAAAAATTGGTAACAATGGTATGGATGAGTGGTGTCGATGATAATACACGGGTACACAAGAGCCCCCAGTGAAGGTAACATACTCTATTTACAAATCAAATCCAGTTAATTAATGTACGGTGAATAGTAATTATGTAATTTAGACATGAATTAATAATTGCCTAGTGATACTGAGGCGCAGATTACACTGATTAATCGGAACATGACGCTCACAGGCCTGACAGATTGGGTGTACATTACTATTAATAATACTGTTTGGATAATTTTACTGATCAGCATTTTATTTTATAGGTTTGGCCTCGGTAATAATAAGTCAACTTAGTGATGAAAAAAATGTTTTATGCTACAAGTACCTATACAAGACTGTTTTAAAACTCGTAAATAATCAATTAAAAATATATACATATACGATACCTGGTCAATAATAAATCAATAATACTTTTGTGTTGATGTTTTTTTAGTTTTTTTTTTTCTTAATTTTGAGTGTTACTCAGAATAACCTTCTTCAAAAAACATAATCCTGCATAACGAATTCAACGGATACAAATAATAGATTTATTGCGTACTCTAACATAATTGCTTCCAGATTTTATTCGCAAATTCAAACTGCATCTTGTATACCTAATAAAGTATAACATGGTAATAAGTTTCGTAATTTAAAATACCTAACCTTCATTATCTTTCCAATTTCACAGCCAATTATCTCTCTTTACTATGTAAAGTTTACATTGCATTTTTAGGTGCATAAGTTGCAAGTTTATTCCTCGATTTCTAGGCTACCTTTTAATAATAATATACTTGTAGCCCATAGGCAAAATGCGGGCATTGGACTTGAAGTAGCGGTACATATTTATAGGTAGTTGTACGAGTAGCTAGTGAGATACCAGTAGGTATATTGCAACATTGTGGCCATTTAAGCCCAAATGCAATGAGTAAGAAGTAGAGGAGTAACCAGCCAATCGCAAATGGATTGCCCGAAACTTTTGAAGGTCATATATCAGATTAAATAAAATATCCCAAAACTGAAGCAAAAAAACAGACCCAATTCATAAAAATGTGTACTAGCTGTCTCAGGTTTACGTGTATCGATCCTACCTCGATACGATTCGCGAAACCTGCCGTGCTAGCCTGCGTCACCGACTAAATGTCACTGACGTGAAATCGTAACCTTTCCTCTGCAAAAATGTACTTAGGTACGTAGAAACGGGAACGCACCCCGAACTAGGTAGGTGGAAAAAGAAACACCGTCTAAAGTCGGTGTCACGGAAATATCAGTAGAAAATTCTAGGGACATTTTTCCATGTCGCAGTAACTGTGCGTTTCGTCGCTTGAGTTCCGGCTCCGTTGGTGATGTATGACGAACTAGCTTCTGCCAGCGTCTTTGCCCACGTGCCCCACGTGAAAGTAGGTCTCTGTAAACAAACTTTGGGAACCCGTTTTATCCCCTTATTTTGAAAAACCCTCTCTTAGTGCTCGCTTACGTCATGAAAAGTCCCAGTAGTTTCGGCAGTAGGTTAATATATCAGTCAGTCAGTTTCTCCGTTTTTATAATAGCTTTAAGATTATAATTTCTCAATATGTTATGAAAAAATCGTTGTGTAATTTAAATTAGTTTTAGTTAGTTCCTAACAAAATCTTGTGCTATTTAAAAAAATAGTTTCCAATTTTTTTGCGATATTTTGTTTATTTTTTATATGTATGAAGCAAAAGAAGAATGTGTGAAGTCTTAATCCAAAGTATCTTACAATTAAATATAAAAATAATATATAACTTCTACTATAAATATATATTAAATAATAAACAACATAATACATACTTATTTACTTATATTAGCTTCTAGCGACTTCACCAGTATGAAAGAAAAAAAATTTCGCTATCGCTATTTACCATCAGGTGGGATCGCAGTCAAGCACTAGTTTATATCAATTAAAAAAGACGTGTGGCACTTGGGGACTGCCGCGGTATAGCATTTTTATCAGCTTATGCAATTATAATTACTTATTTATTTTATTTATGCAGTATTTTTTTCCTTTGTTTTTTTTTCTTTGATATTAATTGAAGTTACACTTTCACACATTGAATTGAATTTTGATTGATTGTTCACTCATTTGTTTTCTTATCGGTCACCACGCTCAAAAAACAAATGAGTGGGGGGTGTTAGGTTATTTTCGTTACGGAATTTCTGGATTCGGTCTCCACGCTCAAGGCCCGCGATAGAAGCTATGCAATAGCTTAAAAAAAATATATGTATATATAGCCAATGTCACTTAGTGATAAAGTAACACCTTACTGAAGAAAGATTTTTTTAAATCAGTCAAGTAGTTTTTTAATTAATTCGTACAAATAAAAAAATACTAATCTTTTCTTCTTATAACATTAGTACAGAAGTACAGATATAGAGTTAAGTAGCCTTCATATTTATGATTTTTGTTATTTTGAATGAATATATTGCACAAAAGAGCAGTGGTGACCCAGTGGTAACCGCCCCGACTTTGTAGGTTGCGGGTTCAAACAGGCTCTGCACTGCTCTCAAAACGGTGAAAGATGACATCGTGAATAAACCGGCATGTCCTAAAACCGAAAATTCGAAGACATCAACCAAGCCCTACTATGCTTTATTATATCGCACAAAAATGATTTTGGTAATGTCAAAATTGATTATTTACTAAGTACATCTTGTTTAATGACATCTGGGGTCTTCATGTTAAAAAGGTCTCGTGGAAATATCAGCAAAAAATCTAGGCACATTTTCTCGTCTAGCAGGCTTAATGCGTTTCGTCGCTTGTTGTGTCGGCTTTTAGAATAGAATAGAATAGAATAAACTTTATTGTACACCAAAATAGTAACAATTTCACAGAAACTAGGCTAGGCTTTTGATATTGTATTTTAATGATCTGATTTTGAATAGCAGTTATATTTTATTATATAATTTTAGTTAAGTCTATGTACGCTCATGAATCGAATACTAATATTATAAGGCCAAAAGTTTGTATATGTGTGTGTATTTTTTTACTCCTTCATGATCAAACGGCTAAGCGGATTAGAATGAAATTTTAGACAGGTTTTAGTCATTATAAGTTTGACACGCACGCCTTCCCGTTAAACGCAAAAGCGGTAGAAGTCATTAGATGATTTCTCACCTACAAAAAAATGTAGATCTTAACTGGGAATATGACATAGGATACTTTTTTATCCTAGGAGCTTGTTCCCTTTTTTTTGGTGGTAAAATCGTCCAATGAATATGTCATTCCGCCCTTTGGCGGAGCGAGAGGGTGTGTCAGATTTTTACTGACTAAAAACTCACTCTTGTTCCTTCGTTACCTTTCATACCAGGGCCGAGTTTTCCTTTCAGAAGTGAACCCTTGGTCTCAGTAGGCTTCGACCCTGCTGAGACCCTACGGTTTGCTGACATCTCCTAGAGGCATACGTGGTACCACAATACGCACCGTCGTCAACTTTGTTCTCAGTCCAGACGGTTAGCGGACGGTCTGACAGCGAGCTACTCATTGCTCGCCGTCCGCAAGCCCATGTCTACAATGATCAGAAATCTGGGTGATAATTTATAACTTTTAGGCAGGTAAAGAGGCTAGCAGATGTTAGTATCACATGCAAAATGACATTTGCTATCGCTAAAAAAAAAACATGGGTTGTTACCTTTAATGATGCAAAGAGGTCTTAATTATTATTAAGGTAGTTAAAGTACCTACGGGAATGCAATAGCACCTAATGGCCCTACTGTAATTACTATAGCTGTGTCAATGAGGGCTATATTATATGTTGGACATTTTATTTTTACTTCCATACTTCATAGGATCACTTTACTGTCCGCCTGTCTGTCTTTCTGTTAAGACTCTTGCTCTCTGGAACGCGTGGAGGTATCGAGTTGAAATTAAAACCATATACTCAGATCTGTGGTCCCTTAAAGCTGTGAAAAAATCAAATTTCTGAGTTAACGAAAAATAAGATACGGGCAATCTCAAGAATCAAAATTCATGAAATACTTCCCGTTGACATAGAATCCTAAAACTTGGCATGAAGCAAGATCATAAAGCACAAATATAGGAAAAAAATCTAAAAACTGTAAATTTGTTGTTATGCCACAAAATAACTTTTTGTGTGATTCAGAAAAATCTTCGTAACTCAATTCGGGAATTGAACTGTTTTCATAGGTAAATTCGGACGGAACCCTCTGTGCGCGGGTTCGACTCACAATTGACCGGTTTTTTGTCTTAGTTCTAATTAGATGTCCAGTGTATTTTCAGTAATTTAGCGATTTCGTAGTCGGTTTAAAGTAATTGAGCGGGCACTTTTACATTATTTACTTAAAACTACAAATAGCCTCTTTAAATAGAGCACGGTTGGCACAGTGAGCCATAGAATACTGTGATGCGTATCGCAGGTTCGATTCCCAAAAGGAACCAATATTTGTATGACCTACAAATAGTCATTCCGATTATGTGTGTCTTGTGTATATGAATATACATGTTGTTAAACGCATCTACGATGCAGGAGTAATTGCAAGAGTGGAACGACACTAAAAAAAAGACGTGTGGCACTCGGGGACTGCCGCGGTAAAACTATTGCATAGCATTTTTATCAACTTATGCAATTATAATTATTTATTTATTTTATTTATGCAGTATTTTTTCCTTTGTTTTTTTTTTCTTTGATATTAATTGAAGTTACACTTTCACACATTGAATTGAATTTTGATTGATTGTTCATTTGTTTTCTTATCGGTCACCACGCTCAAAAAACAAATGACCCACTCATTTGTTTTTTGAGCGTGGTGTTAGGTTATTTTCGTTACGGAATATCTGGATTCGGTCTCCACGCTCAAGGCCCGCGATAGAAGCTATGCAATAGCTTAAAAATTGTAACAAATGAGTCGGAAGAAAAGTAAAAAAAATACGATTCCTTTTTGAACCCATCGTATCATGATTCGAATTTCAAAATTCGCTCTATCATCAGCGAGTTATGCAGAGAACATGGTTGAATGGGCCTAAACATTCAAAATGTGGTGTGCTAACATTTTCGGTCACTGAGCGTGTTCGATCTTTAAGCACGAATAAACAATCATGCGGTCAGATGCGGAACGCTGTGCGATGTTCAAACTGAATTTATACTCAACTGCGTTGAAAGGGTAGAATTTGATAAATTATTTGTTACTAGCTTTTGCCCGTGGTTTCGCCTGCGTACATAAAATATAGCCTATGTCACTCAGGAATAAAGAAGCTTTCTATCGGTGAAAATTTTAGCAATCGAACCAGTATTTTCAGAGATTACCTCCTTCAAACAAAAAAGAAAACTTTTCATCTATATAATATTAATATTATATTAAGTGTAGATAAGTAGGAGATTCTACCACTGGGTATAGGTTGAGGGGGGCTGCGAGATTATTTGAAAGAGTTAAATTGGCTAAAGGGCAAATTAAGGTGGGTTTTAGTCAGTAAAAACCTATTACTTACTCTCACTCCACTCAGAGCAGAAGTTATTTGATAATTTCCCACCTCAAAATTGAGGGCACATGTTCAAAATAAAATACTGATATTCAGCTTAGGTTAGACGAAATGATAAATAAATAGCTATGTTACTTAGTTGAGATGAGGAAGAACATTTGGGTTAGCAATGTGTCGGACGGCGAATAATAGGTAGTTCGCCATCCACCCGTCTGGTAAGGACTAAACCCGAGCAGTCATCGGCGCAATGTTCCACCTTTCACGCGTACTTCAAAGAGAAGTCAGCCGTAGGGGTCCATCAGGTTTTATGTGAACTAGAGCCAAGGGGAATTTCTAAAAAAGGAAAGCTGAACGCAAAGGGCAACTGAAGGACACAAGTGTTATTTTAGTTAGTAAAAGACTGACACGCCTTCTTGCTTCACCCTACAGCGAAAAAAGTCATTGCATGAAATCCCACCTCAAAAAAAGACTATCAGATCTTTAGGGTAGGGTTAGGGTTATTTATCATCATTTCCTAAGTCAGTTTCTCCGACCATAGATCCTTAAACATTGTATTAAGAATTAAGAGCCCTCATCCCTCAAATTTCTGAAGCCCAACTTACTTACGCGTTGAAATAAACTTTTATTCTGCCATTTCGCAACTTCAATGTGCACAGTAAATTTGGGAACTTAATTTTCGCTTCGTGAATTTTTAAAGCAAAGCTATTTGTTGGCAGTGTTGTCAGCATATTTGCTTTCCGTGTCAAAAAAAAGTTTCTAAAGGTCAAAACATTAACACACATAAATATTTTAACTAACGTAAGCAAAAAACATGTTTTTTTAAAGACCATTAATAAACTGTGACATTAAATCCACATGACAAACCTTTTAAAACTATAAATGTTTACTTTCAGTTCTTGTTCAGTAAAAATCAGAGCAATTTAAACGTGAATCGAGTTTTTCTTTAACAGTCGGTAGTTACTACCGGTCCCTCTTCCTGCCTTTGACCTGACTTTTACCTAGAGGAAGCGAACCGTAGCGGTGACTCGCTCCGACGATAATCGTAGCGAAAAGCGTAGCAAATATTTATGTTTGAAATGCGCTACGAACCGCTACGGTGCTACGGTGCTACGAATCAATAGTTTGTGGGATTTGTTTGTTGTTATAATGATAAAATAATATAGGTATTTATTTGTAAATTAGTTAAAAATACCATTTACTTATGCATGCTCTTGTTTTTGGTAATTTTAGTTTAGATTTGTTTTTTAAGTCTTAGTTTATGTAAGAAAATGGGAAATGAGATTGAGGTATGCAAATTGGAATGTAGGGACTATGACTGGAAGGGCCAGAGAGTTAGCGGATGTATTGAAAAGAAGACGGATAAATGTAGCATGCTTGCAGGAGACTAAATGGAGAGGAACAAAAGCGAGAGAAATTGGTGAGGGATACAAGTTCTACTATTGTGGAAGTGATGGAAAAAGAAATGGTGTTGGAATAGTGTTAGACAGTAGATTGAAAGAATGCGTGATGGAAGTACAAAGGATTTGTGATAGAATTATAGTTGTGAAAGTTATGTTAGAGAATGTGGTGTTGAATGTAGTAAGTGTGTATGCACCACAAGTAGGATGTGATGAAACAGTGAAAGAGAAGTTTTGGGAGGATTTTGATAGAGCTTTAATGAACATCCCTGTTCATGAAGAATTGATAGTTGGAGGTGATTTTAATGGACATGTGGGAAGAATGAAAGGTGTTTATGAAAGAGTGCATGGGGGATGGGGTTTCGGTAGTCTGAACAGTGAAGGAGAGACGCTGCTGCAATCCGCTACTGCATTTGACCTGGCAGTAGCCAATACGTGGTTCCAGAAAAGAGAAGAACACATGATCACGTATAAAAGTGGTAGTCATAAGACCCAAATCGACTACTTTCTAGTTCGGCGCAACAACTTAAAGCATGTCAAAGACTGCAAAATACTGCCAGGAGAAGACCTAGTCTCACAACACAGACTCCTAGTTATGACATCAGTAGTCAAAATACTGTCTAACAAACACAAAGAGCATCCTCCCCCTAAAATAAAATGGCATATGTTAGAGAGGAATGATTGTGCGAATAAGTTCAGGGAACGAGTGGTGGACAGAATGATAGAGATGGGAGATATGAATGATCGAAGTATAAATGACAGCTGGCATGAGATAGCTGGGTGTATCAGGCATGCAGCGAAAGATATTTTGGGAGAGACGAAAGGAAAGGGCATAATAGATAGGGATACATGGTGGTGGTCGACAGAAGTTCAGAATGTATTGAAAGAAAAGAAGAGAAAATTCAAGGAATGGCAGCGTGTAGAGCCAGGAAACGCTAGTTTAAAAGCTGAAAAAAAAGAGTGAGTATGACATTTTAAAGAAGAAAGCGAAGAAAGCCGTGGCCATAGCAAAATCAAAAGCCCAGGACAAATTATATGACACACTGGACAGTCCTGCAGGCCAAAAAGAACTATACCGGCTTACTAGATTAAGAGAGAGAAAGACGAGAGACGTTTGCCAGGTAAGATGTATAAGAGATGAAACAGGAATGGTTATATCGGATGATGAGAAAATCAAAAAGAGGTGGAAGGACTATTTTGAAAGACTGATGAATGAGGAAAATAATTGGAGTAGTGTGTTAGAGAATAAACCAGTGAACGTGGGGTTAGTGAGAATGGTTAGTATGGATGAAGTTAGGATAGCAGTAACTGGAATGAAGAATGGTAAAGCCATTGGTCCAGATGGAATACCAGTTGAAGTGTGGAAGTTATTGCGAGTGGATGGATGGACGTGGTTAGCTTTATTCTTCAATAAGTTGTTGCAGGAAGAAGCCATACCTGATGAGTGGAGCAGCAGTTCTTTGGTGCCCATTTTTAAGAACAAAGGTGATGTGCTTGAGTGCAACAATTATAGAGGAATAAAGCTAATGTCGCATACTATGAAAGCCTGGGAGAAAGTTATTGAAAGGCGACTGAGAGAAGAGAGTGAAATTTCACAGAACCAATTCGGTTTTATGCCTGGTCGGGGTACAACAGATGCCATTTTTGCTATACGCCAGCTGTGCGAGAAATACAGAGGTGCGCATAAAAACTTGCACATGGTATTTATTGATCTCGAAAAGGCATACGACCGGGTACCTCGTGAGGTTCTGTGGTGGGCCCTTAAGGAGAAAGGTGTGCCTGGGAAGTATGTGCAGTTGATCCGAGCGATGTACGGTCGGTGCAGTACCCAAGTCCGTTCTTCTGTGGGCACTACTGGAAGCTTCAATGTGGCTGTCGGCTTACACCAGGGGTCGGCCCTCAGCCCTTACCTCTTCCTGATGATAATGGACGCTTTGACGTCGGACATTCAGGAAGAGGCTCCCTGGTGTATGTTGTTTGCCGATGACATTGTGCTGGTTGCCGAGAGTGGCTTAGAGGTCCAGAACAGATTGGAGGTGTGGTGGCACAGATTGGAGAGTGTTGGCCTGAAATTGAGTAGAACCAAAACGGAGTACTTGTTCTGCGATTTCGGCGGTCTCTCCAATCCAGTGCCCTTAGCTCTCGCCGGAACGCCCATACCGATCTGTTCCGACTTTCGGTACCTCGGGTCCCTCGTCCAAGGGGATGGTGAGGTGGACCGGGACGTCATCGGATCAACGCAGGATGGATGAAATGGCGACAGGTCACGGGAACAACTTGTGACCCACGGATGCCCCTCAAGTTGAAGGGTAAAATCTACAAGTCCGTGATAAGGCCTGTCATACTGTATGGATCAGAATGTTGGGCTGTGAAAAAGACGGATGAAAAAAGATTGCATGTAGCGGAGATGAGAATGTTAAGATGGATGTGTGGTGTGACGAGAAAGGATAAAGTGAGAAATGAGTATATTAGGGGAAGTTTGAAAGTGGCGCCAGTGACTGAAAGGTTGAAAGGAAATCGTTTGTCTTGGTATGGTCATGTAAAGAGGAGAGATGAAAAGCATGTTGCTAAAAGAGTTATGAATTTACATGTGGATGGATGGAGAGGGAGAGGGAGGCCAAAGAAAAGATGGATGGATTGTGTGAGAAGTGATATGAAAGAAAAGGGAGTTAGTGATAGCGTGACGAGTGACAGGACAGAATGGAAGAAAAAAACGTGTTGCGCCGACCCCAAATAAAATGGGACAAGGGCAGGAAGAAGAAGAAGAAGAAGAAGAAGTTTATGTAAGAAGAAACGCCGAAATAAAGTTAGTAGTAAAAGTCAATAGGATCGTCGATGCATAATGAAAACTAGTACAAATGTCTCCAATGTTCTTTTGAGGAAAACATAACCCAAGTTTTGCGAAACCTGCTCAAACAGTTACATCATCATTATCATTTCAGCCGAAAGACAAACACTGCTGGACATAGGCCGGTCTTGTGCGTCTTGCATCCGTCGGATTTTGGGACCCTCACCAGGTCATCGGTCTTTCCAGAGGGCTTCCAACGCTGCATCTTATGGTACACAGTCATCACTCCAGAATCTTTTGGCCCTATAGACCGTCTGTTTTGAGCTCAAGCAGTGCTAGCAATCAATAATACTATACTAAAAAAATATTTAACAAAATCACATGTATTTAGGCGTGCGAGAAAGAGGGATGGAACTATACACCTTATAGCTCCATCTCTGTAACAATTCAGTTTAGGTCGTAAAATGGATCATTTTAAAATATAAATCTCAAGAACAACAGTACAATAGGTATTTAAAAATAAATAACGTTTCCATTAGCTTGAAAGCATTTACCGATTATAAAATTAAATACAACAATTAAAATTCAGATTGTAACGGAAGGAAATATTTAGGCTATTTCCACGAGTTTACTGAACCCTAAAATCAAATGGTAAGTTCATAGCATGTTTCATTTACGTGAATGCTAATCTGCTTGAAAATTATGAACCGTGGCTTAACTAAGTACAGCGGCGATAACCGCAACGAAAAGCGTGTCGACATGCTCGGGAAATATATATTTAACATTATTTTAAACAGAATTTGTGACTTCTTGAAATGAAACTAAATGATAAATTCATTAAATCTGATGATTCTTAAAACGTTAGCGTAAAATATCCTGGGATCTGGCATGTGCATGTCTTAAAGCTAAACTTCGCAGACATCCACCAACCCGCACTGGGCCCGCGTGTTGAATACCGGCCCATGCTGTCTCGTAGAGAAAAGATCTGAGTCCCAACAGTGAGAATGTATAAGGCTGATTTATGGCTAAATAGGCTCGCATTTGACTACTATCCCACCTAATGGTAAGCTATAATACTGTCGATGATGGAGTATGCTTGTCTAGAAGTAACGTCATAACTTAAAAATCAGTAGGTTATAACTATCAGCAGCCATCGACTTCGACAGGGAATTCTATTACATTTATTTATTTACAAGCATTGCAGTATGCAAACCATTTTATGTATATCGTAAGAATAATTATTTACCATTACCATGTAAAGATAGCGCATGAGGTTTTAAACTTATGCACCTTAGTGGTAATTGACTACTCAAAGCCTCCCATAGCTACAACAAACTTTACGCGTGCCTTTAGCAAAACCGTTGGGGCCCAGCAGGGTCGAAGCCTACTATCCTCATCGGTCGTCCTGGGACGCAAAGCAAAGAAGGAACATAACAATTGGTTTTAGTCAGTAAAAGTCTGACACGCTCTACCGCTCCACCCTTGTGCGGGAGAAGTCATGGGATGGTTTCCGACTTATAGAAAATATTTATAACAAACTAGATCTTTCCAATTTTGTATTGTAATCCATTCCCCTATTTAATAGATAACAGTTGTAAAGCCATACTGTGTATAAAAAATCTGTTGTTAAACGAAACTGTTGACGCTTCATAAAATCACTGAATATTTTTTAAAAGCTCTTCAAGATACAATTCTTAGGAAGGCATAAATTACAAAAAGTTGATGATACTTGAAAAGGAAATACTTCAATTTTAACAGATAATTAAGACTTGTTGACCTCAGAACAGAGGGCAGGTTCTAAAGGGTCATTCTTGTTGACAAAAAGTATTTTTACGTAGGTACTTCTCTGTAGGTTTACTTAGGCTTACTTAGGCCTTACCATGACGTGTTAAAATGGCCGGCGTGCGAGCGAGAAAGAGAGATGTAGCTCTACACACTATATAGCTCCATCTCTTTAACATTTCAATTTAGGTCGTAAAATAAAACGAGTTAAAAGCTCATAGTGGGTCCTCAGCTATGTAAGAAATACAGGTTTGTTGTGGTAACTTTAGATTGGTAATTGGTAACTTTGTTTTATAAGCCATTTCATATCTACAATAGTATAATTTTATTATGATTTATTAAATAATTATTAGACCGATCAATAATCTCAAATATGTTCCATACAGCTTTTTTCCATTCAATACAATTTCAAAAGCTAAATCTTTTACAGAAATATTTGTGCCAGAATAAAATAAAATTCTAAAATAAAAATTGGAATGTTTATTGCAACTCCTAAATGTCAAAACATTGAATTTATGACGTCGCTCGGTTTGTTGATTCAATGAATTCGCAACGATATAATAAAAACCGTATTCATAATAATTTTATTACTTCTTTGCGAAACGAAAAATGCAAGTAACAGTTGATTTATAAAACAAGTTGTATTTTTTGCGAACCTGAATTTGTTACATTGAGGTAAGTTTATTTAAAATATGGAAATGCTTGTCGTGCAAGTCGGGGAATGAAAGAAAAACAGAATATTTCCAACGTCCTGCAGATGTTGACTGAAGGAAATTAATTTATTACTTGATGCAATCGTTTGTGGCTTCTCGGTGATAAATTAAACTGTGTCAGGCGCAGACAAGGCTTGGGATTGTCTTGATTATTTTGAACAATAATAAATATCTGTCGGTTTGCGATTAAAATTCTATTAAATGTGCCTTTAAATAAAGACAAATATTGTTTGAAGACCTGACTCGCGGGATGCGAGGATACGCACAGGATTGGCAAAAAGAAAGGTTTTAACTCGTCTAATTCACTGATTGACTGATTTTGGTAGACATCAAAGTGTATTTATCTATTGACATCTACCTATACAGAACTACAGTTGACCAATAACGAATAATATCTAGTGGTAAACACAAAAATCACGTTCAAACAAAACAACAAAAACTTTTAAAATAGTGTTTTTATTTTCCAAAAACAACGAGAACTGGTAGTGAGCAAAGCTTGTGAATACGATTGCAAAACAAGTAACAAAACAATCGAACAGAGCGCACACGTAGGCGAGTTTTAACAGGAACAAACAATCATATCGAAATTGTTTGCCAGTCAGTATTGCTGCTGCCGTGTTGTTTTACAAATAGTTTTGTTTTTGAACAATCGGCAAAAGTAAATTCCTAAAATTCCGGTCCGTGCATACCTAATCAGCCTACACTGTCTGCGAAATGCAGACTTGCTTTTTTAAGAGGGCTTTGATATTTTAGCTCTACCAGATATATTGGTAATTTGGTAAATGAGGATTTACCGATTTGAAAGTTGTGTACAGTAGGCCCAACGGATCTTGAGCGCTCGGCGTCAGAGTGGGGATCGCTTTGCGCATTCCATACATTGGCGAACTAGGAACTTCAGGAACGCAGGGAACGAATGAGGAGTGACGTCTATGACGCGATGGCGTGGCGAGCCAATCACTGACACTATCCGCCCCCGCGTCTCACTTCGCACCACTAAAAAGACCGAGCCGGGTCGAAGCCTACTGGGGCCAGGGTTATCCGAAAGGGCGCTCAAGCCCCGGTATGAAGGCTAGATGTAACGGGGTGTGTCTTTTAGTCAGTAAGAGTCTGACACTATCTCCCGCTCCGTCCAAGAGCGGGGTATGTTAATGCATGATTTTTTCCCACCATAAAAAAGGTACATAACTTGTTACCAAACTGTGACATTTTGATTACCATTACGCACTAGTGCTATAATGTAGTTAAAACCTTATTGTTCAACCGCTCCCCCGACATAATTATATTACATGTATCGTATCAGAATGGGCGTAGGTCGTCCCCCACGAGTCGCCGGTCAACCCCCGTTTATTAATATCAGTGAGTGTATTGAAAGGTAAATAAAAAAATATATGGGCGCGCAAATAAAAACAATTTTTTACCGCCACAAAAGTTTACTAGTTTTAAAGTTATTTTCTTCACAAGTGTATTGAAAAACGTCGTATGACTCACGTGAGCAATTATCGCCCCGTCGGTAATCACTAAGATTACACACTTATACCATAATGTACTATTTTAATACTTGTTTGTTAATTGTGTGCCAATGCCAAATAAAAATGTTTCTTTCTTTCTTTATCAATTACGACTTACACTCGCACGGTTTTCTTGATACTCTTTTTTTATGTGTGAGAACATGAAATAACCGCCCGTCAACCAGTCAACCAGTCGGTAATCGCCCGGACCGAGCCTAAGTCGTCGACAGCGCGTTGCGCTTGCGCTTCTCAAAGAGATGTTAGCAAACCATAGGAAAATAACAGGACCGATGCCCGCTAGAGCCTCGGGGATTTTTTGTTCAAAGGAAATCCATGGTCTTAGAACGCAAAGGGCAAAGGGCAGAGACACAAGTCTGGTTTAGTCTCTAAAAGTCTAACGCCCTCTCACTCCACCCTGAGTGGTAGATTAGAAGTCATTAGATGATTTCCCATCTTAAAAAATACCGCTCTTGTTGGAACGACAGAGAGTGTCCGAATTTTACTGCCTAAAACATACATTTGTTCCTTCAGTTGCCCTTTGCGTTCCAGCTCTACGATAACTCTTTGGACCATCCCTCAGCCCTAGCAGATTTCTGATGTTCTTTACTTTAGTTAATTGCAGCTACAAATGCTAAAGCAATTGAACATATTTGCATTAAAGTCTTTAGGAACTCAACAACAAGGGGAAGTAAATGCGTTCTGATCGATGTTCTAATTACAGTAATCCATCTATAATTTGCAGTGATAATGGTAGTATGATACCACCTGACCTATTAACTACCCTAGCATTGACGGGGAGGTCAATGTCCTATAATGCCTTCACCGACAAGTTATCGATGCATCATTATTATATACTATGGAGTTATAGGTACGGCGCAGTCATCATGAATGACTGAATCAGTAGTCATGCATGTTAGCTGTGGGAATAGGTCTACCTAATCTATATGACTGGTCTCAAGTCCATTTGAGATGGAGATATTATGATTAACTCTTTGAATGCCGTAATTAAAGACACAGTAGAAAGACAATTGCTCATGTCGAACTGTGTAACATAAGACATTCAAAAGGTTAATTAATCCTATTGACAACTGATAAACATTCTATCATTAAGATATGCACGGATTTGACAGCACCTTTTCTTTGAGTTTCTTTATGTAAGTATCCTTACATATTTCCTTATCCTTAAATACATATTATGAAACAAAGTCTGTCATCATGGCGTCTATTTAACTGTCGTTTTGCAATAAACTCAAAACCTACTGTATGGATTTTTATGTTGGAAAGTTTAGGTATAATACATTATGTTGAAGTGGGGCACCTGTGTCCTTCAGTTATCTTTTACGTTTTTTTTTTTTTTTTCGATGGGAAACATCATCTTATGACAACCCCCGCTCTTGGGCGGAGCGGGAGATAGTGTCAGACTCTTACTGACTAAAAAACCCATCCCGTTCCTTCAAGCCTTCATACCGGGGCTCGAGCGCCCTTTCGGATAACCCCAAGGTCACTTTTTCAAACGTTCCTGCTTTTATGTATTATACTCCTCCTGCTATAGCCATAGCAGGAGAAGTATAATACATGCATATTATAGTAGAGAAAAATCTAACTGATTTGTAATACCCGTGTGAAGCTAGAGCGAAGTCACTAGAGTTAGATAGAAATTAAAAGAAAAAAAGCTAAAACTAATCTATCCTAAGGATTATGAGCTCTTGGAAAGAAAACTGCATTACTTTACAGGCACATCTTGAACTTTCGTATTACTTTCTACACCTAAATCAACCTCAGTTTTCCCTTCAAACTTTGATAAAAGATATTAATGGTAGTGACTGCACGTCGCCGCCTTAAACATAATATCTACGTGTCAAACTTGACTATTACAAATAGCCCAGGATAAGGGTAATTTTACCCAGTTAAACACACACGTAACCCTCAAAGCATAGTGTAGGTAGGGATACCTCTGTGACCCAAATACCTGTATTCAAGGTTTCCCTTTCTTAATTGCTTTGAAAAATGCACGTTGTTAGAAAATTGTGATAGAGCTTGTGGCTATTACTGTGGAGGTTAGCATTCTTTTGTTTATTAGTTTTTGGCGGGTCAGCTAGAAAAAGAAGTTTTGATCAGCTCCATAATGGACATCCTACCCATACGTACAATGTGTTTTGGGAACACATTTATTATGCGTACAGCTAACGAGTGGAATTTCCTGTCCCTGTCTTTCCTGATAGGTACAACTTAGAGGTCTTTAAGTTAAGAGTGAATAAGTCACTTCTAGGCAAGCATACTCCATCGTCGAGCACATCATTGCTTACCATCAGGTGAGGTAGTGGTCAACGTGAACCTGTCAATAATAACAATAAAAAAATTGTCAACTAACTAAAACAATTGAGCTGCTTCTAGTGGTCGGAAAAAATGTTTGATATCATTATGTGGTATTGGGGCTGCAAACTCTGGTTCGCGATTAAGTAAATTCTAATTAAAATGTTCTTATTTTAGACACTATTAATGACAATGCCTGATCGTAACCGTCATCATTATAAATCAATAAAAAAGCCAAGTTTTTGTAATTATTGAACCATAGCTCGATAGATGGTGATTAACAAACAGAAACAGATCCACACAATGTTCGTAACTTAATAAATAACTTATTATCCAGTGCTTGTACCAAATACCTACCCTTTGTACAACACTAAACTGACGACAGTCGTAAGTAAGCCGAGAGAGCTCGATTATGCGAGGTTACTATTTCTGTCTACAAGGTTTAAGGGAACCAAACATAAGCATGATGATTAGAATGAGCAAGCAAAGCGAGCAAACAGTCTCCGTCAGCCCTTTCTAGTGAAACCTATCCGTGTCAGGCTGCCCTAAATTCCTGAATTTATAATCGTGATGACCAGATAATCGTTTTTGTATAAAAATTACCCTTTAAGTACTTAGTTTAGTTTTTGATTTTTTATAACTTGTGTCTTTCATGTCATGAATTTGAACTATGCACATTTAGGTAGATATCCTATAGGTACCTTCTAAGTAGTGGTACCGTGTAGCAGGTTTATTACAAGCAAAAAGTAACGTGTAAGTTAACCATTTAGGATTTATACGATACATAGTACCTTATAGTTGTCATTGTCTTACTAGAAGCAAAATATTTTTACAAAAATTTAAGCAAATGTCCTTTGAGTATAAAAAAAATATTCAAAAATTACCAATCTAGTTAACAACCCCTTGAAATTGTGACTAAACCCACCGACGACAGAATCATTGCATATAAATTGTAGATAGGTTTTTATAAGATAATAAGCACCCGCAGTTTCTACGAAGCTAACCACCGCATGATACTCGTATGAAACAGTATAATTTTTAAACATTTCAGTCACATTCGCATGACGAGGTGGCGTGAGCCACTCCCACAGTATGTAATAACATTTTTGTCCACATATAAATCAAGTTGTAATAATTTGCACAAAGGACTTCAAATTAACATAATGTGAGCTTCGATGTCGCTGGGAATAAGACTCTATTATCGCACATGTTTTTCTTGAGTTTTTATGCTAAGAAATGTGTGGTATTTATTGTGTAGATATGTTCATTGTTACGATACGTTATGAAGTAGGTAGACGTGATATTCTACCGAAGTCTCTTTTTTTGAAGTGGGAAAGCGGCGGTGATCCGCCCAAGCAGGCCACATTGCCACCGTTTCCTCCGGGCGGTTTGCACAATGATGACCCCCGGTGTTTCTTCCGCTTGAATCCGAAACTGGAACCTAGGGAGGAACTGGAACCTCCCTAACTTATCATGTCCGCTGAGGACCGGTGTCGTGTGGAAGGTGAGGACTTCGTGGCGCCTCTCGAGCCATTCCTCAAATAGGGAGATTTATCCGCCATAATTGTGGTGTGCCCAACCGAAAAGTCTTACCAGATGTAGCGATGTGAAATTCTAAGTAAGTAGTCCTTCACGACGAGGATTTTTTTACCAGCAAAAAATGTGTGCAATCTTATCCCTATTTAACCACTTTAAATCCTTCTTTATTGATCCTTGTCTTTATAAAAAAAAACTTATGTGATGAATATCATGTTAAGCCTAGGTTTACACTGTACGTTGTCTGTCAGCTGACGAATGAACTTAAGATTGAGACAGAAGTTTTATTAAGTCTTATTAATTAGGTAAATAACTTCATACCAAACATACCATAAAATATTCTACGCTATTTATTGCCGCATAGACAATTGCCGTGTTGAAAAATGACTGCTCGTGGAAATCCGTCCGCGCGGTATATATTTTAGTAGGCACGCTGACTATTAGACGCAATCATTTCTGTATTTACGTCCTCAATTGACCCAGAAACGGACGATTTGCATAGTTACGATTTACCCGTACACAAACGTGGTGTGGCTTTATAAAATAAGAGTAAAATATCCTTTAAATAGGTCAATAATTGATCCGCTTCCGTAAATCAAAATCCCACGAACAATAAGACGAGGGACATCGGAATAATTTGTTTGATATATCGATAGTCTCGAGTTTTAGTTTCCTTTCGATGTTTGTAAGACTTGTTTATAGCTATTTTTAGAGGATTTTTATTGCAGCCAGTGTTTCCTTGTGCGCACGACATGATATATAGCCGGCGGCCCAATACTCCGTGTAATATGCTCTCAAATCCGTTGGCTATTGCCTATATGTCCTCATTTTCTGTTTATCGAAATCGTGACTTGTATCAACAATTTTTTACCGAGGGAAGGTTGACTTCTAATGTATTTATTGGTTTTACTATCGTATGTAATTATGTCACCGATATGTGGATGTGTGTTGTTTGTGGAAATAAGGTTTCTCAGAACCCAAAAGAGGAATACTTCGATCGTAAACATGTTTGAAATAAGCACGCGTAATCCAGTTGATTTTACGAGAATTTGTGCTTCACACGATACAGGCAAGTCTTGTTAATTGCAACTCCAAGTAGGTATATGAATTATTTTGGTCCTTTCCTTTATATAAATAGATAGATATTCTTTATTGTAGGTACACCATAAAAAAACCCATCATCTCCGGGACTGAAGAACAAAATGCTCTAAGAAAACATCAACATTCTGTACTTGACGCGAAACATTCACGAAACAGCTCGAACGAAATTGCCGTGCATTAAAATTTTAGATTGAGCTGCCATACCTATAAACGAGCAGATAAAACGTTTTTACACAAAGTAAAAAAGTCTTACCTAAAGCACGTACTTATTTATATGAGGATGCATTTAATTTTAAAAATCTGAAATACTTTTATGTCTAAGCTCGCATAAGCCACGACCAGTGAAATTAAAGTCTTTTCGTTCCTTATTTTTAATTTAGATAAAGTTATTGAGTTTGTGTCTAAAGCGTGATCATTATATTATGTAAAAGGTAGGAAAAAGCGAGAATTAGAGACAGTACCTGATAGTGATGTAACGAATATTCGCATTCGCAAATTTCACACATTTTCTGACATTCGCATTCGTATTCGTAAGAAACATGCAAATTGGCGAATGTTTTTGACAAACAAAAAAGTATTAAAGTATTGATTGCATGGACTTGGACATAGAATGATACTACAACTGATATGAATTAGTGATGTAACGAGTGTTAAATTTCTCACATTCGTCAATGCGAATATTCGCTACATAACTAGTAGGTACCTATCTGAGGTAGATGCGCGGCGCGACGAGATATTGTTTTGCCACCCAAGCCTACCGGGGCCAGGGTTTGTTTCAAAAGTCTGCTCGAGCTCCGGCATGAAGGCTTGAAGTAACGGGGTGGTTTTTTAGTCAGGAAGAGTCTGACACTATCTCCCGCTCCACCCAAGAGCGGGGGTTGTCATAGATGATTTTCCAACCATAAAAAAAAAAACATCAACGGGTAAATCGGTTTCGCATCTACCGTTACCACAATACAACCTCTCACCAACTCCATGCAGATATCTCAATCACCGTCCTAGTTCAGTGGTAGGCCTATAGCCTTGATCACGTGCTGACAAATATGGCGAGGCTAGGGGACTTTGCAGTCTTCTCGGTGATGTGCCTTAATAAGCGTTTTACAGGGGTCACGGTATCCGCTCTTGTGCTGGTGCACATTTCTTTTCTCAAAAAGTTTAGGTGCCAGTGAAGATTTCAATTAAAAACAGGCCTATAGACCGCACGATTGGCAGTGGTTAAGAGATTATCTGCTGTACCTAGCACATGAGCTTTTACTTTCTACAGCTTAGGTATAGGTACTAGATATTTTCTCACACTAGAAATTATCTAACTTCCTACTCCTTTATTGAATGAAATGATAAAATAATCTAGCTCACATTCAAAGACATTAGCCGGCTTGTAATATTGTCTATGCCACATGTCACTCGACTTCAAACTTGATTAACTTTGTCTACGAACTGTTTCGTCCTGTCGACTTTTGCAAGAGAGCCTAAGATTCATGCTATACAGCAGATTTTTACCTGCTCTCGTTTTTACCTGCTCTCATTACCTGCACTGCACCTACAGCGTGCATTGCAGAGCTCTGACTGTAAAGTTACAGGTTTCTCATAAGGTAGAGTCTCCACACATTGAGCCACATTTTAATTTCTAAATGTAGGTACCAATCACAGAACACAGGAATCATACAGGTACCAATAATATTAAGTCAATCCAAAGTTATTACAGTTTAAGATGTGCAGTTTCAATAAATAACAGTTTTATTTATAGCGAATTTAAAGGGCTAATATATTCTATAACTTACATATTTATTGTATTGTGCAGTGCGCGGCCGGGCGCGCGGCCTGGGCGGAGGCGGCGGCGCTGTCAGTTGGCGGGGGCTGCGCGGGCGCAGGCGGCGCGGCGAGGCGCTGCTCCGTGCTCGGCGACCACCCCGGCGCGCGCAAGGCAAATGGCAAATGGCACAGGAACAACCGGGTATAAACTACTTGTCTTACAGCATTGAAAGAAAATTGATCAACTTCTTGCCTAAATCTATAGATACGATATAAATGCAAAATACCACACTGATTAATCATGAAATCTCAGAAACTCTAACAACAGCTACAAATATAGGCAGGTAGGTTCCTTATAGAGTATGGACATCTGCTAATAACGGATTTGTCAAAATTACATCCTTATGGGGTTAGACGGGGGTCCTAAGTTTGTATGGAGAAGCTAATTTCACGCGAGCGAAACCGTTAAAAGAAGCTAGTCCATTATAAAAGTGGGTTGTGGGGTTAAAGTCGCTCCTCGTAAAATACTTGGCTTGTATTTAGCTATAACCGCATAGAAGCCGACTATAAAATATTTGGTAAACAGGCTTCTGTATAGTGAATCTTAAAGTTACTGGAAGGGGTAGGTAATAATGGTAAAATGGTTTTTACACTGCAAGTGAAGTCTGAAGCACTTGGGTTTTGTTTTGTGCTTGAATATGAATTGTTATCTATTGTTTTGCTAGATGCTACGCTAGAAGTAAGCTAGAATTTTAAGTGATAGTTTCAGAAAGAACAATATCCCAATTGTATTGACTACAAAGTTCACTTTACAAACAGTCTGGAACCCTGCTAATCCAAGTTTGTCAATGTTTCCAGGTGCGAGATGCTTCGTACGGTTCATCGTCGGAGTCGGACGGCGAGGCGGACCGGGAGCCCGGCGACAGGTGGGGCGTGGCACGCCTGCTCTACGCCGGGCTCGGCACGCTCGCGCTCGGCCTCGTCGTCTACTTCGTGGGCACCGGCGACAAGGTACGCGTAAGTTTGAACTTGTCTTAATTTGTTGTTAAGACGTAGTTTGTTGGTTTAGACCTTAGATATAGTGCCAGATATATTTTTATATCTAAATATAAGTGCCAAATAGATATGTAACACGCAAGAAGCTATGCAAGCCTAAGTAATAAGCGACTTGCATATAAGTTAGTTACACGCGTGTTTATTACGAACTTTATAGAATAAGTTCAGGCGATTCCTGCTTTATAGTACCTGGGTAACTATCTAAAGGAAACGCTTAGGCGATTAACACACGGCACCGCGCACCGTCACGGTTGGCGGTGCGCGGCAACTGAAGAAACACGAGTGCGTTTTAGCCAGTAAAAGTCTCATACTCCCTCTCAATTTATCCGGAGCGGGAGAAGTTATTTGATGATTTTCTTCTCTCAAAAAAAGCTAAGTCACAGACTTGCATGAGGTCTGCATAGACTACATGGATATAATGTAAAGGAGACAGATTTTGGCCGCACAGTCGATTTGTCTGTTAAAGTTTGTAAAGGTATTTTATCAATCCATCAGTAGATATAGATACCTACAAAGATTCGTCATTCTGCTTAGCAATATAGACAATGCGTAGCTGCATATTAGGCAACGTATGAGCTGCTTGTTATCCTTGAATTACAGACTATTTTGTAGAAGACCATGTCTAAAATTGCACTCAGCTTAAGACAAATAGTGTAGAATAGTGTAGGTACAGTAGTCACAAAGTACCTTGAGCGCTCGGCGTCAGCGTGGGGATCGTTTTGCGCATTCTATACATTGACGAGCCAATCGTCTTCGCTGTTAGATACCTACTCTAATATAGGTACCAAATAGTATTTGTGCCTACTCTAATATAGGTACCAAATAGTGGGTGAAATCAGTAAATAACTTCATAACTTCACAACACAGAACATCTCAAGCTGATGTTCCTAAAAACTGGCAACACAAAATGCTCACTATCATAAACTTTCACCGTTTCTGCAAGAGGGTTGCATAAAAGTTTCAAAAAGAGCGCTAGTTGTCCTTTGTGTAGTCAGTGACAATGGCAGACGTAGACAGGCACTCGTAGATTCGTCCTTTTATGTCCATTTGCCGTGCACATCGCGAATGTCTCATATTTATGGCACTAGAAAACATTGTGATGATAGTTTCAGTTAAAAAATTCACTAACTTAATTATTATAAACTCACTAACTTAATTATTATATGTCACTCAACGATAAAGTAGCATTCTACTGAATTTTTAAAATCGGTCCAATAGTTTTGGAGATTATTAATTACAAACAAACATCTTGCAAATCTTTTCTCTTAATAATATTTTAACACATTTCTAGACAAGATTTATGACCGCCGAAGAGGCTGAGGTTTAAGATACTATAAGTCAAGTTTGGCCTTGATTTGACCCACGATTTATTGTTTACTAACTAGACTCTGTAAGATCTATCAATGACCACCTGCTGTAAGTCTTTGATGCTAGATAACTTTTGTCTAATATACAACAATAGTTTAAGTATGTGCAAAACCTGAAACACGTGTCTAGTATTTTTATGTAAATAATATATGTACAGAAAAATCACAAAGTACAACTTTGTGATTTTTATATCAGCAAAAATACAAGGTTACCGAGCCATCTAGGCGACTGAAGGTTTGTTTTGTACTTGCACCTAGCTGTTTGGTAGCTTCTAATACCCACTATGACCTGCCGTGACCTGTGTTGTATTTAGTGTTGATGGTGTCCAACTTGTGACCTTTTTAGGGTTCCATAGCCAAATGGCAAAAAACGGAACCCTTATAGATTCGTCATGTCTGTCTGTCTGTCTGTCCGTCCGTCGATTCAGTTGCTGATTCGGAACAAACTATATTCAGGTTTCGTATATAAGTAGGTACCAAAAAATAATTGTATATTAATACCTACTATTGAATGATTTATTAGGCATCAGTTCTACGTAGACGCTGTAGTTCTTTTACCCGTACGAATTCCTTGACAAATGAAATAAAACAAATGATAAAAAGTTTCAAAACAACTTCCAGGGTTTCAAGACACCTGCCCTGCGTCTGGTGGGTCCTTCGCTCATCGTGGCAGGTCTCGCGTGCTGTCTGCTGCGTATTCTCTTCTGCATATTTGCGAAGCCTTGCTGTCGACGGCGAACCATCTACAAGGAGAACAGAAGGTAACCTGTCCAAGACAGAAACTCTTGGTTTACGACTTATTGAGGATAACAACAGGTTGACCTGAGTACCAACATTGGAAACATTATAAGGCCGAGAGTGCAAGAAGTGGATACCCGGCGATATGGCTGTGCTTGGGGAAGGCCTGTCTAAAAGTGGACATCTTTCAAGTGAAGAATAATGTCGAGGAAATCGAAAGATTTCTAGGCCAAAATTGAGCTAAAACCTTTGCTTCTTTTGAACTTTTTGAATACCGTAATAAGTTAGAGACACAATAAGACAAAGAGAGAACGAACGCCGGTGTTCCCTTGGGGTTTAATGAATTAATTATGCCATTTAAACTTTGTTGTATTTACCACGGATGAGCCTGCTTTCAAAAAGGGGCTGATCAGGAGTTAACCTCACCTTATGGTTAGCGATGGATGAGGTCTACGAGGAAGCGAGCGAGCCCAGTTAATTCTTACTGTTGTTTTTAGACTGTCTGGGTGCGGGGAGGGCGAGGAGATGCCTTTGGCGGGGAGTGTTGGAGGCGGCGGCGGGGGCAGCACGGGTCCTCGCGCCGGGCCCGCGCAGTGCTCGCCCGCGCGCCGCCTCGACGCGTCCTCCTGCGACGTGTCCTCACTGTCCAGCGGCGAGGAGGACGAGCGCCTGCGCCGGTACCGCACCGCCTCGCTGCACCCACCGCCACTACACCAGGTAATTGTTTAACTAAGATGCGTTATGGCATTTTAGTCATTGCAAAAACTCTCAGCTTACCAATTGATTCAGCAGCTTCATTAATCTTCACTTCATCATAATATTAATCAGAGGACTGCAGTATGGATCATAATTATTGTTTCTGTTGTGCAGGTCACGGCACATCAGGGCGCAAGCTCGCCAAATGGTTTGCACGGGAACGGGTTGCGTCAGAGCGGGTCCAACCAAAGCGCGTTGCAGCGCAGCGGGTCCACGCACAGCGGGGCGGCGGCGCCGGCGGGGCTGGCGGTGGCGGCGCCGCACAGCGTGCCCACGTCGCCGGCGCCGGGCGCGCAGGCGCCGCCGCTGCCGAGCGCGCTGGCGGCGGCCCCGGCGCGCCGCCCTCCCCCGCGCAACGTTTCCTTCGCCGGAGGACCCGACGGCGAACTCGTGCTTAGCCCCGCACAACTGCGCTCCTAACCCACAAGCAATAAAGGTTTTCGCAATACTCCTTTTTTTACCAGACTCTTCGGACGATGTGACTATATCGACGCGAACCGCTACGGATATCGGTTATGTGATAGCGTGCGACTCTTGACAGTTTTAACAAGTTTTTAAGTGAATTTTCTATTCGATAAGCTACGAGGTCGTTGATTTATTTGCACGTTTGGATATATTCTCGCAAACTCCTATCGATACTCGTAACTAATTTTAAGTATAATTTGCTAGAACTAACTTGACTATTTGGAATGCCTACATTTGTGTATGTGGCGTGTAACAATATAGGGGCATCACGAGTTGTTTTTTTCTGGCGAAAAAACAGGAATCACTCTTACTTGGCTGATATCTGCCTGAGAATGAAAGTAAAAAAAAAACAATACATCCTACAAATACCTATTGAATTTTCAGTTGTAGTATTCCTGACCGTATATTCTTACACGTCGCATCTCTACGTTCAGTTTCTGTGGCAGAGTGCTTCGACTGCATGTTAATTGAGCAACGAGTGTGTAAGGGTCTGCCAGACCAGACATACGTGAACTGCGCGGTTGTCCAACAAGACGTACGGCGGACCAACAGCCCGCGTCTGGCAGATTCTTGACTATTTTTACCGTAGTTCTCGTATCATGTAACTATAAGCGTTAAATCTAACTGTGTAGCAAATTACTGAATGTGCTAGATCCATCCATCTCAGCCGGCTAGTAGACACCTTGCTGTACAACGAGGTGTGGTGTTGACGACCAACTCTTTTTGTAATTAATTGTAAAGAGCCACGCTACTAACGCCATTACATCCTACAATCTGTCTCTTTTACAAAACATAAAATTAGATAAATCTATCACGACTTTAATGCCAGTCTTCAATAATTAAAAAAAAAAAATATTTGTTTATATTAGTTAAATAATGATTTCAAAATGAAAGAAAATTTTATATATTTAGATGTGAATGTTCCTAGAAAGTGCGATCTTTTCAGCACTGATGAATGAATTAGGTAAAAAGCTAATGAAGTTTGGCTGAATGTCCATTGAGGAATGAGAACAATACGTGACAGTCCATCCAAAGATATATAAGAAGTTCATTGTAGACAGTAGAATAATTTATTGGTACTGACACAACACCACACCTCGTAGCAGCTGGGAACTAAATAGTGAATATAATTATAAACATAATTGTTTTAAAACTGCCTACTACTAGACGCGAATTTATACTTAAATATAAAATTCATAAAAATAGATTTATAACTGACAATAATGATTGTTAACTGATGTATAAAATGTTATGGCGTATGTGCGTTTTATTTGATTTTGATTATGTCCGACAAATCGTGAGTAGTTCAAGCGCCGAGTAGCGACGAGTGACGTCACGGCTCCTTAGTGCCCGTTCACCAACACGTCATAACGGACACCAATGAGGAACCTTACTTTGCAGCTTAATTAAACGTTTAATTTTATATAAATAAACAAACTTGGCGTGTGAACTACGTATAGACACCAAAGGATATATTATAATAGTTAGCTAATTACATAAAGGTTGGTGTATAGCAAGTGATACTGTGTAACAGTAATGTTTTTATGTGTAAGTAACTACGGTACATTAATAATACATACATGTGTGTTACGCGTGCATTGTATATGGCACAATATAGTGAATACTGTTTATAAATATATAATATATTTTAGAAATATTTGCACCTTTAGTAGTGAAATATTAAAATGTATATCTGCAGATTTTAGCTAGAATATTGTGGAAGACATTGAACGGAGTGTCATAAAAACATATTTTGAAAATTATGTTTCTGTAGACGAAACAGAAAATTATTGTAAAAGTTTTTGATTAGTTTTTTGTCAATTATATATTTGTAATCAAATTAAAGTGTAGTTACTTTGAATTGTTTAAATCTAAGGAGGGTCAATTACTTACTGATTATTTTCGAGATAAGATTCGCTTTGTTTTACTTGCTGTCTGTATCGAGCACTACTTGTACTACTAATGCTTAGAATACTCCATTTAATTATACAATCATCGTTACCGTTGGTAAGCTTTCTTGATCGCTAAATTCTGGATCTTCAGTACAAAACAATGCATTCATATTCTTGGTATCTATTATTTATATTTACTTGTCGTCATTACTTATTAGTAAATACTCCTAACCACACATCTTAGTCCGATTTACCGCGATTGGCGATTAGGCGACCACAAAAGCACGCTATTACGGACAAATGAAAAAATCACTTTGCCTGAAATAAAATTCGTATAAACTATTTTGAACATCAATAACATAATAGACGTACATAATAGATGTTAAGAAAAATATGAGCTTCGTTTAGACTAACTGGCTTGTGTATCAAAGTGTTGTGTACATTAACGAAATAGATACCCATTACTGACATTGTCACTCCTAGCATCTCTTCATACTTACTAGTTGTAAATTAGGTTCGTCGTGTCTAACGTTTACTTTGAACATCACCTGATATATAACATTGTTTTCGCTTCACTTTTGATTCATACGATCTAAGCGCACATAAAACTGGTGACAGGGTTCATTTATTTTTGTGTATCAGCAGACGAGTTTTCATTTACTTGACAGAAATCACATCACTTCTATTTTACGAAGGGAAATTCGTCTGCTTATTTACGTATATAAAATTATATAGATCGTTTTATAGAAAAAACTGTAATATTGAACTACATAATAAAATCTCCACTTCACAGTTCGTACTGAAAACACCAATGTTTAAAATTAAGAAATTAATTTTAATTTCTAATGAAATTGTGTAAATAAGCAATGAAAAGGTCGAATCTTAGTGTGTTTACGTCATTGTAAGCGTGATGCTATACACCAATAGACATTTTGTTCCTTTAGATTTAACTATAAAGTAATAATTTGCGCCAATTGCTGTACTTGACATGTCTAGTTAACTTTGTGAAATTACTAAAATACTCAAAATGTAGTTAAAATATCCAGGTTAGGAAGAGCTAGTGTTTTCACATGGTTACTATATTTTAATATTTTAGTATGTACGTGCTTCCATTTAAGCTTGCATTGAAGATGCTTTTTTCGTATTTCCTAATAGGTGCAACTGCATAGCGTGGAACCTAGATTTATTTACATGATGAGCTAAGCATTTAAGTTCCAGGGCCTAATATGTACCAACTGCGTTTTGATGGCATTCTGTGTCTTTTCATTGATTGTAATTAAGTGCCGTGTTCAAAATGTCAAAATTTATAATATAAGTTTCACGTAAGTATAATATTCCTCGCATCATTTATAGAATGTTATCAAAACGCAGCTTTTGGAACCTCCTGATGTTCTTTCGTAGATAGATTTTTTGTAAATATACAGTGTACCTGCTTTATGGACAACTTAGGCGAACGTAAAGAGTAATTTATGTGTGAGCGCCCCCTATCCTACTATCGCATTTCAGCTTACGGTTATTACCTACCAAAGAGCTCTGTATATTATGTTTGATTAAGAAAGAATATCTTCTGTATTCTTAAATATTAATATTTTACTGTACAGTTAGCCAATAATGTATGTTCTATGAAGAAATATTGTTTTATTTAAGTTATATTACAATTCATGATAGTTGCATACTTGGACAATGTTTTTATATTAGCGAGAAATATCCCTGCCATTATTTTGTGAATTAATAACTTTTAGATAGTAACATTAACGACAAAGTAATTTTTTATCTGCCGTGTGAATTATTTTGTCGATCTGTGTGTTTATCTTCCCTCGCTTTTTTATTACTATTTATAATTATAATTATGTCGCGACGACCAAATCGTTTTTCTATAAGTTACATGCCGTATTGTTATAAAAGTGAACGAATAATTTTATTGTTATAAAATGTTCCTTTATCTATAAAATCTTTCAAAGATCGTTATTTTAACTTTTAAGAGTAGTTTGAAGTTTTGTATATATATTCTATTCCTATTTTCTGCTCTTTTATAATTTGGAAAAAGTAGAAACCAAAAATACTTCACGATAAAAAAAAAACGCTAGAACTAAACTCTTTTGATACAGATTCGCTTGACACTTGGAAAGCTGACAGAAAGTCGTTCCTTCTTTAAACTAACTGAATATGAACTTGACGAGACTATATTAGACTTTGGAAGTTTTCAATTTTCTAAATCTGTGGGCGGATTCTACACCTTCCTATATTATAGGAAAATAATTGCGGTGCAAAACATAAAGGACAGAACTGTGATTTAAATGTTATTGTTAAAGAAGGATGTAAAGACGTGTTGGGCAAGATGAATGTTAATGTTTAGTTCCAGAGGATATTGAAATAAAATTAATGACATAGCTCAAGGGTTACCTAAAAGTGAATTTTTATTATAGAATTTTATAATGATAAAGAGCAATCGTATGTAATATTGTTTTGTTACGTTATTGTAAATATTTTATGTCATAACCGGTATTGTTCGTCATCGTTTATATTATTTATAGGCATTGGTGCATATCATGTGTATAGAGCAGATGATTAATCAAATAAATTAGAACAAAAATATAGTTAACGATGACCTTTCATTTAAATAACCCCCCTAATATTACTAGCAAAGGATTCAAAATCACAAAACACGTTTATAAATGTAACATGTGATATATTTCATTTCAACACTACAATATTTTCATTTAAGAACATAAAAATACATCATATTTACATCAATTATTATTGCAACTCTTAAAATAAAATAAAAATCACAACATAAAATTTCTTAAACATTTACCATAGAATTTTAGTTAGATCTGTTTTTTAATCATACTTATAATAGTTACTTTTTCTTCGAGTTAAAAAAAAACCACAAATCTTTGTTATTTACCGAAACATACAAGGAATGATTTTATTGCGAAGTTGCTGACAGTTTTAGTCACATTTTTAAATAAATAAAATTGAACATAATGAAATATCTTGATCCTAAAGATCATGCTTAGTTTGTTAGTCAAGAAAGTATGTAAAGTATCAATAATAATAATATCCTTGATGGTACGTGAAATGAGCAATACATAAGCAAGCTTTGATAACAAATTTTACGTACACATACAACCGTCGAATGTGATCCAGGCTAGCTAGGTCACATAACACCGAACAAGAAATAACTATTTCACTCACATACATAATACAAAATACGATACATAACATACATAAATATTCAATAATACATTATATTTTCTTTCTATCTAATGTTAGAGTTTGCGTTGTCAATTAATATCTAAGTTTTATGGTATTGAAACTGTTTATCAATACTGTATCAAATAGTAAAACTGTTAGAAATATTTTGGACTTTTGAAGAATTATTTAAATTTCAACTTATTCCGATTAAGGACTACAATACTTTTAATCAACGCAAACTCGATCACAAATACTTTCCACACACATAGCAATTGAACGTCAGATACTATTTGTGTGAAACCCCTTTATTTTTTTTATTTCTTTTCTCATAGACTACGTGGACGAAAACAGAGATCCAACCCGTTATTTTTTAGAAAAATAACAATTACTATGAAATCTCCTATAATTTTATTTTGTCGTGTTATTTTGTCAATTATTATCTAGTTACTACGTGTTTATATACTGTCCTAAACCCGTGTCAAAACTATCCTAAAGTTATCTATCTTTACCCATTTACGGAACTTCGAAATTGATCATATTCATTTTCAATCTTTTAATCGCTTCCTTCGTATATATCTGATTAACACTCTCGCCTTTCTGTCTGACAGGATCGGGTATTCACGACCAACAACATATCGTCAGCACATAAGGGGATTGAAGAGCTAAACAAGATGGAGTACCCAGTCGTAATCACACGACGCAAGCGGTTTAAATGATAAACTTTATAGTTTCAGCTTTGACAGTATTTAAACACGAAAATGGAAGTGTCCATATGAAAACTACTCTAGGACAATTACGTTAACATACCCTATAATTAGTATTAAAATAATTAAGAAGGACCTAATAAATTAATTATTGTTTTTTTTTTAGATGGTAACTGAAATAATACTTACATGAGTGTTGAAGGCAGGAAAAACTAAATATTTGACCGCCTATGTGATTCCTAAGGCTAAATATATATTTGACATCTAGGGGCCTTACCATGACGACTTAAAATGTTAAGTGAGCGAGCGAGAGAGGTATGGAGAATTGGAGATACACCTTATGTAGTTCCATTCCTTTATCAGTTTAATTTAGGTCGTCAAATGAATCGCAGTAAGAGCTCGTGGAGAAAGGTTCAGAACAAAACTTCTATGAAGTTTTGAAAATCTACAAGATTTTCATGAATCATGATATGATGTTATTTTTCGCAGCTTGCTCGCTAGCAAAAGTACGAAAATCCTTAACAATTTGCGCTTTATCCGTGGACGAACATCGAAAGAATTATGGTCAATAATAGATGCTTTTTTTTTAATGTGATCACGTTTACAGTTTCTAATAAGTGTAATAGACAATCCTTATTCTAACACATCGGAGTTATTGTCAACTAGAGCATGCCCATGTAACGTAACTAATTTACATCTATTATTACAATACTCTTCAGGATTGTCAATCGCATGTAAACAAACATCTAATAAACAAAACTTTACAGCCTTCAATCCAAACCGTAATTCGTCAAAATGTAAACAAAAAATAACAGTCAGTAAAATGTACAAACATAAAAAATCTAATCTCACATAACGGTAAAAATATAAGCAAAGACACCAACATTTTTTTTTTTTCATAATTGAGGGAAAAGGGCTGAAAGGATCGTTGATCCAGATTTTTTTTTAGTTCTAAAACATTCGTCTTTGAGCCATTAGTTCATCCCACTACTCGTTTAACCTCACTAGTTTTACATCAATTCTTAATACAAAAAAGTTTCGAAGGCCCTTTGTCTATAGCGTCACAGTCATATTCTTACCCATTTTCTTATCACATCTTGTTTAAAGTAGCACAATACCTACCAATCGCTTTGTTTGACCATTGACCATATTCATTAGGTACTGACAAAGATAAATATGTGAATTTACCGTGCTATTCGCCCGCATGCGCTAGCTAATATCATATGGTTTCAACGAGCCCCTTGATGCGCTTCGGTCGTGAAGGTTCGCTCGACATAAACGATGTTTCTTCTGACGAGATGCTCGGCTTTAGGAGAGTTGACGAAGTGCTTGGTTGACTCTGTAAGGGACATAGAACAGGGCTGTACATCAGTCTAGACATGGACGTAGCCAGAAAGAATGCTTGAAAACATCAACGGACTAAATCAGGTGATTTAATTCAAGGAAAACAGAAAAAAAAATGTCTATGCCCCACGATTGCCTTTCTGGGGGTTTGATATAAAAATACATGATGATACGTGATGTATGGCATTATGAGTTTCTTCGAAAGTTTGAAATGTAATCTTTGTGACGATTCTACTAAATAATAAAAGTGGTGAGCAGACCTCTTTAAATGTATAAGATATAAAAAAAATAATAGCTTTTGTTAGTGGCATTTGACTTTGTTTTGTTACATAACATGAATCTTGGCTACGTCCATGTTATAAACAATAATGATTAGTATAAGTAATGTAAATAACTACTGTTAATACATACATTACACAGTATGGATGTTCAATTTTTCATCTAAATTCATCTGCTCTTCTGCGTCATTTGATAAGTTCTTGTTTCGATGAGATTTGTTCGGAATCAAAAAGAATATCTGGGTCAGTCATGTTATGAGAGTATGTGGGTAGGGCAATTTATCTAATAGCTCATAGATAGTATACATAGTCCACTGCTGAAGAATTACGAAGCTTACAGTAAGGGATCCAACGATTTGATTGGTTGGATCGAAACTATGAGTGATATTTAGTTCCACTTCGTTTATTTTGTTATCACAAATGAGGTTTTAATCTTTTCAAACTCAAAAAACAAAATACGCGCGAAAATCATAACCTTATCGCAAATGAGGTTTTAATCTTTTCAAACTCAAAAAACAAAATACGCGCGATCGGTTGAAAAATAATTTATCAGGGAATTTAATAAAAGTCCAGCAGTGGACTGCCACTGACTAATTTAATACATATATTCTTGAATTCAAAATCTCAGATAGCCAAAATTTTTTCCGACACTGACTCATCTCCTAAAATAGCAATCTATGTGTTTTAATATGCTTTTGGGTATAATACTGATTGGCCTACACTGTCCTTTCATACCTCTTAATATTGCATTATGGAAATATTTGCAATATTTCACTTTACTCAGTTATTTTTTTAAAAGTCCTGCCGATTCTTCTCCTTAGGAATCAACCAATTATTATATATACGTGATGTGAAACAAAAATATTTTCTTTTTTTTTTTATTTAGTTAGTTTCCTGCTTCATCACTTTCACTAGTATAATATTCCTCCATAAAAATGTTCTTATATAGTTCTGTTAGCAATGAAATTTGAACTTTATCACGTACAGCATAGAATTCATTATTCTCGAGCATTACTAATTTTAATAATCTGAGATTTTGAATTTAAGTTAAGACAAGACAAACACAAGGGTATAATAACAAAGGTTGATGCCTACCTGTGGTACAACGGGTGGGGCCGCAAGACTAGAGACCGCTGCGTTCCTCTTGATGTCTTCCATCGGGATTTCTTCAGAGCGCGACCGCGGCGAGCCTTCCCGTGATCCATGAGTGCTGCTGCTTCGAGACACACTACTGTAATATACAAGGTGTTAATTACAATCACATTTGAGTATTCTTCTGTGTTTATGTTACCGGGAAATTGCAGAATCCGTAAGTTTACAAAAAGTCTAATAAAATTGTAAATTCTTTTTTTTCGGTAAGGCACTGATAGATCAAAGATTTTTTTGTATTTGAAATGATCAAAATACAGAGAATTACAATCTTACGTAATACATAATTATTCGGTGATATTTACATAATTTTAAATACAAAACGAAACGAAACGAAACGAAACACGAAACGAACAAAACGGAAAACGGGAAACGGTTGAACAAAATTTGACGGACCTACTACACACTAGCTGTCACTACAGCTAGTGTATTGCATAAAATGATAATTGCAAGCCTTACCTCTCTCTGCTAGTAGTCCGTTCTCTGTAGACTACAATGCCATCTTTGAGCATGTGTCCGCTGGGCCTGCGCAAGCGCCGATCTGTGTCGTCTTCTCCACCTACCGACACAACTGTATAGAGTGTGATATTGATTCTCTAGAGAAGTTAGTTGTTAGAATAGGTTATTAGTCAGCAAAATAAAGAACTATTTTAGCAGTGTTTAATAAGTGTTAGCAGATTATTTTGAAATTAATTAGGCTTCTAAGACATTGGCCTTCTTTCGGTTAGAAAATGGCTGAAATACCTACATCAGCATCAGCCACTGATACATTGGTCCAAGGATATGTCAGTTTTCGTTCTGCTTTGAGAGCAGTAGTGATGAAATAAATTACACGAAGTACTAGGTAGTGTCAAAAGTGCCAGTTCGGTACCCACGGATTCCTGATTAATGGTAGGTACATTATCCTAACTAATATTATAAATGTGAAAGTGTGGATGTTTGTGTGTTTGTTACTTAATCACGCAAAAACAGCTAAACGGATTTGGATGAAATTTGGCATGCATATTGCCTTTGACATGGAAAAGAACATAGGCTACCTTTTATCCCGATTCCTTAAGTACCTAATGCCACGCGGGCGAAGCCGCGGGCAAAAGCTAGTAGTTAATAAATTAAAGCGCTTAATATCAAAGCGCAGAAAGACAGCGCAAAACGTCAGTAACTCCGACAATAACTGTAAATAAGATAAAATCAATATCTACCTTTAGTTATTTGAAACTAATAAAAAACCGCAGAAGAACCGAGATTGTAGACATAGAATCGCATAACTTATTGGCAGTGGGCAGGGCAATTTACTCGCAGAACACATCGTCGATGGGGCCGAAATGTTCCGGAATGGCTATTGGGTACCGGAAGACGCAGCGTTAGAAAGCCTCCCATAAGGAGAACCGACGACTACGAAGCGAAATTCGATGGATGCGAAACACGCTGGACCGGTCATCGTGGCGACACTTGGGGGAGGCCTATCCCCAGGGGAAGAAGTCTTTGAGCTGGAATGATGATGATGATACAAGTACTTTACCTGTAGATCGTCGCACTGTGGCTAGTGCTGGTCTAGCAAACAAGGGTCGGTGACGTGGTGCCATTGAAGGTGCACACATGCCTGACACTTCCAGTAGCCGGCCGATTTGCTGCATTTTCTTCTGTCGGGATTTCGTGCGACCCTGATAAAGACACAAGTAATACTATTATGAAAGAGTAGTTATTGTTAAAAAAAAAAATATGTTGCCCCCACAGTAGGATTTACTCCTGTATCGTGGGTGCGTTCACAAACATTTAAACTCTCCCGAGATAGGTTTTACTAGAATTATTGAACTTGAGTTAAATTCTATTGCTACCATTTTAATACTAATTAGTAGTTATAAAGCCGGCTAAGACCGAAGCGGACTCGCACACGAAGAGTTTCATATAAGAAACGGAAAAAAATATGTTTTTTGTATGCTTCCTATTCTAATCTACACTACTATGGTAAAAATTGGATACACTGTTTAAATCGTATTGCTAATCCTTCAACACAAGCGACCTGTAGATTAGGCATATCACGAGAGCACTAGATACCCCCATTTTGGGCAAAATTGCCATTAATAAACAACAATTTTTATTATTATTTTCAGACTTACGAATTAAATAATACACAAAAAAAATCATTGCATCGTCCGACACGACTGCGCTTAGATGTACCTTTAACCTATAGACCTAAATTTGCTAAATATTAGAATAAACCAGTTTAATATATTCTTTACCGTTAATTAATTATCTGGACTTTTACACGTACCTTAGTCAATCGTTGCTTAGCGGCCATACTGCGGATATGATCATCGAACTTGAACTTGGCTCGTAACAGCACGGTGCGCGGGAGTGCGCCCGACGCCCCCACTCTAGGCTTGTGTATCGTGAGGTGCAGACAGCGGGGATCTTCTTTATCTCCTTGTATCTGGTTGGGAAACAATGATAAATCATTGTCATAAGACAATTATTTATTATTTATTTTAGGTCTAACAACACATAGTACAAAATATTTTAAGGGGTGATGTTTTGGAGTACAGTCAGTGCCCACCTGAAACCTTTATTATGTTTGTTGTGTGCCTGTAATAACAGGACAGGTCAGGCAATGTTGAGCACTCACTCTATCAACTAGTATTTTACATAATGAAACGTAATATCGATAATAAACAAGAGCAGTGGCATACACAGCTTTTTTTAGCTGGGAAATCATCCCGTGACTTCTCCTTCTCTTGGGTGGAGCGCATGTTAGACTTTTGCTGACTAAAACCAACCCCTGTTTCTTCTTTGCTTTCATTCCAGGGCCTCGAGGTTCTCTTTCGCACAACCCATGGCCACAGAAGGCTTCGACCCTGCTGGGTCTCTACGGTAGTTTCAAGTACAGCTGCATTACGAACCGATTAAAATGTATGGACAAACAATATCTCAGGCGTTGTTCGAAAGAGTTATCGCGGAACACAGGTAAGATTACAGCAATTAGTCAATAAAAGTCTCACACTTCTTCTCGCCATACTCAGAGTGCGAAAAGTTATTAAGAAAACTGTCCATGTCCAAAAATGGATTTATGATATGATAGGCACACATGGACATAATAAAATAGACATTTATGAATTATAGTTATTCAAATAAATTTCGCGAGAAAAACGATTACCCCTTGAAAATATTCCACACTATTATTGTTACTTTTTTTAGACGCTAAGCAAGCATAACTATGTATATTGAAAATCACTATGAAGCTTCAAGTCGTGACGAAGCTTGAGATAGTGACCAGCAAAAAAATAACTTTAAAATAATCGTGAAGTACTGATACTGGCATTGATCTTGAGCGCTCGGCGTCAGAGTGGGGATCGCTTTGCGCATTCCATACATTGGCGAGCCAATCGTCGTTGTCGGGAGGTACGTGCTGCAAACGCAATGAACGAATCACGAGTGGCGTCTATGACGCGATGCGCGGCTAACCAATCACTGACGCTCCCCGCCCCCGCGTCTCACGTCGCACCACTGAAGAGACCCGATATTTGACTTCTGCGCAACTTGAAGACAGCGCTCAATATCCGTGCCCGTATTTGTATTTTTTTTTACAATTAATAAAGTGCTAGATACGAAATCAAAGAAAGCGGCATAAATAATAATTGATTTAAAAGTCTATGGTAAAAATAAAGTTCTAAAAAATTAAAATTACATTGATTTGGTACCTGATTTATCTAGATGCAAAAAAAAAAAATGATAACGATTATTTTTTGAAAAATCAACTTTGACATGTTAGAGGTAAGACTGAATGAATGTTAGACATAGCGCGCACTGGTGACAATCATTTTTCTACCCATTTTTTTAACTGTCACGACACTAAGTGCGCGCACTAAATGTTGGGTTCATAAGCACGGTGTCTTTTTTGTCAAAAGTCACGGTGCGCGCTATGGCTTACTGTTGTTGAATGAAATGTTAATAAACTTACTTCCAAGTCTTGAAGACTACCAACGAGTTTGGCGACTCCCCATCCAAGCCTTTGTTTATCCGGTTCAACTAAAATTATTTGTATATTGTCTACGGCGAGAAACCTATGCTGCCAAGTGCCGTCTTTTTGAATAATATCGCAAGATATGAGATCAGAATCATCTGTAAAAAGAAAAAGACGTAATTGAAATTAAATCCCGCCATTTTAGAAACCTATTTTTCTATATCGAAGTCGTCGAGGCAAAGGTATTGCAACGTACAGCCAGTAACATAAGGGCCCATAATATGAATAAAGGTATCGAGAATATCCGCTAATTTTTCAAATAAGTTTCACTACAAAAATTAAGAAAATGCTGGCACATTTTTGTCAAAAACTTACGGATGCCCTAAACTTTTATTTTTATTTTTTTTTCTTTATTCCTTTAATGGCAATTTCTTATTTTTTCGACTAAAACGGCCAGGATTTAAACTGAATGAGTTTTTATATCCAAATAAAACCTTATTGTATGATAGGACCGATACAGTCTAATTCTAAATTTATTAAAGGGAGAATAAGTCCGCCTTTGTGCAGTTTTTTGTGCAAGAAGTGTCAATAAATAAATAAATAAGTGTTATAATTTTAATTTCAGTTGTACTTTAAAAATTAAGAAATACTGTTACATTTTTATTAAAAACTTGTGGATGCTGTAATTTTTTTTTTCAGATTTTTGTTTTCTTTAAATGGTGTTTTACTAGTTTTTTTTTTTAACTAAAACGGCTAGGATTTAATTTTTTTCTATTTGATTATTTTAACTTTTAATTTACGAATGCGTTTTTATATCGAAATAATCCAATATTTAGTTACCAAGCCAATTTTATTCAGAAAGGGTTTATTGTATTTCACTCCTTATTCATAAGGTATATATTTTCTCTCACATTAATAGAAAATACTTACTAAGGTCCAAAACGTCTCCGACTTGAACGAACGGCACTGGATTAGTTAGAGGCAGCTGTGTTTCAGGTTTCCCAGTGAGTTTCAAATATAAGTCCCGGATTAGAAAAAACGTGCGTATCGCTCGCCTTGCTCGTTCCATCTGTTTGAAATAAACATTTTTATTTAGTTTAGTATAATATTATAGCCATAATTTTGTAGTTTGCAGAGGGTTTTTCTTTTGGGAATTTCTCAGTAACTGCCTCCTGTACCCCGGAATGCACGTAAAACCGTTGGTCCTGCAACAGTAGCCTGATTCACGTAAAATCAAACAAACCAAATATCGTTCAAGTTTTATAGTCGGTCGATCGAAGTCCTATCCAAAAGCGGTATCGACTTATTTCCAGTTACATTAATAAGTATTCTACCAGGATAATGTAATACGGATTTTTTTTTTATCAATGAATTTCAAACGACTTCAAAATCGGTGTCGTTCAAACTCGATTGATGGATGTGAATACGGAAATGGTCTAAACGACTTAATCGCTACGATATCGTTACGGTTATCATTACGTGAATCGGGCTACAGATCTCTTTCCGGTCGTGACGTGTTACCGTATCATCGGACTATAAGAGGAAGGGAACAGATTTTTTTTTGTTCAAATAAGAATCAACTAATCTGTGTATACTATTTTGTCATTTAACGCAAGTTAATTTATTTATGCCCACAGATGCGAAATTTAGAGTTGAAATGAAGTTTCGATGCTCATAACTTGCAAATCTATATTTTTGTACTTTTTTGTTTTCATACAGGGCCACATAATTATAAAACAAATAGATATATCATTTCTTTTGTTTTGAAAGTATACCGGCAACTAGTGAAGTGATCACCACATTGCGTTTGTATGGAGGAATGAACGTATTACCTCCTTAAGTTATCATGCCAATAAACGCATTATCTTTCTTTCTTTAATTTAATTAATACACAACTAGAGTTTAGGTCTATTAAGACTGAAAAATTCTCTATGCTCTATGATCATCTATCTGGCTGTCATTGTGGCCGTAACCGCTGACTTTGGGAAACCAACTAGTACCTTTTGATATAAATGGAAAAAGTTTGTTTTTGCGCCCGAGCCGTAGGCAAGGGTGTTATGGAGCCGAGTGCTACAGTGACAAACGACATGTATCAAACGATGTTTTTCAATGCACTTACTGCCTGATACGGTAAATACTTACAATAAATTTTAGTAGGGGCGATAGGGCGCACTTTTCTGCAATAGTGCGGTTAACAGTAAATTGCATAACTAAAAGCGGTAGGGATAAGAGCAGGTTTTCGAGTAAGTGTATTGAAAACCATATGCAGCAATATGGATAAGTGCTAAGAAAATGCTGTTATGTGCCACATACGATCAATAATACCAAATTATGAAACAAACGATTGAGGGTAAGGAAATAGGCATTCATTTTTATATATATATATGGATTACCTCTCCACTGGGCAGTCTTTTAGCGAAGGCAATGCCAGACATTGGTGTCCTGGTGGGGGGCAACAATATAGCAGCGTCCATGCACAGCCATTCCACGTTCAGCGGCCGTTTGCTCGTCTCGCAGTATCTGTGTTAATAATCATCATGTTTATATTTGAATTTAGATCTCGAGATGATCGACAGATTAGAAATAGTTTTATTGTTTGAAACAATAAACTCTAAAACTATTTTTAATCTGATAAGATAAAAAAATTACTACAGCCCATACTTTAAGGGTATTCTGAATACACGAAACTCATCACTACATTAGGGGTTATCTCATACTTTAAGGCCCTTTGCACACGGCGACTTTTTGTAGCGATGCTGCAGCGCGTTCGCATCGATACAGTCGGGATGTTGTAGCGCGTTAGAAGCGCGTTGGAAATTTTTCTATAGCACTTACAAATGCGACTAACACGCGTTAGTAGCGATGCTGTCGCGAAAAGCAAAAAGCAAAAAGTCGTCCTGGGCGAGGGTCCTAATTGTCTTCTGAATACTCAGAAAACATTCAATGACTTCGGAAGCGAAGTTCTCACGTTGCAGGACCTTTGTCGTCTATTTAATGTACATTTATGTAATATCACTTTCATCTTTGATATAATTCAATAAATTAATCGGGATTTCATGATTGTGTAGTGTATTCTATATAAATAAACAAAGAAAAAAGTTTCTTGGTTTTGTTCCCAGTAAAAAGTTCTATGCCAACGGTTTTTTTTTGTTATCATAAAGAGATATGGTAACATTTACTAATAACATATTTTATGGCTGTTATAGATAATGTCAATAGATATAAGTCGTTATTGTGAGTGATAAAGATATTTTATCGGAAAATGTGACATGTGATTGCCATTTTTGTAATGTGTTTACTACCTACGTATCTAACTTACATTAGGGCTTTTCTAATGTCAAATATAATTTATGGTCCTAATATGTTTTGTGTAGATATGATTAAAATAAAGCCATATTTTTTTGTAAATTTTTAATTGTTGTTTGTTAATTTTTCAAGTCAACGAAAAGTAAGATAAGTATTTTTTTTTAATATTTAAATAAAGAATTCTGTTTTCAAATTCACATTTTGACTTTGCGACGACCCTGTTTTTAAAAGGTATTACACAATTAGTGTCGAATTAAACAGGCTTATGTTCAAGTTAGGTCTAATTATATTAATTAAGTTATTGTCTTCTTCATATTAAACAACACGTTGTTTGTTGACTAAGCATAGAAAGAGTAGTTATAAAGTCACTTACTCATCTTCAAACATATCCAAGAAGATATCGTCGCACTTGTAGAAGTTCCTAGCGAGGGCGGCAGCGCGCGCGCGTAGTGCGTCTGCGGCGGGGGCGTGGCGGGCGCTGGCCCCGCCCCCTGCACCGCACATGGCAACCCGCATGAGGGTTACACTCAGTTCTAGCGTTACTAGACGGACTTTTGATGCTGGAAGGAAATAAGAAATTAATGTATTTAGATTGGAATAGAGCATAGCAACTTTTATATATTTAAGAAATTGGAGAAATTCGATTCCTTTTAATGAACATACCTATATGTTCGTTAGTCCAATGGAAACATCTGTCTAAACTATTGTTAGATAGTAATTCGCCATCTCCATAACTTTGAAATCTCACCACATTGAAGACTTGCAGGTGGTGTTCAAGCGGGGACGACATTGTGTCGCTAGAGAGGGCTTCAGTCGCCACACCTCGATGACCTCGTATGTACTAGCCATTATCTCATCCTCGGTACATAGAAGTGTGTCTAGCAGTTCTATTACTATATCTAACTAGCTTTTGCCCACGCGGCTTCGCTCCCGCTCTTCCCTACTTCAGCCTACTATACCCTACTCTACCCTACTATACCCTACTCTACCCTACTCTACTCTACTCTACCCTACTCTACCCTACTCTACCCTACCCTACTCTACCCTACTCTACCCTACTCTACCCTACTATACCCTACTCTACCCTACTATACCTTACTCTACCCTACCCTACTCTACTCTACCCTCCTCTACCTTACTCTACCCTACCCTACTCTACTCTACCCTACTCTACCCTCCTCTACCTTACTCTACCCTACACTACCCTACACTACCCTACACTACCCTACACTACCCTACTCTACCCTACACTACCCTAATTTACTTTTTTTTTCATAAGAACCTTCTCCTCATAATAACGAACACAACAAAAAAAAATTAGTGAAATCGGTCCAGGCGTTGTGGAGTTATGCGCTTACCAACACATTTTGCGATTCATTTTTATATTATAGATTATTTTATACTAACCAGGCTTACAGCTTAAGTTCGCAATCGCCATTAATTTCGATATCAGCAAAGCATTGAAGCTCTGCAGTGGGTGCTTAGGCGGCGGCGACATTGTGTCCCCAGAGGGCGCTGGAGTCGCCACGCCACTGGCCTCGTGTGTCCCTGACGTTATCTCTTCCTCGGGGCATAGGAGAGTGTCTAGTAGTTCTGTGTTCACTCCTAAAATAGGAAAATGAATGGTGTTAATGTATGCCAGCTACGCTACCATGGCACAATGTAAAATGTTGTCTATTACTTATTTATTATTTGAATTAAGAATTCGAGATAACTATACAATTTAAAATAACAAACTCAAATTTCTGAGTTTATGACAAATACTACCAAAACTTTTTAAAACACAAAATAATAAATTGGTTACTTAAAAATTGGCTTAAATCACACACCGTTTAAGCCGAACTTAGAAATTATCTCGAATTAAGATATCAAATATACCTAATTTATTTTCGTTCTTTAATCTATTGCATAGTGCGTGAAAGCCAGAAGTGGATTGATGATAGTGAGTAAAAGTGCAGAACTTTTAATGCCACCTAATAAGTTTATTGTAGCAAACATTAGGTAAAGTTAGTTAGTGCAAGACATTTTCTTAAAGCCTTACGTTCATTGGGGGACAAATTGTCCCCCAACATGACGCGCAACACTGTCAAATTGTCCCACGTCTCGTGAATATGTTGTAAAATATTGTTGGACCAGTTGCGGGACACTGGCCAACGTTGCAGCGTCACGTAGATTATTGTAAACTCGTCACAGTGTGACTCGCCACAAAAATATGTAAATTCCTCATTTTAAATTCTGTGACGAGTTTACAATAACCCGATTGAGCGTTGCGCGTCATATTGAGGGACATTCTTAATGTATACATATTCGAGACTTAATCATGCATTATAATGGTACAGATGAGGTGAATCGAATGCTGTGTCAAGAGTGTACTGCATTGGTAACAATTTTTTACCAAGCAATATTTTGGCAGTATCGTAAAAATATTGTACTCCGACCGTACATTTGTCATTTTGACCTTTGCAAAATTTCGTGACACACTATTTCCGAGGGTAATAATTGCGTGCTAAGCTGCTCTAAAGGACAATAGCACAAAATAGATATGTACAGAAGTCAAAACTCATGTATGTAGGTACTTCACTTTTCATACCTACGGTCGGCGATCGGGCTATGGTCAGCGCGTGGCGCCGTACTGTCCGAGTTATTTACCTACCTACCTAACTGTTCTGCGTTACATTACAAACAAATCATCAAAACACAAGCAAATATCTACTTACCTCTGAAACAATTAAGTACTGGTAGCTTAAAAAAAAAAAAAACTATAATTTACACTTTAATGATGAATTTAAACGACTGTCTACTGAACATACAATTAAGTACATGCCTAATGGGGCCAGGGTTATCCGAAAGGGAGCTCAAGCCCTGGTATGCAGGCTAGAAGGAACGGGGTGGGTCTTTTAGTCAGTAAGAGTCTGACACTATCTCCCGCTCCGCCCAAGAGCGGCGGATGTCATTGGATGATTTTTGTCACCATAAAAAAAACATACAGTTACATGTAATAAGTTTGACTTCTGTACCTATCTATTTTGTGACAATATTCTGTGTGTCACATTGACAATGTAGGTAATGAGATGAAAATGGAATATGAGTGAAACTAACTTACCCACTATTCATAATCCGAAGGAAGCAAAAGACAGAAAAGATAAAATTAGTATAGAGAACAAGCATTTTTAATGTCCCTATAACTATATTATGAAAGAAGAAACTGTCTAAAATATCAGCGTAAACTATACTGGGACTAGCAACGTGAAATTTTGCACAAGTCTTCCTTTTATGACGTAGGCGAGCACTAAGGGTTTTTATTTTTTAAATTAATTTAGTTCGTATGCAAATTCTCATTCCTTGGGTCCATAGACTCGAAATTTAGATAAATAGTAACCCAGGTCAATAAAAAAGGTTTTCGTTAGGTATTCGTTTTTTAAAAATACTCCTATAAAACATTTAAGGGATGTTAAAGGTTGTATGGGAGAATCTTATTTCTTTGGTTAATAAAGAAGAACAGGCAAAAAAAACCCAGACCCGACAGAAAAGTAACATACCTCAGTTTTTTTGTTATTATTTATATAATCGCATTATATAGTTTTTATATTCGAAATCAATGGCTAACACCAAAATATCGCCTTATGTTTTTGTTCAGGCTTTACACTAAAAAAGTACAAAATGCCTACGTATCTACACAATTCGTAAATATATGTAACTAAATGACGTAGAAAAGTAAGTAGTTATGGGATGTATTAAAAAAAAAATATATATGTTCGTATAGGAAGTTATTTGTTTTTATTGTAACGGTGATTAATGAACTTTTTAGTTCTCTAATCACCGATATAAGCTCGAACTAGCGTCAACGAATTAGTGGAATAATCCGATCTGAATCATCGAATATGACGATTTTAATTAATCCTAAGTTGAGGGCGAATCCAGAAGGGCATGCTCTGACCCCAGTACCAGAGGCAAAAAGGAACGTGGTGGAATTTTTTAGTCAGTAAGAGTCTGACACGCCCTCTCGCTCCACCCAAGGTCGAGAGATGTCATTAGATGATTTTAAACCACCTTAAAAAAAATATTCCTAAGTTGAACGTTGTACTCGGAGTTCAAAAATTATATAATACAGCTGTATCTCCAAGTCTCCTGGATACATCCCATAACTATTTATCGTCATTTAGTTACATACATTACGAATTGTGTAGATAAGTAGGCATTTTGTATTTTTTTAGTGTAAACCCTGAACAAAAACATAAGGCAATATTTTGGTGTTAGCCATTGATTTCGAATATAAAAACTATATAATATGATTATATAAATAATAACAAAAAAACTGAGGTATGTTACTTTGCTGTCGGGTCTGGGTTTTTTTTATATGGGACGTGACCGTTCTTCTTTGGCACAAATTATAATTAAAATGAATTTTAAAGGCTGTCATTATTAGTAAAATACGGCCCAGGAGTGTTAGAGATTTAATGAAAATATTCTCGCGGAAGGAAGTCACCCGCAAAGTACTAGTCTTACATACCTAAAAAATCATAATTCGAACATTTGGATATCAAATGTGCACAAAATAAAATAAAGGAATATTTATATATAATCGAGCATTGCACGGTGCATTGACCTTGGTCGAGCAAGCATCAAGGTTAAATCTTTTCGACAGTTCCACTAAAGTAAGGTTCAAAATATTCATTCCAAAATACCTTTTATGTCCTTTATATCTACAACATTCAAGTATTAGTTTGACCTCAATACAAACAAAAGAAAACTAAATATAAAATCTAATGTAAGGTGAATGGCATCACAAAGGTCGGACCATACGACGATTATATCTATGAACTGGCCACGTGTAAAATATTTACTCACCTTTATTGTTGATCAATGCGAACAGCAAGCACAGAGCGAACAACGCTTTGTAGTCATTTTCACTGCAATCCAACGAGTCTAATATCGTCTTTAAAAACGGCCTTTTTTCTATTTCCTTACTTTCTCTCTCTATTATACTGTCTAAAGTAGCTGATCTCTCAGCAGACGTACTCGGTGCCACACCAAGCAGCTTCTGTTTCTCCTCATCAGTTATGTTATTATATTCGTTCGTTTTCGACGAACTCGATTCGATCCCTGAATCGGGCAAAGGCGAGTCGGGCATGTTCGCTTTGAGAGTCCCCGAGCTAGAAGTTTTTGTTGGATTTATTTGAGTAACTAGATCTTCGGTGGAATCGTGATCGATGCTCGACGACTCGCTTATGTGTGACGTGGACGGAAGGGAAGTCGAAACTAACTCAGGATCGAGATCGCAACTCGAATGATCGGTATCATATCCAAACGGCTTAGGAGCACCATATTCTGGGGTAGTGTAGTCCCTCTCACTTGAAGTATTTTCCAAAGCCTTCTCTAGACTTAGTTGCGGTTTAGAGAACTCTAGCTTGACATTGGACTTTGCATTGCTAATGTACATTTCTAGTATCTTGGTCGCGCCGTCCTCGAAAACCGATAAGTCTGATTGTAATATGATCCAGGCCAGCGCGTGGACAATTGGCCCGTGCGTTATAATAAGGAATACTTGCGATAACAGAAACAGGGACACGACGCATGACACAGATGGTTTGGTCTCGTCCTCTGATTCTATTCTGTGTCGGGGGAATGTCATTCGTGATGGAGATTCTGCATTTTTTCCTTTGAGTATAGCTTCTAAGTTTCTTGTTATAGCTTCTATGCTCTGTATGTGATCTCGGTTGTACGGTGAAGAGGTTTGTAACCGTCTCACACTTTCAGATGTGAGTGAGTAAATATACAGAGGGACTAGTAATTTGTGCAAGAGATGCTCCGTCAGTACGTCGTTTAGGTCAGGAATGTTTAGACATAAGATGTCATTGATATAATGGAGGTGATCGAGGTGTTCAGCTACTAGATCATCTAATTTCTGCTGCGATTGATGGCTGGAAAAAGAATTTCTGAAATTTGAGTCGTAAATATTGTCTGTATTCAAATAGATTAAAAAAATGATTTTGAATTTGGTACATTTAGTATGTAGCCGGCTGTATGTAATCCTCAAAATAAAAATAATTATAAATAGAAAAACAAATTGCTATCTACAAAAAAAGGTGTTAAAAATTAAAACCGAACATAACAAAACAGACCAAAACAAAATCATAAGTAATATAATAGCGTGACTTACTCAGCATCGTTCCTGACGCACGCGTCCAGTTCTAGAATGTGTTTGCCGATAAACCAAACGAGATTACTGAAGTACGGGGCCGCAGTCCTGCGGGACAGCAAATTGTGTTAGCATATTGATGGCCACTAATGAAATGACCGAGATATCTGCATACTTAAATATGCATAGCTTTTAAAGTTAGGCTATATTTAGTCGAAGATAAGTAAAATTAATTATTATCAATATTAACAATCAACGTACGAAATACTAGACTGCAAAATTTTATCGTCCATATCTTTGAGCCTCATTTTGGATGATTGCTTTTTCGCAGTTTTTATCACCAATCACAGTTCACGATGCATCGAAAGGTACACTCAGATTTATACTACACTTAGTGGTTAGTTTGACAGAGTAGTTGAATTAGTTTCAGTTGAATTAGTGGGAACTTCAAATAGATATTAGATACTTTTAAAACCGTTTGGGCGACGTTTATCATAGCTTTACAGCCACCTTATAGGTCTCGATGGCAACTGAAACTATGTATTATAAGTTCGCCAAGCGCGCGACATCGCGACTTTACTTCGAAATCGCAGTTAGACCACATCGCAAATTGTAGCTTGTAGACGTTTCAAGTTCAATGCCAATAGAGCTTTGACACGCATCTAGATGAAACATCATAGGTTACACCAGCCCCATGACAATGTCACTTCGTAAAACTTTAAGCTAGTCGAGTCTCGAAATGTATAATTAAAATCAAATAGCTATAGCTATAATGTCTATGATAATTAGCTTGTAGTGCTCATTAAAAAAAATTTATCGACTAAAATTTTGACCACATTTTAAACCTCACTATATGTCACCGAAGCAGAAACGTCTGTGCGACGTGACCTTGTAATGGGGGACTTGGAGAGAAAAAAGGGCAATTTTACTTACCTATCTCTAATGAACCTAAGCATGCTGGCATCCTGGACTCTGTACACATTGAGAGTAAGTGTACGCACAGCAATGCGAACCATGGATTCTGAATGGTTGAAGAACTTGATCGCCTCCGTATACAGCGGGAAATCCTTCGTGTGCTGTCAATAATAATAAGATGTTAGTTTCAAAATATGTATAGTAATTGGCACGAATATTGAGCGCTCGGCGTCAGAGTGGGGATCGCTTTGCGCATTCCATATATTGGCGACCCAGTCGTCGTCGTTGTTAGATACATGCTGCAAGCGCAGGGAAGGAATCACGAGTGACGTCTATGACACGATGGCGCGGCGAGCCAATCACTGACATTCCCCGCCCCCGCGTCTCACGTCGCACCACTAAAGAGACCGAATATTTGACTTCTGCGCAACTTGAAGCCAGCGCTCAATATTCGTGCCGATAACTATACAGACCTATTTATTAAGGTATTTTTTATTTAGCACGAGTATGATGACAGCAGGATGATAATATGTCTCTTTAATAGGAGAGAAAAGGATAAGTAACCACATTGTATAAATCTGACAGCTGTCACCCGCACCATCTTATAGCAATTGTAGTGTAATTGGTTACTTCGCCTACATTAAAATATGTTAGCTAAAATGGTCACCACCATTACCAGTTATGTAGGTTTCCAAATATTCCTCAGTTGACGAATATTAACAGACATGTCGTGTAAATGTGATAAAACGAATATTTTGTAGTGAAGCTTTCATACCGAACACGCTATAGTTCGTGACTTGAAATTGACACCACGTGAAAACAAAACCTTGAATTTCATCGATATTTTAGAACGTAGACAGCAGTGTAAAGAAACATGCCCGTAATTTGAAAATAAATCTATACTTTAACGCATATATATAATTCGAGATAAATTCAATTTAACGTCACCCACCCAATCTTTTGTATTTTATTTATGTTAATTTTTAAGTGACCATTTGTACTAAAAAGGGTCCTGATAATGTAATGGAATTGGAACATTCTCGTGTATGACATAGAGTTTGTTGTTCTTAAGTTTGATCATTATTATCTAAAATTCTGAACTCAAATACTGGGGCAATGAGCCAGCTCTCTTTGCATTCATCGCTCAGAAAAGCCAGCGGTTTCATCCGCGTGAAAATAAGTTCCCCATACGAGCATTGAACCCGCGTTTTATCCCCTTAGGGGGTAAATTATGGAAAATCATCTCTTAGTGCTTGCTTATGTCATAAAATAACGAAAGCTTGTGGAAAATTTCACGCTCTTAGTCCTAGTAGTTTAGGCAGAAATATATAGAAAGACATTATAAGAGACATACATGAGACATACTTTACAAAACCCACTCACGTTCAACACGACTCAGAAACCTATCGCCATGCGCCATGTAAATAGGCTAGTGGCCGTAAAAAATGGAATAAGTCCGTCTTTTAGATTATTCAAAAATAAGGGACGAAGGTTTTTTAATTTGTAAATTAAACCAAAATAAGAAAGATATAGCCCATTATAGTTACGTGTGACGTCACGCCGTGCTGCATTTTTCGCACGGGGTAACGTCACACGTAACTTTAATGGGCTATATCTTTGTTATTTTTTGTTTAATCGAAAAAAGAAAAAATACGTGTCCAATATTTTTTTATAATCTAAAATACGGACTAAAAAAAAAAATATTTTGACCCTGGACACTACCCTATTCTGACAAAGAAAGCTATTATTCACCCTCTAACTGGCCACAATAGAGCACTTTAAATCTTGATTTATCCGTACACAAGCGCGGTAAATAGACATTTGCATATCCGCATTCGACATACAATCACCAACGTAGGTACGTATGCAGCTGTTAATGCTATTATCACAGTAACATAATTGCTGGTTGATAAGAGAAACTTTTACGTGTAATTGAACTAGACATAAGTATCTACGAGTATATGAAATACATTTTATGGATATCGGCGATAGTGTAACTTTAAAGCTTTTAACTTCCTAAAATTATCTTCTAAAAAACAATCAATTTTATCTATCTTTTTTTTTTTTAATTTATATAAACTAGTGCTTGACTGCGATCCCACCTGATGGTAAGCAGTGATGCAATCGTTGATGGTGAGGCGCACTAGTTTATTAAGAGCCTATTCACTCTTGCCTTGAAGACACCTAAATTATAATTGGACGGAAAGACCGAAGCAGGCAAATTGTTCTAGTCTCAGTCTACCGCATGTCCGTAACATAAAACTCAGAATTGGGAACTTGTACAGCGATTCGGGGCCGCAGCAGTCCACGAAGAAGATAGCTAAACGACCAGCTATCGTCCTTAAGAATTGGAAAAAGAGACAAAAAAAATAGCTGTATCATCTTTCATTAATATCTAAGTAGCAGTCTATATGTAGAAGAATAATAGTAATTAATCAGTAAGCTTTCTTCAAAAATAAATATAAATAATTATAATAAGTCTCGACAGGAAATACTCTAGACCTGAACTAAAGATTATTTGATTGATAATATTTGACCTAAGTAGAAAAACCTTTGATTAATCACAGTTGATAAAAGAAGTGTATCAGACATAATACGGTTGAGGTCATACATTTTACAATCAAATGATAAAACATCTACCTATGTGCTATGTTTATATCTTTTTCATAGGCTGTTTTATGAAGATAAATGTAAAAAACAAGTTTAATCAGCTGAATGGATTACTCATTTTTTCTTTCTTTTCACTAGTATCACACCATTTGTTTGTGAATTGTGGTAAATCATCAAATTACTCTTCCCGCTCTCGGTGGAGCAAGAGAGAGTATCAGATTTGACGAAAATCCCGCTGTTTCCACGAGGACACGGCGCGGTGGTGCTACACCCAAGCGGGATAGACTTCCACCGAATGCTCCACCGTGTCTTCCGTCCTTCTTTCTGTCGAATTCGAAACAAGAACCTTCCGAAACGACAGTGTCCTCTCAGGACTAGTCCTGAGAGGACACTGTCGTTTGTCGTGACGCTAGCGTCAGACAGGTAGTGAGAACGCCGCCGTAGCGCATGTACGGCCACTCCTCAAAAACTGGGGACTCATCGCCGCGAGTGAGTTTGGCGTGCCTACATCATTAGACAGGACTGACTAGTATAGATAATTTATAGTAGGTATACACAAGCATGACGGGCAGCATTCATGTGTCAGTATTATTCCTGATTAAAAATGCATGACAACAAGAATAAAATAAGTATACCTATTATTTGATTAGACGCATGTTTTAAAATGTCAAACGGCACACAATCAAGGTATGATTTGGTTGTACCTACATTATTCAGGATTATTTGTAAAACACCAACAACCTTGAAGGATTGTATTTCTAACATGATAAACAACCACTTTTTTTTCTATGACTTTTTACAAAACATAATTCATTTACCAAAAACAAACCTTCAAGATTTCGTTGTTCTAACACATTTCAACTCTGTATTTTGCTCGCAACACAAGCGCATCAAGCACCGCCGCTACTCGATGCACGTCTCCCCTCTGCTATTGTACTATCGCTTTCTTCGCATAGACTTCGTAATATTTATATTTACTTCGTAACATTCAATTTAGATATTTTTATTTTTGTATGAAAATCTGATGAACTAAAATATGTTATTTTTTTTTAAATCATAGAACAAAAGTTGTTGTTTATGATGTTAGGTATAGTCCTGAGTGGCCAGTGTTTTACATAAAACCCTGTAAATTAAAGACGATAGTAATAAGCACTCGTTATTTGGCAGGTTGAGTTCTATTTTTGCCTCGCTTTTCCTCCTAAGTTCCACAGATGAACCTGTCAAACCTATCCTTGATATATTCATTGCGCATCTTAGCTCGTTGGGTCACACCTCCCGCCAACGAGGCGAGGGAAACGCCTAGTCTGGACCACAGAGGTGTCAACAATGTTAAGGATTATTTATTACCTATCAGTCTATTAACTACTATCACTATGACTATCATTAGAAAGCCATCATGTTGGCATTAAGTAAGCCTTTTACTTAACTAATGTTTACTCGCGGCTGCGCTTTCGTTGCTTATTTCATAGGAAATTAGTGAATTATACTTAGTGATAGTGTAAATTTATCATCACAACATTGAAAAAAATTGTCTGATTGGGTATAATTAAATAAATAAAAATAAAAAAATCTGATAGACCCAATAAGACGAACTGGTAAGGTTTCAGAAATTATGTTTACAAACAACAAAATACAGAATAAACCTTTTCAACACACTTGCTCAAGTGACTCTTATTGCACTGAACTTAGGTACATAATGGCCCTTGTTACCAAACTGTGACATTTTGATTACCATTACGCACTAGTGCTATAACGTAGTTAAAACGTTATTGTTCAACCTCTCCCCCGCCGTAATTTTAATACATTATCGTATCAGGATGGGCGCAGGTCGTCCCCCACGAGTCGCCGATCAACCCCCGTTTATTCATTTCAGTGAGTGTATTGAAAGGTAAATAAAAAAAAAATGGGTATATGAAAACAGATTTTTACCGCCACAAGAGTTTACTAGTCTTATAGTTATTTTCTTCAAAATTGTATTGAAACACGTCGTATGATACACGTGAGTAATTAATGATTACCGTTCTCGGCTCTCTTAAAACCCTCGCCACGGCTCTCTTAAGACCCTCGCCACGGCTCGGGTTTAAATACCGATAGACTCGATAATGTACTATTTTTGCTGCTCAATCAAGGCAATTCCCTGGCAGCTTTAGCTGTTATACTCAAATCACACAATATACTTTATGAAAACAAATTCCTATTTGTTCCTAAACATTATAGTTATAGCATATTTTCCCTTCTAAATCTTACCTCATTGTAGAAAAAATGTATGGTATGGTTGTTGAGCTTCAAACTGAGCGTCTTGAGGAAAGATATGTAGTAGGCCATCACTTCCTCATCAGAGAAATCGAATTTGTGCACTATTATTGAGTTCACATGGTTATTACTCAGCAAATAATCTGTAACAAGTATGAACTATTCAGAATAGGAAATTTTTCTGTTTATTTTTGTACAATATTTTTCATGAAACAACAAAAAACCATAAATAAAAAAGAATTGTTCTGAAAATAGCATCAACATTGAATGAAGCAGCAGTTCATGATCATCATCATCTTCCTGCCCTCGTCCCGTTTTAGTTGGGGTCGGCGCAACACGTTTTTTTCTTCCATGCTGTCCTGTCACCCATCACACTATCACTAAATCTCTATTCTTTCATATCATTTCTCACATAATCCATCCATATTTTTTTGCGCCTCCCTCTCCCTCTGCATGAAGCATTAATGAAGCAGCAGTTAACATTTCAAATATGTATAACTTAGTTAGAATCTATTGCTATTTTTTTTGCGGGTGCATTTCATCACACATGTCAGTTTGTGCACCTTTTATCAGTAAACTTGACAATTTCTCGTTTCACCATATTTGAAAGGATTCTATATAACTTAATTTTGAATTCTAAAGCGTAAATACACTTAAGAATACATATTCTGGCTGCATAATTTGGCTTCACTTTGTTGACTGACCAACATTTCAACAGTTCAAAGTGCCTGTAGTTTAGTTTTCTATTTTTCATTTATCAATTCAGTAAAATAATAAAGTTAAAAAAAGAACTACTCGGTCTTGTAAAACAGGGAATTACAACAATCTTGTTAGTTATTTAGTTTCCTGTGTTTGGATTAAACAAACATGTACAGGAAAATCAATATTAATCTTCAGAATGTAGCATAACGAAAAACTGAAAACACACACTTGCTTTTTCTTTATTTCTTGCCTGTTATTGATATCCTTCATGCGAAACTTACTACACTAACAGTTAAACACAAATATGATTGAAATCAGGAACAAATCCAAAACAATGTTTTGTATAACAACAATGTTGTGATTGCCAGTCAATGTACAAATTATGAGCCAAAAACAATGAAATGACCAAGCCAAAATATAGCTCCAGGTAATAATGTTAATTGTACGTAATAACTTACACAAAGATGTTTCATTTCTGATGTTCTCAAACAGAATATTGAGGGTCTGTAACAGCTGCACACAAACATATGATGACCCTCCACACTTCTGTCTCATGATCTTCAAGAAGTACGAAAGCATATTCTTTTCCAAGAAGAAGCTGAAAGTTGGTAAATTATTCGTCAATTTGTATGGTGTCACATACAATGGTCCTTCAGGAACTGTGCATGGAAACCAGACCACTAAGATAGAATTTGCATTTTAGATTAACCTATAAATCTACGGTTACAAAGTAAAAAAAGTTATCTGCAATTTTTTTACTTTCTGATAATTAAAATATTGTATTCCATATTATGGCTAATCTTTTATCACTTGTTAAATGAGCAAAAAAAAAAAAATAAAGACAATACCGGTAAAAAAAAATATATAAAATATTTTAGTGCCTAAAAAGAAACAAAATGTTGATCTGCAGTTTTGCTGTTACTTGATAATGGCAGTACCATTATCAGGAAACATTACACCATTTAAAATTATATCAGAAGCTCGAAAAAAAGTAAGATTCAGACCGAGCCATGTAATGTTTATTAAATGAACACAATTCATACATGTTTACCTTTTGAAAGCCGTCAATAAGAGACACAATAGAAAGACAATAACAGAGCGAACGCCAGCTTTCGCTTGGTGTTTAATGAATTAATGATAATACTGGCACATAATATTATAATGGGATAAGTCCATTCAAATCTGTCATGTGTTCTTTCAAGAAAAGTCATTGCAGACACTATTCTGTATCAAAGACTTAGGTCTATAAGCTATTGAACAAGAGAAGGGCATCTTTCTTTCCAAAATATTTGGACTCTAAAAGGGACTGCAGTTTTTTTTTTTTTAATTTTTGGTGAAGTACAGAAGAAGGAAAAAGATTCAGCTAAGAACCTGACCCCAGAAACCATGAAACCTGGTTTTGTAACTAGTGCAATACAAAAATGTAATGTAGACTTATTCAGACTATGCACTGTGTGAAAATCTAAAGCATAAACAACAGAATAATTTGAATACATCCTGTTTGAATGACTCAGCACTTCGCCAAACACAACATACATTATATGACCTATGGGTAATTAAATAAGCCATCAAAAATGTTATGTTTAAAGTATCTTTAGAAAATGGTGGTAAATTATGTACTTAATAATACTTACTAACATTCATATTAACATTAAAGCTTTTTCCAATTAAGCCAGCATTGTTTACAAATAATGATCACAAACAGATACTTACTCAAAAACGGAGCTGTCATTTTGGTCGCCCCATATCAATATCTCTGCTATACACCTGAGAGACTCCACTAAGGTACCCCGATTACTTTCTGATACTGTTGTATTTTTACAGAGAATATTATGTAAATACTTCAATCTTTCTAGGGAATGAGGGTTTTTAGGGCGCCCCCATGAGGCGCCGAACCAACTTCTGCTACGAAACATGACAGCACTAGTATTTTTTACACTGATTAACGAAAACAACACACTTTTTCATTTTTTTTTAGTTCATTCAGGCACGTCGCCACACTAAACCAGTAGCACCATGTTCTTTTTTTATTTTGTTATATTATATTGATAACTTTATTGGGACATTGCTTTACACGTGTTCACTTCAGTTTGTATTTTATTGAAAAATGCGCAATATATTGATTAATTGTATTATTTTTGTAACTTTACTCGTGCGATTTACTTGGCGAACGTAATTTTGACAGTTCTCTGGTTGTTCTCAAATTGACATTTGTAGTTTCGTTTAATTTCACCGCAAATGTCTTCAGAAATTGTTATTAAAAAATATAGAGGAAGAAATCTTTCAAATACAATATTTAAATTAAAAAGAAAAATATTTTTTATTTACAGTATTTGTGAAGACATTCAGCGAAATTAGTTTTGCTGTTTCTTTGTAATAACAAAACTCAACAGGCATTTGCAAAGGTAGCTACGTCACGTCGTGCGGCTACAATATTGCCGTTCTTAATAGTTCTTATTGCAAACGCAGTCGGTCCGGAGATAAACGCACACACAAGCGCAACAAGTCTTATTAATTTAAATGTACGAAAAAAAAAATTAAAGTAGTGAAATATTTTTTCCTTTACTTTACTCTTTTGGACAAAATGCGTAGTCATTTTTCAACTACCGTCTGGGCTTGTGCCAAAGAGTAGGTGTAATAATAAATAAGGGAGGCTTGTGCACAGATTACAGAGCGCTTGTGTTCGAAGGCCAAAAGCTGTATTTGTGTTTGTTACTTAATGCAAAATTACTTGATTTTTATTACTGCGTTTCTAATTAGTAATAATGTCTTTTACTTTTGCTATCTGTATGAGACGAAATTTTAATAAAACCGAGTCTAGGTAGGTAATAAGGTTTTTTTTTATATTTTTAAATGTAGGTAATATCAATGTGGATTTGGTTTTTATCCCCCGACGGAAAAGAGGGGTGTTATAAGTTTGAGGTGTCGGTGTGTCTGGGTCATATTGCCACGGACAGATGTCCATTGGCATCGTAGCTTAGCTCCTAAGCGAATGCACCGATTTTGATGGGTATTTTTTTTATTTGAAAGCTGAGGTTATCGAGATGGTTCTCAGATACAGAAGATCTGTTCAGGTGTTCAAGGTCATTAGCTCGTTTGTTGGCTGTGGCTGGGACCTTAAACACTTAATGGATATATACTTTACTAATTAACACATATCATCATCATCATCATTTCAGCCGATACACGTCCACTGTTGGACATAGGCCTCCCCCAAGCGTCGCCACATCGAACGTTACTGTGCGTCCCGCATCCATCGGTTTCCCGCTACCTTCACCAGGTCATCGGTCCAGCTTGTAGGAGGCCTTCCAACGCAGCGTCTTCCGGTACGCGGTCGCACATAATTTAATAAACACATATATTATGTAACATATTGTTTGAACAGCTCATGTACATGGCGACACTATCCAGCTGTTCTGATGATGGAGGTCGGAGGTAAGAGTCGTAACCTTGGGTTGCTTATTAATAAACACATCCAGTTTCGGTTCATTTAGATTTATCATAAAAATAGTTCCGTTCGTTTCTCATGACTACGAGATTCTGATGACGAAAACCTGATGTTAGAACTGGGAAGTGGCTGATGGAACCGTGGATTGCCTTCTGGTAAACACATCGAGTTTGGGCTTATTAGATTCGTCTTAACCAGTTCTAAATAAAAGACACATAAATTGTAATCGGATGGGAAGAACGCCGCAGGAAAATTGTTCCAATCCTTCAATGTACGCAGTATAAACGATGAAACGAAACGCTTTAGTCCGGACCTTAGATGTTTTAACACCGGATTGGCTAAGCCCCATTTGGAGACTGCCTGAAGTGACAGCGTACATTCGTACGCTCTACCATAACCTCTCTTTCGGACTAGTTTAGCTCTTTATTAGCCCTAGCATTCAACAAGTATCTCTCTACAACTATGCTGTCATTTGTATACCCATAGATACCGGGTATCAGCAGATCGTTGATATGAAGCCGGATGAGAGTTGCAGAGAGAACAGACCTTTTGAGGAACTCTGGCATAAGTCCTCATGAGTTCCGATGAGCTTTTATCGACAACAGCTCGGAGAGACAGTTCACTAAGAAAATCTTTTATCCAGACAATCAGACCAGGAGAAATGTCGTACGCTGTAAGCTTAAGACTAGCGTGCCATACCCTGTTGAAGGCCTTCGAGACGTCTAAAGAAACGGCAATCACTTTCCCATTCTTATCGAGCGCTGGCCCCACAAGTAGATAGTATACACTTAAAGGTCTCCAGAGGACCTATGCGGCGAAGCCCGTACGGATCAATGAGTCTCCTCATTACCGTACCGTTACCTACCTTTCAAGTATGCCGTGAGGTTCACTCACTCATCCCACAAAAAAAAAAAAATAGCAAAGTATATTTTAAACTTTTTCTGTGATAATTATAAAACGAGTTAATGTATTTGCCAATGACGAGTTTGAAATACACTTTGCTATTTATTTTTTTCAGGCGCTTATAAAATTAAGATTTATTAGCAATAACAGTGGTAAAAATTGTTAACAGTGGTAAAGGTTGTCTGCCTAATATGTTAGTGTCTACGTAATATTTATTCAAATTTTACTTGGAGTTGCTAGGGAGAAACTCTACCTACAGCAAAAAACCCATAATTCAGTTGTACTTAACCTGTAAAGGTCCTAATTTTTTTAATATTTAATTCAGAACATATTCCGTACAATTGCAATGATGAATTTATAAACAGCAAAATAGATGATGGGGTTTTGCAGGAGCATGATGTGTTTCCTTTCTTCTAGTTCAAATAAGGTAATTATTTTATCCGTAATTATGAGAACCTTTTATAAGCTTTACGTATTCATAAGGCAATTATACCAATCTGTCTGCCAAGCGTGCTAATTAAGTACTAATTCATGATGAATAGATAGGACCGATGTTCAACAGATTCCGAAGACAAACAATAGATCGTTGATAGCATGTTGATTATTGAGGATTTTGCGGTGTGCGTGTGAACAGACAGAATAGATTCCAATGTGATATGTAAGTAACTACAACATTATTTTAGTATAAACGAAACCTGAATATATTTAGTTTGTTTAGAATCAGTAATTGAATCGATTCCAATAATTTTCACACTGCTACATTTTTTCGAAAAAATACTTAAAAAAAAAGGTCACAAATTTGACACCACCGACACTAAGGACAAAATAGGTCACGGCAGATCGCCGTCCGGTAACTGTTCGGACAAGCCCAAGTCGTCGACGGCGCGCGCTGTTCCCGCGCGCCTCAAGGAGTTGTCAGCAACAGCAGGGACCCAGACGGGTCGAAGCCTACTGGGACCAGGGTTATCTGAAAGGGCGCTCGAGCCTCGGTATGATGGCTAGAAGGAACGGGGTGGGTCTTTTAATCAGTAAGAGTCTGACACTATCTCCCGCTCCGCCCAAGAGCGGGGGACATAGGATGATATTTCCCGTCGAAAAAAAAAAGCGTCTAGTTATATAGAGTTTTTTTTTTTTTTATTATGGCGTACCGTCCCCACCCACCAACAGACATGAAACAGGTGTCAATACCTGTTTCATGTCTGTTGGTGGGTGGGGACGGTGCCCATACAAAATCCGGCATCCTCCTTTAGAATTTTGATTTTTTCACAGCTTGACCGTAGACCTGCGTACCTATATAGTTTTAATTCCAACTCGATATTTCCACGCGTTCTTGAGATAAAGGGTCTTGATAGACAGACATACAGACGGGCGGACAACAAAGTGATCCTATAAGGGTTCCGTTTTTTCCTTTTGTGGTATGGAACCCTAAAAATAAAGTTACTAAAAATAACTCTTTGAATGTTTGTACAGCTACGCTCATATCTGACTTGTTATAGAGATCTTTAGGTACTTACACTGAAGTACATGCCTACAATTTATTTGGAGTTGGCATTTACTTACTGGCTTCAATAACTGCATTGACACTGATTGGTGTAGGTATAAAAAAGTCGCCGAACTGTACCATGGATTATCATCAAATTGGTATTTGAAAATATTACTAAGCTTCTTTCATAATTGTCCATTTAAAATGACAAATAACGTTCTGAAGTTGGTTAACAAGTCACTCTAAAGACAAGTCGCTTTTCAAGCAGTCTGATGCAGTTATTATTTTAGCTTAATGACAGTTTTTGTGGCACCAAATGCAGCAGACTACTATATAATTAGCTTTAGCTCTACTGCGACTGTTAAGGTTACCAACTTTTTTGCCCGTGTATAGATAAAATCGTTTTTTGTGACGAGACTTCCGTGCCTTGAATGGCATTAGTTCTGGCTGTCATTCGTAGATTTTTGAGTCTTTACCGGTAGTCAGTGTTGCGAGGAGATATCTGTTACTCAGTTGCTATGGTAAAGAGTCGCTTCATGTAAAATATACGTACACCAAAGATTTTTTACATATCCTACAGTACACCTACACTTACATTTAGGTGTATTTTTTTAAGCGACCATATTTGTTCTTAAGATAGGAATGGTAGAAAAAAACTCAAGTGCTTTATAAAAATATTTTATTGTCTTAATTTTCGTAATGCTATATTGCAAATTTACTGATTTTCTTTACATCTACATCAATAACATCACCTAATGAGTAAGAACCTTCATTTTAGGTACAATATTGGGAAAATCCTTATTCTTACACGGACGGAGCAGTCGTTGATAGTGACATTTTATATTGTTAACATTTTATATTGGATATAATTTAATTAACAATAAGAATTCGTGTTCATGACAATAAATCTTACCCTTAATTACTAAGTTATTCCTTCTTTAATTTAAACCTCGACTTAATTTCACTACAGTTAAAACATAGTTTGTTATTAATTCAAATTAATCGAGGATTCTGTCCTTTTCTTTTCAGTGTTTGTAAAAGTGGATAAGTTAAATTAAACTGGAAGAAACCTGTAGGATGATAGATGTTTACGTGCCTATTTACAATTTAAATAAATATTATAGGCATCACTAACTAAACAATTTTTATTTAAATATTTCCTAACTAGTGTCCGTATTTTAAAATTACCCTTCTAGGTAATATAGAACAAATACAATACTAGTAATAAAATATATAACTATTAGATATATTATGGTGATTTTTATCGTCTATCCTCGACCAACAGTATTTTGCCATCGAAGATCAATAACACCGAAGTTAAACTTATATAAATAGAAGTGTCACATAATTTGTTGCATTTTTCTTGTCACGTTTACGAAGTTAGCTTCTATTAAAATATTTTTATTATTGATTTAAAACTACATATTTTTATGGACGGTCTATTTTTATTTATTATTTGTACCTAATAAGAAATCTTAGAACTAAGTAAATAATTTAAAGAATAAATACAAGCTCAATAAATTATTATTTAATTAAACCTAGCGCTGACTCAAATAACGTTTACTTATAATTATCACTTATGTTTGAGGCTTGAGCTAACAATTGACAAAACCTGTTCTAAACTTGCTCATTTTGTTCAACATTCAATTAAATGCAAGGCCTAAAACTGTGTTTTTTTAGATATTACTATGTATCTCTAGCAATATGCTAGAGAGATGAGAAAAGTTCTTGTAAAACTCTATTGGTACTTATCTAGTGCATTCCTAGCTCTGCATTTTAACTCTCTTCTTCCTTTAGTGGATAGACAGCCTTTAACCATATTGTACAACTCAAGGCAGCCACGGTAATAACGGGTTCATATAGTAGGTTGTTTTTGATTAACTTTTTTCAAAATGTTTTTTTTTTTTTTGTAACTTTGTGTTTGAAAATAGGTTGTTGCTCTTAGCCTGAGACATAAGATATTAGAACCTCCTACACAAATAAATACCAGAAAAAGCAAATAAGTACCTACTTATAAATAAATCCTAAAGGTATTTTGACTTCCTTAGCTACGTATTTTAATACCACTGCGATCAGCATCCCAATGATATTAAAATAAATATACAAAAAGTTTAGCACATTTTTTTTCTTTATTTTATTAGTTAAGTACCTACATCAGAAAAGCAAGGAAGTTTTCTTAACATATTAAAACACTACCTTGCATTTGGTAAACTAATTTAAAATATTAAAAGTTTGAATCTGGCAAAATATGAGACACTACAAGTGTTGGAATAAGTTGTACCTAATTAGAAAATTACTACTAAGTTATAAGTACTTGTTATAATGATATGATATCCACAAACAGCTTTCAGATAATTTTAGATTCTTGTTTTTAATAAGTTCATTATGTATCAGATCTCACTCATTTATCGCCGAGCCTACGTCAGCTCGACTTTTTCTTGGCAAGTAATTGCAACAATTGGCAGCTTGTAGTTATTGGTCCCTCACGTATCTTAAGCATATAATTGTTTTTAAGATTTCATTTAACGTCGTTATGTTTCATGTGGGGGATAATTAACTTTCCTTCTCATAATTACTGATCATTGACTTGTTGTAAACTTTCCTTTTACATATTTTCGTCCGTACGTTGGTCCCTCGAAATTCGTTAATTACAGCAGCTCGATACGAGCCAGACACACAATCCTATCCTACGTATCTCAGGCTTTAAGGGTAGAAGTTCTGAAGGGCATCTGAGTATATGGAGTTGTAAGTGTCTCTTAGGACGTACACATTGTCTCCTGGTTTCCCGTTGAACATGTACTGACCCTTCAGATTCGTTATCTTCGAGTTTGATGGAGCTGGTTTGGGTTTGGGCGGCGAGTATGAAGGTACGTTGTACGTTGGCCGTGCTGGCATCATGGGCTGACCTCCATATCCATAGGGATCCACTTGGGGCATCTGAGGGTATGCTGGTGCACCGCTCCATTGATAAACTCCAGTAGGTTTTCCGTTAGACACAAAGTCAATAGGCAGATTGATGAAAGGATCAGCAACTGGTTGTGGTACTGGAGGCATCATCGGCGCCATAGGGGGTCCTAAGCTCGGGGGCTGAGACACGTACCCTAGACCAGGTACAAACATGTATGGAGTGGGGGGCAGCCTGATGTAGAAGATGGGGGAGTTCTCGTACTGCAGAGAATTGATGTTATCATTCTGATACTGCCCGTTACCGTTTTTCTTCTTGTTCTGTTGTCGGCGTCTGGAGGGGATAGTTCGCGAGAGTTCTTCTTCCTCGAAGTTTTCGTCGTTGACGGTGAAGTTGATGTCGTCGTCGTCTTCGTTGTAGTCGATGCCGGAGGAGAGGAAGGAGGGGTAGAAGCCAAAGAGGTTAAGGGCTTTGTTCCTCCGGCTGGTAATGGGGGCTTCTGTAGTGGTGGTAGGTTCTTTGAACTCGTCTTGTATTTTGTTCTCTCGGACCGTGGTGGGTTCTTCAGTCTGCAGAGCGGCTGCGCGTGACCTCCTCGTCGGCGCGCCGTGACTGTGGCTCAGTAGCGCCAGCAGAACCAGGACTGTCAGCATGTTTCTTGAGTACCCCATTATCTGAAAACAAGAGATTATCGAGTTTAATCAAAGGTTTGTACTCGAGGCAGATTTTGGATTTTCGTGGACATGTCAGTTCAGTACCTATACTGTTTTGGTTTAAACAACTTAAAGACATATAAAGTTAAAAACTAAACTCGTCTACAGAGAGAAACACCATGAAATAGAATTGTTACCTGTAGCCCTTTCAAGAAATGCTTACTTTTATTATAGTCTAGGTACGTAAAATATTCAAAGCCATGATGAAGTTATTATCCATACAATTCCTTGGGCCAAATCGTAATAACGATGGAAAAATAATTGTAATTATTGACTCCATAAAGGAAAGGGCGTGGCAAAAATAAATCCTCTTTAATTTCCATGCGTGTACAAACTGTGAAAGAAAACACTACGCCATGGTAATTATTTTCATTTTTAAATTACTGAGAGGGTCGAGCGAATAACTCATTTACACATTTCGCTGTGTACTTAACATCAATCAAGTTTGTAGGGCGTTCATTAAAAAACAATAAATATCAATACACTGAGATGTATGATTAAGTAAGTCGAATGTATGCTTGTTATTACTACTGTATCATTAATAGGGACATGTACGTGTGTTGTACACAGAGTGTAGGATGTAGATAGTTTTGAGTGAAAAACGACAGGAAAAAAAAAACGATATAAACAAGAGGCCATTCAGTAAAGTAGCAGAAACAATTTCGAAGGGACATTTTAATTTTTTATATGACATTTATTGTCATTTTTTATTCTATGACATATAATTTAGTAAAAAATATAATTTAATATAAATATAATGTGGACTAAAAGTAGTATTTAAATAAATAATCCTAACTTATATTATAAATGTGAAAGTGTGGATGTTTGGATGTTTGTAACTTAATCACGCAAAAACGGCTGAACGGATTTGGATGAAATTTGGCATATAGCCTTTGACATGGAAAGAACATGGAAAAAGCTACCTTTTATCCCGATTCCTTAAGTACATAATGCCACGCGGGGAAAAGATAGTAATTAATAATTATTGAAAGTGAAATAATATGTCAAAAGAACAAATTTCATTACTAGTACCGAACTTTAAAGAGTCCGATGAGAAAAATCTTATTTGCGACTTTTACGAGCTTTGTTTCAATTATTCATATGTTCCGGGCTAGCAAACAGGAAATCATAAGAAACTAAAATACTATAATTGAATGATGAGGAAACTTGAGCGAAACGTTTAAATAAAATTACTTCAACTTAAGTCTGCCTTCACGCATTCGCCTAGAATTAAAACCGAAGCAATGAACATGTTAAATACAAATTGCTTCCTAAATTGAAACAAACTTAATACTGTTCTCCCAGGCATAAATCTAGGAAGACATAAAATCTACTTTATGATCATTGCATAGACACTTTCTTAAGATGTGATATTTTTATGACGGGCCAGCCAGTGATAGGTAAGTCCATCAGTAAGATTCCGAGCAAACAGGATGCAAGTCTTTAAAAAAAAAATGCAGCACTCATGTAGTCCGGGCGGTTCTCAAGGCCGGTTAATACCCCACACCACTTATATCCAGTAATCTATTCATTCTTAACGTTTACTTAAGACAGGCGCAAATTAAATGGCTTTTTTGGATGAAATAAGAACTGGATGGTAGCTGCAGCGAGCGAAGTTTATGATCTTGAGAGCTTACTGATGTTAGATACGGACTGGTACATAAAATATAGATAAGTAAGAAGACTTTTTGTTTGTTTTCTTTAATCAGGATTTATTATATTTATTTATATTAAGCTTTAACGTTGTGTCATATAAAAAATACCACTATTAAAATATTTGTATAACCTTAAAAACGAATTTATTACTTTAATTCATTAAACCCCAAGCGAACGCCGACGTTCGCGCACCTATTGTCTTTCTATTATGTCTGTTATTTTCACGATTGAAAGGTTAAACGTGTTTTTTTATATCTACTCGTATAATTCAATTGTTAAAAGCCTTTACGTTTGAGGAATATCTCTTTCTTTTTAGTCGTACACTGCAGATGGAGTAGTCGTGGTCATGGATCATCTTGTTGTATAATTTTAATTTTCCTTTTTTTGCTATTTTCATTATTATTTTATTAGTCTTGCATTTTTTATAATTAATATTTTTGAGTTTTATTTTTTTAATTTATTTATTTATTATATCTGTCAATATCTAAGTGTGTATTTTTGCTTTTTATATGAGAAAATATAAACAGAAACTGGCGACGCTTCTCTAAGGCGTATGTAAATGGATAGTTGTGACAGATATGATTTAAAAAAAAAAAAAAAAGACAGGGTTAACATGACGGTAAACAAGACGAAAACTTATTGCGTCGACCTCAAGTAACATGGGACAAGTGCAGATGATGATTGGCTATCTGATCTCACTAGTTAACGTAGATAGCCAATCTTTTCTCGCATAAACATTGAAAATCTATCAGACCAAACCTATTAGATTTCTGGAAAAACTGCCCATCAAATCTCTGATACCTTAGCAAGCTAGTTAACCATATCCGGATAAATAAATCACATTTTAACAGAAAGACATTTATTATCTAGATATTTACGGCACGGATGTGTGTAGACACTTGATCGATAACAAGCAATAGAAAGTTTATTGCAACTTCTGCGCGTACGCATCCATGCATTTTGTTAAGGGTTTATTCTGCTTGGATGTTACAAGTGTAAATAAAGAGATAAATCATTCCAAATAGCTAACCTCCAACTTCTGGAAATAAATTATTCTTAAGTCACAAATCAAACGTAAGGCAAATGATGGGCTTTAGTTCATCTATTTAATCACTCACAGCAGCTGCCTTATGCTAGTCAATATGTCATACAGCAATGATATGAAATGTCATATAGCAAGTTAGCTTCTTCACAGGTTATCTACCAGGTGGGATCGCAGTCAAGCTCTAGGGTTTTTCTTTCTTATATTTAAATATTAGGTAAAAAAAGAAAATGTTAGGTATTATGTCTGATGTTATTTACTAGGTTAAGTTTATATTTTTATTATTATTTTTTTTGTGTTTTCATAGTTGTATTATAGTTGATTTTAGATAAGTGTTAGTCATAATATAATTGATTTGTTCCCATTGTTAAAACCACTATTGTATTGGGTCCAACCTGTAAGGATAGTGTGTGTTTTTAAGAAATAAATAAATAAATAAATATGCTGGGTATGCTGGGTTGGATGACAGCAAGACAAAAATATGCATCTTTAAGATGTGAGAAAAGGGTCTGTCTAGAAAGTCAAATGACTTAAGATTTTTTTTATATTCGATGTTTTTTATAAGATTCATCTATTAGTAAACAATGATCAAGATCTCTTAATCAACCTTGATTATTGAACTAGTGTTAACTAAATCAGATTTCATTTTATTCTACTAGTTACCCAAGTCGGTTGACTTTTTAGACAGACTCTAGCTACTCGTACATAGTATGAATTCGATAGGTGTAATCCGCACCATCCTACAATCTTATATCATCCTACAAGATTATACTGTAATTTATATAATCGAAAAAAAAACTAACATAAAAAGAAAGGTCACAAAATGTTCATCTCTGTTTCAAATTAATTCGTGGATAGATGCAAGAACTGGGTAAGTAATAAAGTTTATGATGGTAATTAAAAATGTAATTTAAAAAAAATGTACATTCAGCCGAACATACAAGCTCCTCCATTTCGAAGTCCGTTAAAAACTATATCCTCGCTGTTCAAAAAATACCTATATTCCGACGACTGAATAGAATTAGTATAAAGAGTCCTTTTAGAGTTTATTATACAAATAGAATTACGTAGATTTATGTCTGTGCAATTTAGCAATACACAAAAATGGTGTTCACTCAGAGTTTTTAGAGTATACAAACGTATGTACAATAAAACTCTGTGCCACGTGTGTACGGAAGGACCTTAAGGAAGGTTTGCGTTCGAAGAAGCCGCTTAGTAATAAAAGTATTCTTGGAAATGGTTTGATTGATCTATTTTACGCATTTAATTCATTAAACCCCAAGCGAACGCCGGCGTTCGCGCACCTATTGTCTTTCAATTGTGTCTGTAATTATAACGATTGAAAGGTTAACGTGTGCAGTTTGCCAACATATTATATATATCAGTATAACTAGTATACCAGTAGTAACCAGTCTTCTCTTTTCTTGAAGTATAAAATCATTAGCTCTTCCTGCTCTGGGTGGATCGAGAGGGCGTTTCGAATTTTATTACCTGACAGTATACCTTCAGTAGTTTTTTGTGTTCCAGGGCTACGCTAACTCTTTTTCTCTTTTTAGCAGCGCACCAGCTTTTTCTTTTATGAATGAGTAGCGACATCTATAACGCCACATAGGAACTAAAATTCAAAATCCTGCATTGCAGTATTAGAGTTTTATACGCTATTAGAACATATACAACAGTCCAAAACCAGCTGACGGGAAGTTGGCCGGACTAGACACACCATCTCGTTTGTTCGTATCCTCTTTTTCAACAGAGATAATACTACTTATAGTTTACACCTTGTTCTGTATAACTCTAAAACTGTTTTAATTGCAATAATAATAACTGCTGCTAGTATTGATATAAAAACTAAGTATGTTTTTACTCCTGCCCAGTCCACTTACAATGTTTCTTCTACCCCCAAGGCTATAGAATTATTTTATTTGCTCATGTTTACTTTGTGACGGTTGCATGCCTGTAATGTGTTAATGCAGATTAACTGGTAGTCTTGCTAACACAAAAACCTATATTTTAATTTATAAAAAATACTAGACGGTCTAGACTTAGGTCTGGTTTTGTTACAATGTTGTTGAAACCGTTCTTGTATTACCTACAGTGATTGTTATTTTAGTTAAGTGTACGTCTAGGGACCGTTATTAGACTCTAAAAAATAACGATAATAGGTACCATACTCTATTACTTCTTATCTTTTTTTAGAGTAGGATATCGTCAAATAAATCGATGCTTTCTATGCACGGGTTATTATTCCCTGAGGGCCTCGATCCCTGAGAACCCCGTAACGTAGGTACCCGGTTTATTTTATCTTGATATATTCAAATAAACGTCAGTTTAACTTAAAAGTACCATCAGCACAAGATGTTAAACAAAATGTATTACTTGTTTACTAATTTATACTTAACTACACAAAGTCGTGAGGCAAAAACTGTATTTTTACAAAAGAGTTCGTTTTCGTAATTAATAATGTCATTGAAGCTATTTAAACCAATGATTTTTCAATGAATAAAATCAGTGAAAAATGATATTTATTTTGCAAATAGGTTTGAAAAAAAAAAACACTTTTGAACATCAATATTGTTTTTTGAATTTACACTGTAAAAGTTGAAGATCACAGTACCGGACACTGGATGTAATAAGAAATAATAATATTTATTTCATAGTTTCGTAAAACAATATTACCTAAAAATATATGACTTTTGATTAAGATTAGATTTAAGTAGAGCGAAACGAGAGGTAGGGTTAAACTTTTTTTTATCTGTTTTATACTAGTACTTGACTGCGATCCCGCCTGATGTTAAGCAGTGATGCAATCGTTGATGGTGAGGCGGACTAGTTTATTAAGAGCCTATTCACTCTAGCCTTAAAGACACCTAAATTATAATCAGACGTGAAGACCGCGGCAGGCAAATTGTTCTAGTCCTTCAATGTACGCGGTATAAATGGCGTACGCTTAGTCCGGACCGTAGATTTTCAACCGTGAACCGATATTTCCGTAAACTTTCACTCATTAAGCCCCATCTTTCAGATGCCCTTTTGCTTTCCAAGGCCGCGCTGACTGTTTCGAACAATCCCGTAAGCCTGACATATTTATTATTAACATTTTATAGCTACCATTAACATTTTTTATTTTCATATTTTGTTACCTCTAAGTTCATAAAGTCGTTATATACGTATACTTTGATTGTAATAGTTAAATCACTACAATGATCCCATTCGATTTTTTTTCTTTTTTCATAGTAAAGACATAAACGCGCCACAGAGTCGTGAGCTTTAGATGAAAATATCTTGGATTTAACTGTTTTTGCTCCGCCCAAAAGCGGGGGTTAAATAAAAAAAACTGTTTTTAATTGTCCTGTAATTAGATACAAAGCACATTTACTGACTGTATATTATATTCTTAAATTTATTTTTGAATTTGTAACCGGCGTGTCCTAGAACCAAAAATTCGAAGACATGTGACATCCACCAACCCGCACTGGGCCCGCGTGCTGGATTACGGCCCATTCCCTATCCTAGAAAGAAGGCCTGAGTTCAAGCAGTGGGGAAATTAAAAGGCTATACAACAACAAATACCAGTGGTAATCAAATGGAATAAATAAAAAAATCTCATAATTAACCAAATATTATACTGTTGGCATCTATTTAAGTGTCAGTGTGCTTTTAAAAACACAAAAACAGTAAGAAAAAAAAAATTGAAAAAATCATCCAATGACAGCCCCCGTTCTTGGGCGGAGCGGGAGATAGTATCAGACTCTTACTGACTAAAAAACCCATCCAGTTCCTTCAAGCCTTCATCACGGGGCTCGAGCGCCTTTTCGGATAACCCTGGCTCCAGTAGGCTTCGACTCAGCTGAGCCCCTGCTGTTGCTGACCAACTCCTTGAGGCGAGAGTCCGAAATAATTTATATAGCAAAATAGAGTTTTTCGGGTCAGTTAGTATAATATAAAAAATACATAATTACTGTAATAACAATTAGTATTTCTTTGTAAATAATTTATATTAAAAAGATATACTAAAAATATATATTAGCAGAGTATTTAACGATGTCCTTACTTATATTCTTAACTCCACTACTGGTAATCTCAAGATCGTCGAGATAACCAGGAGTGGAGTTTTATGTCGTAATAAAATATTTATAATAATATTCCACAACTTTTACTCGAGGCCATCTAGTTCCAAACTAAGCAGAGCTTATGGTATGAGTACTAGACAACTGACAAACATACTTACATATTTCTAAACACACACGTTTAAAAATTACACCGACATACAGAACAAATGATCGAGCTCATCTCACAAATATTTGTCCGGGGTGGGAATCAAACCCAAGACCTCCGACATGGCCGTCGCGCCACTAACCACTAGACCAACAGGCCAGATATTTCTAGGAAATAATCATAAATTATTATATTTCTTAGAAATGTGAAAATATAAAATTGACTATGTAATCACATGATTTAGCCAGGTAAAACGAAAGTGCGAACATTAAAATACAATTTAGGTAATCTGCGTTAACAATGTGAGAAATGAAAGCGCTATTTTCTACTAATATGACGTCTTTATACTGTTCTGTAGTCATGTTTTTATTGCATCATTTTCTATGTAAAATTCTATTGAAATGTCTTGTCACATTTATTGTCTGAAGAAGTTTTATTTTATTCGGTTTAGAGGTACGCGGAGCAGAGTGTAAAACTCCGTAGGAGAAAGGTAGGATCCTGCGACCTGCCGGATTATACATCGCTAAATTTTGATCGTTTTAATCCGCATGTACGAAATTAATTTCTTTAAGAAAATGTCAGCTGAGCGAGTCCAATGACCTGTAAGTAGTTTTTACGCAACGCCGACTACTACCTACAGATCATTGGACTCGATATTAATTTCATACATGCGTAAATTAATATGAGTTTTGAAAAAAGGGTACTTTATTTTTTAATTGTATCTTTACAAGTCGATAGTGTTTCATGTACTGGATCGATCCTTCACGAGATTAAAACGATCAAAATTTAGCGGTGGTTATATGGTTCGGGCAACTGCCCGATAGTTGATTTCGAGCTATCGTATATGTGTAGCATAACATAGTCGGCCTTATAATGTCCCCACTGTTGGGTCTCAGGCCTCCTTTCTAGTAGAGAGAATGGGCAGTGCGAGTTAATGAATGTCACATGTCTGCAAAGTTTTGGTTCTAAGACGTGCCGGTTTCTTCTAGATGTTTTCCTTCACCGTTTTGAGAGCAGTGGTGATGACATAAATATACAGAAAGGTTTGAACCTGCCATCTACAACTCGTAAATCGTAACCGTTACCACTTGCCCACTACTATTCTCTTAGGTTTATTTTGTTCATATAACACATACAGTAAGGATATATAATGACATGAGCCATGATATTGCTTGTACAAATACTGATCAATGAAAATGAAATGAACAGTTGACTCCTAAATTATGTATATTGTATGTCTATTCTAAATAATTATACGGAGAATCTTGTGCGATGCAGGATTTCGAATTTCTTAGTTGTGTGGTGCACTCTGAGCAAAGGTCGTCCATATTTAATTTATTTCTGTCGGTGTTGTGCTTTTTGTCTTGCCAATTCTAGAGAAGACATATAAAAAAATATATATTTATATCAAAATAACAAGTCCACTACTAACTTTTTACATCGAACTTATTTCCCAACACTCTATTACTTTCATTTTCCTCACCCATGTTCATACTCATGAAAATTACACACCGGGCCATAATTAACTGCCATTTGAGCATATTTTATTTTAATCTAAAACTGTGGTCCGTTGCCGATCGTATTATCATTAACGTTGCTTCTAACACTTGTGGATAGTTACACCAATTTGTCCAACAAGTTTAAGCCAGCAATAAAATTATAATACACTGTTATTCTTGTTAAATTAAGTAACGTTATGTCAGAATCATTAGAGTACTGGCTTTACGGTCGTTGCACACTGCCCAATATCTTTACGAGTTCATTTACATACAAATCTTTGCTTTGATGGAAACACGATAAGATGCACAAACAATTATTGATCATAAAAAGAAGTCGTTAATTATAGCTACTTCCTTCTTAAAACGTGGAAAACTGCCAAGGAAACCAACAGCTAGGGAAAGGTGGCAGCAGCGGACGCCATCAATACTTAAGGCATAAAAACGCAGTTGAAAGATTTATTGTCCGTCATTCTATTCACATGCCAACACTTCCGCGTTTCGAGCTGTTTATATAAAACATCTGAACGCTGAGGAACTCCTTCTCAAAAACAAACAATATAAGAAAACCTACCACAAAAGGATTTCACCTCTATCGTAAGCCCCCACATAAATATTGAAACGAATATATCCCAGTGAACTGGGTACTTTATTCTGGCCGACAGTTTACCTTTTTAAAGTGACCACTTATCGCGTCAGTAAAGGAGACGATATTAAATTAAAATAGTACTTATGTATGTCGTGTAAAAAATAATAATCATTCTCTGATCGCACAGCATTTTATTAGGTCGTTAAATTCCAATATAATATTAACTGGTTAAGTTTTTATAGTTGTTATGATCAATTGCTGATCTGTTATTTTTTATTGATTGAGATCAGGATCATATTTTGATGGAGTGGTCATCTTACTACATATGTTTCATTTCCAAGCAGTTGCAATGCTACGAACGGATGCGAATTAAAACCAACTGCGATAATATTCAAATCGTTTCTATGTAAATGTATAAATCATCGGCCTGAATTTTTTAAAGCAACTTATGTTTAAAAAAGTTAGATTACGATGCCTGTTTTTGGTGCACTTTACCTATAGGTAAAAAATATATAAAGTTACCTACAGATATACAAAATATTATATTAGATAAACTTTTTATCTTACGCTGAAGTAAACCATGGTCTATCTAATATCGAGAGAGACTTTTAGGAATCCCAATAGCCAAAATCGCAACTTAGGATAAATTATTCTGATTTAGAATTATGAGGACTCTCGACCCCAGATAATGAGATCAGGGAATGGACAAAGCAGAAGAAAGATGTGAGTGAGAAGGTAGGTGCAAAATCAAAAGATGACAGACTAATTTTTATATTTTTATGCACACAAAAGTACAGAGGCACACTTAATACTATAGGCATTTTCTCTTTTATTGTTGTGAAAAACTTATGACTCAAGGAAATAAAAAATTACATTAATTACCTACCTAGAATCTACTTATCGATTGACGCTATAAATTTATCATCGGGCTCTGTCTACATAAGTAAAGGACAATAACATCTCTGCTGCATATTTTTTCTACCCTGGATATCTCTGATGGATGTGCGAGTGTCAATGTTGTAATCAATTTCATCCATAACTTGAGTGATATGTTTATCTACAAAACACGTACAAAAACTCTGACTGAGCAGTTTTTCTGTTGCTTTTGAATAAAAAACTTCACGCTGAGTAATTAATTAAGTAAATAGATAAGCATCTGCATAGTTTTTATGTCTGTTTTTAGTTTGACTATGACGTACTGTCAACGTCAGGCAAAAACTATATCATCCTTGTTTTTCTATTCCGATATATCGTCTGTCAAGATGCTTAGAAATATGTATCGTTTTTTAGAATTCGTTTTTGATCTGTTTTAAAATTTAAATTCATTTAACATTTATTTGTTCCAAGATTTCGTTTAACTGAAAAAATATCAAGTATGTTTTTGAGATTCGGTGAGAAAGAAATATAGAGCCGCTGATCTCGTATTTTGCGTGTCATTTTATTTACGAGTATAACGTAGATAATATCAGCGTCTATATAGGAAGTCTTTCATCAACGTTTTTCGATTTTTTCCTTATAATATTTTTTTTTTGCGTTTTTAATTTAAATGGTATAAAATCACTATTTTAAAATTTTTAGTAAAAAACATGAATGCATTACTTTTAAAATTAAAAAATGTCATAAGGTAGATAAGAATAATGATTTTATCAATCCCAATGACTTTTTAATTATTATTTTTTTTATTGATAACATTCTCGCGTTTGATTAGAATAACGATTTTATACCGTATACATTTTTAAAATTAAAGTTTTTTTTTTAATTAAGAAAAAGATCACGAAAAAGTTTACCACTGGGGGGTTTCCACAATCATGTACTGAATGCATGGTATTCGTTTGTGCATCGGTGTCAAAGATACGGTGTATAGCGTACAGATGGTTCATCTCACATAAAGACACATGACTAACCTAACTACGATTTTTCGAGCAGCATCCGCGTTCAGGCCTTTCGCTAGATGGTTTAAGCGGCAATGGCTAGCAAGTTCAATGAATCTACTTACAGTATAATATTTTGTCTTCTAAAGAAATGGGATCCTTTTATTCAACAGTTGTGTGTTAGAAAGAGGCTTTATTAATTAGAATGTGTTTCCTGATAGCTACAATCTGGGGATTTTTAAAAGTTAAAGAGCGAATAGGTTACTTCTAGTCAATCGTGCTCCATCGTCGACCACATCGTCGCTTTCCATTGGTGAGTCAGCGGTCAAGCGCGAGACTATCTAAAAATTTTTTTTCCAAAATGTTTATATTATTAGACATCAATAAAAAATTGACATTTCATTACGCCATCTATTGAAATTTATTTAAGCCAAAAGAATTCGTACTTCGGGATGAGATCCCGTAGTCACAGGTGCAAAAATAAGTACTGTCAATAAATATTATATCAACAACCTACGTTTTCACTAGAGCCCATAAATCTTCCAGATTGATCACTCGGTGGTCTTGTCAGCGGCTGTCAGTTGACAACGCATTACCCTGTAATGTGGCCAATTTGCAACCTCCTCGGACCTGGCGAAAGTTGTACAAGTACCAACGGTACCATCACAATAAAGAAAAGCCGCGATGCAAATTGACCGGTTAATCACGATAAATTGTTCAGCAAACGCTGCAAACAGCTTAGCGGGCAAAGTAATGATGAAATTAATTATATCGTTAATATTCATTAAATTTTAATTTTGTTCTTATCAGGGAATCTGATACGTTATCTTCTTTAGTAAAAACAACTTCCTCCATTTTATATCAAGGATCACCAAAGATTCATAAAAAAGGTAAGCCATCGCAGTACGCAACACTTTTTTCTTACGAAGAATGCTTATGGAGTTTTGTAGGTCTGCAGTACGTGACACAGAATTAACAGGATATAATAAACTCCGGGACTGACCATATGTATGTGTTTTTTAATGTTTGTTAACGCATCCACAACACACGAGCAAATCCTAGTGTGGGGTAGCGTTTTATATAAAACAAGCCAAAATATCCTTCTACTTTGAAAAAAATGTTGACATACCTGTTTAAACTTTTTCTTCTAACAAACATTTAGATAGCCCTTTATTTCTCTGTTCCCCATACATCGAATACTCGAATTCTTCAAATACAATCCGAGGTAACCCTGCATATTTGTGCAGTGTCGATGAAATCGCAATTATGAGATAAGCATAAACGCTCACAGTAAGCAAGCGACTACTTGCTCTCTCCAATTAAATATTTAGAAGATCTTGTCTTTAGCAATTTACAGGTGATAAAGCAAAGATTTTACACTGTAGTCTCTTCATAGGTATGAGTGAAAACGGTGACAATGCTTCATATCAGTTCTCCGTAATTTACTTAGTTGACTATAATTTTCTAAGAATTCTCTGTCTTCGATGTAACAAACTGTTCAAGCGTGCAAATATGAATATTTCACAAACATTCAAACAGGAATTCTAAAACACACTCTTGTTGACAATTCCGTGCAAATTCAGTAAAACATAGAAAACCGTGTTTTTCAGAATAATGTCCTAAAACATTGTAACTAGCTGTGAACAAATAGAGTTGCAAACATTGTTTGTGACAAACACTTTTTGTCGGCGCCTTATCTCTTAGCTAATTTGACACATGACAAGTTAGCGGCACATAACATTAAGTAACTACATAGAAGAGATCACTGACTTATGATTGGCAGGTATCGCAGATAATAAGTAATGGTTAGTCGTCATTTAATGAACTAAACATGTAATCGAATCGGATTTACGAAGATGGGTGACAAAAACTTGTTGAACCACTAACGCCCACCGCTTGCCACTCATTAGCGATATAGCTTAATACTGTACTGAAAATAACGCAAAAACTACCAACACATTATATTAAATTAAATATAGTACCGTGTTGTACTTATTTTTTTTTTGTGTGGTAACTGTAATTATGGCAATGACGTTGTTGTTGACCGCAAATTAAAGAAATCAATGTAGGTAGAGCGTGGTATGCAAAACAAGAGGAATTCTCGATAAATTCAGTTATTTACATGCCTAATTAGAGGCTCTTCGGTTACTTTCCAACTTTTTTGCAAATTATGGTGAGGCCGGTAGAGATATAAGTGGGTGATGACACTTGGTGCCCCGTTCTTCTTTCGTTTGCGTGTATCGACATTACAGCGGCATTGAAATTACAGACTACTGAAGTATTACGGTAATAAGCGAAACGCTTCTTATAATGTCTTAATGCAGAAAGCCCCGTAGAGCTGAGGTCTGAAAAGCATGAGGATAAGCAAAATTTTTCTCATCAGATAATTAAATCATTGCGAGTCTTTAAGAGAAAAATTAGAGATTTTTTCCTGTCAACATGACTTATAAATACGAGTATGTATGTATAGATTTTTAGTTTAGTTTGTTTAGTTTATTTTTAAATAGGATTCATTTAATGCAAACAAACTTTACGGTACACTGGTTGTCTTTATGTGTTGAAGCTCTATTATATCACAGTAAGGTCATTGTGAGAAAACCCAATTATAAGTTAAGTTCACTATCAACGATTGCATCACTGCTTACCATCAGGTGGGATTGCAGTTAAGCACTGGTTAATATCATTTAAAAAAAAGTTTACCTATCCTGATTAAAATAGTTTTTAAAGTTATGTGTACAAAAATAAACGAAGAAAAGTACATCGATGTTATTTTAAATCGCTCAATATCAAACACGTAAAAGATGAGAAATAGTAAAACCCTCATAAGTAACCCTTCCGCAAATAACAAAATCCAACTTTCAATCGTTATAACAAGCAGTAAGGAATCCGGGACCACTAAACGAATCAATCTTCCCCAGGAAACCAGCCGGGCAGTAAATCGAAACATATTACATCGTAAACAGACAATAGTCACGCCCGGCACTGCCTGCATTGGCCAGGATACATGAGCCTAGACATTGTAAGAATCAAAGGCTAAGTCCGACCGTTTGGCTTAACGATGTGGAGTTTTGTCAGAATAGACAGGCGATTTGTGATCTTTACACAATAAGTTCAATAATGAGAACGTTTCTTTGATTTGTAGGGTCGTAAATCGTTGAAGACCGTATGAAAATTAAGTTGTTAATTATATAGATAGGTACTTCGTAGGTAGTTTGTACGCAACGCCGACTACTAGCTACAGGACATTGAACTCGCTCAGCTGACGTTTTCTTAAAGAAATTAATTTGGAACATGCGTGAAATAAAACGAGTTTTGAAAAAAAGGTACTTTATTTTTTAATTTTATCTTTACAAATCGATAGTGTTTCATGTACCAGATCGACCCTCCACGGGATTAAAACGATCAAAATTTAGCGGTGTATATGCACCTTCAATATGTTTTTATTAGTTTATAATATGATTATGTGGGCTCGAATTTTTGTTTTCGGAGGAACTGACCTGCAAAGACCGAGGATAGACGTGTATGGAAAAAGGAGAGGGAGGCCTTCGCTCAGCGGTTGGACATAAATGATCTAACTAACTACTTTCTCTAAATAAAATGATACAACAAAGTAGTATTCTAAGAATAAACCTAATAGTTCACCGGAGAACGCCTTTTATTAATAGTCAAGGTTTACGTAAAGACATTATGACGACTCTGATTATTTTCAATAACTCATGTAATCAATATCTACAGCTGATTGCAAATAAAAAGCAACAAACAATAGAATACCGTTTAATTAACTCAGTATTGAAACCAAAGCAGAAAGTAAATGTATACGTAGTAATTTTATGTTCAATACTTCGCTAAGAAAATGCGTTGGATACTCATTAACTTGCTTAGTTGATATCTGCATACTTTACAGGAGGAAGAAAAACCGAGTTATGTATGTAACATTTCGTTTTATAAATCAAAATCACTGTGGACAACTTAAATTGTAAATAAATAAAAATAGGATTTAACAGAATTTCTCTGTCTTCATTTGGTATAAATCTAGAAAAAATACTGTATCTAGAAATGCCAATTCCTAAACGCTCTTGGATAGATATCGTACAGGTAACTTAATTTTTTTGATCGGTGTAAAAAGTAAAATTGAACAAAAAATAAACGTAAGGAGTTAACGATTTAGACTGACGAATGGTGGTTAAATATATATCGTTAAACTGAACGCAGCGCATTACTGTACATATAAATAATAATTTAGCTAATCAAGCTGTTCCTGCTACTAACTTTAATTATGCAAATGGGCCAATTTAACTGCATGTATGTGTATTCGTCTAATTAGCAAATAATTACGTTGGAGGCATTTATTTGCGTTTGACAGATGTTTAATATTCATCGTTAGGGTGTTGATGAACTAGAGTAGTAGTGGTAGTGGTTTGGTTGAAATTGGTGAGAGTATAAAAAAAAATAGTCCGAGGGTTTTGTGTACCTATTTAAAAAAAAAATATTTACAAAATAAGTGTATGGTGGCCCTTTTCACTGATCTCTTCTGTAATATTACTTGCCATTAATTATAATAATAAATAATAATATACTCAGACAAATAGATAAGAATGTGTACCAAAAATTGCCAGTAGTAAAATATAAACAAATACAAAAAGTTTATTTGTGCACACAGATACAATTTAGTGGTTACTCGTACAATTATTTGTATTGTGTACATACATAAAAGATCTCCTGACTAACACTTAATAATCAACGCCTAGCCCAAACCCTTAGGCCTAGAATGCTGAAATTTTCCACAGAGGTTCCTTTTGTAATGAATAAACAAAGAAAAGAATTTACAAAATTCATCCGGAAGTTTAAAGTTTGTGCGGAGAAACTTGCTTTAAAGCGGATTAAGCCATCACTGGCTGAAGCCAGAAAAATATAAATATGTATTTGCCTTAAGGGCTAGTGATAATCCCAATGAAGGTAGAATAATAAAAATGTCTAGGGCATTAAGTCCACCTTTGTACAGTGTTTTACCAGTGAAAAAAAAAATACAGTGGCGTGTTGCAAAATTATATATTGTCATGCTTTATCGTGGATGCATGTTTGCGTATGCACTTGACCAGTTCCTATTAAATAATACGAACCTTTACTGCGAACTGAAATATAATTGGAAAATCCCAGACTTAAGCAATTGATCGTAACAAAATTCTAATCGGTAGCACGCAACCCTTTAAGTGGATAAACCCAGTGTGAAAATGACAAATTACCATACAACACAAACGTTAATTTGATGGATGAATACTTAAGTCAACAACCGCCTTTTTTTCTTATTATTTATTTGATTAAACACAAGAATGTCGGTAATTTAAATATTATTTAGTGACATTGTATAGTCGCGTGCACTTCAACGAATAAGATACTTTCGTGCTGATGTAAACGTTATGTTGTAATTATATGAGGTCTCACATTGCTTTCTTATAGGGTAAAATTAATATTCAAATTTCTGCGAAAATCTATTTGAATCTGTATTAAAATTCGAATTTAGTAGTTTCTCTTCTAAGTCGTACACTCTTGACAGAGTGGTCATGTCCTGTAATACCGCTTCTCTCGTGAAACGAAACGAAAGCCGCCAGCCAGCAGTGCTGTGTTTGGCAGCTTGGAAGGTTTCGCTAACGCTGCAGTGTTTCTTAAATAAATTGATCGATTTCAGCTGATGTCTGTCACAGATTTAGTCCAATTCGACAGCCAAACGCTCAGAATAACCGTCACTACGTTTCCAGGTATGTAAGTAATCTGAGGAAGAATGTTGCATTTTTAATATCTTTCACCAAGAACCACTGACAAAAAAAAACCGATTAATCTTCAGGTAGTCTTGCTTGCTTTCTTGCAATGTACCTAGACTGCCTTTGAAGCTGTACAGAACACTGTCATGTCCTTTATTTAGTAAGATATTCATTATTAAGCCATAACACGAGACCACTTATAAAGATACTTGTTATCTTCAGAGAGCCTAAAAGAGAAACTATTCTGCACTAACCGATCGAGTTTCATACCTCGTTTATCAGTATTATGAATGCCATACCACAAATAGAACTGTTTATTGGATATTGATAAATGTTATTAAGCCCCACAGAGTGCGAGCTTGCATAAATTTACTAAATATAATAAACGTTCGCAAGGTGCATGGAAACAGCGACTGATTGGGTTGAGTCCACACATTGAAGCTGTTATTATTTAAATTAGATATTCATAGCATGGACACAGAGGACTAAGGAAATAAAATGCTTACTTATGATCGGACTCATAGCTCGCGCTTAACATGGGAAAGTAGCCTAAACTAGCTGCGCAGGTTCGGCACCGCAATAAAGGTTCATAACCTAAGTAAGCCTCCATTTACTATCTACTCTGAGATTGAGCTATAACGGGACGATTAAAATCTTAATCGCCTGGACGTGTTGATGCAACCGCACAGAAGTCATTGAGGTATTTTATGATTTAATATCCCACTTTCATAAAAAAGGGAAAATTTTCTTCTCACTTCGAAATATCTCCTATTTGATTAAGTATCAAGCTAAATGTCATGATGCGAACACTAATCAAACTAATAATAATTTAGATTGACATTTAGTTTTAATAATTTCATGTTATGTTAGGTAATTAGAAATTCATTAAAGTTTAAAGGTATTCCGTGTTTGTTTACGAGTTCGTTGTAGCTGATTTATTCCCGCTGTTTGTAAATGCGCGAAAACCTGAATTATAGGACTACTGTTACTATAAAATATGTTTTACTTGCCATATTCTGGTTTATTACTCCTAGACGCCGTGTTTACATGTATTACGGGCCAAATTGAGCTCTTCATCTCAATTACCGTGTCATAATTAAACTTTGATAAATAGATCTTCGTTAATCTTAATAGCCTTGATGTGTGAGTCAGGAATTTATTGCGCAAAGTGGTTTTAAAGTATTCCTGCAGCAGGAGTTAGAAATTGGCCATGCTGGACCGTATTCTTGGTAAGTAATTAGTCAATTATGTTGATTGGTTAACAGCACCAAAAGCTATGAATATGAAGAAGTAGAAAACTCTGGCATTGACTAGAATCTTTGTAACTATAAGCTTTTTCCAAGACATAAATAAATATCAGTCAATAAGAACTTCATATTACATGCGCTCATACTACACTACTACTATCTCGTCTCGGTATTTACAATATCATTTCCTGCTAATTAAAGTGGGCAGCTTCCATCATAATATATACAATTTCTAGAACTGTAGGTAGGTATTCTTTTAAAATCCAGTGAATAATTTTACAGAACTTATTCTCACTTCATTGCATTTTATCTCACCCGAAAACGATTTCGAAATCGAATTGAAAATTATTGAAAAAAAAAAAATATTAATTACCTCATTAACTATACTAAATTAACGTTTAGTTTATATTCGACTAGCTGTGCCCGCGACTTCGTTCGCGTGGACTACAGGATTTTGAATTTCTTTTTTTCTAAAATAAAAGTAGCCTATGTTACTCCTTATTACATCAGCTACCTGCCAAAAAAGTCCAGTCATTTCAGAGATTAGCCCGGATAGACAGACAGACAAAAAATTTAAAAAAATGTTATTTTGATGTATGTACCGTATATATATTCATATGCATGTAGTAAAAAGCAGTTATTTCAATATTACAAACAGACACTCCAATTTTATTTATATGTTTAGATGTATAGATGTCATTAGTTAAATGAATAATCCAAGTCTAAGTAACCAACGTATTAACATGTTACAGGAAATGCATTCCTGCCACCTCGTGAACGGGACACATAGCAAAAACACTTTCTATTGGACATGAAGCGACAGATCTCATTTATTGTAATAACCAAGTATGTGTAAGCTTAATGCTGCGTGTTAATTATGTGCTTTTTTATTTGAATTCTTGCTTCATTAATGTCTTGAGGAAATTGTTTGTTATTTTATGGATATTTCAGTGAGCTTTGAGTTTTGTAGAGAGTGGTAGAATAACTGTGTTTTTCTTTTTCATTTGGAAAATCATCAGGTGACTTCTAGCGCTCTAGGGCAGGGCGAGAGGGCGTGGGATTCTGATCCCGATTTCCGGCCACCGTAGGCGCGGGCTTGCGGACAGTGAGCAATGGGTCGTCGGTCGGTAACTGTCCAGACCAAGCCCAAGTCGTCGACGGCGCGCACTGTTCCCGCGCGCCTCAAGGAGTTGTCAGCAACAGCAGGGGCCTAGCCGGCTCGAAGCCTACTGGGGCCAGTGTTATCCGAAAGGGAACTCGAGCCCCGGTATGAAGGCTAGAAGGAACGGGGTAGGTCTTTTAGTCAGTAAGAGTCTGACACTATCTCCCGCTCCGCCCAAGAGCGGAGGTTGTCATTGGATGATTTTTCCCACCACAAAAAAAAAGAGCGAGAGGGCGTGTCAGACTTTTACTGACTAAAACTCACCTGTATCCTTCAGTTGCCTTTGGCATTGTAGGAAGGTCATTCTTTCTGAAGATGGGATGTTGCGCAAAGCTTGGGAGAGGTTTGTGTTTAGCAGTGTCTAAGTGTACTGTGATAGTCTGAGAGTTTACTGTTAAGATGACATGAGTTTTTTTTTTTTGCTATTGTACCATGACCAAGGTTTGACTAAGATCTCGCCTTACGACTTATTAATGATAAAAAAATAAACAGACGTTAAATTCCATTAAAAGGAATCTTACATCGTCATAAAATAACGTCGATAAAAGTCGCAGCACCTTACAATTTGCTCGCCATCTAATTCCAAAACGCTTAAATATACAAGATGCAATGCTTGCGTTAATATTATCGGACGCGCAGCAATAATAACAGCTCCCGGTCATGCGATCGTGCTGCGTGGCGCATCTCTAGAGAGCTATAGAGGTGTGCTGACAACTAGCCGTAGGAAATAATCATCTCGCCTCTATAATGTGGAGTGCACACCCCTACTACATGTTTTCAGCAAAATAGCGCTTACTTTACTAGGTAGGCTCTGACATATTGCTTATTTTTTTGAAGAACTATCGATCGTGGGTGGTCTTTAACTTTGAATGCTCAAAAGAGTGGTTAGAAAACTGAAAATCTGATAACCAATTTTGCCGTAAAGAATCAGGGTATTCCTCGAAGTATATCAACTTCGAAACGGACCATATTAGGTGCACCAAAAGTATCCCTCAAAACGCACTATTTAATGTGATCACAAAATCAAATTAAAAATAATATAACCAGGCCACCAGACGTACGGTACATGGTGGACACCCATACGCACAAAACGGAGTTTGTTTCCTGATAGCTATAAATCTAAGGGAAGTCAACAATGAACTGGTTACTTCTAGGCAAGCGTGCTTCACCATCGACCATAACATCTTATCATCAGGTGGGAATGGGGGCAAACGCAAGTCTTTCCATAATAATAAAAAAACGCACCAACGTTGAGACAAAGGGAATGTAGAATTCAAGCTCGGATTCTTAATAAAGCAGTCATGCCCCCCAGTTACTGGTTTGTGGACGTCATCTGACTGACTGCCTATCAAGGCAGTCGCTCTATTTAATTTATGTACGAGTAGATACTGATTCAGCTGTATCGATTAGTGTGGTATCCCGCCCAAAATGCAACTGTGATGTCAGGACAGTTCCGTTGAACCTAAATTACGAGCCTTCGTGACCATTGAAAGGACAGGGCATCTAAAGCAACACGGATGGGTTTTGGTCAATCTGTCACTCTTTCTCGCTCCACAGAGAGAGAGAGAGATTATGTGATGGGTATTTGGGTTTATCCTGAGAAAGTACTTCTTATTTCATTGGTCAAGTATTTCTTCTCAATAACCTCAATGACACAATCTCGGCTTTCTGTTGTCAGAATCCCGTTGTGTATGACAGCATCGCATATTTTTGTACAGGTCATAACAATACAGTGGGTACAAACACCAATTTGTCTGAAATCTGTTACCAAGACTTTTTATATGATAAATTATAGTGATTGATTGACAGGCACACAAGACGAATAAAGGTTGATCTACCTACCGACCACGACCTCATAATACTTTTATAGGCTTAACGATTATTTTGTAGAAATTATTAAAAAAAAAAACTTACTGGACCGTTTTTCTCAATATAACGCATGATATTTCGTGATGAAATGTGAATTTTTCAATTCATAATATAATGTACTTTTCTGTTCATCTGGGATATTTTTGGTCCCGGTTGTCAATAGTAGATCTTCGGCAGTCGTTACTGGTGGTCAGACGTCAGGAAGTCACCATCAGTTTATCATAGGAGATGTTATCGTGTTGCTTAGTAACTGGGTTGTGGACGTCTGATAGGCAGTTGCTCCATGTAAAACACGAGTCATCATCATCGCCAGCCTTTTTAATGTTCCCACTGCTGGGACTCAAGCCTCCTCTCGAGGAGAGGAGGCTTGAGTCCCACATAATCCACCACGCGGGCCCAGTGCGTGTTGGTGAATATCACATGTCTTCGAATTTTTGGTTCTAGGACATGCCGGTTTCTTCACGTTTTCCTTCACCATTTTGAGAAAATACGAGTATTTAGTCTCATTTGGTTAGTCTGGCCGTCCCCAAGCTAGTTAGGAATCTACTGGGGCCAAGGATTTGTTTCTGAACGGAAGATTAGGCCCCGGTACGAAAGGCAACGAAAGAATAGGGGTGGTATTTAGTCAGTAAAAGTCTGATACTATCTCCCGCTTCGCCCAAGAGCGGGGGATGTCATTAGAATATTTTTCCATTTTAAAAAAAGCTAGTAAGGACCTCATAATTATAAAACAATTAATTATTGTTTCGTACAAAAAAAAAACAAGTATTACTGCATCGTATTCTCAATATTACACGCTCCAAAACTTAATTATTTCTTCTAACTAAAACCACAAAAGTACAATGACATTAGTTACAGTTTATATACATCACAAATGATCGTTCCACACCAAATAGCAATATATTCCGACTCACGTCATTCAAATATAATTCAATAAAATAACGCAATTAAGATTCACCACACCTATACAAGAACCATTTGATTATATTTTATTAGGTTTTATACATAAGTATAGAAGAAAAACAAAATATAGGTACCACGCCTTAGTGTGAATGCCCTCTGTGACAATAATAAAATATCGGGAATTTTATTCGAGTATATCACAACTTACTTAGAACTTAAAGGATACGAAACATTTACTATAGTTCTGGAACGCAAAGGGCAATTTAAAGGACACAGGTGGATTTTCGTCAGTAAAAGTTTAATGCTCCCTCTCGCTTTACCCAGAGCTGGAGAAGTTATTTGATGATTTTAAAATAAGAAGGGGTCATGTTCAAGAGTTACAGAAGCCTTGGGACGCAAGTAGCGATGAATGTACACGGGCGAGTAATAGTCAGAAAAAGTCTAATTTTTACTGACTAACACCTGCATCCTCCCTCTCACTCTACCCAAAGAGGGAGAAGATATTTAATGATATCCCAAAAAAAACTAGGCTCATATTCCTGCTTGTTAGGACTGCGGCCCTGTGTCTGTGACTACTGTGGCCCTGGTCAGCAGAAAGCAATTGAAGCAGATAGCGATCGGCTTTTAGGCAGCAAAAGTCTGAAATCTCCCCGCTCCACCCTAATCAGAAGAAGTTATTTAATGATGTTCTACCCAAAAATAAGTCTACTCAATAGATACCATATTTTATTAACGTCTTAAGAAGGCTCTCAATCGAACGAAAACCAATCCATTGGTCTGAAAACAACAGTAAACAAACAAAACACAAAAGCCAGTTCCAATAAACTGTAAACCAGACAGTAAACATAAATAGATAAAGATCTAGTGTATTGTCACAGTGTATTGTTAAGTTTAAACCTATGTGCACCCGCATGCTTGGTTGGGGCTTGTACATGCCCATAGACTACGGAATGGTTTCACTGGCATGATGGCGACTGGAGACTCCAATACTAATTAAACCCACCTGCCTATGTGTGCTGCACGAAACCTTTCGGCTGTCATAGCCATATATAGAATTAACAAGGACCATATTAGTTTCTTCTATATTGCTAACGGATTACATAAAAAGTAACTGGTTTCATGAATGTCACTGAATGACCATAGAAAATAATTCCCAATTTTTTGAGGTGGGATATCATAAAATCTGTCTTCCCAAGCGAGAAGAATTATCAAGCTTTTACTGACTAACTTTATTTTGATCTTTTACTTGCCCTTTGCGTTCCAAGGCCACGGTAACTCTTTGAACAAACCTGCTGTGTGGTATACCCATAAAATTATAATTATGCATATGACCGCTATTTCTTGTGCGCAGCGGAATCTTATGAATATTACGAATACTGTTAGCATTTGGCATCATTAATCGTGGTCAGTGAAGTGGTATTGTGTTTTGTACTCGGTTTGTATGGAATTGTTTTTCAGTGCCGCATCTAGTGCAGCAGAGCTCTGTGTACTGGTCGATCAGTTTCAGAAACAGTTGGTAACTATGAAGTGGTTTAAGAGGAATGCAGCCACTGGCACACCACGATAACCTTGAGGTAAGGTAGCAGTCATGCATAAGCGGAGCGATTAAGAATATAGAAACGTATGAAGAAATGTTTCAAAGTACATATTTGAAAATTGAAAACCGGCCTTATTCAAAATGTTTCCTGATTTTTGGGAGGACTGAGTTCCCCATCGCTCCTGTCTTTCTGTATGAACGCGATAAAATGAAAAACTACTAAACAGATTTTCAAGCAGTTTCTATCAATAGACAGAGTGATTCATAAGGCAAGTTTTGGTTAGTAATTCATGCACATTACAGTACAGAAAAGTCGAGAATTTTAAATATTTGCAACACCAGTTAGAACCTTGGGTGGGTTGCTAGTAACTATAACATAATAACCGTCAATAGAAATGCTACCTATACTTTATTTAGTGGTTACAGAAAAGAGGATTGACTGCCCACTTATCTATATAAATATTCTTATCTTATAAATAAATAAAATAAATAAAAATCTTCTAATCAAAATATGAGTTTTGTTTTATGGTAGTAAAGTCTCAACTTCACCGAAGTGAGTTTTATTAATCTAGTTTATGACTGTTTTCCTGCCAATGAAGTGCCACAATAAATAATAATCATGGTAATTTTATAGTTAGTACATATCTTATTTCTATTAGCTTTCCTTTTTCCACTTTTCTTGCTTATAAAATTACATTAATAGTTTATGAATGTGGTTCCGGTAGGTAGTTGGATTTCAAAGGAAATATTGCACTTTCGTGGAATGTTAAATAACTTTTCATTTTTACTTAGGCTACGTCTTTATATGCAGTGGTTGACTACAAATTTAAATATTGAATGAATTTGATATAGGTATTGATTAGCATTGCATAATTAATATCGTAATAATAATTATCATTATTGAAAAAGAATTAGGGTAGAATAGAATAGAGATAATAACTTGAATGTACACTAAAATAAAATCTAAATATTATTAACTAATTCTTTAAATAGAAATATTTCTTTAGAAGTAAATGTTAATTTACTATAAAATGCTTTAAGAGATCAGTACTTGCTTTCAGTCATCTAATGAAGAATAATTATTAATTCAATTATAGAATTTTTTAATTAAAATTCTTTCAATTACAATAGGTATAAAACTATGATTAGCTCAACAAATTTCTGAACATTGTCCAAAATACCTGGACGGTTAATAAAAAAAAAATGTTTGATTTAAACGTCCTGGGTTAGCATCTACTTTTACCTCTAATGAGGGAATGATTCAAGAATGTATAACATCTGTAACAGTAACTAAAATTCGAATTTGGTTGTTTATTGTTAAAATAATTCGATTATCAACCTCTAGTAATGGAAATGGGTACAATAGATGTCTTATCGCTGGCAACGATATCTACCAGACAACCTTAGGATGGACTATAAGAACTTAAACTAGGAAAGGGTCTCCGGTGCACTGTTAGAAAAGTTTATTGACAAAACTTAAAAAAAATACAATTATAGATAAAAAATAATACTTATTTTAAAAAATAATATATATATATATACATAAATAATATATACATATATACAAAATATATATACCACGCAACCGCGACGGATACCGCATAAAATAAAAATTTCTTTGAATTATGACCCAATATCATTATGCTGTTTTATAAATCTGACGCGGACAAACTCGCGGGCACTGGTTATTTCTAAACACAAATATTTGGAAAACCGCGACTCTCCTACTAAGTAAGCACCCTAGCAACCACAATATACCGACAGGCCGACCGTTGTAGAATAATATCAGGTGGATAAATCCGACGTTAGAAACCCACAGGCTGGTAAATCAGGCAAGTTTAACCGCCGGTAGCTGATGAGCCTCGTTACAACACTATACGGTACTTCAGTTAGTTTGTCATGTTCTCGCCACATGTACGCTATTTTAGGAACGAACGGTTTCCACCTGGTGTGGTCGTGGAAACGGGGGTCAAGGCCCTGGGGAATGGAGTTTGTCAGATTCTGCACTTGGATTTCTAGACCGGAATTAATTATACACGGTATAATTGGATTAAGGCAATTAGAGGTTTGCTGTATGATTTGAAAGAAAAGATAGAAAAATAAAATTTGTTTTGATACTCACTCATGCCATATATATTATAAACCAATCAATAACCATAAACTAAATGATAAAAAATAAGAATTTAAAAACGAACACTAAGACACTAACAAAAAAAACGCACACTGTATTCTGATGTGGCCTGTGATACGATACCATGGACACACTCACGGAACACATGTTTAAAAATAACAATGATAATAAAGTTAAAAAAAATAAGTGAAAAAAAATTATTAAATTATTTTTAAATAAGCCATTCTAACTCTCATCACCCAATAATAATATTTCAAAAATTTTGAAACTATGAACAACACTGATACAAAAGTAAAACCTTATGTTTTCAAGTCTGAAAGTCATCTTCGAGATATGAAAACATATCTTCCATTCATATGTCTTCAATCATTTAATAGTAAAGTTGCCATCAGGGATCTTGAGGGGTTACGCAGAAGACAAATATTCGGTCTCTTTAGTGGTGCGCAGTGAGACGCTAGGGCGGGGAGTATCAGTGATTGGCTCGCCGCGCCATCGCGTCATAGATGTCACTCCTATTTCGTTCCCTGCGTTGCTGCATGTATAGGCTCGCTAATGTATGGAATGCGCAAAGCGATCCCTACTCTGACTCCGAGCGCTCAAGATCCGTTTTGGCAACTGTAAGAAAACTCTAGACGAGAGACAAGCTATTACGACGAATGATTGGATAGTGATTTTACCAAACTTAATTTTAATGTATTGTCAAATTAATATACCAAGCCTTTTCTCTTGTATATGTATGTTGCGGCTTCCAATCTAACTAGAACCTACCAGTACCTATCTTTGATGGAGAGACTATTTAGCTTCCAAAACCCAGTCATTGGATAATGATACTCCTTGGCAAGATTAGTGCCAGATTTCCAGACTTCTGACTGTCCTTTACATCCGTCAAATGTCTACTTGTGACAGCCGGGACTAACGCCTTAACATTCTTATCGGCAAGGAGGTATTTTGGTAAGGTGGTCAATCATCCACAGACTGACTAACCTTGCAAATGGTAGTTTAGTTTCAGCGGTATTTATCATCATTCATTTTTCTTTCATAATACCTTGGGGTAAATATATACCTGATGTAAGATTGAAAGTAGGAGTCAAGTCAGTTTACACAGCTGTAGAACTAATTTTTATGATGATTAAATAAGGATCTTAATCAAGTTTTAAATTATTTAAATATAGAATAGATTAGGTATCCATGCGTGTGGTATACATTATGCTTTCACGAACGAATTCCAATTTAAAATGAACAGCGAATGAATCATCAAATTATAATATTAAAAATATTCGACGAGACTCTATTAAAATTTCATCAACATTAATTTTAAAAGTGTAAAATTTCAATCGTAAAAACAATAAATTAGGCAACCGTTACTACATCGATAGGGTTTCACAAATCGATACAGAAATTGTTAAATTCAATTAGAGTTGAGGTAAAAGTTAATTTGAAGAAAGTAGAAATGATTATCTTACAGATTTCAGGGAAAGTCAAAATAAGTGACATTGAAATTATTGATGAAATGCTGCCGGCATTTTTTGCAATAAATGAACCAATTTCTGCTCAATTTCTGCTTTAGCATGTTGAAACCTAAAAAAAGTTGATGAATTCTAATTTTTTTTTTTTTATGTGTAGTGTTTTATAGACTCTAAATTATTAAAGCCGTTGATAGAAATTACGACCTGGGGTCAGTAAACTGTCTTATAAAAAAAGTAAATCTATAGTCGAATGGCGTCTATATATAAAGATGTTATTACCATAATATTATAGTTCAATACTTTTTTGATCGGATTGCTATGTTCGGAAATGCGATACAAACATTATTAATTATGTTTAACTACACTATTTATAAAATCAATGTTTAACGATGTTATCTGAAAACTTACGTGCAAGAAGTATTTATACTTAATTTGTTTATTATAATTGCTGTAAATAGTTATTTAATATTGATTACAGCACATGCAGAAGCTCTTTTCTACTTGCTTTTATTAATTGTTAATTTATTTATCATGCAGTATCTTCAATACCTATATATTGACCGGTTTTATGTGCGTGCTTAAACATTTAATGAATATTTAGATTTATATTAATATTAATTGGCTATATTTTATGATTTCATTTTTAAAGCACAATAATTAAGTTATTCTCACACTTCAAAAGTGATTATAGTACCAAACATAAATTAAAATTAATAGTTTTCAAATATGCGTCCTGCCGAATGGCACACAAACGTATGCAAAATAAAACTTGACAGGCCTGTTGGTGTAGTGGTTAGTGACCCTGACTGCTGTGCCGGAGATCGTGGGTTCGATTCTCACCCAGGACAAATGTTTGTGTGATGAGCACAATCATTTGTTCTGTGTCTGGGTGTAATTTATCTATTTTATGTATGTATTTAGAAATATATAGGTATGTTTATCAGTTGTCTAGTACCCCACAAGCTCTGCTTAGCTTGGGACTAGACGGCGCTGTGTGGTAGTTGTGGAATATTATTATTATATTATATTATTTAAAAACTGCTGAAATTGACGTCAAACTAGTCAAGAAACCAAAACATCTAAAATGTCTTAAAATGTTTTATGACATTTTAAGAAAAAAACATTCGAATGAAGTCGAACCTAATTAGGTCCCAATCAAACACTAGTAAACAACCATAAATCTAGTTCCACCTAAGTCGCGAATGTTCACGGGACCTAATAGATTTCTATGCGACCACTAGTATTGTACTTGGCAAGCTATCGCGTCGCATTGTAAGTCGGGGGCGCAATCTGGCGCCCGTAATGGCCGGTATGCACATTAGCGCTGATTAACTACGGCGCCCATTGCTGCGGTAGGGTTACTAACGCCTTCTTGAAGAACGGTTTTGAAATGTGATAACTAGGAATGCAGAGGACTGGGTGCCGTTGAATGTTTTTATTTGGTTGTTTTAGGTTTACGGTGTAAAGACAGGGTAATTTATTTGATTAAGTGCAACCAAAGTTTTCTCGGTATGATTTAAACTCACCGTCGTTATGTGCAAAAGATTAAAAACAAAAGTTATTAAAATATAAGTATGTGATTACTGAACTGTAAGAAAAATTAACAATAATCCAAACTTCCAAACTAATATTATAAATGCGAAAGTAACTCTGTCTGTCTGTCTGTCTGTCTTTGCTTCACGCCTAAACTACTGAACCGATTTGTGTGAAATTTAGTACAGACATAGTTTGGGACTTGAGAAAGGACATAGGATAGTTTTTATTGCAAAAAATAAAATAAAAAAATAAAAATTATTCCGGACATACAGCGCCATCTATTGGTCAAGAGTCGGCATCAATTCAGTACTGAAATTTCCGGAAGTCACTATTCCACGCGAACGAAGTCGCGGGCAAAAGCTAGTATCATATAAATGTTTTAATCTGATCTGATTTGATCAAAAACACAGTTATTTTAAAGTAAATATGACGCCAAAATTTTTTGTATAAATTGTGCTCATTATTCGTCAATTTTAGAAATATATTATTGTTCAATATAATATTATTTAATTTAAATTACATTTGACGTTTCATTTGTTTATCTAATGTTAATTCTTTTGTATCTATTGATTAAATTGTTATTTAAACTTCGACTTATGTATTGTAATAAAAATAAAATAAATATTTAGGGGGTTTCCATACAACAAACGAGATAAAAAAAAAATTTAATTGATATAATATTTCAATTTTTGTTATTAAATATCTCCATTATGTATAGTAATTTTATTGTTTTATGTCAACATCAAGTAAAACATGACTTAAAAAGACCACAGAGGTCAAACTGCTTAAACAAAAAAAATACACCAATATTTTGTTAAAATAACTTTTTGATTTTATTTCATTTGTCTCTCTATTATGTTTTTCAATAAGTTCTTTAACGCTTTTGATTTCTTAATTGGTACTTTACAATGTGAGAGGAGACAAACATTTTTTTCAGTGGTTAGTAACCTTAATAACTCTTTCAGCTTCGTCACATAACGTAAGGTGGCAGCCCTATCGGTTGCGAGTACGAAACAGCCCATGATCGCTTCGATGCGCAAGCGCAGAGATTAATAATGACGAATAGTTAAAGATAATAGCTAGTTAACTTCGTTAATCTGCTTCATTTCAATCTTGTAACTTGTTGCTAACACACCTCGATGTGAATGCAATCTTATGCCTTTAGTTTTACAATGCACATAATGACTGTGAGCATAATAACAGAACTAACGTTGTCACGAATAATTCAGTGTTTTAGAACATGCATACTATCCTTTATCAGATTTAACTGCGTCGGCATTGATCAAAGCATGTTAAGCAGTAAATGCTAGGTTTAAAGATCACGACAATTATTATGCAAAGTAGAGACAGTGTGCCACCTTGTCGCCTACAAATGCCGGAGTTTTATGGCGATCATAAAAAGTTCGCTATACGTCTTATAAATAACATCTTAAAGTATAAGTATTGGAGGTTGAGACGCTGCAGTTCAAAGTCACAGCTCAAGACAGGAATAGGAATTAATGAGGCTTGCAAATTAAAATTAATTTATGAAAGGTGATAAAATGGTAGCTTAAATAATTTCTACAACATTTGCAGAATAATAAACTAGCTACATTGATGGTAGGTAGGTGAAGAGATGGGATGAAATGCATATTACTAAAATAATAATTATAAGTATACAATACATGTTGATGCATGGAGAGGGAGAAAGAGGACCAAAAAAAATGAACGGATTGTATGAGGAGTGATATTAAAGAAAAGGAAGTTAGTGATAGCATGACGGCTGACAAGACAGAATGGAAGATAAAAACATGTTACCTACTCTGACTCCACGGGATAAGGGCAGGAAGATGATGATTGATGGTAGGTAGGTCAATTAGAGATAAATAGGTACTAACAGCTGCATGGGTTGATCTCCAAGGTCAAGCAGCACATATACCGAGGTCGGTCTTTAGATGGGTGACCTTCTTAATATACCAAGATTCCTCCGTGCCTCGGAAAGCACGTTAACTCCCGGTTGTCATTTGTAGTACTTTAACATTCGTTGTGGACAGTTAGAAGCTGGGAAATCTGACACCAGTCTAGCCAAGAGATATCGGGTTACCCAATTATTGGGTTGTAAAGGTCACTTGACAGTCGTTTTATGTAAAATATTAATATCCAGCTGCATCCATTTATACTGAAAAAAAGCTAAATAAAAAAGAAAACTACACCAAGCCTCGTATAAAATGTAGCTCATATTACATCAAGTTAATTATTTTATCTCCTTGATAACCACATCTGTCTATGAAATATGACAGCTAAACATTCTATCCATCAATCAACTGAATTGAATACAGCCAAACATCATCATTAATGTCATTTTATTCAATATCTCAACACTCTGCTTGTAATTTCAAACAACCTTAAAATTGAACATAATGACGTGAATTATATAAAAAAAATCGTCTCTGCCTACCTCGTAAGGGTAACACCGTAAAAAGCGAGAGTTTAAAGTTGTTTCATAAAAAAATATTATTAAACTAATAATATAAAGGCGAAAGTAAGTTAGTGTGTGTGTTTGTTACTTATTCACGCATAAACGGCTGAACGGATTTCGTTGAAACTTCGTGCACGGGTAGGCCATGTCCCGGAATAGCACATTGGATAGGTTTTTTTCCAGGATTATGATCCCTTGTAATCATTTTCTACTCGCGCACGGGCGAAGTCGCTGACAGCAGCTAGTCTAAAATAATTGGTTAAAATAATGGTAACAGTAAGAGTGCGTGAAATTATAAACAAAATTATGGATAATAGCGGCCTAAGTAGAAACTTTGTAGTTTTAAGTAGGTCTCAGCTTTTTAAATCTTTTAGTTCGTGTACAAATGATAGAGTTACTTTTAAGCAGTTTGGCTGTAATTTTATTAGAAATTGTTGCAAAAATTCGCGCCTGGTATAGGACTTTCTCATCTTAATATCTAATTGAATGATAACTGCTTGTTGCTTAGTAAACTACTCAACTTTTATAAATATTTTGCAAAGTAACTCTTAAAGTGTAAGGCAGATGTATACCGCCCATACTTATAATATTGTAGAGTATCGTCAATACCTTTACAAATTGAAATCAAGGCAGAAAATAAATAAAAAAAAAAACCACTACTTATCTAATTCGATTTTGAAAGGAAAGAGATGATGTCTGACGAAATCATGATGGCTGTCAGGTCAAAAGGCGCGTGTGATTTCATATACTTACCTATATTTATATAAAAATATATTTCGATGGGAATAAAACCTACGGACTTTTTTACTGATAAAAACTTTTCTATTATTTTCATTTGCCCTTTGCGTTCTAGGGCTATAGTAACTTTTAAGCGTTCCTACAGCCCAGTAAGGCAATAATTTAAGATAATACACACAATTGTATGCTCTTTTATTTATGTTACAACCAAAGGCAGATAATGTTTATAGTAAAACACACTCTAGTGCGAAACCAGAGCAAACAAATCACAAAGAAAACTATCATAACTTTAAGAGAGAGGAAAGCGTCTCTCCAGTAGTACTTAAATTCCCAGACAGCCATAACGTACAAGATTTTAAGATTGCATGTGCATAAGTAATAATAACAGAACCCATCGTCCGCAATCACGAAACTAGTCGATTAACCTCGGTTAGCTCTAATAACTCCCGACGCCTGATTAACGACCCGCTTAAACTAAGTTTAAAAAGATCTTCAGCCATTGCCAAGTCAGCATGAAAATAAAAATTAGTTATGAAAGGAATTAAGTTACTTGGAAATAACGATAACGTGTAGTAAGTTTATCTGTGAGATCATTTACAGATAGCGAAACGAGTGTTTAGCACGCTGTTAAACTAAGATTAACAATTTTTATCTGATACCGTGTTTCGTGCTAAAATTAGATTACTTTAGATACTAAAATCAAGTCATGAATGGATTATTATCCTTCACAGGGCTCTAAACGTTGCATATCAATTTCTAAGCTAGTTTTTACACATAGGATCACAATAAATGCTCAAGCAAACCCTTTTATAGTTAGCATTAGTACTTACTTTTGTAGTTAGTAGTGACTATTACAAACTTGACACTGATCAAAAGTATAGATTATGTATGTATGCATTTCTATTTTAAGTGCATTTCCCATACATAGAACATTTATTTCAAACCTAGGAAAAGTCTATGCCTGTAAGATTAAACATACAAATAGAAATTTCTTAAAGCAATTTACTTTAACAAGTATTACTTTTTTGTGTAATATAGTATTACTTTTTTATGACGGCGCACAATGAGTAGCTCACCGTCCGATAAGAACCAAGCCAGGCTCAACGGCGTGTTATGTTTCACGGGCGCCTCAAAGTGCTGTAAGCCGCATTAACAGGGCTCTTAGAAGTATCAGCTTCTAAGAGCCCTGTTAATGCGACTTACAATCAATTTTTTGATTCAAAAAATTATAAATCCTATGATTTTTCGGGTTTTCTACACCTTAAACCCACGATGCAGAACTAAAATCAGTCTAGAAAGAGCTTGTCTCAGAAACTATCATGTATTATCTCCGCTACATTATTCTTTATCGCCCTTATTATCGTGTGAATACCCAAAGGGCCTTAGTATAAAACAGACAATTAATCAAAGCACGCTTTCTTTGTTTTCCAATTTGCTTTAATTTAAAATTTCCGCTTATTAGAAATAAACGAGACGTCGTCCACATGCACATATGCTCATACAGAACTAGAAAGCGTGCAGAACAATTAATTCGACATGTTATTGTACATGACATAGTGATATCTGATTTTAGTATTGTTACGTGCTCTCTAAGTATTTAGTCAGACTATCTGATCATCAGAACTGAATAATCTTGCTTGAATCCCATATTAAATTACTAAAACGTTCATAGAAAATTCTATATTACTCACAACTTCGTCTGTGTTTGATTTTTTTTTTCGCATTTCGATCATAAAGTATATCAGTTTGAAGGAAAACATCGTGAGGAAACCGGCATGTCCTAGAATTAAAAATTCAAAGATAATAATAATATGTGACATCCACTAACCCGCAATGGGCCTACGTTGTGAATTACGGCCCATTCGATCTCCTAGAGAGGAGGCTTGAATCCCAGCAGTGGGAACATTAATTGCTGATTATGTAATGTTATGTTATCCTTGTCAAAAGTAAAATCTACCTTCAAGAACAGGCGTGGATACTTAACATACACACATAATTGTTTTTCAATATTTTCCCTGACCATTTAACGACCTAATGAAGCCAGAACGTAATTAGAAGGAATACCTATAACTATAAAACTAATTTTATTTATTCAATTCAATTAACGTAAAATAAAATCAATTAGCCTAACAGCATGGTACGTTGTGAAGAAACGGACCGCACCGAGTTCGACCGTAAGATTACTTGCTATTTAAAAAATAAATAGATGTTACTGCCACTATTAACTACTCAAACTTATTAGCCTATAAAAGGTGCTTAGTAAAAAAATACCCCTAATTAGATGAAGAAAAACATCGCGTGGGAATCGGATCAATGTTTAAAGGCATGTGAATGGTAAGGGAGAGAGGTCAAGGAAAAAATAGATGGAGTGTGTGAGGAATTACATGAAAGAAAAGGGAGACAATGATAGCGTGTTGCACAGACCTCAAGTAAAATGGAACTGCCCTTAGGAAGATGACGATTTGACGTCCACCAGACTGCACTAGACTTGAGTGCATTACGATCTGCACCCTCTCAAAGAGATGAGTTTTATTTCCCAGAAGAACGCTCATTACAGCCTGAATATGCTTACGCTAGCCATTCCCCTAATATATTAAACCCTAACTAAACGCTTTGTTCTTAATTATATTTTAAATTAATAACCAAGTGAGTTATAATTAATCTTCAGGGTAAGTACTAAGGACCGTGAGAATAAATAATGAAGGCAAAGTTTATAAATATCAATCAATAAGGTATGAACTACTAACTAGAGACTATTAATATGAGAAACATGACGTGACCTACGTGTAATTACATACGACTTTACTGTATGGAAACATTCTTGTTTTAATCTATTACTAATGAATAGCTCATTAATTATAAAGTGATCGTTTTAACGGTAAATTATTGGCTATTTCTTCGTTGCTATTAAGAGGGCCCTTCCACACTCATCAATCGTCAACGAGAACATGATTTGAAAGCTTGTTGTTTCATCCAACGCAATCCAACGTAATGTTTGATGAATTAGCAACGTGAAAAGATGCTCTGATGGAGTTTGGTAATTCCGCTATTCAATAAAATATTCCAGAAAATTTTATTCAGGATATAAGTTTTTTTTTTATTTAAAAACCTTAAAAGTTACTGAAAAAAAAAAATCAAAAAACATCATCATCGATTAAATGTGCAAGGTTTCTATATTTGTATGTATTTTATTACTTACAAGTTCATTATGACGGCACATTTGTAATAAAGTCATAATCACGTCATAAGAGCAGTTGTATGAAAACGTATCTCGGGAAGGACGCTCTTAAAGGCATTTTATGTTTCTTTTAATCTGCAAAAAAATATAAGCAAATCTACGTTAAAAACGTGTTGAATGACTACACTCTCCAGACTAAACAAAAGGAAATGTACCCATCACACGCATGAGGAAAACGCCATGAATTTTACCATGAAGACATTACAGATGAAATGGAAAGCGTTCATAATGAGCTTCGTGTGTCAGCTTTAAGTGTACCGAACACGGTATTTTTTTACGTAATAAATATAACAGAATATACCATGTTATGAGCATTTGCATAGTATGAGCATAGCAAAATCATGCTTGTAATGTTCCTACTGCCGGGACTCACCTCTTCTCTTTAAGAAAGGGAATGGGCTGTAATCCATCTCTTGGGCCCAGTGCGTGTTGGTTGGATGTCACATATCTTCTATATTTGCATAAGGTTTTAACCATTCAGATACCGTCAATTTGAGACAAAATAGTAATACAATAGGTGCGCGAACGCCGACTTTCGCTTGGGGTTTAATAAATTAATTTAATAAATCATTAGAACGTATGTTTTTTTTTTCAATGAAGTTACTAAAAATATTATTGAGATCAATTAATTTGATTACAGTGTTACTAATCCTTTTTTTAGTTAAAAATCATTGCATATGTTCTCCTTCGCTGGTTGGAGCGAGAGGGAGTCTTAGACTTTTACTGACTAAACCCCAACAGTGTTAGTTTAGTTACTGGGCCAAAATATTGCAAACGTGACTTTGTGCAATCAAACCTATTGGTAAACTTTCACCTACTTATGCATATCCTATACATACGACATCATAGCCTGCAAGACGCTCCATGGCACTTTTGAGGTGCCTGATTTACTTGCTGTTCTGGCACGTTTCTTTGTCCCGGACAATTACTGCCGCGGCAAGAAGCACAGAATGTTTGCTAAGCCTCAATGTCGCACTGTTGCCCGTGCTCAGTCTCCAATACCTCGCACTTTGGCTGCACTAAATAATCTCTTGGATTCTTATCCAACAAACGATCTGTTTGCGGATGAATGTATGATTATTTTATTGGTATGTCAGAAGTACTGTGAGAGGAATTATTGATGTACATGTTGTTTATACGAGTATTTTTACTTTTGCTCTTTGTTTAGTTACTGTAGTTGGTTGTTTAACTGTTGTAATTAATTAAAATAAATAAATAAATTATCATTAGGCCCGAAGCCTACTGGGTTCATGGATCGACTTCTGAAAGAGAAATCCGCGGCACTGTAACACAAGGCAACTGAAGGAATATAGGTATAGTGCTAGTCATTAAAGGTCTGACGCCCTTCCTCTCCATCCTAGAGCGAGAGAAGTCATTAGATGATTTCTAAAAATGACATTGTAAATGAAATAACACCTGCCCAAACAAGTTCCCACTTAAACAAGTGTATCTGCTTTAATTGCACTTTAAAAAAAATATTCTGTTATAATTACCAGTTTATCAAAATGTTTTTACAAGCAATAATGTATTTTATTGCATGAAAATGTTATTTTAACATGCACTTGGAGCTTAACTAATCAACGGTTTCAATGCAAAGATAATAAAAGTTATCTATTTACGACTCTCTAAGGCTGTGTTGTCTTATAGCTGTGTTACAAGTGTGCTATAATGGCGTATAATGCGCTAACTGGCTAAACGAGATTGTAATAAATGGCGCCAGATGCACACCAGATATGATATTTTACGACGAAGTTATATATATCTTAAAACAAACTATTATTAATTACAATTATGTTGCAGGAACGGTGAGAAACAATGTATCTTGCGCGCGCGCAGCTTTGCAAATGCAGTGGTAATTAAGTTTGATGAGGTTTCCGTTCCATCAATGTTCATGAGTACTGCAAACACGAGTTATCGGTAGTCAAAAACTGGCTCTATTCTTACAATGGAAATGATCGACTGAAATTTTCGAGTTTTTTTTTTTAATGGCAATGGCGCAATGACCGAAGACTGAAGTGTGTGGAAAAAGGAGAGGGAGGCCTTCGCCCAGCAGTGGAACATAAATGGGCTAACTAACTAACTAACATATTGTTTTTCGATGAATAGATACAGAGATGTACTCTTTATTGTACACTGTGTGACAATGAACGTTTATAACGCTAAAAGAGATTTTTTAAAATTGATTTGTCACTATTCCGCTTGTCACTTACACTACTGAAAACTTCAAAGAACTTTTTCTAAACATTTGAGCAATAAGAAGATAAATTAAATGGAAAAAATACTTTTTTAAGTTGGGAGATTATTGAATTACTTCCCCCTCTCTGGGTTTTTACGGGTACTGGGTATGTATGCTTGACGTTTGTGTGGTGAATGGAACACACACGAAGTTGACGTTTTAAATGCAAAACTTGGATCTTCTATACAATTAGTGTGTCAGACCCTTTTGTCTGTTTCAGGGAGAGACGACACGTGATGTTTTCGTGCAATAAAAGGATTATGATCTAGTTTAAAAACACTGAATTAAGTTTATTATATTTCATGTGACCTATCAAATGCTTTTATCTGTTTATTTTTTTATTTTATCCTTCATAAAATGGACATTTTTTAATGTTACAATTAGTGTTAACAAATTTTAATATGTAATTAGGAAGGGAACTGTCTCCTTGTCACTTCTAAGTCTGCTGGGTGTGGTATCAGAAAGAGTGGACAAAAAAATCCTGAGGCATTGGTCGGTCATGCATGTCCAAAATAATAATTGTACCGACTAACATAATATGGTTTTGTGTCATTAGGTACTGTGTGCTTGTATTGAAATAAATATTTTCAATTACAATTATATGGTGTTCTTTTAAAATTCCGGAAGACACTGCGTTGGAAGGCCCTCCATAATGTGAACCGGTGACGGTGATGAATGCGTGACGCACACGAGCGGTCGTTATTGCGAGTATTGCGACGCTTGGTGGAGGCCATGTCTAGTTAAGGACATCATTCGGCTGAAATTATGATAATAAGTATGGAACTTACCTTATTTATAATTTCTGAAGAAGTGTTGTTGCAGTGTTCCGTCTGGCTACTTGGGTACACCTGAAAAGACAGATATTTCTTATTAGTTCAGGATAGATATAGTACCTTTACGTAATACTGTTTATAGGTGATTTCCGGTGTGTGTAAAAGTTATACAGGCTGTTACATCAAAACTCTGAACGCCATTTTGTATTTGGATTCACAACCTGGGTATAGCCTATAAATCCTTAGGTACTGCTTTAGACTACCAGGATAATCTGAAGATTAACTGGACACATTCGCTAAAGTTCCGCAACGGTACGCATTTTCATTTCTCTCATGCATAGGTGGTTTATCATTTTTAGTCAGTATTCAAGATAATGATGGCAATATTTGTGTTACCTTTTTTATCTGTTATAAACTAGTACTTGACTGCGATCCCGCCTGATGGTAAGCAGTGATGCAATCCTACCTATAGGTAGGTATTTGTTTAAGTATAGGTATATGTATATATTTATTTTTTGATTTTTTTTACACGAAACAGCAATTAATACTGATATAAAATCTGTTTCTGAAAACGGCGTCAAGATTGGTTTTTCAATGAAGCCTCAATTAGCGTGTTTAGATATCTCGCTATCTCTTCGGTACGCGCAAAAATGGTGGAGACTTACATATCAGTTTGTGCATCCTTTTTCTGTTATTTGACAGTTTCCCCTTCCACTAGATTAGGATGGTGCTTATTTCATTTTGTGCGAAGACTTCTTACTACTTTCCATTTTGAATAAAGTTACTTTCTGTTACCATAAAATAGGAAAAAACTTTCGATTAATATCAATAACAACAAGCTCTATCTGTCAATTTAATGATTAGAGATGGAGTGATGCTTGAGGATATGACTTGGAATAGGATTACTTCCATACCATAGATATTACAGATATGGATCGAAAGTGCACTCTGTCAAATTTATCTTACATGGTGGTCAAATAGTTTTAAACTAATTTTATTTAAAGACTCAAAATTATAGATTTTACTAGTCGTGGACTAGTTGTAGCCTACTCGATTCTTCTAATGACAAATTCAAGACATTAGTTTTAGTAGGAGTTTACCTGCACTTTTGCCCTTAACTGTACATTCGTAGACATTAAGTACAGATTAACTTGTTAGTACGCATACCCACTCACATTGGGAAACCAGGAAACATAAATACATCGATAAAACTTTATAGGACGCTTTACCTCAAAGATTTGTACTTATAGACTTGGGAACTGTTATGTAATTCCATTAAGCATGAACTATGGGTCAAATGGACAATAAGGTCAGCTCATATCAACACGTATTTCTAAAAACAGCAAAACAATATCGAATGATGTCGCGTGACAGTCAGATTATCCTAAGAGAACGTAATCTAGCGACAAAATGTGTACTTTTTAATTGTACTTTAACCACCAAAGTCAACTTTATCTCCATGTAAATTTTTATCAAATTATATTTAGCGGTTTAGGCATGCAAACGTTGTAAGATTATTTGTAAAAGACACTGTTGTCTTTTTCGAATAATCAGGTCACTGAACGGACTCAGGTCCTTGAATACGAACGGTAACTTAAGAAACACGGGTGAGTTTTAATTAGTAAAAATTTAATACTCCTATATTTAATAATCCCTTATATTTCCTCTCACTCCATTCTGGGTGAGAGGAAATATTTAATGATTTTCCAAACCACAACCAGGGTTACAATTGTAAAAATAATAGATACGTACTTGATAAACGTACCAATCTATGGAAGTATGTAAATATTTACTGCACTAAAGGGTACATAGTTTATAATGACAGTTATTTTACTGAAATGTGAAATTCCCTGTCAGAGTCTGTGTTTCCTGACAGCTACAACATAATATGGTATTTCTAGGCAAGCGTGCTCCATCGTCGATCACATCATCGCTTATCATCAGGTGAAATAGCTGGCAGTACATAAAGTTCTTTATGGTATGCTGTATCGCTATTTTAAAAATTTGGCAGTATCATGTCGCATCGCGTCTTGATAGGAGCTACCCTTAAACGTTAGATGCGGAAATCAAACTTGGAACATACATTTTCATCTCTCTGTGAGAGGTAACCTGCACCGGCGCAGACCAGCGATACATTTTACGAATATGTCACATGTCACCAGGGCATAGTAATTTCACGCCAAAATAACTAAATATGTAATTAATATTCCTGTCACTAGTTGTTAGGAACGTCGATGGTTATAGGTTAATTATAATTTCCCTTATAAATTAATATGACCGTTAATAACTATTTGTTAACGAACCTTCAAACAAAAAGTCGAACACCGTACAAAATTGTAGTAAACTTCGTACCACTTAACAGAGAATTAATGTAGTATATCTTTGATATAGTCAACCGATTGAGATAAAACAAAGCCTAAGTAATATATCAAGTTACTCAAAATTTAAATGTATAAAAGTTGTCTACCTCGAGCTCACCCAGTTTACGTGATGCGCGCACAACCAAAACCTTCTACAGGTTTTGCCTGCAGCTTTGCCCGCATACATAAAATATGGCCTATGTCACTTAGAAATAAAGCAGCTTTCTATCAATGAAAAATTTTAGCAATCGGACCAGTACTTCCAGAGATTACCTCCTAAAACAAAAAACAAAAAAATAAACTTTACCTCTTTATTATATTGGTGTAGATATAAAAAAATCTATCTCTCTCTCATTATAGAAAATATGCACAATGCACATGTTCTAATCAGTTTTATAATAATTATGACATAATGATGACGACGCGTTCGACATGTAACAAGTTTTTATGATGATCAAACATATAATTAAGGACAATTTGCGTTGTGTATAGTCTTGTAATTGCACTTTATGCCTGGCTTCCGTTTCATGCTCGTTACTGGGAGGAAGCGGCGAATTTCGTACTCTCTTCTAATAAGTAGCTAATAAAGTTCATGTTTATGGTTTAGTGAGCTTTTATTTGTTGGTCTACATGTTATTGGTGTTACAATGAAAGCCCAATGCGTTGTCAGTGATCACAGATGGTTTTAAATTGTGGTAGCTGACAACGGGCCTCATCAGGAAGGCTTAGTCACCCAAAGAGTAATAGAGAGAGCCGAGAGAGCTATGCTTGGTGTTTCCTTACATGATTTAATCTTTATGATATACATAAAAAATAAATTGGAGTGTCTGTTTGTAATATTGAAATAACTGCTTTTTACTACATGCATATGAATATATATACGGTACATACACCAGAATAACATTTTTTACAATTTTTGTCTGTCGGTCTGTTTGTCCGGGCTAATCTCTGAAATGGCTGGACCGACTTTTACGTGACTTTTCGGCAGGTAGCTGATGTAATAAGGAGTAACATAGGCTAATTTATTTTAGAAAAAATAAATTCAAAATCCTGTAGTCCACGCGAACGAAGTCACAGGCACAGCTAGTCAGAAATAAAGATGCAGACGCAGGAGAACCATGGTAACTATGGATACATTTATCACAGAACAGATGCTGTATGGGCACGAAAGCCTCAGGAGTGGTGACCGCGATCCGAAACCACAGATTGGCATCTGAAAATTAACAAAGCCACACAAACCATAGATACGAGTAACTGACTAAAATTCAACTTGCAATAATAGATTTACTGCAAATAGGAACATTCGCACTCAACAATCAGATATTAAAACAATACATTCCTCGGAATAACTGTTAAATTAACCTTTAGCGATACGAGTTAAACTCAATTTGCTATCATGTAAGTTTAAATATTCAATCAGTTGAACCGGAATTTACTAAATAGGAAATAGTTAACAATGTTGGCTCTAGAGGTAGAGGTAAATCAGACGAGGTGGATATCCCAGGACTAATCTATAACCGTAGGCAATCTATTCAGATAAGCTACGAATAAATCTTATAGGAGGCTGGTACCCATTAGTGGTTACTACTTACTCTTGGCTACCGGTATTGGTACAATGGACATCGCTGGGAATTGATATTGGCAGTCGAACGGTACGTTCACCAGAGACTCTACCACGACCTCTTAATGCAATCCATTTTACGACCAAAACTGAACTGTTAAATGGGATGGTGCTATAGGGTAAACGTAGATGTGTTGTTGATTTAAGTAATTTGGTGATATTTTTTAAAACAGAAACATAGTTCCAAGCAAGCACATTCATGAGACAGCTGGTTGTATTGTCTTTAAAAAATATCACCAAATTAATAATATCATCAATATACCTCCCCTTACTAAATGGGGCGTATAACTCACTAAATTTAAATAAGAGCAGCTAGCAAACTATTAAAAAAAAATCCATGAAAATTGTTTAACATTTGGCAAAGATATCGCTCACGATCGAAAAAATATAGAGTCTACTCGAGGACCTCCTCCTTTTTTAAAGTTCGTTAAAAATTGTCTAGACTTTTTCAGTACTTACAACACATAAAAACCAATTTTGCTGTACCAACTCACGTTTTATCAGCTTTCGCTTTTATGGTTTAGAAAACATTAGGCTGAGATTTTAGTTTACTGATTTTAAATAGTCATTAGCTCTCTATAATAACCTACGTAATCATAAAATTAAACGTCTAATTATTTATACATGCGCTTTATAATTAAAGTCCTAGTAATACATTTCTGTTTCTGTTATTTCTCCAGTTTATTTGAACTAATTTCCTGCAGTTATCATAAAATAAACAGATCGACATAAAGCTATTATTGTACTACATTAATTATATTTTAATGTTGATTATGAAGTTTTATAACCATTGTTGAATATTAAGTGGTACTAATTATTTATAGCAATAAAAACTGCTTCAGATACGGTGTAAAACATTAAAATGTGATTTCGTTTTTTCGCCGCACCAATACAGGCACACGTTATTATGTTTTGCAATTAACTTTATCTACACCGTTTTTACAATTTATGTGGGAAAAATCTGATTTTGATTGTCTTAAATGATATAATGTCTTGATACCCTCGTCTCACCATAAAAACTTGCATCAATTAGCTACCATAAAATGGTGTTTTTTTTTTATCTGATACTTTAGTATTTTGTGTGGGGCTCCTCACTTTCTGAGACGTTAGGTACACGTAAAATTCTATCAGTGAGAACAACAATTGCCAAAGTTAATTGTTTTTGAAATAATCGTGTTAAGACTTGAATTTCGAGTATGAAACACAAAAAAGTAAGTAGACTGACTAAATTATCAACACATTCAAACTTTGGTTTGGCAATAATGTCATAGCAAAATCAGCCTTATTATATCCCCACTGCTAGAGCCTGAGCCTCTGTTTCCACTATTGGAACTCAGGCCTCTTTTCCATAAGAGTGAGTGGGCTATAATCGTGGACTACGCAGGCCCAGTGCAGATTGGTGACGGTGAGATTGCTGTTTTTCTATGATTATATCAAAACTAATTCAATTAGTTCCTTACAAAGTTAATCCTGATCATAATCACACAGCTGAAAGTATTTAGCAGCCTTAAATTCAAAAGCCCAGCACTAATTCAACACTAAATAGTTCCAGTCAGATCATTGCGATCGTAGGTACCTAACGGTCCGCTGCGGACCCACCTAGGTCTCTCAGACCTGAGCAAGCGTGTAAGGAGGCTCTAATTGCAATATTTACATTTAAATCGAGAACCATCGCTGGTCAGTCTGTTGGTCACCAAGCGATGTTAACATGGGCACTGCACGCGACGGTACGAGCAACGATTTATCGGTACAGTGGACGATGCCCTGACCCACAATATGTTCCTACTAGACTTTAAATAATGACTAGATTAGTGACTTTTACACTAGTCCAGATTGACCAGTGTAAAAGTCAAATATTAAAATCAAAACATTCTACAGTCTAAGCGTGAGTTGCACCATTTAACTATAACGATAACCAAACCTTAACCAGCCGTGAAACGGCCGCCTATTGGTCAATTCGACGATTTGACAACTGTTAACAGCTTTGTTATCGTTATAGTTAAATGGTGCAACTCACCCTAACATTACTCGCTGTTCCCCGCAGTTTCACCCGCGTCTTTGGTTACTATTCCACTCCTATTAGTTCTTCCTCCTTTCTCCTATTCTAGCGTTAGACCCTTAATCAATAAATAAGCTATATAACACTGAAAGATGTTTTTTTATTAGAACAAGTAGGTCCGGAGGATACTAGTTGAACTATTGTAATCATATTTATTTTTCCAAATCCAGATCACATTTTTAATAGGTAATCTTTTATATACATATAATTTTTTTTTTTAAATTTCATTCAAAGTAAAAAAAATCCGAGGAAAAACCTCCAGGCACTAGACTGAAACTGCAACTTGTAAATTTAAAATCCTTTGTCAAAAAGTCAAATGTCAGGCCTAGGTACAGGTTGTAGTGCAAAAATTCAATGAAACATACCTACTGTCTTTTACATCTATCACATTACAGTCTGAAAGCTATTTGTCTGGACAGTGTCATAATAAATCTAAACTTGAAACTGTAACATGTTATTTTAGGCTGTAACTTTAGGATTTGGCGTTATGATTTAAATAATATTTAGATTTAGGTGTTGTCGCGATCTGACAAGTCAAGTTTATGCTTTTGTCGCACCTTTATGTTCTGAGGGAAAAGTGGACCACGACATGCCAAGGTGTCATATTTTCGTCGTTAAAGTCAAGAATAAAATATTTAGTAGGTACTAAACATGCTAGAATGAACGAATACCTAATAAATTACATACGGTACAGTACGCATACATATCTCAGTCAGTAACGTTTCCCACTTGCAAAACTGAGACACGCATTTATTTGGCACTTTTTTGAGCCGATCTGGTTAGTTTATAGGTATGACAGTGATGTAAAATAGCGATGTATGATTATAAAATTTTAAATGCGTGTCTTTGTTAGGAAGTGAGGCACGTTACCGACCGGGGCATGTATACCTGCTTTACACTATATAGGGTGACTGGTAATTAGTGACCAATAATTATACACGTGACTGTGCTCATGATTACAGACAAGTTTCCCAAAGAAACTTTTTTTTATACTCATTATTTAACTTATATTATTTTAACGGAACATGTTGGTACCTACACTGACATCGATGAGTTTGCAAGCAGGGCGGGTGCACTATCACTATTGTAGGTAAGGTACATGAGACAACGGCGTTACGTGGCTAACAGCTGAGAGGTCGCATGCGCATAAATTTGCGCGAACAGCTGTTTTGTTATTGTGACAAAACCAATGAGTATAAAAAAAAGTTTATTCGGGAAAGTTGCTTGTAATCATGAGTACAATCACGGTATAAGTATCGACCGATATACCAGTCACCCTAAATAACAAAATTTATAAACCACTGAAGCTAGTTTCACTAATCCCATTTCATGTATGAATAATATCCATTTATTGCTTGAACGAACTTAGCTAATCGAAGTTCTATCATAATTAAAAAAAGTAGCAACTATCATTACTTTAATTTGTTTCTAAAAATATTTATTACAGGTTACTAATCTAGAATTACGAGGCACAAAGTATAATATTTATACTGGCAAAGGAAGTGTTAAATAAAATTATCTTCAGTACTTGTTTCCACGAGAAAACGCCCAGATATGGTCATAACGAGTACAAAACGTCAGCACCTGTTAAAGAAACCATTAGCCATTTACCAGCGGCATCCGACGATATAAATGTTGTACCTTCCCGTTCAATTTTTCATCTTTCCGCGTTAGAGTCCGACACTTACACACGACATGACGACAAGTCTTTAGTTGTAATGCGACATTTTGACAAATCGTGAGTTGTAATGATTGCGACACATCGACAAATCACTGGCTGACGGTATCGTTCAATCGCATTTTATATTAACGCTCAGCACCATAAATTAACATGCTACATGGAAGCGCATATTAAAAATGACTTGCATGCTTTGTCTTGAAGACGGATGAGTACAATATCGACATGATGCGAGAGATTTATCGTGATGTATGATATCGAAGCCTGAAGACAAACGCAGAATTTTATATCGAAGCTTCTTACAACTACGCTAGATGATTACGACCAACTACAGAACAGTTTATTGGCAGGTCTTACTCGATTTAGAGATAAATTAAAAAAAAAAAACTGTTAAGGCCATGCCTATGGCTGAAAATCTAAAATTCAGACTCATTTTCCTTAAGCAACAAAAGAAAACATTTTCTACTAAATATAACTGTTGAGCCGGTCATAAGTGCGATTTAGCACAGTAGCGCACTATAACATGTAATAGACTGGCCGGTCAGCGCGGATCGTGCGCCCCCCGGGGAGTGCGACCAACGGGAGCAACAGATAAGATTTATATCTCATACATTGTGAGACTATCACGGAGTAGGAAGGCAATGGAGTGCAAATGAACTAATGAGATCGGCGTTATCGCCAGGTCTAAATCACAATCAGTCTCTGGACAAAGTAACTTGGACTATAGCGAAAACGATTGCCAAAAAGTTTGGAATGTCTTGTATTGACATTCAAAACTAACATGTCGTCACATGAATCTTTTCCAGGGGTTTTCATAAGAGGCACGACACCCACGGGGGCATAAAGACTCACAAAAGGAGGCTTAGGTCACTAGTATAGTAAAGAAAAATATTTACACATTTAACGCGTTTACGCTCTACGTATTTCATACATAGGTTTACGTAAACGTTACTAAGAACATTTTCTAAAAAGAGCTTTTAGAACTTGATATTTTTACATTCTTTTTTTTATTTATTTTTTTAAGTATTTTGGTATATATATGTGTCAATGCCGCTAACGGCAAGCACTAAAATATGGCACTTGATCGTGCGTATTTACTTATTTCCTTGTCTTTACATACATTATTTAAGGTGGAAAATCATCAAATGTTCGTCTACCGTTGATAGAATCTGTAACTTTAGGTGAATCGTGTCGATGAATTGAGCTATTCTTTTCATTTATAATCGATTGTGCTCAAAATTCTGCCTATCATTGTCATTCCATACTAAAGTAAGACAAGATTAGACAATTAGGTATGTGTTTGCCTCATTTCACTTGAGCCGAAACCGGTCTTAGCATAAGTAGAACAGAATTCTACATTTGACATTAATTGACATCTACAATGACCTATTTTAAACGCACTGGCTGAAGATACACTAAACGGACTTTCAAAAAAGGAAGTCTAGAAAAAGTTTGTTAATCTTTAACGGTTTTCCGCATCTGCGAACGACATTATCAATCTAAGGCCGTCATAGGTACTCTAGATTGATATCTAAGTTGGTCTTGGACGTAATACGTCGACATTCCGCCGACAATCGATTGCGGCTCTCCGTCAGGCAGCCGCCTGGCCCGTGCAAACTAGACACTTGTCAGTCACTTACTAGCAAACCCCTCTTCATTTAAAATGAGTCCTGGCTGAAGTGCTGTCAGTTTATAAATTGCAGTGTTAGAGATATGACGAAACAATTTGGTAGTTACACTATTTTTACTCAGAGTAATAGCTTAGTTTAACTGCGTATTTCCGTTCCGCCTATGAAAAAAAAACTTGGCAGGAGGCTCATAGCTTAGAGGAACGTTTAAGAAGAAAGTCCCTAATCACATGTGTTTGCGTCATACCTGCACGATCTCCACTTTAGCATTTCGTTATTTTTTTTAGGTAAATTAACAGAAGTATTGGTTCCCATGTAACCTTACTTCCTACTAGGAGATATGATGTGGTTTAAACAAGCACTGTACATTGCATAAATGCTCTCTCATCATAATTGAATTGTAATTAACTAACACACATTTTACATCAAGTCTAGTTTACATTCGGACGGCGTCATAGCAACACCTCAGGTATCATTAGTTAAGGTCATGGACTCAATACACGTGTCAAGTGAATTACATAGTTTTACTCATATCATTCAGCATCCCTATCAATCAGCAAAAGACGTACGGTAACAAATCATATATCTTTTTGGTCCTTCGAGCCGGATACAATAGTTGTAGGCACATTATGTGAGATACTTTTCAACTGTTAGAATATTTGAGGGAGAACTAGAAATTTAATCTATTGAAATAAAATTAAATGAAAAATATTAGAAATAAATCAAAATACATATTAAAATCAGCTGCGATGCCTACCTGAAAATCAGAGGCAGACCTCACACTTAGCAAACGAAGCACGAAGTCAACTCGAGGATAAGATTTATTATCAATGTTACGCTGGACGTAATGCGTCCACATTCCGCCGCCTATCTCTGATACAAGCGGCACTCATGGCAGAGCCTAGTGCTAACTCGACACTCGTCCATCACTTAATAGTATTGAATTACTCACAATTAAGGCCCTAAGCGTTTCAAACGTACATAATAATATGAAGAAGCTCTGACATGGGGGCGATTTTTGATCCACATGCGGTGATGATGACGGTGGAAAAGATGGAAGGATTGTGTAAGGAGTGAATTTTTTTATTGTTGAGAGGTTTGCGCTTGACCGCTATCTCACCTGATGGAAAGCGACGATGTGAAAGAAAAGAGAGTCAGTGATAGCGTGACGGGTAACAGGACAGTATGGAAGAAAAAATGTGTTACATTGACCCCAAGTAATATAGGATAAGGGCCGGAAGAAGAAGAAGATGTTGCTGATGATGCTGTGATGATGGAAATCACCGTATGTTGGACCATTAACAATTAAAAAAAAAACCTAATGCGAGTCAAACTCGCGCACAGTTTGTTGTGTTGGGAGCCCCCTTAAATATTTATTTAATTCTGTTTTTTTTAGTAACTATTTATTCTTAAAGTGGCAACCGGAATATATGATCTGTGAAAATTTCAACTGTCAAACTATCATGGATCATGAGAAGTGACGGACGTACAGCGGAATCTTAGTGATAGTATAGGTAACGGTTTACCCGTACGGAAACCTAAAAACAGATACGTCAGTACAATGAGTTTTCAAGGAGCTGTCAGCAACTCAAGGAGCTGTCAGCAACAGCAGAGGCTCAGCTGGGTCGAAGCCTACTGAGGCCAGGGTTAATTCGTAAGATAGCTCAAGCCCCGATCAGAAGGCAACGAAGGAACTGGAGTGGGTTTTTAGTCAGTAAGAGTACGACACTATCTCCCGCTCCGCCCAAGAGCGGGTGATGTCTTTAGGCAATTTTTCCACATTGAAAAAAAAAGTACAATGAGTTTTATGTTAAAATAAAGACAAAGCCTGCAAAGGACTCCGGGCTACTTGCTACTTCATGGAAAAAACTCAATAACACTTTACTCAAGCCTGGATTTGAACCTAGGCCCACTAAACCAACGAAGCAGTTAATCAATATTTTATGGCATTCAATTATGTTGAATATCTATTAAATATAGGGTATTATGGAATAGTTTATAGATCGCATGATGAACGTTTATATATAACGTAGTGCTCCTTTATTGTTTGAAATTAAAGTCAATAAAGTGTTAATATTATTTTTACTCTTTTATTGCAAAGAAAATCTATTATAGAGTAGATGCAGTTAGTTAGTTTAGCTTTAGTTTATAAACACTGAAATATACTATACAATCTAATAATCTAATATACTATAATCTTATATACTAGCTTTTGTTCGCGGCCTACATAAAATATACTTATACCTAGCCTATGTCACTCAGGAATGAAGCAGCATTTTTCGGTGAACAAATTTCCGCAATCGGACCAGTACTTTCAGAGATTGCCTCCTAACTTTACCTCCTTATAATTTTAGTGTAGGTAAAAAAAAACTCTAAATGCGGCAAAATTACCTCAAAATCGCGCTTCTCTACCCAACGCACGCGACTCATCACGATTCTCACTTAGCATACCAAATTCTTTGATTCTTTAGCTATCCTGTGGTGTAATTATATTTTGGATAAAGATGATATATTGTAGCTGCAACACCAAACTCTATCTCCTGATTTTGTTATCATTCGATTTTTGAATTGCCTTCTACCTATTAAAGCAATTTGAAAATGTATTCACGCTAAAGCTCTGATTAACTTATGAGGTTTGCCATCTTCAAGATATCATTGCAAAAATCATGATCATACAGGATGCCAGTGACAGTAAAAACTTCAACATGTAATTACTACCAGTTCTACTATTAACGTACTCTACAGCAGAATACGGATTTTACTAAATTGGCATAACTCATCCGCACTTTTCTCGTAATTACTTACAAGGTACACTCGTCAAAATGTCTAGTCGAGAGCAATCAGACCTTTTTTTGACGTGGAAGATCATTAATTCTTCTGCTCTAGTGTGAAACGAAAGGGCGTGTCAGAATTTTACTGACTAAAATTGACGTGTGTCTTTCATTTGCCCTTTTAGTTCTTGAACCACAGCGGGCATCGATCGGTTCTACCGAGCCCCATGAGTAATACCCACGCCGCCACTTTTACTGATTAATACAATTTTGAATAACTCATAGAGAGTTGAAACATTAGTGGCATGATAAACAGCCAATAACTTAACCTTTTAATTTCAATACCATCACGAAGATAAGTTATAAAAATAATCAGTAAACCTGTACCTTTCTCCATGATGTGATGTAATTATTACGATTCCGGCGTCTATCAATATCGTTTGGTAGCACGAAGCAATCATCGGCCCTGTTAATCAATCAGTTACATATGTATCAGCTGCTTCATTCAATTATTCGTTTCAAACACTCAGGTCGCTAAGTGAAACCCACACAATTTCTAATGTGAATGGTTTCTATCGCTAATGGGTTTACTTACAGCAAAATCAAAGCACAAGACTTATTTACTTAAGTGTTTATTATAGGTACCTGGTTATATGTTGTTTTCTAATTAATTTTGCAATTGAAAGCTCCACTAATGTTTGATAGATAAGGTAATGGCCACATTGAAGGCCATTTCAAGCTATCTATATAGCTCAGAGTTTCTTTAGATGTGGAATACTTTTTGAGATAAACCTTGTCGTCCTTTACCTCTTAACTTGTCAGTTGTATGTAACAGAAAATGAATAGAAACGTAGAAAATAACAGTAATAAATTCTACAGCTCATGAAAAATTGGTCGTAACAATTATTTATTATGATATTTCTTGTAAAATGTTTGTATTTATTTAGAAAGAATTTGCACCGTTTGAGGTCATAATTTACAGTACTTAACAATATACAGGTGCCACATAATATCCAGCCATCTCTTAGGACACCTACAGCGATTTATAAGTGAAGTTATTGAATTATTTTCCAAACAACCCTTTTACAGCCTCTCCATTTTATAAAAAGTATATTTCAGGCTTAACATCAACGGCATAGAGTTTAAAATACCGCCTTTCAAAACGTCTCATTTATATTTATCGAAAAAGTAAATTGAATTATTCATTGGAATTTCGTATACTGAAAAGGGGCCAATATTTACGAACTTGCGCAGACAGGTGATTACAAAATATTTATTGATTTTTGTTCGTGATGTACAATCGGCGCCGTAATTCCGTAAACTGAAGTGCGCCACCGAAATCATTGCAATCAATTTTAGAAAATTGATCGTTATATAATTTGTAAAGGTCGCAGAGATCGCTGGATATAATACGTTTCAAAAACCGCAACATTGTTATAGAAATTGCAGGACTGATAGCAGACCGCAGTCGTATTGTTTTGCCTTGTTAGTATTGATGTGATTGCATTACAAATAAAATGACTACACTATTATTCGTCAACTGAATAGGATTATAGAAAAATCAGGTTGGCGGCGCGATTTGTTTTCCATGAAAGGAATTGAAATAAATAAAAATGGAAGACGCGAAGTGTTTGAATAGCTACTAAAATCGTAGTGTGAAGGCACGTAAAGGACTTAGCGCCGCAAAAAAGGTAAACCTTAGTTAAAAACTAAATAAAAAATATCAGATTTAATGCTTTCTTTTTCCCTTCTAACTATATCTGCTTTAAATTCTATTGCCTGTCTTAAAGTTCCTTATATAGAGTGAGTAAAAATAGCCGCAATACTGTGATCACGATGTTTACATCCGTTGATTCGTCAGTACGTAATTAGCGACCATATTAGCTAGTGTGGAGAATAAGAATTAATAGTGAGAAAACAAAAACACGGCATTCAAGAGAGTACCGGCCAGGTACTCTCTTGAATACCGTGTCGATAAAATTATGCGTTCGAACTATACTGTGTTCTTATTGTGTGTGAAAACGATGGCTTCCATTGATAATTAATTAAACTTGATAAATAGCGGTTAAGCACTGACTTTTATTATAATCGGTTAAAATATCAATTAATACGAGTATAAAGAGTGCATTTAATTGATCCATAAACTAAGCAATAAATGAACAAAAAGTTCAAAATGACTTTGCCAATAAAGCTACTCGAGTTAAGTCTACTAAGCCATAATTATTATACGCTTTAAAGCGCTTCATAGCCTCATTAAAGCAGTGAAGCCTCACGAGAGGTTAAACACATCTCATTTTCATCTAATGTGAAATGAATTGCTGTTTTTGTCCATGTTATTACATCAGACATATTAAATTTCGCCATTCATTCATTCATTGTAGTACATATAGGGCTTTCAATACCGGTATTACGGGATCCCGTAATACCGTGATCACGGATATATTTTGGTCTTTTTTCAATCACGGTATTGACGAGCCAATACCGTGATTACGGTATTACAATCTTTAATATATATTATTGTGTTTTGTTGTAATAAGTAGTAAGAAGTTGTATTATATAATATAAATAACGATGTAATATTATTCTCACACTTGTATTAAGCGCCAACTCTTCGCGATACGTCGAACCATAGACTAAAATGGTCTGAATAACGCGTAGTGTAATAGGCCCTATACGACGTTATTGTTTTGTTAGTCAGTATCGCAAAGGTGCGCGGGTAACATGTGCATGTGAACTTGGTCATTGTGTATTTTTGATAAGTTTGTAATCTTGACGAGCAACATGGTACATAATATTAATACTTGTATTTTATGGGTTTTGACTCAATTCTCAACGAATCACGCGATCGTATTTTTTTTTTGTAAAAACTAATGTCGAATTACGAATTCACAACAAATTGAAGTATCTAAAATTGTATCATTTTCCACTTTGTTTAATATCACTTTTTACTTTAACGGATCACGTTATCCGTTAGATCTACAATTAAAAAGTAAAAATTGAATATTTGAGCGGTTTGGATGTTGCATTCTTTTTTAACTTCAAATATTATTAATTTTGTCTAATTAGTACTTATCGTATTACTACTTTCGTGTTCGAAGAAACGATTCAAAATTATACATTTAATTGGTAGTTTAGTACAACAATTACATGTAAGATATTAATATAATAATAAGAAAGAAACGAGTCTTGACGCTTGCTGACCTCTAAGGGCAGTATAGGTACGCATCGAATGTATCAGCCAGTAAACTATAGGTACGACAGGGCCATGCTTACTTGAATCTTAGAACTGCGTTTTAACCTTATTAGAAATGTCTTAAAAAAGTTACAACGTCAAGTAAACCTAAACCTTACGCAGATCTATGATTTTAATCTACCTTATTTGCTAATTATCGGTAAACAATCATTATGGCTTACTAGAACCTTATTAGAACGGTTAAGAGAGAATAAACACTGATTCGAAAACAAAAATATTTAACCTTTCATTCGTGGAAATTACAGACACAATAGAAAGACAATAGGTGCGCGAACGCTTGGGGTTTAATGAATTAAATGGTTTTATTAATTTCCTAATTAAAGTTCATAGGAACTTTAACAGGGTTTGACAGGGTTTCAGTCAAGTACTAGTTTAAAAAAAAATCTTGAGTTCAATACCGTGATCACGTGATCACGGTATTAAAAATACTAATACCGGTATTGATACCGGTATTGAAAAAGTCCGGTATTTGAAAGCCCTAAGTACATATCGAGAGTGAGAGTTTTAAAGCATTGAATCAAATTGATGTAATGGTTTCAAAGCACGTGCCCGGATGATATGGGGTTTCCTTTCTGCTTTTTTCATTAATTTCGTAAAGCATTTATTTTAATAACGTCCCGGAATGCAATTTCCTAGAGCAATTTGGGTGCCTGAAAGTGAATAATAAAGTCATTTATAAGATTAAATTTTATAAGCGATAGTCAATAATAGATTACCGTCTGGGAATAAACCTGTTACGCACTTGAAATTTTATAATAATTTTTCACTTTCACAATTACACCGTTACATTTTTCTGTCTTCATGTTAGGGTGACTAAAGTGTATTCACGTTATGAAAATAGTGATTCACCGTTGCCACTTAGCTTAGCCACGCCCTTTGACCAATTAGATCATAGTAAATTAGAAAACCATGTTTAGTTAAGTCCTTCGTACAGTACGGACACCTCTTTTGTCAATTTAAAAAATGAATACCTCACTCATTCATAAAAATAAAAGTGAAAATTCTGATTTATTTAAATAAATACTTAATTTTAATATTTCAAAACACTAATAATTTTACGACTTAAGTCAAGTTAAGAACTTAGTGCCTCACTTGAGACTTAGGTAGTAGCTAAGGTTTATACAGTACGTTATTCATTATTACCGAGATAAGTTTCGTCGCGATTATTTTGATTTGTAGCGTTTCCTATATCCCAGACAAGAACACAGTTACAAGCCTACGGTTGCATACCAAAGAACAATCTACCAGATAATCTAAATCTCTACAATTACGAAGGCCCTTTCCGGATCCCGAATCAATAATGCCACCCTTCAGTAATAAATTTAACTAAGTATAGTTATAACACATCATTGTGCACAGATCTGTGTTATTATTTCCTGTGCTATCATTAGAGTTGCGCAATGCGATCGATTTCGAAATCCACTCGGTGGTGCACAATTGTTATTCATTGCTCGCCATAATATTATTATTGTACTACAATCAGATCATTTTCTGAGCTATTACAATGAATCGAGTGATTCTAATGCACTGATAACAGCACTTACCAAGCCGATGCCAATGTGCCATCTGGTTCCGTTCTAATTTCACCCACAAAGAAAATCATGTTTTCACCACAGACAATTTCTAACTGTGTAATTATTTTTTTAAGAAATGAGTGTGAAATTATGGTGTAGATTCCATTGTCTTTTAAATTTTTGATTGTTAATGAGCCCTTTGATTAAATTTGTATTGTGCGGGGTCACACTTTTCTCAATGTTTTGTTTATACTCAATTTATTTATAACAATACGAAATGATTAATTAATGACAATAGTCTATGTGGGAAAATGTTATTGTATTCCAATGACGGGTTAATTGCATCGTTTAAACGTCAGACAACTTCAATGTTTCTTACTTTTGAGTTAAAACTTGATGTCTTGGCAACAATGTGTGAGCGCTAAAGTTCTTAAGTATTTGTTCATAGTCTTTTAAAATTCCCATCGTAGACATCAATTAAAAGGTTTTATTATCCATTATTATCGTGTGTAGTTTATTTAAACGTTTTCAATGAAGGCAAAGATGCAAAAAAGGCCGGTTTATAACATAATAACGTCTTTGTACTGTATCTTAATAATGATCAGCAAGAATTGTAGTTTGACAGGGCATTTCGCGCGCTAGTTAGCACAAGACACACGATTATTAAATAAAATTGTAAGATGGTAATTACCATTCAAGTGGTTTACTTGGGGCACGCCCCAAATAAAAAGGTAATTGCATATAGAAGGCAACTGATAAGGTTTGGACAGAACGAGTTAATTATAAAAAGTTTTCTTTTTCGCCAAGCTGTTGTACAGTTGTGCAAAAATACCCTTGACGGTTTACAAGAAGATTTCTAGAGTAAATTCTATAATTCATAATACGTTTTTAAATATTTCTTGATAAAATATTACAAACCTCGTCACAATATGAATCATGTCTAGAAGCACCACTTCTGAATCAAGCCTCTGATCTAGCAACTCAACGAGAGCCCCTAAGGTTTTGGCCGAGGCTCGTGTCAATTAAACCATAGCCATTTTTGTGTGAGGGAAATCTTCAAATAACTTCATCCACTCTGTGTAGAACAATGGTGTGTCAAACAATGTATAATGGCTAAAACTCATCTGTATTCCTTTAATGGCTCATTGCGTATTTGCGTTCCAGGGTCACGGTTACTCTTTTAAAAAATCCCACAGGCCTAAAAAAACGAAGCCCTACAAAGCTTTCGGCTGATAAAGCTATTTCATTTATTTTGATTAGTATAACCCACCAACATTTCCCGATCGCCTCAAGTTGTCAGCAACCGTCGGGGCCCAGCATGGTCGAAGCCTACAGGGGCCAGGGGTCTATTTCTGAAAGAGGGGCTCGGCCCCGGTATGAAAGGCAGCGAAGGAACGGGGTAGGTTTCTTAGTCACTAAAAGTCTGACACTATCCCCCACTCCGCCCAAGGGCGTCATGTCATCTAGATTTTTTTTACCCGCCGAAAAACCAAACCACCATATTATATTACCCTTGAATTTCACAGCAATGTGACACATTTTTACCCTTGACTGTACAGGACCTACATACGAGTAGATAGCGAAGGGTAAATATCAGATAGCGTACTAATTAAATTACGATTAATTGTTCGAGATATAGCACATAAGTATACCGAGATCGAGGCTTTTAATGAAGACCATAATTAAAAGCTTTATTTTAGTAGTAGTAGTAATAGTTGTGATTTTTTGTTCTACTGTTTTATTTTTTCGATCATTAACAATTTTTTTTTTTCTACCAGCTTCTATATGCGAGTTCGCTTGCGTGATAGTAGAAACTAGAATACCAAGACGTGGTGTTGGTAGGTGTGAGGCTTATTTCATCTAAATTCGTTCAGCCATTCGAGCGTAAAGAAGTAACAAACATACATACAAACTTTTACCATTAAAATATTAATGTGTTAATTTATAAAGGCGTAGAAGGTGTTGGGTGTAGAAATTAAAATACGTTCAAAAATATATTTACAACCAGCTACTGCAAAAGCTATTTTAATTATCTATCTAATAATATCTAATTATCTTATAATTGACAGTAAGGAACAGTGTGATAGTAATTAAGAAAAAAAAATGGTTTTACCGTTCATTGTTCTCAATTATCTCTTCCTATGAACCTTCCTGAGTCTTTGACAAGCAGTTAATAAAAAAGTTCACCCAGTCAATTTTGAGTTTTGCGCTTAGCAAGCAACACATTTAGTCATTCATTTTTATTTATATAGAAGATAGATTGAATTTTGTTCAGAAAAAAAATTCTGAAAATCTTGGCATGCTGCAATTACATCAAACCCTTTGACGAAAAAAACTGAACTAAATAAATGGGTTTTCTGTAAAGGACACCAAAATTGATATTAGGATTATTGTACTTACTGGTAAACCTCAAGTGATGACTGTATGTATGTGTAATATAGCACAGCCTAATCGACCTTATAATTTTCCCACTGTTGGGACTCAAGCCTCCTTTCTAGGAGGGAGAATGGGCCGTAATCCACCACGCGGGCCCAATGGGGGTTGGTGAGTGTCAGGCTGAGTTTGAACCTGCGACCTACAACTCGTAATATAAGTTGGAGACAGTACAACTAGGTCACCACTGCTCTATATGCAATATATTAAGTATTAATTAATAAAAAATACCTACCTTCGTACCTTATTTTAATAAACTGCCTTTATAATAAACATTTATTTTAACCAGTCTCAGTAAATTAAAGTAAATTAGTTCCTTGAAGGCATATCGAATTTATCGGTCATTTTTGTATATAATGAGCGATGACTTACGATCTGCGAGAATCGGTGGGCGCCAAGTGTAATTACATCGATGTATTACACACTAGTGGTGTAAAGCTTGAGATACGTGGGAAATGAACATCGTTTTGATTTAATTTCAATATGTAGGAAGGTCACTGGAAGTGTTCTACATTTTGAAGCATTTTATTTTTGCCATAATTATAAATTAACGTTAAATATGTTTTTTTTCTATCTGTGAAAATAAATATGGCCTGAACTGATTCGAGAAAATAATGTTACGGCCATGCCACTTTTTTGCTTGCCTTGGTGGGGGCACCGCCTTCTTCTTCCTGCCCTTACCCTAAATTACTTGGGGTTGGCGCAACACGTTTTTTTCTTCCATTCTGTCCTGTCACCTATTTGCCAAATCCCTAGCAACATGTTTTGTGGCTACGTCAGCTACTTAACTAAATCAGTAATTCGTTAAAAACATCAACCAATTTTATTTTCTCTCTTTACTATTTAAATTCATAATTTGAAGGCGGAAATAAAACTTTCATTTTCAGAATAATTTAATGTAAAATAAAGTTTTTTTAACTAAAAAAATAATGTGTTTACCTATATAAGAATTGATTAAAAAATACTTAACCTGTTTAAGATTCAATTCAGATATACATAACAATAATAAGAAAACTTATTTCCTTAGAATCGTTTTACTATAAGCCAGTGTAAAGAGAGGACGTCGTCGTATTTAAATGCCTACTATTTGATTGCAGAGAAAATTACATTATTTGCATGTAAGTATCAGAAACATGATGCATAAAATTTACATTTAATAAAAACTAAATTGTGTTATCCTTAAAAGGTAGTGCGGAATTATCGATCCTCCGCTATCCCTAAATTTAAACATCGTTTGATAAAAAGGAGTGCAGAAAGTATTCCTTTTTTTTGGTCACGCGTCTGATATATCCAGTACAACGATGCTTGGATTCATCCAAAATTACCACTTATTTGTAAGTATTTTGGCAATATAATTTACTGCTGAATCTAGGTCCGAGGGAATAAGTTCAGACCCAGCAGTAAATAATACCTAAGCATGAAATTGAAGGAATTATAGGATATCAATTTTTTTTAAAAGTAAGATGTTTTACCTTAACCTTCTCATTTACCTAAAACTTATGTAATCAAATTTCTTAAAACCAAAGGTAGCAGCTCATAGTCTTTATTACATCCACACAATAATAGATGGTGTTTTCTTTATATTGTTCTATTTTTTAAAGTTATTTCTTTTTTTTTCTCAATATAGTGCAAACTTATTTTTGTCACGATTAATCTTGACTTGACGCGACTTTTCATTATTACGTTAAAGTCAAGTCAAATTCAAGTCCAGCATCGGCCAAGCACTCGAGCAGCCGGTGCGTGGCCGGTATTAGGCCGCGCTCGGTCGGCAGGGACGTAAATAGCGCAGTCGACGACCGGCCTCCGCGCGGCCTTCACTTACCGCATGCTCGCACGCTCGCACACAGCCGTCATCGGACTCATCGCCTGCGAGACAGGGCCCTGACATTAGGGTTGCTCACACAGCCCGTTGCGCGTCGTGACGTCGGATTAATGGCAGTTCTTTATTGTTTTCACTTGACAACTTTGTTGATTTTTTTTTAAATTTAATTGGTCAGTCATAGCTAAGTAGACCGTAGTAGAAGTAGAGGTTTTTGCCATTGCAATTAATGACAGTAATGTTATGACGGCGGAAGATTGTGCTCGAACGGCTGAACGGATTGCAATAAAGCTTGGTACATGAGTATAGTACTGGCACATAGGATACATTTTTAACCCAGAAATATGTTCCCGTGGAAAAATTTTCTAATGCCACGCGGGCGAAATCTCTGCTAGCGAGCAGTTAGTAAAGTAATGCATTAATTTTGTTTATTCTTTTTTTATTAGTATGACCTACTTTAAATAAAGAAAAAAAAAACAAAAAAACTATTCTTAAAGTTAATAAATTAAAGACCTTTCTAGTTTATTGTTTGAGAATACATAAAAGAAGTAGTCATCCCTAATCCTGGCGCCACAGACATTGTTTTAGCCTATGCTAAAATGAGAGCCATGAAATCACAGCAAAAAGATATGTGCGTCTCTTTTTGACTGGCAGAAAGCATGCAATTTGTAAGAAGCATTACAGTGGTGGTTGGACAAATCGACGCACATTTCTTTAGCAAATGAACTTTAGTGGCTTTTCATGTAAATATTATAGTAGCTATCTTGTTTAGATTTTGAGAAATGTTTTACTTTATATTTGTTTAGATAAATTGATGTTATAAGAGATTTTGTTGAAAATTGATTTTGGACTCTGTCTATGTTTCTATTCAGTTTAATAGACCAGAAATCTATTACCAACTTAAACGAACAAAATGAGTTAAAATAATACCGCTTACAATCACAGATTTCTACAAAAACTTTCCAGATCAGCGGATGTTTAGGAAAAAATAAACAACGCCCCTTAGAAACGCCATCTTTATTGTGAATAGTTGTAATCTAATTTAATCTCACTTTGCGTCGTAAACGTGCGCTTGAATATATTGTATTGATACCGAGAAGGGTTTGGATAAGCCTTGGGGCATCAAGTAGTTAGCGCAGAAGGCCAAGGATCGAGTGCAAAAAGGCGTATTTGCTGATCGCAAATAATCTCAAACAAATTTGTTTGAGATTATTTCGCGATTACCAGTCGCGAGGAGCTCGTGGGAACTCGGGAAGCACCGTATGTGCCTATTTTCAAGGTTAAAAAAAGCTGAGGTTGGTCATATATATAGGTGATCTTCCGTTTCAAACCGAGGCTCTTTCGTGTCTTGGAGAATACAGAAGGCATACAAGGTCCTGGTTACAGGTTTAGGTCTTTAACAGTTGACTACAGTAAAGTAGTCATTTCCCTGAAAATCTGACATCAGTGTTACCATGGGCTATCTTGTTGCCCACACTGGGTTTGTGGAGTTCAGAGGGAATCGCTCCGTGTGAAAAACTGGTCGGCAGTTGCATCTCAGTACATAGACTCCACTTAAGTCTGACGATTCTTCGAGCTATGTCGAAAACTTTGGTTCCCCAAACTTTGGTTTGAAACTCCGAGCACAGCCGTTTTCTTAGCCTTTAACCTTTTGCTTTAAAAAAAGGTAGGTTAAAATGGCAGTCGCTAGTGTGCTTACATTTCGGGCTTGCGGACAGTGAGCAATGGGTAACTGTCCGGCCGTCCGGTAACTGTCCGGACCAATCCCAAGTCGTCAAAGGCGCGCACTGTTTCCGCGCGCCTCAAGTTGTCAGCAACAGCAGGGACCCAGCCAGGTCGAAGCCTACTGGGGCCAGGGTTATCCGAAAGGGCGCTCGAGCCCCGGTATGAAGGCTAGAAGAAACGGGGTGGGTCTTTTAGTCAGTAAGAGTCTGACACTATCTCCCGCTCCGCCCAAGAGCGGGGGTTGTCATTGGATGATTTTATTCCCACCATAAAAAAAAGTGTGCTTACACTTCTTGTAAGGGAAGCGTACCTGTGTGCGTCAATTTTCGGTTGTTCGGTTGTTTATGGTCGTGTAAGCCTTCTGTAGGTAACTAACTATCCGTTGTATGTCTTAAGGTTCACGCACCCAATTTTTTTTTCACAACCCGTTTACATGCTAATTGAATCGCAGGCGCATGTAAACACTGTGGATATTAAAAACTGACATCGTAAATCTGCTGATCGCTTATATACGACCAGTTAGAGTTTTCAATCTGAATAAATACTTTCAACACCTTTGCTATATAAAATAAGGTGTAAACAGATCAGCTAGAGAAATCTATACAAATAAAATTCAATTGCTGCATTCAAATGCGGCATCATTTGAGATCGTCTGTCTCGAACTTTTTGTATCCGTAATTGTTAAGACATGATTTGTATGAAATAAATTTTTAAGAGTCCACCGGAAAATTAAATTGCACCTGTGTGCAGTTGCAACGAGTCGCTTACTCCTCTACTTATAAATAAAAAGTTTGTCTGTCGATTTTAAAGTGAAGGCATTTGCCTTTTGCCGATTACAGATGTATTTAAATTTATTTAATAAACAAAAGCGAGTATCGCCAAGAAGTGCGAGAAGGAACACCGAAACAAACTCAGGAGTCAAAGTATCTTTTAAAGTCCATACAGTAAATATGTATTGGTCAAATCACATGAGAACCATGCAGATTTGTCTGAGATACTAGTTTTGTTGAACCAAATAAACATGTTTTCTTTCTTTCTTTCTTTTAAGATGATCTTCTAAAGAAAGACCCTTGCAGATTCAGAGTAGGTAACCCAGGACTACTAAAAACAGGACTTTTTTTTTAAATTAAAGCATTGTTTAAAAAGTCAAAATTACCGCATATCGCCATTCTAATGAATCTGGTTTGGGGCACGTCGATAAGGAAGTTTTCAAGTCTATAACGTACAGAGATAGAAACATTTTTTGTATTTTATATTGTACCTATTAATATATAAATGATTTATGTATTTTGCAAATTATTAATTTCGTTTTTAGTCAGTTTTAACTACATGAGACCAGTATTTCCTAGCTGACTATCCTGAGAAGAAACACCGAAACAAACTCAGGGGTCGAAGTTTCTTTTAAAGTCCATACAGTAAATATGTAATGGTCAAATCATATGAGAACCATGCAGATTAGTGTCTCTGATGGTATTTTGAAGAAAGAACCACACAGATTTGAGTGGACCTGTCCGTGCAAACATTGGTCAGTATTCGTGTAGCTCAAACTTAGGATTACTAAGGAGCTCAACTACTTGACGAACAATGCAATGAAAGGACATTTGGGTAGACCGCATCAAATACTCAAAACGCCAGATATCATGTTAAAATATAGAAAAGGAAAAGTAATCGACATAGTCCCTAAATTCACAATAAAAAAAAAATACAAAATGTAACTAAAAATAACAATTATTATCAAGTTCTTAGTCAAATTGTAAAATAAGATTTTAAACAAAAATCACCAATGTCAAAACGCAAAATAAAAATAATCATTAATGTCAAATTCGACAAAAAAAAGAAAAGAAAAATAATAGTAACAGTAATAAAAAGGACATATACATATATAAACACTAATATATATACAGTACTGGAGCAAATCAATCCTAAGCCGTTTTGTCTTCAAGATATTCTTTTACAGTATAAAAAACCTTCTGACAAAGTTTCCGCTTTACAAACGATTTGAATATATTCAGGCTAAGTTCTTGAATGTTTGATGATGAATAATGAATGATGAATGCTTGAATAGATCGATAAACTAAATAATGCACCTGTAAAAGTCACGTTATATTGAAATATGTAAGATCGTTAATTTTCCTAAAGTTGTCGGTAATTGAAAATTGAAACGTCAGTTATTATAAGAAACACAGAAGATATATTAGCAGGCAGTAAAATGGTAGAGTTAAACGGTCTGATTCAGATTGCTTTTATACTTTAGCCTAGATGCCTCAATAAAATATTAGAAAAGTAATTATTGTTGTCTCACAGAAATGAGAGAGACCGACACTGATTGTGGAATGAAAATTTACGCAAAATATTAATCAGGTATTATATAGCTTCTGCCATCGGCTTCGCTCACGTGAAAGTAGAAAATATACTTTTAGATATACTAAAAGTATATTTTGCGAAACGTGAAATATATATAAGCTTGATAAGTCAACAAAAATACATAGTCAACGGGCCATCCAAGCGACTGAGGGGTTGTATTGCATTTGCATACATACAGCTGTTAACCAATAATTTTAAATTGATCTTTAGACTTTTGTGGTGACATATTATCGGTTACTGGGTTAAGTTAGGTTAGGTTACTTGGCGCCTAATAGCCGCTATGACCTACCGTAACATGTGGTGTACTTAGTGTCGGTGATCTTTTTTAAATATTTTTGGGAAAAAAAATATAAAATGGTGTAAAAACTATTGGAATTAATTCAGTTACTGATTCTGAACCAACTGTATTCAGGTTTCGCATTTACTAAAAATAATTATGTATAATTTGACTGACCTATTGGTCTAGTGGTCGGTGGCCCTGACTGCTATGCCGGAGGTCGCGGGTTTGATGAGGACCCAGGACTGATGTTTGTGTGATGAGCACGATCATTTGTTCTGCGTCTGGGTGTAGTTTACATTTTTTGCCTAATATACCACAAGGTCTGCTTAGTTTGAGACTAGATGGCGTTATGTGAAAGCTGTGGAATATTATTAATAATAATAATATTCCACAACTATCACACAGCGCTGTCTAGTCCCAAGCTAAGCAGAGCTTGTGTTATTGGTACAAGACAACTGATACATATAGACATACTTATATATTTCTAAAGACATACATTTTATTGATAAATTACACCCAGAAACAGAACAAATGATCGTGCTCATCACACAAACATTTGTCCGGGGTGGGAATCGAACCCACGACCTCTGGCATAGCAGTCAGGGTCACTAACCACTAGACCAACAGGCCGGTCTGTCTGTGTGTCTGTGTGAATTATTATCTATATATATAAAAGGAGAACCTGACTAACTGACATTTCAACGCACAGCCGAAACTACTGAGCCTAAGAACGTGAAATTTTGCACAGTGCTTCTTATTATGAAGTAGGCGAGCACTAAAACAGGATTTCCTAAAATACACCCGCAAAAGTAATAAAAAGGAGGTACAAAGTTTGTAAAGAGAAACGTATTTTTTACGCGGGCATAGACGCTGGCGGAAGCTAGTTATATTATAATTAGGGCAGTTCCTTGAGAGCTCGTAAATATGTATTTTATATACATACGTGAGTATCTTTATGACATCACTTTTCTTCTTATCTTTTTTGATCTCGCTTTTATATCTTGATTATCTTCTCGTAAGCCATAAAACAATTTACTTTGAAAATAAACTACAGGTAGCGTAAAGGGCAATTTATATTTATCTAAATTTTTGTAATAATTAATCAATTAAGTAGTAATAGATTACGAGTATATGGTGTCTACTACTATACTAATAAAAATTACTGGTTACTGTGTTGTCTATGGTCGTATGGTGCAATATAGTTAAGCCCGATACATACATGGCCTGACGTGGAAACTTTTTTTATTTTATTTTTTTATTCTTTGTATATTTTTTTGTATCTAATGGTGCGTCTATTCAGGCAGAATAAACCTGTTTCTTTTTTTTGTTCTTTTTCTTTTACTGGAACTAAAAAAATATATTTTCAACTCATCAACATTATTGGGCATAGACATTCACCAAGTGTCTCCACAGCAACCAGTCCATCTGTGTTCGTCTTCCATCCAGTGGACTCCCGCAACCTTCACCAGGTCATCGGTCCACCTTCTGGAGAAGCTTTCTAACTCTGCATTTTCCAGTACGCGGTCACCACCCAGAACGTTTTGGTTCCATCGATCATCTGTTTTACGAGTGGCCTGCCCACTGCCCGAGTTTGGTGGTTTTTAACCGACTTCAATAAGAAGGAGGTTCCATGTTCGGCTGAATGTATGTTTTTTTTAAATGTATTTTACGGATATCTCAGTCAATTGTGGACCGATTTTGAAAAATCTTTTTTTGATTGAAAGGTTATGCTTCCAAGTTGGTCCCATAGAATTTTGGAAGTCGGTGTTAAATAACGAAGAGACAAAACTATTATAGAAACACCGACTTCCGAAATTACAGTTATTTTATACTTTTCAGTGTTTTTAACATTGAAGTCGGTTATATTTCTTTTTGTTGTAAAAAGTTTTTTTATATTTGACTAACTAACTTAAATAACAACCTTTATTCACGATGACTGAAGACGTAAAATCTACAAATTCTGCTTCACCATAGCTACACCGCTTCACAAAGGAACGCCGTTCAAAACATAAATTAATAATCCCAGTTTAAACAATAGACCGGTCATTTTCTTATGGCTTCTAATCTCCCGTTATTACATGGTGTAACCAGGCTCCGTTTAACATACAATATTCTATTTCCCTGCGGCCCTAATTGTATAAACACGATTTATGGGAGCCATTCTTCAACTTGCTCTGATGTAATGATACTAGCATCGACTAATTAAAAATGACATGCAATAGTCGTAACGATTTTAATGATAGATACACCATGACACTGGAGTTATGTGTTGTTTGTCGGTTATGAGCTGTTACGATCTATTTATCGGGTGCACATCGTTTGTTAGTTAACGGATATGTCTAGTTTAAGCCCTAAGCTGTATATTGGAAACGCGAGCTGCCTCTAGATATTATTTCTGATATGATATTAAATAGCTTCCTGTCGTAAATAGCAGTTCTAACTACCAGCTTCGATGACTAAAAGTTTTTTGATAAAAACTTATTTTAGACTTATGTAAAGTACTTTTAATGTTGGTTCTTCTTGTTCGTGCCGCTGGCAAGACAATCATATTTTAAATTTATTTATCCAAAAATTTGAAATTTGGTGATATACGGAACACAGAATAAAGTTCTTCAAACCTCCGTTGAAAAGGGAAGATCCTCAGACCAGACGGGTATTATGTCCAGAGGACAACGCTGTCTAATAGATGATTTCGGGCTATTCTAAATGGAGAACTTTAGTTGCGCGATGAAGGATTAGTTTTTATGTGACGCTTTAGAGGTATCTACAATAATATATACTTTGATGTTAAGAAAAACAATTTCCAGAACGAGTTTCTGTTCTCACTTAATCAGACTCAAAAGTACATCAAACAGTTTTTCTAGGCTAAAAGAAACCCGACATTTATGTCAGTAGTAGGTAAAGTCTGCAGCACTTATTCGATATCCCTCGTTAGCCGCGTGATGAGCGCTTCCTTCACAAGAATACTCGTTATCTCAGAAATATACAGAAATTATACTTATCTTTATATATAAAAATTGCATCATAACTTGTCCTGTTAACATGGAATCGCCGGAGATCAAATTAAGAGGTTGATTTATGGCTACAGCTTGTGAGCATGTGATGTGCTTATAAAGTGCGTTTTGTATCGCGTCTTAAAATAACAGTCACTGACATTCATCATTAAGCTTAATAAAATTATTTATGCTTCTTTTTTGCGCGCTTTCCTTTGATCTAGTACTTGATGATAAATGCTAGATGTAATTTGAATGCATCTCACGCTTTATCTATACTAGTGCTTGTATTTTTTTGTAATTAATAAACTCAAAAACTACAGAACCGATTTTGAAGATTCTTTCATTAATATAATGCTATTTTATCACTGAGTAATATAGGCTATATATTTTCTAAATTCATGCAAACGAAAAAGCTGGCTTAAGCTAGTTTATAATATTTAAACCCAAAGCTTCAACTCACTTTCGAAACATTTTTTAATACATATCTCTTGACTTATGTGTGTGTTGTTCTTATTTATTTATGAATACTGCTAGCAATAATATAATAAAATGCAAGGAAAGCGATGCAAGAAACATAATAATACCCGTTTTTATCTTCAGTAAGTGTCAATTTAGAGACGAGTATGGCTATTTCCAAGCGCGTTCTCGGATACATTTTGATATCTTTTCCGGAAATGGTCAGGGCGGTTGGAATAGCGTAAGCTCATAACATAATATTTTGGTTTTACTAGATGCCTACATATGCCTAAAGATAAAGAAGGGTCAGTTTACACCGAGAGGCGGTGTGACGCGACGCTGCGCGAAGAGCGTCCCAAGAATTAACTTTATTTATTACACGAAAAGATACACATTCCAGATCAACAAGCCTTGCAGCGCAGCGCTGCGTGGTGCAAGAGTTTCTGAATTCTCACGATGAAATGTGTAGATTTATTTTCGTGTGTAATATTATTATTTTATACGCTTTTTGCGCAGCGTTACATCGCGTTGCGTTTCGGTGTGAACTGACCTTAAAGCAGAAAAAGGATTCGCAAAACAATGGTAACTCAACCAAGCTCTATAATTGGGCTTGTACTCGTATCATCTTTTTACAATGATTACATACCTGTGAATACCAACTCAAAATCTATGACTAGGCAGTTTCTAAGGTACATTACAAGCACTATCACTTCTGCCTTGAAATTACACATGGAATACTAGAAAAAGACTTAAAGAATGATGGAATATCTATGTGGAGAGTATTGGATGCTCACCGTGATTACTGTGACGCAAATCGGCGGCGTAACCGTAGATTACTTTAATCGCCCGTTGGGATTCCTCGGTTAAACTGAGTTATAGCTACTAACTCGTGCGGTATTAACTGGTAGGTACTCCTCGTATGCTATTAAATTGTGCTTGTTTGAATTCTATGCCTTTGAGATATGTGCCGTATTCCTGCGCAGTAATAGAGTACTTAAAGCTAGAATATTATTAAAAGATAATTAGATTAAACTTTATGCTCTCATGAATTTAGAATGTAGTTAAAGTTTTTAATGTAGTTAATTTCACCTTCTCCTCTTTAATCCTAAAGTAGGACATGGTAAGCATATTAATTGTTATGGTATTTTAATGAGATTAATTTAAAAGTTTATGAACTTATAGTGGTACATAGTTTTTCAATTTTATCTCTGGGTGTCGCTATAAATATATAATTATGCAGAAATAAAGAGATCAAACACAGGCCATGGTCTGGAGTGAGAGAAAATTGGATGCGGCCGCCTCCTTCTGCAAAGCAATAATGACAGCGGAGGAGATAGCTGCGACTGTGAGAGGCAATTTCCGCTCACAATACGCTTGCTGACGCGACGAGCTATGAGTAGCTCGCCGTCCAACCGTCCGGTAAGGTCGTCCAAGGTTCAGCCGACGGCGCGTAGTATTTTAGGTGCACCCCAAATAGATCTCAGCAAAACTGAAGGGGTCCAGTAGAGTCAATGCCTGCTAGGTCCGTGGGATCATTTGAAATAGTGGCCCTAGAATGCAAAGGTCAAATAAAAACAGGTGGATTTCAGTCAGTAAAAGTCGAACAATGCCCTCTTGCTCTACCTTACAGCGGGAGAAGTCATTTTATGATATCCTACCACAAAAAAACGACGGGACCCAGGCTGCGGAATTGTTCGAAAGAGCCACCGTGGCCTTCAAACGAAAGTCACTAAATGCCTAACTCTACTCACTTACTCACTCCGTCCAGTATCTCTACCATGAGTTTAAAGCGCCTCTAGCGGTCGCTTACGGAACCAAAATTTGCCATACAAAATATTTACGTAGTCGGTATCGAGTATCGACAAATACTATTGCTTTAAACTCATGGTAGAGGTACAGAACAGAAAAAAATATTTGGTGGCTATCTACCACAACAAGAAAAAGGTAGGTAAATGTAAGACGTTCCATTGCAGCTGTACTAAGTATGAATATAGAAATTTATGCAAAAAGTCAAAGCTCGAAATAATTTTTTTTTTTTAAATGTACGCATCATACCAGATTTCGAAAATTGTGCAAATTTTTTTGGCATTAACCATAAAACTATACGCACATTTTTCCTCTCAAATATTTTTTACACAGCAGAGCAATACCATTAGTTAACGACACGCTAATTAATTTTTATTTTTGCACTAATAGACAAGCTCATAAAGACTAATTAGATGCGAATTTTATTTAAAAATGAAAGTTTTCATTCATTAATTCGCAAAAAAAGTTCATTTGACGTAAGTTAGCCAATTTGTTTGAAAAATATTTGAAAGTTAGTCTAGTCTGACAGATATTCATTTGTTATTTTGTTTGTACATACGAGTAATATTAAAAACACATTCCTAACATTTATTTTTATCGCTCTTCTTAGGCTCCATCGGTATAAATTCTAGTCAATGAATCTATTCGGGTCGGCTTTCAGACAAACCGGATGCATTTGGATACCAGTATTCGAGCGACTACTAATCTGACCACCTTCTTCTTTGCAAGACTTCTTTCAGATTTTTCTGGCTTCTGACTATATTTTGACAGTCGTTCCGATAATGTCTGTCTACCAACTCATTCTATAACAAACTCATAATTTAATTATATTCGTAACTGAAATTGCATAATCAACCTTATAAAGTTGCCTGCCCCAGTAGTGCGACTTTCGGGGGCTCAAGCCTCCTCTGTGGAAGACAGAATGGGTCATAATCCACCCATCACGCAGGCCCAGTACGGATTGGTAGATGTAACATGACTTCGAATTTTTGGTTCCAGGACACAGGTTTCCTTACAATGTTTTCCTTACCCGTTTCGAGAACAGTGGGAACAAAATAAATAAAGCGCATCCCTGGTGGCGAGATAATTCAGATTCCTTACCACAAGAGCAGATTCTGAGTTGCTCAAGAAAAGAATGCCTGGAAGAATGCCATGAGAAACTTTATACTGAATAAAAAGAAAAGCGCCGGACCAGGTGTGAACCCTTGACGTGCGATTCGTAAATCTGAGCCGTTATCATTGTTCAACCTATCTACATATATTAAGATAGTAATAAAGAGTAACGAGCCGAAGACCACAGCATTTCCCACAACAATCTTTACGTAACTCCACACATTCGTAAGAAACAATAAAACTCCAGCAACCTATGATTAACCATCATAATAATTATCACTATCATTCAATCGACGAGTCATTGACCGTTTCTCGAGTGCAAGTGCAGATTGCACAATGGGCGGGCAAAGTTACCCAGGTTGCTCTGGACCTCGTGATCGCAATGACGTGGGTGACTCAGCGCAACCCGTCGCTAATAACCCACTTAGAACCACTAAGATTGATGGTTACGTAACTAATTCAATGATGGAAACAGATCATGGGAGATCGGGGCTTAGGAATGTTTGATCTTAGATTCATAAAAGATTAATTAAAAATTGTTTGTTGGTTTGAAGTTTGAAGATGGAAGAATCAATAAGCCAATTTCGTTTATATATATTGCGTTCAAGTACAGACATAAATAGTTGGGACATAGAATTGTGTTCTAACTATTTTTGTCTGGGCTAGACATTGTTTGTTTTCTGTTTAACATTTTTTTCGGCTGTGGTGATGGTGTCTATTATATATTTTTTTATCATTAAAACCCAGATTTCAATTAAATATTTTTTACTTCACATTATTTTCGTAAATTTTCTTTTCCGACCAAGATCTTTCACTCAGTGGGTGCATTTATCTAGTAGAACTACCTATTACTACATTTATATTTATGTAATTCAGTACATGACCTACTTAACCAGGAAACGTCTATTGAATCCATGAGAAACTGGAGCTTACAGCTTTCATACAAAAAGTCAAAAACATAACTAAATATACATTAATTCGTATCACCGCAACCGCAAATCAAATTGCAATTTGTTTAATCAATACAATGATCAGTAATACACATTCTAGTGAAAGCGAAACCGAAATTCTGTAAAAGAAGCAAGAGACCAATTTGGTAAAAAACGACTGTTACAATAGTAACATAATCGGTGGACGGCGCGCGGGCGGCGACGGGCGGCGTGCGACGTCTCGCAGACAGCCGTGACAATTAAGTTAGGTTTTTTAATGACTTTTTTACAAGTCCAATAAATTGTGCACTTTTTATATCGAAGAAAGTGCTTGAAAAACGTTCATTATGTTAGCGAGCTTTTGTGGGAGCCGTCAGGCTTGTTGGCACATAATGAGCGTCGGCGTCCGGTTCGTTACCGGCTCTGTGCATGTTTAATCAGCCTCTACGTCTCTTTAATTTACGGGACAATCGGATTTCGGGTTAGCGGTGATTAAAGACATCGTTAACCATCTCTTAATAAGAGCAAGAGTGTGGAACAGCGTCTGTTTGCAATATTCTAAGTGGCACGCAAAATATTCCAGTTGTTGGTCACTTTACGTGATTAGTCTTCAACTTTCATTTCATTTTCTTCTCGACATTTTTTGTACCTTATTTTTAACTAAACGAGCAAATTATGACGTCAGTCGATGTTACTGAGCGTGAAAATTGGTTCACAGAACTATGAGACGGCAAAAGTAGTCCAAACCGCATTAGTACTGTGGGGGTTTGACTCACAGCATTCGACTGGTATGCTCTTTTATCCGTGATCAGCGAGAAAGTTAGCACATACATCACAAGTGTCAAAACATGCCACCCAGGGAGAAATTGCGGGTAAAGACCAGCTGGAACCAGCTATACGTTATCGGCCAGCCTTGTCGTGGACATAATAACACCTTGGCGGCTACAAACAAACAGCATGAACGTCAAAACAGTCTTAACACAATACCGGTGTACATTGTCCTTACACTCGCATAGATTAAAACCCAGCCCCGCCTCTCCGGGTAACGGGCTACAGGGCGTGTTGGGACATCTCTAGCCAACTATTGTTACGTCACCCTTTGATTTATACCCCAAGGTTCCGGACCCCTGACAACTCTATGCTATGAGCACACTCGTAAATATTTCAGGAATAAAAATAAAATAAATCGAAGAAGTGTTGCTACAAAATATTACGCGGCATTTGAATTGATATTATGTTGCTTTGCGTTGCGTACGCGCAGCTCTATGCGTGTTTTATAACAGAAGTGACAAGGAATTAAACAGACGACTGGTACTGTGGTTCAGCGTCATGAAATATCGCAGCAAACGATTCCAATTCAACGTTTTCATTCTGAGATTACTTTGTAGTTTGTACTAACATCAATGAATATTCATTGAAATAAACCAATCCATAAATCCGTAACAGAACTAGGCAACCAATTAGCTTCATGCATTTATCTTGAAGAACGGTCTTGGATTAGAACTGACATTACGCTTACAATAATTTATTGGATAAAAACAATAAGAAGTCGTAGTTTTCAAATGATTTTACCGTTAGCTCCCTATACGGTCTTTTAGGGTCACACCTCATTAGTCTGACTTCATAAAAGCGTTTACTGCTGGCACAAATTGGTTCTTAAAGCAAGTTAAACTATAATTAAGGTAGCAACAAACTGTATTATTAATAATACATTACGAATCTTTGTAGCTATTAAAACCAGAAAAATAAATAAATAATAATAATGATATATTTTTTATATTTTTAAATGATTTTTTTAATGTTATTTTTAGTAGAAATATTTAAAAATATGATCAATATGTATATTATAATAAATGAATGGAATAATAATGAATATCATGATGGCGACCAGCCGATTCTCCTAAGGTGATGGCACGTGAGCATATTCGCAAGAAATTGGTAGAATCATCACAGCATTGATTGGTTGGATTTGTTTTTCACCACAACATGGTTTATATGTATTTACTATTGTATTGGTCTTTCTTCTGTTTGTCTATTTATTAAGTTGCACCTGCCATGTTATGTTTCTGCACCACCCTAAGGTCGACTGGTAGATAATGCTTATGGCATTAAGTCCGTCTTTGTACAGTGTAATGTGCATAAAGCATAAATAAATAAATAAAAATAAAGAACTTGGCAAAATATTTAATTATCATCATCATTATCATTTCAGCCGAAGACGTCTACTGTTGGACATAGGCCTCCCCCAAGTACTGCCACAATGAACGGTCCTGTGCGTCTTGCATCCATAGGGTTCCCGCAACATTTACCTGTTCGACATTTTAGGAGGTCTTTCAACGCTGTGTCTTCAGCACGCAGTCGTTACTCTAGAACCTTTCGCCCACAACGACCCTCTATCTGTTCTGCGTGCTATGTGACCTGCCCACTGCCACTTAATTTTGACAATTCTTCGAGCTATGCCGGTAACCTTGGTTCTCTCTCGAATCTTCATCACGCAAAGAAAATCCAAGCATAAATATTTCCATTAAAAAAAATTAAAGCTTTATTCGTATATTATATTATATTATCCGCCAAGTCTGTTCCATCATCGGACCACAAGACGTACGGCGTTGCGCCACCGGTACATGGTGGACGTCCCACCTATACGTACAAAGCGTTTTGGGAGTACATTCAATATGCGTACAGCTAAGGAACGGAATTCCCTACCAGACTCTGTTTCCTGATAGCTATAACCTAGGGGTCTTTAAGTCAAGAGTGAATAGATTGCTTCTAGGCAAGCGTCTTCCATCGTCGGCCACATCATCGCTTACCATCAGATGAGATTGTGGTCAAACGCAAGCCTATACATTATATAAAAAAATATATATATGAAAGAACGAAGCACATCAATATAGCCTACTTTTGCTCTACAAACACTCTCTTCTCTATTCAATGATAAATGTCTTATTTCCTGCACAATCCTTTAAAATCAAACAAGGCAGTCTAAGATTAAATAGTTTGTGCATAATTAATTAGTATGCCATTTATTTAATCTCGGTTAGATTATGTGCCATCAATTCAAAGTTTTCATTCAATGATGCCTGCGGGGCATTCGGGGGTAAACACTGAATGCTATCGGGCATCAGCTAGAAAATTAATCGTGTCTAGTTTCTATTAGGACCTCTGTTCGTGATGGAAACGATATATTATTTGTGATCTTGAGTAAGCCATTTGAATAACTGTAATTTGAAATGTTAAAGGAAAGTTACTTGAATGAAAATCACCTACTTTAATTGAAATTTACAATAATCTACACAAGTCAGTGAACTTCTTTAGAGGTTGCGGAATTGTTCTAAAGTGATTCTAACCCTGGAAAGCGAAGAGTAACAGAAAAGACACAGGTGAGTTTAAGTCGGTAAAAGTCTGTCACTCTCTCTCGCTCAAGCCAGAGCAGGAGGAGTTATTTTATAACTTCCAACCTCAAACATAAAAATGACATACAGGGGTTAGGAGCTCACTTCATAAGAGGATTTCACAGATTAAATAGATTGGCTGGTCATAAAATAGAAAAAAACCGGCCAAGTGCGGGTCGGACTCGCCCATGGAGGGTTCCGTAGCAGCAAGTAACATAATATAAAAGTTCTTGTAGTTCGTTGTAACTTTGATCGATGTTTTAATAATGGTCTATTTTTTTAGATTTATGACGTATTAAAAAAAAACTACTAAGTAGATCTTGTTCAAACCAATTTTCGTTGGTAGTTTTTATAGTAATGTACATCATATATTTTTTTTAGTTTTATCATTCTCTTATTTTAGAAGTTACAGGGGGGGGACACACATTTTACAACTTTGCAAGTGTCTCTCGCGTAAACTATTCAAGTTAGAAAAAAATGATATTAGAAACCTCAATATCATTTTTGATGACCTATCCATAGATACCCAACACGTATGGGTTTGATGAAAAAAAAATTTTTGAGTTTCAGTTCTAAGTATGGGGACCCCCAAAATTTATTGCTTTTTTTCTATTTTTGTGTGAAAATCTTAAAGCGGTTCACAGAATACATCTACTTACTAAGTTTCAACAGTATAGCTCTTATAGTTTCGGAAAAAAGCGGCTGTGACATACGGACGGACAGACAGACATGACGAATCTATAAGGGTTCCGTTTTTGCCATTTGGCTACGGAACCCTAAAAAGTAAATAAAAAAGTGATCAAGGTGAAGATAAAGAAAGTACACACTTAAGTCTAAATTCTCAGTCTAATAATAAGTAAATATAAAAATAAAAGTTTTTCTTTACCAAAACCCTTCCTAAAATTAATTACCGGTACCTTTAATTGCTACTATCTATAATTTCTAACTAATCAGCTCATCAAAACTGTTCACTACCTACTAATTTAATCGATGTTCATTCATTTAATTCGATTCAGAAAAATAATGGACATTCATCTTTACAATCTAATTCTATCCGTTGTATTTGAGATCATTGGAAAATTTTACTGTCGAGATTGCGACCACGGGCAGTGGTCGGGAGAAATAACCGAGCTACTTCATCGGTGCACATTGAGACAGTTTAGTGGTAACACTCGTACTATTGGTCGTCATAGTGCAATTTGAACCTCCTCTTAGAGATTCTCGTAAAGAACATAAAATCTTCTTTCATGTCTAAGATATAAATATATATGGGAGTCAATTGTAGTGTTGAAGGAAATGGATATCAATTAAGTTAACTAGTAACAGAAATGAACTACTTTAATTTTCCAACATAAAATCAACGTTCAGTGTATCATTAATATTCTCTAGAAATAATATACATGTTACAAACAGGAAATTACTATCAGCAATTGTAAATAAATAATAAATCATTCAACAAAATAATAAGTCTCCATAGCTTACGTGGGAATCATGAGATTATTAAGTTGTGACCTCGACCATTACACTTCACTTTATGACACCACAGAAATTATTATGATAAATGTATTAATAATGAATCTCTTAAATGTATAAATCGTTATATCTCAGACATAATCTGATACAGCAGCTTCTAAATTTCTAAGTAGACTTTAATGAATGACGTGTCGCGAAAATTATAATAATATCATTAATATCTATGAATCCCGAGTTGAAGAGAGTAGTAAAGTTTGTCATCCTACGCTAGTCGCAGAGTTCACAACTGGTCAATGTATTCGTGGATTATAACTGTTTTGACAGTGGCATAAAAACTTAATCCGTATAAATTGATAAAGCACGATTCGCGATGAACTTCGTCGTCGAAATTTTATTCGGGGTTACATTACTTTCCTGACTCTAAACAACGTCAAATTGTATAAGCTTTTTCTATCAATAAAATTTTTTGACAAGTGCTATCGATTATCAAAAATTATGTTATCCTTTTGTCAAAGATCAAGGATCTTTTGATCTCTTTTTTCCAACTCTCCTTTCGTAAGTATACTGGAAATAAACTTTTTTCTGTAGAAATATACATACATCACCTTTGTACACTTATTTTTCTGTTTCATTCTTCTTTTGATATGTGTGTACATAAAAAGATAAATAAGGGATTTATGTTGAGTTAAAGCTACAACAGCCCACCCAAAGAGCAACTAATGGACCTCGGGAAGGTCAGTAAATTTGACATTCCTTCTCGCTCCAGGATATTTAAATGACTATCCTTCCTTAAAAAAAAAAGACATGTGGCACTCGGGGACTGCCGCGGTAAAGCTATTGCATAGCATTTTTATCAACTTATGCAATTATAATTATTTATTTATTTTATTTATGCAGTATATTTTTTCCATTGTTTTTTTTTTCTTTGATATTAATTGAAGTTACACTTTTACACATTGAATTGAATTTTGATTGATTTTATTCACTCATTTGTTTTCTTATCGGTCACCACGCTCAAAAAACAAATGAGTGGGGGGTGTTAGGTTATTTTCGTTATGGAATTTCTGGATTCGGTCTCCACGCTCAAGGCCCGCGATAGAAGCTATGCAATAGCTTAAAAGTATTAGACCCATTTCGGTAGCGTTTATCAAACTTTTCTTTCTAATATTTTTATCTTGTCACTTTCAATCTATTACCTCTGGGTTTAGGTATAAAAAGGTGAAAATATCGCTAACCAGCTTTGTAATGAAGTAAACTTGAAAATCTACTAAAGCTTAATGATCTTTAATTTAATTAAAGGGGTGTAAGTTAATGCCAGGCATGTTTTTATGTCTCGTGATTTAAGTACGAATTGGCATCGACTGTTGACTTCAATTGGCTGAATTATTTACTGTCGCTTTCTTAAAAGGACTTTATTGACTGTTACTGGCTTTTAATGAATGAACGTTGAATGAAAGTTATCATAAAGTATTACTACTGAAAAACGAGCACCACATCCATTGTTTCATTAAACAATCTTAACCTAAAATTACTCTACCTCGAGCGCCGATTTAACATACGGTTGTACAACTTCAATGACCTTGAAAAACTTAACCTTACTTGTCGTATTATACACAAGGGTGTACAAAATTTTCGACTGAAACTGTTAGTCTCTATATCTTCGTTTTTCCTAGAAAAAAACCTAAAAAGTTTTTTTTGTGATTTTACGTAAAAACGCGCAATTACGTAATAATAGTCTTAGTCATGGTCATAGTAGTTTATTGGTAAGGGATTATTACAAGTCATAAACGGATATACGGTTAATGTCTAGTCTATAAGTCGCAAGTTTCATATCCTGAAATTACTCTTAATGTGTAATCAAAAAGTAGTTGTATGCCACGCCCAATTCGTAAATTCTGTCACAATCCCAATCCAATCAATCAATCAATTTAAGGCTCACCACACTTTCGTGAGTTTGTTTTGACTGTCATAGAAAAAAAATTACTAAAACCAGATTTTAGAAGTCATTTATCAAAATGAAGAGTGTTAACACGCCTCTTGCATGAGTCCGACATTTAATCTATTACCGTTACTATTTCGTAATGGTGATAAAAACTAGACGCATTGGAAGGCAGCCGGCGGTGTGCGCATGCACTTATGGCATTTTAATGTGCATTGTGGTTGATGTACTGTGCGAAAATGTGTGGAATATTGTTAGGAGATGAGCAGAAAATGTACCGCTAACTTGTTTCTTTTCTAATAATAATTGCAAAGTTTGTATGTTTTTGCGTTTAAATAGTTCAAAACCAATCACGCCTAAACAGCTGAATGAATTTGAAAAAAGGTCAACTGTCGATAGCATTTACGTTCTCATGAGATAATTCGTATAATTATATGAGCGAAGCCAAGCGAAAAACTAGTAAATACAAAGAAAAAAACTGCTCGCTTCCATTTGTTTCTCGGCCTATCAGACATCTTAAATCCTACGCATTTCCATGCATGTTTCTTTTTTTTCTGAGTACATAAAGTTTTTTACAACTCATTTCAAAGTTTAGTGCCGTCGATTAAAAGCTTAGCATTAGTGTTTAATCCAACACATATTCTAGCTATCTCAGACATTACATCTACTAATGTTCGTCTAAAAAAAAAGCAAAAAAAAGCATTAAGATTAATGTGTTTACAACAGTTTACAAGCACATTTACATTGAATTCATTCCGAAACTTTATCACGGTGGAATAATGTATCTAGTAAAAGAAGTAAACTGGCTCTCACCTCTGAGTCTGTTATCTCTCGATCTGAAACAGAAAACAACACAATTTAACAATAGAATATTAGCAGGGAACCGAATAAATCGGCTAATCAGATGGAAATGAGAGAAATTACCATGCAATTAAATGTGTGTGAACTTCAAAGATATATCTAAGAGAGTGATACATTTCAATGTAATGTTAATTAGTCGATTTGCATATGTGCGGTAGTTCCACTTTTTGCACAGTGGTCAGCGCGGTAACGCTCCCCGCTTTTTGCGTACGCGCAAGTGCAGTTATAATGAGTTTGCACGAAAACAATCCGGCCATTAATCCGGTAGCGACTTGCTAATTCGCATTTTATTCGGTCAGCTTACCTTCAAGGCCACACAACACCAGGATAACTTTGGCAGGTTAACTTAAACAGAGCGGATTATGTAGCGTGGATTAAAAAGTAAATGTTCGCGTGCGTGTTATAATTACGGCTTAATTACAATTATCTGCTAAATATCGTCTCTTCGATATCGTTATTTTAATCGATCAACCAGTTGTCTCCTCATAGCTGATTTAATTAAACAGCAGCGGTTTGAAGATATCGATAATATCCATTTCGTAATTACGCGCATACTGCACACGAACATTTCTATATTGAGCACGAATAACATTATACCTAGAGTATTTTCCAATCTTGACACAATTTACTCCATTCTGGGTCACATACTTGAGTCTAGAAAATTCACGGCCAATAAAATTCATTGTAATCGTTCATTCGAACGTGTGAGCTTGAACGATGTCACACATTGACGATTCCGCTCATGTGCTACGCCAGACACCTCGCACTCATAATATCGATCACAAAAACCTGCTCATTAATATTGATTGTAGGTAATTTCACCTTCGTGACTTTTCTATGATTTACACCGTAATATTTCACAGTGTAAGTGACATTTTAATTGGGCTCACTTGTTTGTTCCGTGGCCCGGTCGATACAGTAGGCGGGATCGTTCACACCGACCCTCAACACTCAAACCAGCTCACTGATTTATCGAGTTTTATCGAACAGACTAACGGACCTTCAAAATACTGCCTTCGAGGGCTCGATAAATTACTATAATAACATAATTAGGACGTTTATCTCCGAGCCTATTAAATATTCGTCTTTGACACTTCATAAAAAATGAAGCGCTGTTTATATCGTTTGTAGTAAGTAATAGTGGCATGTCGTGAGGAATTGGATGCATCAAAATGTAATTTAAAACTGTAAGAGCAGTAAATTTTGATCTTGTTATAGAACCGCTTTTATGATTTATTAGCAGCAGATTATGTAAGTTGAACGAAACATTTATTAAACAGTGCTGCCTTAGCTACCAACTTGAAGATTAATTAATTATCATCATCATAACAAATATGAGGAAATGACTTGTTACGCTGGCGCTCCTATCGGTACTAGTAATAAATCTCTAACAAAAAATGTAAGCAGCAATGTACAACGTAGGGGGTCTTACACACACAACCTGACCAACTCATGCTGATCAGGCCACAGAAAAAAACTTCGTTTAATTATTTCTATCTACTCATCTGACGACGTTAGTGGTCGCGTGTGCAATCTGATACCGATGTGCAATGAAAACAGATCAATTAAATCCTTGATTAATATTTATCAACAGTTTTTTTCACGACAATACGTAACGTAACCAGTTAAAAGTAATTCGGAAAGACGATTCATCATTTCAGTAAAAAAGTGAGATGATTTTGGCGGATTCGGCGTTCGCTTTCGCTCAGAACTATTTAAGACACATAATCATAATATAAATACATGTAGGCTCTCATTTTGAACAATGAAAACTCTTTCTACAGGAAGTGCGCGATGTGAAGCAATTACAAACGATCATTAATCATCTGTCATCAGTTTATACACTCTAATGTGGTGAAGCTGATCCCATCCGAAGTTCGTGATTCGGACATTATCGTGATCAATAACGTTTTATTGTGTATCAGATAATGACTCGTGCCAATCACTGACCGCCTATTTGATCGATTATACGCTGGAATAATAGACTGATCATTCGTTTTTTGGCGCCACCTTGCTAATAAGTTGTAAAAAAATGTTATGCACGCAAATGAAAAGGAAGATACTATAATCAATGTCAAACAGTCTTTAAATTATTTTCTCTTTTTTTTTCGGCATTACAATAACAAAAAGAAACACAAATATACGACACATGAGTGACACTTTGACTGAACATATCCGGTGAAGCCTTTGTCATTACCGTTTTGTGGTCAGAAATCATTCACATGCATGTTTTACAATACTTATGCGTCAGAGTTTGAAAGCTAAATTGCTGATAAATGCAGTACCAAATTAGGCAGTAGGTACAAAGGCGTGCCGTCATAAACTTGAGTATAAGTAAAATTGAAAGAAATACATGTTAAACACCCACTTACAGAACCAGTTATTTTCCTCAAGGGATTTTTAATATGCACATGTCGTACTTCGATCCTTTGAACACACTGTCTTTTTTTAGTTGTATTATTGATGGGCTCGCTCTTGACCGTTATCTCACTTGATGGTAAGCGATAATGCAGTTGACGATAGAGTGCACTTGCCTAGAAATAATCTATATACTCTTGACTTAAAGACCAAAAGTTTGTAGCTATCAGGAAAACCTGCCACAGAGATCGACTATAAACTAGTGCACCTCACCATCAACGATTGCATCACTGCTTACCATCAGGCGGGATCGCAGTCAAGTACTAGTTTATAACAGATAAAAAAAGACTGCCACAAAAAATGTGACTATTCATAATTCAATATTTTTTCTCATGGAATACTTACATTAGGTGTCAGTATGGTCCAACTTCAAAGGCTTACTAACTCTCCTTCCAAAGTTCTGTATAAAAGACTTTTTTGGGCTTTAGATTTCAGACCAGTTTTTATAGTGCTTTGCTTAGACAAATCATCATCTCCTTAGCCTTTTCCCAACCAGCTTGGTATTAGCTTACAGTCTGATCGGATGCGGCTGAATACCTGTTTTACATGGACTTCCAAGATGAGGGTCAGAATTTCTGGGGTCTGAAGACCTGTAATGCCTATCAAAAAGATCTTAGACAAAAGATCTCAGAATATCAATCAAAATACCAAAAAAAAAAATTGCTCTCAAATAGTTCAGCCTATCTCATCAATCGTTGTTGATACTACTGCATATAATTTAATTTCATACAACCTAAATCACGTCTCACAATAAAAAACCGTACCTAAATTTTCACTTTTAAAAGCGAGCAAAAAATATTGGATAAAATGCATTAAATAATACCCATAAAGAGAATGAGCTGTGTGCTTTTGTTTCAGCTTACTGTTATGATTGATTGTCTTCACTGAATTCACTTAGTTTCAGGTGGCATTGTCTAGCCAGCTTATTAGCTTCGGTGGACCGGTCACGATTGTAGACTCCGTTATTGTCAACGTGCAATAGTAGCATCTGTAGCTAAGACAGGCATAGTGTCATTTACTATTGCAGGTTTTTAGTTTATGTTTTGAAATATTGTTACTTAAATCTATTTATATAAAAGTATTAACTGGTACATCACACATAAGTAATGGAGCATGCATTGTTGAAGACCCAAATAAAATAACAGATATTTTTTTTAGATTGGAAATCATCTAATGACTTCTCCCGCTCTAGGAGCAGGAGGGCATGTCAAAAAAAATAAAAATACAATTAAGCTGTGACGACCTAATGGTAACGGCCGGCCGGTTGTATATCATGGGTTCATACCCAAGCAGGCACTTAACTAATAGAAAATTTCTTAACGATAATTGAAAACATTATGACGACACCGACATGTTCTAGAATCAAAAATTCGAAAATATGTGACATTCACCAGAAGGAACGGGGTGATTCTTTTAGTCAGTAAGAGTCTGACACTATCTCCCGCTCCGCCCAAGAGCGGGGGATGTCAATGCATGATTTTTTCCCACCATAAAAAAAGGCCGCACTGAGCGCTTGTGGTGGATTACTCAGCGCATTTCCTCTCCTAGAGAGGAGATTTGATTTCCAGTGGTGGGAACATCATAAAACTGATAATTTTTATGCGTAATGAATAAGGGTGCTACAATAAACGATTTTGATATTAGAATGCATCAGTCAACATTGATTGACAGTTCTTACTAAACCAAAAATAACCACAGAAATTGACTGACGTCCAGCAACTCCTGACTTCGAAACCATTTTGTACCGTAAAATCTAAAAACATACGAAAACTTACAGACAGCAAGCAAAAAGAGAACTTATAGACCTAGGAATGCTTCGATAGTTCCGTTTGTTATGAAAAGGAAAAGTAATGTCAATGAACCTGTACAATTTTATTTAAGTATATGATTGCTTTTTTGAAAATTTAAGAGGTTATATACCATCCATCCATCATACTTCCATCTGCATGTGTAGGTATACAAATGGTAAAAACAATATTTATTCCTAAAATTCAAACAAACAATAAAAGTGTAACTCTTTTTTATTAACGTTAATCTAGTTTTCAAATGTATTCTTTGTATATATCCATCGATATCATTGATATTCTATTAATTATTAATTTATTTAAAAATAATCTTGACTGCTTAGGGAATTTATTATTACACCATTAGTCTAAATCAATTAATTTTGAATTATTGCAAGATTAAGTTTCTTAAAACTAGAAAGATTTAAATTGGCACTTGAATGTTGTCAACTTATTGCATTATATTGTCTGTAGTGTAGCATTATTACATATTTCAATGACATAAGAAAGTAAAACAACACATGTTATACAATAAAATGTTCGTTTTTTTTATAAAGTCCATCATATATAAAGACATAACTACATGTATCATTTCGTGTAAGAGGAAATAACTGCGATAAGTATGGAAGCAATCTTCCGAATATTTTATACTAAAATGACTTTATGATTGATGTTAACAGTAAAATAATCTCTAGTGTAAAATCATTTTTATTACTATTTCTACTCTTTGTATAACGTTTATGTAATATAAAGAATTTCTTTATAATGAACACACATGTAACTAGAAATGTAAAAAGTAATTTAAAATTATAAAACTTGTACTGAATTGAGATAAGGATCAGTTTTGTTTAAAAGGTGCAAATATAGTATTTTTTGCAATTATTCGAATCACTGGGGTGTATACGGAAACTCAGATATCTATGAATTAGATAACAGTTTTATTCATTTTTTAAATAGGCCCAGATTACTTTCTGCACTGTTTCCTAAACGCAATTAAAAACAGATTTGGGAACTTAATTTAACGTAAAATGTTAGAGAAAAAAACCTTTAAAATAAATAGTCTTTCGGCATAATAATTGCTAACTTTATTTGCACAGAGCACAAGTGTTGTTGAAAGATCTGAATCATGAATTATTAAAAAATATTTTGAGATGACGGGAATAAATTAACAGTGCTTATTTTCTTTTGTTTTTTGTTTATAAAACTGTTATTTAGAGCAAAAAATCTCTTACCTAAATAGGTAAGAGTTTAAGCTTAACTATAATTACAGTAAAATAAATACATAATTATATCTAATTCCAATATAAAAATCTCGTTTTAGTGTTTGTTATCGAACTCCTCCAATCGGCTTGATCGATTATTATATATATTTTTCTGAATAATTATGGTAGTTCTGAGAATAGGTCGTTGGCTGTTTTTTACTTTCCTACAACTCCCATTTTTCGTTGATAGTAACTTCTTTTTTTTGGAAAATATTGATATCTATAGGAAATAAGATAGATATAAATATTCTCTTTTCTAAAAAAAACATTTGCATGACAAAGTTAAACCTTTTCTTTTTGGGTGTGAATTTTGGGAACCAATAAAACTCTTCGACTCTTAGTGAGGCGAGAGGGAATGGCCGACATTTTCTGACTATAACCCATATAATTGACTCTATATTCTAGATAAGACAATATCTCAATCTTACCATAAAATCTAGTATAGATACATACATGAAGAAAATGCTCGTAAGGCAAACACAGCCTATAATTAAGAGCTGCTTTCCAGCATAGTTAGCTTGAAATGAAGTCACCATCAATATTTTATGAATAAATTAAAAATATCGTTAAGCTTTGTAATTAGACTTTATGTTTGATGGCGACGATAATTCTAGGAGCACTAACGATAAATGTAAATCGTATCGCAAACGTATCCGGTGAAGTGATTACGGGCGGAAATCATGAGATCACAACATCTTTAGACTAATTGTGACCATTAATATAGGGATTAAAGAGCCTGCGCGTGCGACTGCTTCTTATACAGGTCTTGATGAAGCAATATACTTTGTTGATTAGCAGTGAAATTACTAAGTCCATGTATAGTTAAATCTATGATTACTTTTTTTTAAATTAATACTTTTAAATTAGTATTTGACTGCGATACCACCTGACAGTTACCAGTGATGGTGAGACGCTAGGTTTATCTCTTCAATCGATATTAGGTCCTTGAAGTTGTGACATTTGATTTTCTATTTGTAAAAAATTACCCTTTTTATATCAAAATACTACGTGGTCAATCCGCAAGGTACCTATATTTGGCATTTCGACAGTCGAGTACTGATGAAATGCTACATTTTCTACAGTTAAAGAGCAATATTTTTATTACCAACTGCAACAACTTGCGTGTCTTATCTAACGCACCGCTACGGAAGCATCAAAGTCATTTCAATCCCTAACACAATTGTCTTGCATTTTTTACCGTTCTCGCTCTTAACCAGCATTCTCCTACAACTAGACCATCATCAAACCAAATATTTCAACCGCCAATTATATTCGCCATCCGCGTCGTTGATGGCGAGCGTGTCTCACCTATGGCGTACGGAATTCGAACGGTAAATATCCCGCAGGATCAACCGGGCCCCGCAAATCAGATGGGGCCCGCAAATCAGCCGGGGCCCGCAAATCGACCGGGATGCCTGCGGCGGCCGGACCGGCGTATAAGCATGATTCTAACGACGATCTTAATCGCCTGTATTAGTTTTATGAGCGATAAGATCTTTGTTGGTTGAATGATTTTTTACAGGTTTGTTACGGTATTTGTTGTGAAATATTTTGATTAGGTATTTCATTATATTTAATAGTTATATAAAAATTTCATGTAAGCTTTTGTTATCGAAGTCCTCTGAATAGGCTTGACCAATTTTTATTTTATTTTATGTGTATATGGTTGTTTTGAGAATAAGTTGTAGGTTACTTTTTACTTTTATTTTTTTCTTTGATATTTATATGGCATTGGTAACGTTTGCCGGGTCAATGAGTATCTATTATTACTTGTATAATGCTACAGCCCGCTATTAAAAATATTATATTATACATACTCGTATATCATTGATTATATAGCCAAGTCTAATTTATTAGAACTTGTCTATAATTTTTTGAGTTTTTTTATTCATGCTTAGGCTATATGTAACGTCGAAATCACATTTATTGAGATCGTTTACTTATTCCTGTATATTTTTTAAAGAACATAGTAACTTTCAATTTTTAATTTACATAATTATTTTGGTTACCCTACAATTCTTACTTAACTTTTACCAACATTGAGACATAAACCTTAATCTAACCTTTGAATATTATCGCAAAACACGACAACTGACATTCTTGATAACATAACTCGACTCACACTTCGCCATACATCTGATCACCGTGTATTAGACTATAAACTTCACATGACGAGGCACATTGAAAAAATAGGGTGTGTGTGGTTTATCATAGAAGTATTTTGACTGGCCTGTTGGTCTAGTGGTTAGTGACCCTGACTGCTATGCCATAGGTCGTGGGTTCGAATCCCACCCAGGACAAATGTTTGTGTGATGAGCACTATCATTTGTTCTGTGTCTGGGTGTAATTTATCTATAATATGTATGTATTTAGAAAAATATAAGTAGGTTTATCAGTTGTCTAGTACCCATAACACAAGCTCTGCTTAGCTTGGGACTAGACGGCGTTGTGAGATAGTTGTGGAATATTATATTATATATTATATTATATTTTCAACCAATTTTCTGATAGTCTAGGATAACGGCGAAAGATCTACCAAGGAAATAGAAAAGTGTTGTCCTACGTCTCATTCCATGTTGCATGTGCTTCCAGTACTCCGAAATTATTTGTCAATTTATCTATACTAATATTATAAAGAGGAAAGATTTGTATTTTTGTATGTAACGAATAAACTCAAAAACTACTGTGCCGATTTCAAAAATTCTTACACCATTGGAAAGCTACATTCACCCTGAGTAACATAGGCTATATTTCTTGCCCGTGCGAAGCCGGGACGGGCCGCTAGTAGTAATATAAGATGATGTGTGAGTAGTAACATGAAAGAAAGGGAGTTAGTGTAGCGTTACAGGACATCTAATGGACGAAAAAAACGTGTTACATACGCCAGAGTTTAGTCATCGGGAAATCTAAGTACCTACCACCGCGGTCATTTCTACTTGATCACTTAAAAAAAAATCTCTAGAATCCTGCGGTGCGGTGTCGAACCAAACCCTTTGAAGTTTTCGTTTCGAGTGCAAGCAAAAACGATCTTAGCGGTGGTCAGGTAGAAATGTCTTTGATGGTACATTAAAATAGTTACCCATCAACTCATGCGCTTATTATTAATTAACCACGAAGTATTTGCAGTATTAATAATCGCTTATCTAATTAGATCTATCATTTACAGGAAGATACAATCTTGCCCCTTTTGAAGTAAAATACATTCTAAAAAGCACCTTTACTTTGTCATCTAAAATCTTCCTAAGCATTTCCCTCTATGTAACTCAGTACTAAACTAATAAAAAAAAAACCGCGATCATTCAACCGCCAGTAGCTCAACAAACCGAAACATGGCACCTAACACGCTTAACAACATATTCAATCAAACACACGGCTATTGATCACTTACCGGGAACTTATAAACTGGCAGAGGTTCTTCGAGGCGTGAATAGCGTTGGATGCGTGTATCTAATGCAGTAACTCAGCTCAGTAGCAATTTTTTTTAACCGGTTTTTGATAATAAAATAAAATAAAATTAAAGGTAAGTAAAGTTTTGAAATATCCCATATTTAAGCTTGGTTTACGTGTATTGGTTTCGGTGTCTAATTTTGTCTTTGAATATATATTTTTTATTATTGGTGTATAAAAAATAGCTTTATCCAAATACACAAATAGAAGGAATTTTTCAAATTCGTTCAAAATTGGTAAATAAGTTAGTAACCTTTCAAATCAAGGGGAAATAGAAAGGGTCAAGTAACTATAAAAAAGGATGCACAAACTACAATGTGACATCACCGCCATTAGGTTACGCGCATAGAAAAGAGATACGTGATGTTCCCACCACGCGCCCTTTTTTTTCTAGTACAAATATTTGAAATGCTGATTTACTGCAAAATATTGCGCAAATATAATAACCCTGCAGTAGCTCTAAGAACCTAAACATGGCAACTAACAACATATTCCATCAATTACCCGACTATACCCCCACTGATCACCTACCAGGAACCCATAAACTGGAAGAGGTTCCTCGAGGCGTGAACAGCGTTCAATACGTGGTGTCTCGACGTAATTTGTTTGTTCCATGCGCCCGCGCCGACCGTGTAATCCTACACGGACAAGTAACCGCCTGTCTGCACTTAATGTTACATGTTCATATCGGTTTTTTCTTTTATTATGTTTGTAGTTTTATTTATTTGTTGTTTTATGATGTATAATTGCAATGCATGTCGATTACAATATGATTTACTTACGATCGCAAATCATTTACATCATTACTTCAGAACCAACCTGCTGGTGAAAACACCCCTCACCACAACAATTCGTATTGTGAATTACGTTCATGAGTGACTGGACGTATTCTCTTGCACAATGGGTGTAATTCGCAAGAGTTTTATTAAATAAAGTTAGTTATGTGTAAGACAATATAAGTATTATTTAAGTTTAAGTTTTTTTTTTAATAGATTATAATATATATTTTTAGTTTTTATTATAAATGTACGTTTAGGGTTAAGGCGTATAGTCCCTTGAACCATCTGACCGAAACTATATGAACGCAACGCTCGCACTATCCTAGGCGGCAGTACGCAAATCTGTGCATTTATTTGCGGCCAGCAGCGCCCGGAAAGCGCTTTAATTGACCTAGCCGTTATTAAGCCTCAGAAAATCACTGTTTTATGGCACTTTTCGGGCCCTTAAGTATAGTTGTTAGCAGCTGCACTGTCACATAAGGTTTTAAGGTCTGTAAAGATAGATTAAAAATAAATAAATTACATTACATTATTACAAATTTATTTACGGAATTATTAAAACCATCAATACAACCCTCGCATTTCAGCTAAAATTATTGAAGATAATAATTAACACTTAGATTTGACACTTTTCCCCACGTCAACAGTTTTTTATAGCTATTCTGCAAGCAGAAAAAAAAGTAGTGTGTTAATTTATACTACGCCAGCTAAAGCTGCTACCGGATTGACAGTTGCTGTAAAAATAATAATATTGATAAAAACTTGTATTTAATAAGTAACGTTGATAACTGAACATGTGTATAAGTAAGTAATAATAAACGCGTAACATGGTTACGCTTTTCAATTAATATCTATTTGATAGTCTTTTTATTTATTTATTATAGCTACCTACACTATACTCCATCGGTTTAGGAAGTAGGGTAGGATTTTTATATTTTTAAATGTTTCTTTTTTATTTATATTGAAATATTTAAAAATATAATGTATATGTGTTATAGGAAAATAAAAGAAAATAATAATAATATTTATTATCTACGAATGTAATTTTTTTACAAAAGGAGATATATTTCCATTAAAGGCTGCAAAATAATACAGATTAACGACCTCTGACACCCAAGCTAACATTAAGTAGTTTTTGAGTTTATTCATTACAAACACACTCACACACCATAATACAAATTTTCCCTTTTTATAATATTAGTGTAGATAAATCGTATAAAAGATATACAAAAATTATTTAAATTTAGTTAATTACCTAAACATCGGTTTAGGTAACATCTTAATTGAAAACATTTTTAGACAATTATTTCGATAAAATACATGTTAAAATTGTTTACATTCAGATAACTACCTAAACTGATGGAGTAGTAGAGGCACATGAGTATATATACATTTTATTTACTCATATGGTATAGGTAGGTATATTATTAGAAATATATAAAATAATAATATTGATAAAAACTTGTATTTAATAAGTAACGTTGATAACTGAACATGTGTATAAGTAAGTAATAATAAACGCGTAACATGGTTACGCTTTTCAATTAATATCTATTTGATAGTCTTTTTATTTATTTATTATAGCTACCTACACTATACTCCATCGGTTTAGGAAGTAGGGTAGGATTTTTATATTTTTAAATGTTTCTTTTTTATTTATATTGAAATATTTAAAAATATAATGTATATGTGTTATAGGAAAATAAAAGAAAATAATAATAATATTTATTATCTACGAATGTAATTTTTTTACAAAAGGAGATATATTTCCATTAAAGGCTGCAAAATAATACAGATTAACGACCTCTGACACCCAAGCTAACATTAAGTAGTTTTTGAGTTTATTCATTACAAACACACTCACACACCATAATACAAATTTTCCCTTTTTATAATATTAGTGTAGATAAATCGTATAAAAGATATACAAAAATTATTTAAATTTAGTTAATTACCTAAACATCGGTTTAGGTAACATCTTAATTGAAAACATTTTTAGACAATTATTTCGATAAAATACATGTTAAAATTGTTTACATTCAGATAACTACCTAAACTGATGGAGTAGTAGAGGCACATGAGTATATATACATTTTATTTACTCATATGGTATAGGTAGGTATATTATTAGAAATATCTCCACGTTGGACAACGCAAAGGCGGGATGAATTCTACTCTTCTATTTTCTATGTAAACCACAACATACCTATGAGATGAGGTATCAAGCTTGGTTAGTGGTTATGAAACATGAATATTTTATCCTTGTTCTGCGACAGGTGTAAGACCTACCTATGGTTTACTGAACTCGTTGGTTTACTATCATTTATTGTGCACCGTTAAATTTTAATCGTTTTAATCCCGTAGAGGGTCGATCCGGTACATGAAACGCTATCGATTTGTAAAGATAAAATTAAAAAAATAAGTACCTTTTTATAAAACTCATTTTAATTTACTGCATGTACGAAATTAATTTCTTTAAGAAAACATCAGCGAGCGAGCTGAGCGAGCTGAGCGAGTCCACTGACCTGTAGGTAATTGGTATGCAACGCCGACTACAAGTCATTGGACTCGCTCAGCTGACGTTTTCATAGAAAAATTAATTTCATACATTCGTAAATTAATACGAGTTTTTTAAAAAAAGGTACTTTACTTTTTTAATTTTATCTTTACAAAGCGGTAGTGCCATGTGCCGGATCGACCCTCCACGGGATTTAAACCATCAAAATTTTGCGGTGTATACGATACCTGAATATAGTTTGTTCAGAATCTGTAATTGACTGGATTTACATAATTTTACACCATGTTATATTTTTCCCAAAAATACTTAAAAAGTTCACAAGTTGGACACTACCTATACTGACGTAACGGCAGGCCATAGCAGGCAGATTCAAGCGCAAAACTACCCCTCAGTTGCCTTGATGGCCCGGAGACTATGTATTTTTGCTGACTTAACAAGCTTATAAGTTTGTAATTTTTCAGTTTTTAAATTTTGTACATACCCATATCCTTTACATAAAAATATTAAACACGTGTTCGGGTTTCTCGTATACGGAAACTAATGTTATATTATACAAACTTTTTCCTTTGTAATATTATACTGTGACGTACTTCGTCGACCGTATCATCACTTATCTTCAGATGAGATAGTGGTCAAGCGCAAGCCTATCAATAATACGCTGGGAAGTATGGCAGAGTAAGCAACTTCACGGACGCTTTTTCCGGGCCCCTCACGGAAAACCTTCTAGTAGCCAGGATTATACATCAGCAACTTGCTCTGAAATACTCTCTTGTACAGTCGGAAGTGCCATACCCAGGTATGAGCCCGACCCAGTTCTTGATAATGGCCATAATGCAGTGGGCTGCAATATTGTAAACTCTTTTGTACTGTTTTTTTTTTCTTTCAATATGTATATTGTAGCTGTTTATTGTCCCTTAAATAAATAAATAAATGTTGTTTTTAAAGAAATATTTAAAACTGTCATAAAAATGTACATATAATAAATAAATGGAATAATAATAAAAACATATAAATGTTAGTTTTCCATTCTATCTCTTTAATCATTTCTCATATAAGAGCAATAATGTTTAACTATCCAATATTTCATACTAAATGTGTTTTCTTTCACCAATCGCATTGAAAACATTCGATATAATTGCGTCGATCGCTGTTCGTCGCACGTGTGTACTCAACGCCCGCCATTTTTTACGCGCCTGTGCATCCACAACATTATTAGGGCTGTTAGTCATTTAAAAAAGTAATATCGACAGTCCAAGCGTGTATTTTGCGAAATGACCGCTAATGACGCCTCTAAGGCGTTATTTTTAGAAAAATAACTAAAGATGCTGTCATCTATGGAAAAACTAGTTTATAGTAAATAGATGAGTCTAAGTGATAGTCGGTGTAAAAATAAAGCTAATGTTTAATGATCGTAGCAATGCTATCACAGGGTAATTCATCAACTGGACCTAAATAATTATCCCCAGCAATCCAGTTCCACGACGCCTTTGCGGGATTCGAACTCAATACTTCCATTCGATATCTGATCCAAGAAAGGACAGACGTGCATCTCTAATAAATTCAATTTTCCCGAGTTTTAATTGCAAACAAGTTTTGTGTTCGCGACAACCCTACGGAGACGCGGAAGCGACTCCTAAGGTTTATCTCCATTAGTGAGAATCCATGAGTTTATCGAATGCAATGAGAATAAAATTCACTTACAACCTTTGCTGAAGACAGAACAAATGTCTTCCTGAAATCCATAGAAAATATTCAATCGAGAATTTAATAAACAGTGATGGAAAACGAGAAAACATGAATTTACTCGTAACTTGTATAGAATTATAGTACTAAAGCTCAGATTTACACTCCCATTAAAATTTTGATAAATAAAGGCAGGTTTGACGGATGACGAAGAATAATCCATATTAAACCTGCATACCTGATTGTATAAAAGTCAAGCTCCTTTTCATAGAGAAGGAACGGGCATAAATCCACCAGCACTCTTTGGTTATTAACCTTAACCAGTTTTAATAACGTGGTCTCCTCGTGATCTTTTCCTGATGCTCATTTGACACAGACGGTATTAAATTAGGGAGTCATATAGGGCTTACATGTTTAGGCTGTGGGAGAAATGGGTTTTTTTATTTTATTTTTTGAGTTGCGAAGTAATTCAATGACTCCACCCGTTCTAAGGCGTGTGATGTAACCCAGTCGTTTCTTCCATTCGAATCAGGTGCTACGTCCACCTGCCAAACTTGCCTTCTCCAATGAGGACCTGCATTATGCTAATGGTGAAGACACCGTGCTATCTCTACAGTGACTATTTAAACAAAGGACTTACCGTCATAACTATGGCATGCCTATTAAGAGAACTGGACTGCGGGATAATTTGAAAGAGTTACCGCGGCCCTAAAACGCAAAACACCATTGAAAAAAAAAACACGTACAGTTTTGTCAGTAAAAGTTTTTTGCACTGAGTCTCCACCCAGAGCTTAAGGAGTTACAGGATTGCTACCTTGGGTTTTTACGTGATTATCCCGCGTGCAGAAAATTGCATAATGCAAAATTGCATTCTTCTTCTTCTTCTTCCTGCCCTTGTCCTATCTTATTTGGGCTCGGCGCAACACGTTTTTTTCTTCCATTTTGTCCTGCCACTCGTCACGCTATCACTAACTCCCTTTTCTTTCATATCACTTCTCACACAATCCATCCATCTTTTCTTTGGCCTGCCTCTCCCTCTCCATCCATCCACATGTAAATTCATAACTCTTTTAGCAACATGCTTTTCATCTCTCCTCTTTACATTACCATACCAAGAGACAATTTTATGAAATGGATCTTTTCGGGGGTAAAACCACATGATATTAAAAACACTCAGAATAAATATATACAGGAAAAGTTTTTAACCACTGCGTAAATTTTTTTTGGTGGCTCAGTGTAAGTAATAGAACACATTTCCATTTTTAGTTTATAACTTTTTTTTTCACATTTTTCCACCTTGTCCCATTTTGAAATAAGCATAACATGGACATAATTTAATCGTAATACTATTAAATACTATGAATGAAAACGCGCTGGCCGCCGTCCGTTGTACGAGACGGGTGCGGGGGGAAGGGGGCGGGGGTATGCAGCGCCGGCGGCGGCCTTTGATGTGCGGATCTGCAGTACGTCACTTGCGGAAGCGGGGTTCGGACGTTCGCTCATATTCATCTCTGCGCGCGTATGTGCCGCGTACTCGTGTCGTCACGATGTCGAACTTTACTCACCGCGAATACTACGAAATGGTGCGAGTGTATCTACTTAGCCACGAAAATTTACGAGCAGCACGAAGAAGATATGAGAGGGAGAGCGTACCTCGTATGCGAGCCCAAGGGATCCGTAATCCTACGGTACCTAATGAAAGGACAATTCTTGCAGCAAATCAAAGGCTGCTTGATCACGGCCAGTTCAGAACCCCGAGCCATGCACTAGGGTCTGGCAGACCTCGACTGGCAGTCGAAGCCGAAGACGCCATATTTGATTTTTTTGAGCGTAATCCGAGAGCCAGTACCTACGACGCGGAACGTCGTTTTGGTGTGAGCCAACACGCAGTATGGAAGCTGCTAAATACAGCCGGACTCCATCCATACCACTTCCAGCCGGTACAACAACTCCATGACCCAGACCCAGCACCACGTCGAGCCTTTTGTGAGTGGCTTTTAAATCACCCTGATGTAAACATCTTGTGGACGGATGAGGCATTATTCACACGTGTGGGACTCTACAATGTCCATAATGAGCACTGGTGGTCTTTCAATAATCCCCATTTAGTACGAGAGACGCATCACCAAATACGTTTCAGCGCAAACGTATGGGCGGGTGTTATTAAAAATAAAATAATAGGTCCCATTTTTATCGAAGGCGCCTTGACCGGGACTCGTTATTTAGAAATGCTCGACACCACCATCGAAGAATTAATCGATGAAGTCCCATTGAGCTACAATAATAACTTTTATTACCAGCACGACGGCGCTCCGCCACATTACGCCATAGCGGTACGAAATTATTTAAATGAAAAATACGGGGAAAATTGGATCGGTCGGGGTGGTCCCGTACCATGGCCGGCTAGGTCCCCAGACCTCACTCCCTGTGATTTTTATCTCTGGGGAGAAGTGAAACGTCGGGTGTATGTAGAAGAGGCTCAGAGCCTAGATGACTTAAAACCAAAAATAAATAACGCTTTCAATGAAGTGAAAAGTGATAGTAGTGTCCTAAACAAACTAAATGCAAACTTATTTAAACGTGCACGTTTATGTCTGGAAAAAGGAGGAGGTCACTTCGAACAATACCTTAAATACTGTGATTAACGAAATGTAGAGGTAAGAAATTATAAACAATCTTAGTGTGTTAGGTTCTTTTTGATTGGAAATTGTTGTAAATAGGTAGTTGATTCCAATTTTTTAAATACGCCAGAATGCAATTTTTTCAATTCAAATTTTATCATGAGTAATTATCATACATAAATGTTTTAATTTGAATGTAAAAATTATTACTTGATTTATTTTCTGCATTTTGATGGTCCTAAGCCCATGAAAGTATGAAGGAAAAATTGGAATTACCTAAACTTAAAAAAGTAGCACGAAATTGCGGTCAGTAACCGCACCACGTAGGTACTTACGTCGGCGCCGTCGCATCGAGCGAACGCACATAAGTACTTACCTACAACTCAGCTGATACCAGCTTGCCGGTCGGGCGACCAGTCGACGCATGAGTCGGTCAACCGGGCGCCCGACTGGCAAGCGACCATAAAATAAATTTCTATGTAAATAAGTCTCGTAAGCGATAACTTTATTTTTTACTATTAACACATATCAAAATAAAAAATACGTGTTTATTAAAATATATTCAAGTTTATCATGTCAAAATTTGCGCACTGGTTAAAAACTTTTCCTGTATACTATATCTTAATAGTGGTAGGTAGGCTAGATTGTGATCATCGTAATCATGATGATGATGATGACTTTAATCTAGCCTAAAAGACTCGTAACATACGTGAAACTTCTTATTATATGTACTAGATTGTGCTAAAACTCAGAATAGTATCCTTTTGCACTTTTACTCAAATCCATAGCACTTATCTACACAATACTTTAGACTAATATTGATGAAAACACTTGGTTCATGTATCATTATTATACTCAAGTTTTAAACTCTACACTAACTCAAAAGCCCCGATGTGACTATTTTTATGTTTAGTTATTAAACAGTACATGCTTTATACAATTACAATGGTCCCGACTATTATGTAGCACATTAGTGGTAAGTTCTTGTAACCCACAGTAACAAACCACACAGTGTCATTACTGAGGAATGATGACATTATTACTAGAACCGCCACTTGATAAGTTTTTGTGCACCTTTTTGCCAACAGATATCTCTGAGTTTCTCTGGGTGTGGCCACTGCAGCAGCTGGCTATGTATGAATTGATAGATCATAGCAAAACCTTTAGCGGAACCACGGTCCTCATTCCTAGAATAGAAAATGTTTTATTATAATTCTCTATGGCAATTAGAGGCGATGTTGATAATATTCTCGTTTTTAATATAACTAGGTTTTGCCTGCGGCTTTACCCGCTTACATAAAATATAGCATATATCACTCAGGAATACAGCAGCTTTCTATTGGTGAAAAAATTTTAGCAATCTGATCAGTTCTTTTAGAGATTACCTCCTACACATACAAAATAAACTTTACTTTATAATATTAGTGTCGATTAGTGTGATGTAGGTTTCTTATTGGATTACTGTCTGTTTTAATTTTATTTTCATGTACATATCTTCCTTATGGAAATTAAGTTCACATTTGAAAGTGATTGTTCGTATGTATGTAGCTACGTGTATGTTTGTTAGTTCTTCAAAGATCTGAAATCTGAATGAATTTCGATAAAATTTAAGAACAAAATACGATTAATCCCCTTATGCTCTAGTTCTCATTATGCTCGACTCGTAAAATACCTGCTTAAAAGTTTCACTACTTCTGAAATCACATTCGCAGGCAGTAATGAAGAAACCTGTTAAAGTATTCTGGAGAAGCCCAAAAGATAATTTTTATCCTAGGAGTGTGTTCACTTAAGCAATTTTTCTAATTCCAATCAGTCGAAACCCCTTAGCAGAAGCCATGAAACAATCAGAAAAATTCCAGCAGCATAAAATTTTACTTTCAAAACGTTATACGAACAATGCTATATTTTAAAATTAATTCTTCTCAGAAAACTATACATACAGATTCAATGATTCTTTATTAAGTACTTTATTATCTGAACAGAGGAACAAAAGCTTCAACAAACGGTTGTGAGATTCTCGCGCACGCGTGGTGGAGACCGGCGCGTGCGCACACATAACTACTTGATACAAATCGCTGCTAATCAATCACGAGAGCCCACTGCTAGATCTGTATGGATTTATTCAGCCGGTGTTTATGCTACATATAAAAATTTGCATACAAAATTATTTTATTATTTTACTTGGGTGAATAGAAAGAATTTTATTGCTAGAATAGTTTGACATTTTTATTATTTTATGTGGTATAATTTTAATTAGAATTTTCTGCCAGTATTCTTAGAGTGAGTAGCTTTGCTGTAAGAAAACCAAATTATGGTTCAAGTTCGCTGTGTACATCACCTATTCTATTTTTTTTATTTGATTGTAATTTGTGTAGGTACAATAAATAATATAAGAAGATAAGCGAGTTTCACCAATGAAACTGAACGCTCATCAGCAGTACAAACCAATCTGCAAACTTTTTAACATATTTGTCTTGATTTTTTTATTTATGCGGTACACAATTAAGAATATAATAAATAATAAAGATATGTAAATAAGTAACTACCTTCTGTCAAAAATGTACAAAATGACATCCAGGACCAATGGCTCAGCATGCTTTCCGAGGTACGGAAGAAATTCGGCATGTAATGAAACCCTGTACAGACCGACCTCGTCCAGTGTTTAACATTGAAGATCGACCTGTCCGGCTGTGGCGGCTGTTATAAATTAGGAGCTCCTAAAAAAATCGTCTTCAGTAAGTCTTGAATTTTTGTGAACTGGTTTCCGAATTTAGTTTTCAGTGAACCACATTGAGCATGGGCCGTGAAGGGCCTTCATTCCAACTAGCCTAGCAGTCTTTAGGAGGTAGGTACTAAGTTATGAATAATGTTCATAATATCTGACCTGATTTGGCTTGATTCTATAATAGCAGTAGAAGAATTCTATTAAAAATGTGTGTGGAATGACATAGACAGAAATTGTAACAGACTGTTACTAACAGAATCATGGTCACTCTTTCAAGCAATCTTCTGACAATACAAGATGCATGAGTAAGGAGGTTATTTTCTACATAAATGTTCATTTCAATTTCCTTAGTCGTCATGTCTACATCAATAAAACATCTCGTTAAAACGAGGCAATAAACAATCATCGTGAACTGGTCATTGTTCATCATTTCATGGTTTATGCCATTTGCTCGGCTATTAGTGGCGTGTCATTGCGATTTGTCTTCTTCACGGATTTGTGAGACATTCTGTACCGTTCCAGCACTACTACTCCACTTTTTGAATGTGGCACGATTATTTATTACATACACCTAACGAGCAGTAGCCACGGGATTTTTTGAAAAGAGGTCTCGCTTGCTGTCCTAGAACGCCATGGTTGGGTTGGGTTGCCCTTTATCTCTCGGCGTACGGTTACAGCTCGGTGTACTTTGTACTTTTATTAATGTTCATTGTTTGTGTCTGTACCGAATAAAAGTATTTCTATTCTATTCTATTTTATTCTATCTTTGCGTTCTAGGACCGCAAGCCTGAAGGACACAGATGTGCTTTTACTCAGTAAATGACTGACACGCTCTCTCACTCCCCTTAGAGCGTAAGAAGGTCGTGGATGATTAACCACATCAAAAAAAAAAACACCAGCCATTACTAGTATTAGTATTACAGCAAATATAAATAATGACTATGAACCTTTCTCGGCAAAGCAAAAATGTTCTCATATTTGGGATTGAGCACGTGTTATATAATTAGGGATACCGAGAAATGGATGGTTATATTTATGATCAGTATCTGGCAGAAGCAGTCTTCTACCTATGAAACTGAATAATCTTCTTCAACTAATTCATAGGCAATTAAAAAAAAAGAATTAGAGAGATTTTACATTTACTTTTGAACTTTGTGAAACGTGGTCAGCAAGATACAGTTTGAGACCCGTTGATAACTTGTCAAGATCGTTAGTTTCAATTACTTTTCAAATTGATGCAATAATGTGTAAAGAACTGTGTGAATATAGGTACATATTTATTTATTTACATTTTGACTATTATAAATTAATTAATTATCTACACTTATAAACAACTTAATAACTATAATTACAGTAAATTACAAAATAAATAAATAATAAAACCCTACGCTAAAATACACTATCTAAAATATGGCGTCAAAAAACTCTTCCATATCGCTGTCGACTGGTAATGTGCCCAAAAGACTGGCGGCATGGCCACGTTGTATGGCAATGCTTATCCTCTGTCCAAGGTAAAAGCCAGCCTTTGGGTCACGCGAAGTGTTAACTAGACGTTTCGACAGATCTTTAAACAACTGTGTCAATTAAATATATTTAAGGTTTATCTCCATAGCACACGACCAACTGCAACATAGCAGTAGATTCTGTCGTTTTATAAATGCTCATGTATGTACAATTTTGTTTTCTAATTAATTATTAGTTATGTTATGAAATACATTTACAAATTTATCATCAGCTGATTGTGACGATTTTTTAGCTGTCGGTAGAACCATAGGAAATTGAAGATAATGGAAAACTTAGAACGCACGAGCTTCCTAACAGAAGACTGGCCTGTTGGTCTAGTGGTTAGTGACCCTGACTGCTATACCAGAGGTCGTGGGTTCGATTCCCACCCAGGACAAATGTTTGTGTGATGAGCATGATCATTTGTTCTGTGTCTGGGTGTAATTTATCTATAATATGTAAGTATTTAGAAATATATAAGTATGTTTATCAGTTGTCTACTACTCATAACACAAGCTCTGCTTAGCTTGAGACTAGACGGCGTTGTGTGATAGTTGTGGAATATTATTATTATTATTATAACAGAAGTTAGGTATGTCTTATGAACTACGACTTGAAATAAATATAATGAGTTTAGTGAAATAAATGTTTTGTGCTAACTTAAACGCACAGCAATGACCTCAGCGATATGATCATTGTACCCATATATTAAAATTTTACATATAAGTTTTGTTACTTTTTGTTATAAATACAAACAAGATGCCTCAGTCTTATACGCTAGATTTTTACAAGCATTAAAAACAACATGCAACTCTTCTATAATTCAACTTAACCAAAAAAGGCCGCATCTATTGTACCTAATCACAAAAAATAAATTCTTAAATAATCCATAACATTCATGTCTTTATCGTAAGGTTTATCTGAGAAATTCCATGATCACACAAAAACATGGGTACATACAACATCGTTTGTTTGATGTTTATTCATCACAAATTGAAAGAGTTAACGGTCGTCGGCTCTGGTCAACGATGACACAAAGCTCTTTAAGGCTAACAGCGGTACCAACATACCTAACTGAATTTTAACTATTAACTATTATACTTCCAAATGCACTTGGATTTGTCGATTTTGTGACTATAGTTTTAGTGCGCAAACATTAAGGCTTACATAGATAAGCACAATGAGACAATACGACAGCTATGCGACAAAACGGCAATTTTATATCAGTAATCCTAATTCAAAGAAAAACTTCTAGATAAACGCAACGTAACTGTGTTGTCCGTTGTCGCATTATCAGCCAAGCTTTTTTTGCGGAAAGCTTTTGGAACGGAAATAAACGTAATGTTGACTACTTTTAATACATGAAGCATTTAATTATAACTTCAAACTTTTCAAAAAGTATAATACCGTGAAAAGGGCGCGTAATTCTCTTTTCAAAGGTGCTAGTGAAGGGGCGATGATGCGCGATGACGTTAGGGATGTACTCATTCATCGACTTTTTAGTCTAACACTACATTCACCAATACATTACAATGTGACTTTGCATATTAAAATTAGCCCAAAAAGAAATGCTAAAGAGTGGAGATTTTTTAGAAGTTTTTTGGAACTTATATAACATATTATTACTCCGCTGAATGTAAATAAATATATAACAAGTTAATGGAAAATCAATGCTTAGATAACAACAAACTGAAAGGTCTACTTTCACTCTTATTTATTGAACTATAAAGTAGCGGACATTACTCTCGTTGAACCATATGGAAAATACGACAAGACTACTTATCGAGCTTTCAAATCTCGTCAACATTCAATGTGGCCAAATAACAATCAATTTCCATGTAAATCTCTTACAAACAAACATAAAACTTTCCTCCACATTACAATTTATACACTTATAATAACATGGGCTTAAGAAACAGGCACACATACGATATGAATTTATTCACAAGCGACGATTTTACTTTACAACAAAGTGGTACTGAATATTTTGCAGTTGCGACCATATCTGGCCTCTGTACTGTTACAAGAAACGTCTTGTTTGTAAACAGACAAGTGTGCGGCTGTACGGTTCCGTATATATTTTTGAAAATTTGATTGTGGAATATTTTGATAAGTTATGAGATAACCCGAGAGAGTTTTACGTGTTAGCAAAATAACAATTAATGCACTTATGAAACGCTATACAAAGGCGTACTTAATGCTTGAAGCATTCACTAAGAGTCCATACATAAAGCTGCAATAAGACGTTGCATCGTAGTTTTATGTGAAAGCCCTTATGCGGGCTTAAAACTCGCTTGCCCATCAAAATAATATCTATTAATAAACCCTCTTTAAACACAGACCATGTATATGTTATTTTTACAAGCTTGTAAAAATATATGTATGTAGGCTTAATGTATGTATGTCTGTATATGTATGCAGGCTTTGAGAGCTTCTATTAAAAAGTTGTTAATTTGCACATTTGCCCTTATACACAGGACCTTTCGATATAATACATGGCCTGCACAAACCTAAAAAAAAAATAACCAAATCTTGTCTCGAAATTCGAGACACTCAATCTATAATCGTTAATCAATTTGAAACCCAGCTTCCTTATAATTGTGGCCTCAAAATAAGTATTTAATTTATTAGAGGCAGCCATTTGCATAATGTCCGTGGAATTGAAAATTAAATACTTTTTGCCGCCCAAGTCATTTGAAGCCAGAATAGCTTTTTATGTAATATTTCGCGCTTCCTTTTTTTACAATTACACCGTTTATATTATTTATCGCAGCTTTTATGATCACGGAAGAAAACTGCATAAAGTTAGCTAGTTTTCATAAAAATTGCTCAACAGTGAACATTGAAAAATAAAATAAAGAGATGAGGTTATCGCACTGTCGTGTTGCACCTGTCTATAGGAGCAGATTTTGTAATAAAAACCAAAGAATCACACAAATATTATAAATGGAAAAGTTTGCAAGTATGTCTGCATGTTTTTTACTACTTTACGCTCAAACGCCTGAATGGATTTCGATGAAACTCTGTACATGGATAGACATTTTTATACCAGGAGTTTTGTCCCTTGGGACAACTTTTCACTATCACGCGAGCAAAAGCACTGGCAGCACCTATTACTATCTAAATATTTACAAAAAAATCCATATTTCTACATCGTCCAATCTTCAGTTAAACTTTCATATTTTTTGCACCCATTGTTATCGCTAACTAATCTTATTGTGTCACGAGTCATGACTTCCACATATTTTAACACCCATTGAATTTTAAACTAAGAAATTATTTGTAAAGCTTTGTAACCAAGTACTTTCAACACCTTTTTGTTAGCGAGAAAATCAATGACTATTATTATAGATACCCAAGACACGGTTCTCCAAAAAACTGTAGCGTTTAAAAAGTAGATTGAACGGGGCTGAATCGAAACAAGCACGGAATCAAACTATTGTATGTAGCCAAGTTAATAATCAGCAATCGTAAACGTTAGTATAAAACATCAAATGTACGGGAACAGCGTCATCTCATCGCTCAGTGACGTAATCAGAACAAAAGAATTGGGGGCGTGACCAACTCGAGACGTTCGACGCAAGAGAAACGGTTGTAACTTGGCTAAGGGAGCTTATCTCCAAGTCTTTGACAAGCGACAAGCGATCGGCTCCCGATATTCTGACGAGGTTTAGTTTCCAACGAGGTCCATTCAATTCTAAGTTCCACTGATCCTATTTGCAAGGAATTTCGAAAGCAATCTAAGACATTAGGTATGTATGAGTTGTTTTCTTTACCTGATTGTGTATCGTTTGTAGACAGGAAACAGACGATATTTTGAATTTATGACAAGATGACAACTGGAATTCGAAATTGTTTAGAATCATACATTGGTAAATTTCCGGTTTCCAATTCCCGAGATGTATCTCAATGATTAAATTATTTATTTAAACTCATGTACTGTCGTGGTATCTACATATAGGTACCTACTCATATTAGTGGTATCGATATCGTTAGTGTTTTCATAAATGTTGTTGTACAATGAGGATCTATTAAGTACCAGAATCAAGAAAGTGTTAAACTGATCGATTAAACTCTAAAAACAAAATATAATAATAATAATAATAATAATAATAATAATTTATTTTCTACATAAAATTTGTACAAATTTTGAGCAATGAAAACAAGTTTAAAACAAATGCATAAGAAATATAAGTGTGCAACTGCGCCTGAGCTAGGCCGAGCCTGTATTTCAGGACGCAGTTCTCTTCCCAGAAATGGAGTTATCAATACAACAGCATTTGCGTTTTTCGTTTATATACTTTTTTATATAACAATGTATTAATCTGCAATCGTAATTGTGAGTAGTGTGCATGCATGTGTTTCGTGTGTTTGTGTGTGTAATTTTATCTCAATGCTTTAAGAAGGTCTTCAGTAGTTTGGTAATCGCATGTGAGTAGAAATTCTAATAATTTGGTTTTGCATTCTTGTTTGCTTAGTGTGTAAATATTGAGAGTTGTGTTTAATTTATTGTACAGGAAAGGACCATTGAAACAGAAAAACCTATGTGTAAACGAATGTTTAAATTGACGGGACTGGGGTACTACAGTGTTACGACGCCGTTTAAGCAGATTATTCCTGTCCAGAGGGGCAAGAGAGTGTTGTTTGAGAATTACAGTTAATATATAAAGTTGACGTACAGTGGGTAAATTCCAGGACTGATACAAAAGATGTGTAGGGTAATCAATGGGTCGGAAGGAGCTGACCTTTAGAATGGCTCGTTGTGCTATCTCAAGAGGAAGTAGAGTGGTTTTGGAAGCTCCACCCCAACTTGAAATGCAGTAAGTTAAGAGCGATTCACAAAGGGCCTTATAAACTTTTTTTAGAATAGTAATATCTGCCACATGGCGTAAGTTTCTGAAAACGTAAATCAATTTTCGAAGTCTGGATTGAAGCAAGGAAATGTGTGCACTGAAATTCAGTGATGAGTCGATTAAAACACCTAAGTATTTTGCTTCAGATCTTCTGATTAAGCAAGGGCAACTGCAAGTAGGATCATTTAAAGAGGGGACATGATTGAGATGTGACTTTAAGATAAGTTCAATGGGGGGTGCATTAGAATTTCGTAAGTAAAATGGCATGTATAAAGTTTTATCCGAGTTTAGAGTGAGGACATTTTGCTTCAGCCAGTTAGAAACCCTATTTAAGCCATTCTGCGCCAGCATAAAGGTGTTTTCCCAGGTGTCAGCAGAAAATAGCAACACAGTATCGTCAGCATAAGAGATGATGACGCCCTGGTCTAACTTCATTTCACATAGCTCATTAAGATACACTAAGAAGAGCGTAGGTCCTAGCACCGAGCCTTGTGGGACACCAAAAGAGATAGATAGGTCAGTGCTAATATATGTGTCCACTTTTAAACATTGCTTACGATTGCTCAGGTAATCTTGAAACAGTTTTAGCTGTAAGCCTCTCACACCCAGGCGTTCCAACTTAGCTAGAAGACGAGGAACTGACACAGTGTCAAACGCCTTACTAAGGTCGAGAAAAATGCCGAGTGCTTTGTTACCATCGTCTAGACTTCGGACAATATGATCAGTAAGTTTATGCACCGCATCCTCTGTTGACCTTCCAGAACGGAAACCAAATTGTCCGGAGGAAATTAAACTATTTCTTTCGAGATACCTAACAAGTCGACAATTAATAACTCTTTCCAGAATCTTAGAAATAGCTGGTAGTATGGCAATTGGCCTGTAGTTGGAGACACAAAGTCTATCTCCCGCCTTGAAGATAGGGACAATGATAGCCTTCTTAAGAACATCCGGGAAAACCCCTCGGTTTAGGCAAACATTGAATAAATGAGTAAGGGGTGAGACAATGATATCTTTTATGGCTTTCAGTATGCTGCTAGATATGTTATCATGTCCGACTGCACTAGTACATTTTAAGCCACTTATAAGTGAGAGGATCTCGCCCTCATTAGTGTCTAGCAATACAAACGAGTTTTTAGATGTGTGGTTCGAGATTGGAAAATCAAAAGGATCCTGATCTATTGTCGAACAGTTTAGAAGCTTGTTTGCCAGTGAACTTCCAACGTTAGCGAAATAATCATTAGCTTGATTGACAGATGTTTGAGGGCAATCACCAAGTAGATTGTTAGCAGCTGATTTTGATTTATTAGTGTTTGTTACTGATCTGATGACTTCCCAGAGTTTTTTATTGTTACTACTGTTTTTGTCTAGTTCGCTTTTGTCGTGTTGTCTTTTGAGTCGTTTCAGTAAATTATTACAATGGTTTCGATACCGGTTGTAAGTTAGTTTCAAGGTATTATTTTCAGGTGCACTTTGTGACGCTTTGTGAAGGCGATCCCTATTCTGTATACATCTAAGTAATCCAGGAGTGATCCAGGGTCTAATGATGCGTTTTTTACGGGGGATTTTAACAATTGTGGTATTGTCGTTTATAACTTCTTGTAACATTATTACGAATTTATCCATAGCTTTATTAGGATCGTCAATATTAGTAATGTGACTGAAGTCTACATTCATCAGTTGTTCACGAATAGCGGCGTCATTATGTTTAGATACGTAAGATAGTGGATTTTTTTCTTTGTGAGTCTGATAAAGGCATACTAATACCGCGTTGTGGTCTGTAATGGTAGAATTCAAAACAAATGTTTGAGACTTGAGCTTTGTTTTAAGAAGAACGTGATCGAGACAAGTTTTACATTGCCTGGTAGGAAAGGTATGGGCAGGTAAGAATCCTAGATAGGCCGTAGTGGTTAGGTATTCAAGTGCTTTGACGTCATGTGAATGCATTGAGATATCTATATTAATGTCTCCAATTATAACGGCAGATTTTATATTTTTTAAGTTGGATATAGTGGAATTGAGGGATGCTAAGAAGGGAGTTAAGTTACTGTATGCTGGCGATCGATACAATGCAATTACAGCTATGTCATTATTTATTGTTGAAATCAAACAGTTACTTTCAGAAAAAGACGGTTCAATTATACATTAAGCGAATCCTTAAAATATATTGTTATTCCATCATTTTGATTTCTATAATTCTGTGTTATATGAGACTTGTAGCCAGGTAGGTTTGGAATAGTAAGATTGCATGATAACCAGCATTCAGTAAGTATTATAACATCACAATCCATCTTCAGTGTATGCAAGAGAACGACTAATTCATCAAAGTTACGAGAAATGCTACGTATATTCTGAGTGAGTATTTTAATGTTTCGTTCACCGTGCGAAATAAGGGAAAAACAATCAGATACATTACAGACCGCAGACTCAGAAACAGTTAAATTGTCAAGTTCAACTTCGGAAGTAGCCATTGAAAACAAAAATAGTTACAAAAGAAACATGAAATAGTGAACACTTGTAAAAATAAAAACCCAAGTGTAGATTAAAAAAGCTAAAAGGTGCGTGTATTGCGAGTCGTATCTGTTTGTTTACGTTCATGTCATTAAAGTAAGGCGAGCCGCTTTTGTATAGATACCTTGTACTATAGATCATATCAAAGTAAGGAGTTGAGCGGGGATATGTAGCTGTGTGTGACGTAACCGCAGACCATCCTCCCGTGATGCTAATTACATGTTTATTTATTGTGTGATTTAAGTAGAAACTGTGCTGCCCCGTATTTATTTGCATAAAAAACACTCTTAAAACAAGTTGTGTAATTAAAAGTGAAAGATAAATTTTAATTTCAATAACTAATATCGATAATGTAGTTATGTACGGAACAGTTTGCAAAGAGAGTGAGGTTAAAAAAGTAATGTTCAGTAAACAATTAACAGTGAACCTGCTATTATTCAGTCGTGTTATGTTTATTTTAAGAGGTGAGTAGTAAATTATGTATAGGAAGTATATTATAGTGTGAATAGTGCTAGTGGTCAATGAATAGGTGAGTATTATATGTATTATGTGTTTATGTTGTGTTTGGTGTGCAATAACTTTATTTGATTGCAATTTCGAACAGTTATTTCCATTAGTTAAACCTAGGCATGCATTCTCATTGTAAAATAGTAAAAGAAAAATCATAGATGCAAGAGAATACAAATAAAAAACAAAAGTTAACTTTAAGACTAGTCAATTTTCGTTGTTAGGATTCTTCTTGAGTTCATTTAAGTGAGTCTCACTTTTTATACGGATATATGGTTTTCCTTCAGCTTTCCGAAGGTAAATTTGACCATTTGAGGACCACGCAAACTTATACTCAGCTGTCTTTGCAAAGTCACGCGTAAGGAACAAAAGGCGTTTCATTTTAGCTGTGAGTAATTCCGAGATGTAGATCTGTTGCTTTGACACATGTATGCCCATGTCATTTGAGTTGAGTTGATGTGGTGGTAGCTTAGATTGGTTGTACTTTTTAACTGCCTCCAGGAAAGACAATTTGGTCAGCGTGTTAGTGAACTCAATTGCAATTGAGGAACTGTTGGTATCCTTTTTAGACGGCATTCGGGTGACATCTCGTATGTCATTTTTACACAAATCAACATAATTTATGATCCTGGATAAGTTCATAACGTAACCAAAAAGATCAGGCTTCTTCTCATTTTGTACTTTGGGTACAGTTCTAACTTCCACAAAAGTTTTCAGGTTATTAATTTCCAGGTGATCTAACTTCTCTTCTAATGCCGATAAATGTAAATGTATTTGTTTACGTTCCAGTTCCAATTGATCAATTTTATCCTCAACCGCTTTCACATTGAACGAAAGGTGTGTGACAGAGTTCTCGATATCCAAGTTCGTTTTACGTATGTCTTTGTTTTGCTCTTGTATGGAAATCATATATTCCTCCAATTTATCCAGACGATTATTTTGAGATACACGAAATTGGTTTATCATGGACATTACCTCATCTTTAAAGGATGAAAAGTTTTCTCCCGTGCATTCGTTAAGCATACGTTGTGTTCTTTTGCTGTTACGTTTAGAAGCTTTAGTTGGTGAATTTATGACACCAGAAGCCACTTTGATTAAGTCTGATTCACAGGTTGACTGAACCAGATCCTGTGACTTAGGTGGAGTTCTTTGTGTAGCCATCAGATAGGCGTAGCCGATTCACGTAGTGTTTATTTTTTTTGTTGAGGCGAAGGTTTTTATTCTTCAATGGCTTGTTGTTGTTGTTGTTTGTGTTGTGGCTCATAAAAATTTAGCATCCAGTAGTCGGTAGTGGTAAACACGGAGGAAATCTATGGCCGAATCGCGTTACAGCGCTGCGTTGTTTCGATGTGAAGCTTAAACCAGGCGGCAGCGGGGTGGCGGTCTGATTGGGGGGGGGGGCTCAGGCCGACATACAATGACGGTGGCCGTTTGATGAAAACTTTCAAAAGTTTTTTCACTATAACTTTTTGACTAGTTGTCACAGCGTTGTCCAAGTTACTTTATTCGGTAGCACTGTTAATTGTCCAAATACAACTGTCGAAAACACTCACAAAAATAAAGCTTTAAATGACTTTAATTTTTTTTTAACTTAGAGCACAGTTTAAAACGAACACTGCTGTTAGGAGCGTTCCAGGTATAAAAATAATAATATTTAACTATAACTAATTCATTCAAAAAGACTTACGTCCGTCACTAATTACCTACCTACGTAGGCGATTCGCATTATTAAAAACATAATGTTTTATATTTACATGGATAAATCAATACAAAACAAAAAAAAACTAAAACTAAAATATGGCTTCAAAAAACATCTTATCGTTATTAACCGGTAATGTGCCCAAAAACCTAACAGAACTGCTACGTTGTATAGCAACACTTATCCTCTGATCAAGATAAAAGCCAGCCCATTCAATCAATTAAACTAGGTAATCATGCAATCGTATCTAAAACATTAATAATTTATTGGAACGTCTCTATTAGCATCGATCGATGTGTTTTTGCCGCGTCTTCGTGTCAAACAATTATTCCGTACACGGTACCACACTATTTTGCATGTCAATGTTAACAATATATATTGAATATTGTCGGACACTTAACGAACTTTTCTTTTGGTAACGAAAATTTTAACGAAGTGCATACTGTGATTGCGATTGATTTTGTTCATTGTAATAACGAAAGTAGATCAAATAAAACATCAAAAAATTAATAATTTATTGGAATATCTCTACATGCATCGTAGAATTTTTTGGCCGCATATTCGTGTCAAACAATTATTCTATACACGATATTGAACTATTTTGCACGTCAATAATAGGTATTAATTAATACATTTCAAATAATTTCTAACGGTCATTTAACTTACTGTTCTTTTAGTAACAAAAATGTTTGACAAAGTACAAACTGTAAGTAGATTAAATATGACTTTTTAGTGGACAATAATAGTAAAAGTTAATGCTTTTGTTTGAAAGAACTCTCAGCTAAGCTAAATAAGGTTCAGTTGAAAACCAGCGTCAGACAACTACCCGTAGTAGTCTGGCATTTCGCTGAACTGGACCTTTTTTGGCGCAAACGTATGACATACAATGTTACTTTTTATTTATTTATTTTTTGTTTGGTGTGTAAAATAAATACTTTCTTTCTTTCTTTTCTTTCTATCATCCGATATCTATACGAAGTCATTTCAAACAACTAGTCAAAGAACATTACCGCTATTCCATCCCGTAATACATATACACATAGTACATATTTATAGATACTTACTTGTTTTAATAACTTATTTTATACATACATTATACATTATTATATTTTATATTTATACATATATTTGATTGCTTGATATAATATTATTATCATTTAGTTCAGTTAATATAGCCTATTTTAAATTTCCTAACTTATATTTATAGACAGTGCGACTACATCTCTTACTCTCCAATTAAGCTGCACTTTTGTGTTATTTTAGCAACATTTTTTCTTTTTAAGTATTTGTACCTATGTATGTAAATTCATAAATAAGAAGACTTAACCATAGTATGTTATAACAAACTGAACCTCAAACAAATCCCAAGCGGCTGAGAGGTAAGAAATAGGATTGATTTATAAGAAAAACCAGTTCTCACTCAAGTATACTAAGCTAAGCACCCAAGACTGTTGTCCACAAATAGTGTACTTAAATAGGAACGCTGCAATGAAATAGCCAAACAAAACAATATTGTGTGTACAATCACTTAACTGTAAATTATGTATCAATTGCCTAACAACGCAGCGGGAGTTGTACACAATATCCAATCTACGGCAAACAATCCACTAACATACCCACTTAACAGCCACTGTCAGCTCTGATACCGAAGTGGGTATGTCTTGTTATATAGATAACTATAGGAATAGCGTTACTGACGATTCAGACATAATACACCATTCGTTTTTTAATTAGTACAAAAACGTAAAGGGCTTATTAGAAAAGGTCTAGTTATTATTTGAGTAAAATCTTATTAAATAATATTCACAGCAAAGTTATTAGCGTTTGTTTATATCCCAAAATGTCACCAAATTTATAGATATATTGTATGAAAAATAATTGAAAAACACCGCACGTAGTATTTTTAGTAGCAATTGTTATGGATGTTTGATTCAATTATGTATTTACCAATTATGACTTCGTGGACTATTTTGGAATTTAATTTTTTTTTACTTTTAACTACTCAAATAAGATCAGTAACGAGTACAAATAGAATCCCATTTTTTGTATTAATTAAAAAGTGTATATTAGGACTGTGTTCAAATTGGCACATTTTTATTGAATTTATTTTTTCACTGATTATTCGTACACACACTGTTTAGTACAGTCAGATAAAAAGTTAAACCTAACTTAAAATATAATATATATGGGAAAAAATGCCGCCAAAAAAATAGTTTAGTTAGCAAAACTATTTTGGGGCGGCGACTTCGGGTAAAAAAATACTTTATTATATTTTAAAACTTTTTTATCTGACTACTAAACAGCTTCAATATGATTAGTGGTATCCGGATGGTCAGTGAAAAAATGTTGAAAATACGTATAAAATGTTTCGATTTCGACAGTGTTTGAATATATTCTGTCCGAATCGTCGACAACTCGAAATAAACTGTTTTATTACGGTATTTGAACAAAAACATTAGTTCTTAAATAAAATAAAAGCCGACGTGGAATGAAGTGCAAAGCAAACACTCCCACTTTGTTTGCGTGTGTACAAACAATTACAAGTACGACATAAAAGATGAAGGACCACTTGAACCTCAAATTGTTTTTAAAGAGACTTGTGACAACTCAACTGATACCGTTAATGTAGACAATTGCAAAAAAAAAAATACTCGTAATACAGTTTTTGGACAGGACTACATCTGCCGGCCGGTACCGTTTACTTTTCGCCAGAAAAGAAATTGAAACGCCGATTGCAGCGCCACCTAAGGGGTTCAATTTTATTTTCAAATTCCAAACCGTCTCCCTACATGGTGGTCACAACCACACGCACAAAAGAATGATATTTATAAATACGCAACATTTTTTTTTTGCTTTTTAACATATTTATATAAAATATATAACTACTCTTACACATTTAGAGAGTCATATTTCGATCATTGATTCTTAATTAGCACAATTTATTGGTTAATTAAGTTTATTTATCAACTAATTAGATTTTTAAGATAAGACTGCCTATCAACTTTTATCAATATTCATGGAGAAAGAAATCGCGAATATTTTTTTCAAAGACTTCCTGCTTTAGACTAGTTACCATCGCGGTAATTTCCACCTGATCACTTAAAAAAACTTCGCTTGAATTCTGCGGCACGGTGCTAAACCAAACCCTTTGAAGATTTCATTTCGAGTGCAAGCAAAAATGAACCTAGCGGTGGTCAAGCGAAAGTATATTTGATGGTACTTACTAGTTTCGTCTCAAAGGATCATAATCACAGCTTCTAGTAATTTGTGTTGAAAACAGGAAAGTATGAAAATAGCAATATTACAGCAATTAGCTATTTCATTTTATGATAATCGTGACTTAAACATGATTTTAATGACAAGATAACGATAACTATCACTTGGCGCACGACGTCGGTAACTAGTTTTAGTTTTATAGCTGAAGATCAAATTACACTGTGATTCACGGCCAGGGCAGCCCCATCTTGCACACACGAATAATGATCTATGTAATGCAAACAATTATTTATATATACTTGCAGGAATTCTTAAACTTGAAGCGTTTTAAAACACAAACTGCCTTATTTATGAAACTCGCGATACGTATTATGATTCTATTTTTTTTTCTATAGATTTTAGAATCAGCTGAGCAGTGTTTTACTTAGGCGTGGACCATTTGGACCGAGCACAAGTTGTCGACGGCGCGTAGTGTTCGACGCGCGGCTCAAAGAGATGTTAGCAAAACCGTTGAGTTCCAGCAAGGTCAAAGTCTACTGGGACCATGAGTAGTCCGAAAGGGAACCCAAGGCAAAGAAGAAACATAGGTGTGTTTTAGTTAGTAAAAGTTTGACTTGCCTTGCCGCCCCGCCTAAGAGCGAGATAACTCATTGGATGATTCCCATCTATATAAAAAGTTGATCAGTGTTTAAACGTGGTTATTTTTTATTATTAAGGTTTTAATATTGTCTGTTACTTCCTTAAAAGAAATTAAATGACAAAGTTACACAACTATTTTAATAAAGACGTCCACCACTTAATTAACATTCCTTAATCAATCAATTAAGCTAAACAAGTTCCAGAGACGTGAACCGCAAATGTAGTCAGATCTCACAGAATAATATTACCGGCAATTCTCGGCTAAGTACCCGTAATTATATGCATCCAGATCATAGATTCTACAGTTCTGCCTTCGGTGGTTACGTGCAAATCTTGACAATGAAAAAATTTGCATTGAACCAGACTGTTGGAAATTCTGACGAACTCTTTAATGCGATCAACTTGACTTTTTACTGCCTTATATGCAAAGTAGGCGCCTCGTTTGCACGATAGATTACCGCTTTGCTTATATATTGATGGAATATATAATTAAAGAACAAAAAACTCTTGTTGTGTGCTGAATTAAAAGCACGAAGCGTTTACGTTCCTGTATTTTTGTTAACTGAAGCATGAGTGAATAGGTAAACTAAAAAAGACGTCAGGCAATGATAATTTATTTACATAGTGTCACGAAAATGTATGGATAGACCGTACATTCGTGACTAGTAACCACTTAAACAATGTATTGTCTTTGAAAATGAAAAAATGTTAAGAAAGTTTTTCCTCGGGAAAAACAATTAAGGTCAAAAAATGCTAAATGGCAGAAAATCTAGTCTTACAATTTTGAAATTTTTGACAATCCTAAGTTCATGTTAAAATTATAGTTTAATTTTTTTTTACTGATCGACATTTTGACAATTCAAAGTGCCTGTATTGGTCTATTTGAAATAAAGTTTCTGATTTCATGATTTTTGCTTTCGATGACCTAACAAACTTAGCTAATATTATAATTAGTATGGAACACATTTTTTTTTAATGTTTTAATTGAAGAAAGATTTTAATTTTTATGAACAGATGCTGGTTTTAAAATATCAACCTCTTCACTCCATACAATTAACCAATAATTGAATTTCTTTTGTTACAAATAAAAATACTACATAGTTTTAATTACAAGTATTTAACGCATGTACCCCTTTTTTCATAAACCATCTAATTATTTCTCCCGCTTTAGGGCGGAGCGAAACGCCGTGTCAGACTTGTACTGACTAAAACCCACTCCTATATTGCTTCTTTGTCTTGCATTCCAGGACCCCGAATTTTTCTCTCAGAAGCGAACCTATGGCCCCGGTAGGCTTCGACTTTACTGGGCCTCTAAAGCTTAGCTAACATCTCCCTGAGGCCCGTACCACAATAAGATACCGAAACATACAAGCACGCGTAGAGTGCTCATACAAAGATAAATTCAAATAATTCATTACAGAACGGTATTATACTTAAGAATACCGTTCCAACTCAGGACGCATTGAGGCTATTCAATTCAAAATCATTTGAGAGCAAAGCTCCTTCGAGGCCAGAAACGGGAACGATTAAACTAACCAGTGAAGGTAGACTATACAAAACCTCAAATTGACGTTAATAGACGTCTAACATCTTAGTTTAACCCAAGATCTTATTCTACTCGCGATCACGATCTCTGGAAGGATTTGAGATGGTAGCGAAAATTGAATAGGAAAATGGTACTACCAGACAACAATAAGCTAGCTTATCATAAAGAATTTTACAAGTAAAGATTATGTTTTACAAGTATATGAAACTAGCTTTTGTCACCGGCTTTGCCCGCGCGAATTTAGAAAGTTATACCAAGTCAACATACTGCCCGGATAAAACGTATCCTACATGTACGTTTGGATGGACATGTAGGATACCTACATCTACGTGGACACACAAAGGTAAAAAGAAGGAAACTAGATGTCTCAAAGTGAATTGATATGTCTCTGTCTGTCTCTGTCTGTCGGAAAATAGATATGTTTCAAAGTGAATTGGTTTTTAAGTATTTTAAATACTTACTATACTAGAATTAAGCATATTCAGTCTTGTAATGTTCCCACTACTGGGACTCAGACCTCCTCTCTAAGAGAGGGAATGGGCCGTAATCCATTACGCGGAGCCAGTGAGTATTGGCGGATGCTACATCTCTCCGAATTTTTAGTTCTTGGACATGCCGGTTTCCTTACGATGTTTTCCTTCACTGATTTGAGAGCAGTGGTAATGAAATGAAATACACAAAGCGATGAGCCTAGCTAGATTAGAACCCTTATAGATAAGTAGGAGCAGTTACGACTGGGCCATCACTGCACTTATATCATTAATTAATCATTTTAATTAAAGTACAAAGTTTAAGCTAGTTAAAATATCAATTCTTGCAGTCAAAACTAATTTTGATCAAATAACAGCTTTGAATGTAACATAATGCACCCTACAGCATACAACAAATAGGTACTACTAACTTCACATAGATTAAAAGTGTCAAAATTTTATGATTACTGTGATGTTTAAAATTACTTTCATGTTGATCCCAGTGCGTGTTGATGACAAACCTGAGGCTGCAAAGGCTTCCGCATTTCTTAGCATAGATTACTTATGGCCTGTATCATCTATTTTAGCAGACCTATAAATTATACTTTATTAGCAGATTCACTTGAATCATACCTCTGAAAGTGTCAATAGTTTATGATCAAAGTGATAAATGATCTTACCACGCAGTTGAAATCGTAACCGTCTGGTAGTTCTTCGGTATTGCTATACAATTCAATCCAAGTAATTTTATCCAAAATCGCAAATGGAAAGAATGTTTAAAATCCATTCAATAATAAAATTTTCTGTTTTCGAAGAAGAAGTTACCAATTACCAAAATAAGGATACACACCGAAATGTGACGTCACCGCCATTAGGTTTCGTGGGTACAAAAGTGATGTTCTCACTACGCCCCCTTTTCTTCATATCAATATTTGAAATGCTAAAGCAGTTAGCACTGGCTGATTCATTTAATATCCGATCTCTATACTTTTTCATAAAAAGATAAATTTTTATTTGTTGTTCAGTATCTTACTGACCTTTATAAATCTTTACAGTATTATTCAAGATTTTACAAAAAAAAAAGAAAACAAAACGACTCACCTAGTATTACTGCAATAATTAAAATAAAAAACTTACCACGAGATTTTTATTGTACAACTGCTAAAATTACCTACAACGGTAACTAAACGACCAATGATAAAAGATACTAACGACCATACAGTACAAGAAATATCTCTACCACAAGATCCCAAGAAAGCAAGCACTACATACAGCAATATTTATTTAATAACGATATTTCTTAACTAGTGCAGCAAGTGATCTCTGACGTTTACTGATATAAATGACACTTGAGGCTGCGCGGACGCAATGAACACCGTTTAATTGTTATTGGATTCTGCTTCCTTATCGAGAGCTCTTTGGTTACACCTTCCTATCCCTCGAAGCTCTCAACACACTGAAGGCGGCACGAACAAATATATTACAGTCGTAAAATGGTGGAGGCACCTGATTTATATGAACGGTGGAAGTTCCTTATAGGGGTGAACTCGAAATATATATTGAGGATATGATCTGGTATCACTTCAAGTAGACCAGCTTGTAATGTAGTCGTTGGTGTAATAACTAGTAATTAGTTGGTACTATAAATTGGATTTATGTATGTGTAGCGTGAGAGTTACAATTCTACATGCCCATATATATATACTCTGTTCTGCTGATTATTTTAACTACACCTATTCATAGTCACACTATATTATACATATATCTATTTTTTTTCATGCTCAAGTGGTTGAAAGGATTTGAATGAAAGGCACACCTAGAATAGTACGATATACATAGGAGATTTTTATCCCAGTTCATTTCGGATAATTTTCTACTAGATACTAGATCTTGTACAACCAGCTAATAAAATACTTGGTTTGCGCAAAAACTACCATGTTTCTGAATTTCGTATTAAGCGCAATTGTCTGCCAATCAGCATTATTCACCGGAATACCTTTTTATTTGGCGATGAATATTTTAGTCAACGACCGGTCCAATGCATCTCGCATCCATCAGATTGTCTCGACCCTTACTATGGCATTGGTCCACCTTGTGGGAGGCCTACCAACACTGCGCCTTCCACCGCTTCCAGAACCTTCAGCCCCATCGATCATCTATTTTCCGAACAATATACCCGGCTCATTGCCATTTAAGTTTGGCAATTCTACAGATTACATCGTTAATTTTGGTTCTCCTTTGTTGCTGATCCAATCAAGCAAAGAAAATCCGAGCATGTCCTTTCCATTGCTCTTTAGGTGATTTGCTTTACAGTGCTCTGCTTATTCCTGCAACCCCTTCTTATCTTCAGTAATGTTTTAAGTTATTTCATAAACTTTCTCGACACTTGAGATCACCGATGCTTTTGAAACTTTTGATGCCCTTGCATTCCATCAAGTTTTATGATCAATCGTTCACAGTCCAGGCGTTGCGACTTTGGAACGCGTTACCAAAGTTAATTAGGCAAGGCCAGTCACCATTATTATTTTATTTGGTTCACTTTCTTCGATGAAGTTGTGAATATTTACATTTATTTATAAGTTTATATGTTGTCTTATAAATAGCTATTAGGTATACAATTGTATTTCTATGTATATATATTTTAACCCCCGACGTCTGTGTGTTTGTGCGTGTGCCTGTGTGTCTGTCAGTGGCATCGTAGCTCCTAAGCGAATGAACCGATTTTGATGCGGATTTTTTATTTGAAAGCTGACGTTATTGAGATGGTTCTCAACCGCTCCACACCAACTGAACTGAATGCATTTATTTACATTTCAAGCTTTAATCTAGGCTGGTTTTATGAGTAAATTGACCTTTAGAGAAGTAAGCAAAGGGCCTGGGAAGGTCACAGTAAAGGTAGTTAATTTTACACCCAATATTTGCTATCTTTAGTGTGACCCTTTGCGTCCAACTGTTAGATAATATAATCAACTACTACTTTTACATAGATATGTTCTGTCAATAGACTCTCAGCTAAAACTGTTAAGCAGATAACGTCCTGCCCATAACTGTCTGTTTAGTTCGTTAAACTGATAATTGAAAATTCACCATTTAGTATTCAGTGGGAGCCAAGATTATGGTCGATAAAACGCCACAGGAAATGAATCCTACAGATATTACAAATATGTTATCTAGATAATCCTATGGATATTATAAATGTGTTGTTTCACTTCAACCGAAAGACGTCCTCTGCTGGACAATGGCCTTCTCTAAATATCGCCATTATGACCGTTCCTGTGCGTCTTGAATCCATTGGACTTGACTTTGACTGGCCTGTTGGTCTAGTGGGTCGTAAGTTCAATTCATACCCAGGACAAATGTTTATGAAATGAGCATATACATTTTTTCTGTGTCTGGGTGTAATTTATCTATTATACTTGTATTTAGAAATATATAAGTATGTTTATCAGTTGTCTAGTACTCATAACACAAGCTCTGTTTAGCTTGGGACTAGACGGCGTTGTGTGATAGTTGTGGACTATTATTATTATAATCGGATTCCCGCAATCCTCGTCAGGATAGGCTATGGCCTGGAGTATGATACTTTTTATTTTGTTTACGTTCTCACGAGAAAAATGTGTTTTCACTGACAACAACCAGTGATATTGTAATGCCAAAAGTTTCTGTATTTATATGTTTGTTACTTTTTCACGCTCGAATGACTGAATAGATTTTGATTAAACTTAGTTCACGGGTAAACCATGTCTTGGGGATAGGAAATAAGATGCTTTTTATTCCGAGAGTAAGTTCCTTTGGGATAATTTTCAACTAAGATCCGTGTCAAGCCCTGTTAGCAGCTAGAATAATGGTATCAAAGAGTTTTTTTCACATTTGTGGCGATCGGGATTATTTAAGAACGCAACCGAACGCCGTCTGTCACCAGTCGTCAAACCCACTACTCCCGTTACGTGGTCGGAGGAGTTGCATGAGGCATTTATTGCTTGTAAAACGAGTTTAGCTGAAGCTACGTTGCTTGCGCACCCTAATTTATCTGCAGATTTAATCCTGTGCACTGACGCTTCAGATACAGCTATCGGTGCTGTGATACAGCAGTATGTGGTTTCCGATTTGCAACCACTAGGATTCTTCTCCAGGAAACTCAACACAGCCCAAAGGAAATATAGCCCATTCGACAGGGAGTTGCTGGCGATTTATGAAGCTGTTAAACATTTTAGGCACATGGTCGAAGGTAAGACTTTCACCATTTATACAGACCACAAGCCAATAGTTGCAGCATTTCAGAAGGCCTCCGAAAACTGCTCACCCCGTCAGTTTCGCTATTTTGATTACGTTTCACAATTTACCACAAATGTTAAGCATATCGCCGGAGAAGACAACATCGTGGCAGACGCACTTTCCCGTACGGATGCCATCACAAGAGCAATAGACTTAGATGTCCTAGCATCCTCACAAGAAGACGATAACGAGCTTTTTCAGCTCCTAGAAAGCAACACTTCACTGGTCCTACAGAGAATACAAGTATCTGGTTCCAGTAAGAAGTTGTATTGCGACGTTTCGAGCGCAACACCGCGACCTTTTCTGACGCCACAGTTCCGTCGACAAGCATTCGACTGCATTCACGGATTGAGTCATCCAGGAGTTAAGGCTACAGTCAGACTGATGACTCAAAGTTACGTGTGGCCAAATATTAAGAAAGACTGCAGCAGTTGGGCTCGTAGCTGTGTTGCTTGCCAGCGTTCGAAGATTTCTCGGCATACTCGATCACCAGTACACGTTTTCGTTCCTCCAACGAGCAGATTCAGCCATGTACACATTGATCTCATAGGACCTTTACCAATGTCACACGATTTCAAGTATTGCCTTACAGCAGTGGACAGGTTTACACGATGGCCAGAGGTCTTGCCACTCTATGACATCAAAGCTGATACAGTGGCTTCCGCCTTTGTCACCGGCTGGATATCACGCTTTGGCTGTCCCGAGAAAATAACTACGGATCGAGGTAAACAGTTTGAGGCACATTTATTTCGCGAACTTTCCAAATTAATCGGATTCCGTCACATACAGACGACCGCATATCATCCAGCTGCTAATGGAATTGTTGAAAGATTCCACCGTCAATTGAAATCAGCTATAAAATGTCATGCCAACGACAATTGGTACGAAGTTCTTCCGTTAGTTCTACTGGGAATACGTTCGGCTTACAAGGAGGATATAGGCTCTTCATCAGCAGAGTTAGTATATGGAGAAACATTGCGCTTACCAGGAGCATTTTTCCATAGTTCTCCCGCAGAAGTGGTGGACTACCATGACTTTCTTTCTCGTCTAAGAGATAATATGCGCAAGATAAAACCAACACCAGTACCACGGCATGGTTCATCTCCAATATTTATTAGTAAAGATTTGTTATCATCAACACAAGTATTTGTTCGTCAGGACGCTGTACGGAAACCATTCCAGACACCGTACACTGGCCCATATAACGTCATAGAACGAGGCGAAAAATATTTCAAAATAGACGTAAAAGGCAAACCTACTACCGTGTCTATAGATCGATTAAAACCAGCGTATCTGCTAAACGACTCTGCGCCAAATGAGCAAGTACAAGCGACGCCACCTAGTACTACGACTGATACGCACAAAACCCGATCAGGTCGCCAAGTTCGTTTTCCTGATTATTTTCGACCGTAACGGTCTCCGGGGGGGCTGATGTGGCGATCGGGATTATTTAAGAACGCAACCGAACGCCGTCTGTCACCAGTCGCCAAACCACCCGAATACCGTTCGTACAGCATCGGAAATCATGACAAGCAGCCGTCAGTGATCTTAAGCTGGTGACACGTAGAGGTTACGTGCCTGTGCCTAAGGCTCCGACGCAGAAGTCCCCCGTACGTATAGCCAATAATTATACCTACACATTCAATATAAACGAAGCTTGGGAAATCTATATTTAATGCATAAATAATATTATGGATTGACGTTTATTCAGCGATCATTGAATCGCTATAACTTTCGATATTGGAGAGAATGTTATCCTAGTTTATGCCCTTGTTATGATAGGTAATATACTGAAACTAGTCTGAATAAGACTGTCATTTAAATTGCAGACAAGCCTTAGAATTGTAAGCTTAGCTTTCCTTTTATGGTTTGAAATACTATTTCATAGTTGACAATTTAAGTAAGTTGATTTAATAACTTGAAGAAATTGCGTGTGTTTGTAAATTAAATCATTATTATAAGTCATACAAAGAAACACGGTATTCGAAGCTTTTGGAAAAAACGACGACCCAGACGAATGTAGCATTCTGGTCGAAACAAAAACCTCACAGACGGTATTAAGTCTCATTGCAATATTTCATCTTTAAACCGCGAGTGTTTGCAGTGGCCAGCCGCCAATTATTCCAAGTTTTCATGAAATAAATCGCATATTTTTATTTTATTTGAATAGATTCGTTAAGTTTAAGTACTTTAAGTTAATATTTTAAGTCGAATGTTCTTTATGGAACAGGATTATGGGACTCGTATAAAGTATAGCAAATTATTTGTACTTGTAGAATAAAAATTGACTGCTATACTATGTTGGTATATTTTATATTTAATTTGCCTGTGTACGGATTTTAAAAGTGATTTGATCATTAAAATCATCATCATTTCAGCCGAAAGTCGTCCACTTTTTGACATAGGCCTCCCCCAAGTATCGCGATAATGACCGGTCCTGTGCGTCTCGCATCCATCGGATTCCCACGACCCTCACCAGGTCATGGGTCCACCTTGAGGCCTTCTAACGCCATTTCAGAACCTTCCATCCCCATCGACCATCTGTTCTGCGAGCAATGTCCTCTGCCCACTTCCACTTAAGTTTGTTGATAATTTTTTGGCATCATTAAAATGGAACTAACCAACCTAATCAAGTTGCAACATTATATTGACAATTAACAAGAAAAGAAACTAGAACTTTAATGAAGTTAAATTTTGTACTTGTGCGTATTCTAGACTCTATATAGCACAGTCATCTCCTAATATAGCTTTACCTTTGTTTAGTGTGTAGGTAAGTTATCGGTAGGTATAATTTCTAAGTGAATCATACTTTTTTACAACAAAGAAAAAAGGTTTAACCCATCATAACCACTGATTGCTCATAATTAAAAACAATCAAATTGAAGATTTATACGTTTTGCAGTCTTTAAATGCCGTTTTCGGGTTTTACGATTGTAAATATGTTGTTTAATTATATTTAAAACAAGAAAAAGAGATCCATATAAGTCACATAAATCACGAAAACAGTTTAGAATGACTCGATGATAAATATAAAAGTCCGTTCGACTTTGAACAATAAAAACTTCGTTAATCGAAGTGTCATTTCATTGAAAAAAAAAATACACTAGTGCTTTTTACATCGTTCTAAGAATTATGCGGAATTCGACTATCCTTCGGATGAACTACGTCCGACACTTATCAGTAAAACCATATATGGGGAGTTGGATGCACAAAAACACATATTTCGTGTCAATTATAAAATACTATCAAGATTGCTATTTAAAATTATATGTAGGAACTGGTACAATAAGATCTTGACATTTAGCGTGTATTCGGATCGTAGACCTATTTGTATTATTTTTTTTAAAAAAAAAAACGTCTTTACGGTGAAGCTATGTGTATATACTTTCGAATATACATATATTTACACTATTTATAGTAAGGGTACAAAAGCTTTAAGGCCCCTCTCCCATGGCGACTTTTTGCAGCGATGCTGTCGCGCGTTTTGTAAACTCGCGACAGCATCGCTACTAACGCGCATTAGTGGCATTTGCAAGCGCTATAGAAAAGATGCCAACGCACTACTAATACGCCGCAGTTTCGCGACTGTATCGATGCAAACGCACTACTGCATCGCTATAAAAAGTCGCCGTGGACGAGGGGCCTCAGGATCACGCGTGCTATCATCTTACCTAAACGTAACCACTCCAAGTAAGATAAAAATCAAAATAAAACCAATTCAACATAGCATAGTTGATTATTATGACATAGGTACGTATGTAAAACAAACATGGGAACTCCGAGTGAAACGGATACACGCACTGAATCGAATAAAAATGTCGGTTAAGAATCGTTCCAAACGATACAAGGTGATCCCGACGAAAACCTTGAAAAGAATGTTGGGCCACGACATTCGTCGACGCTGAGTCTGCGTATATAGGCCAACACTATTTACATTAATATTTTATAGAGGTAAAGTTTGTTTTATTTTTTTTTGTTTGTAGGAGGTAATCTCTGAAAGTACTGGTCCGATTGCTAAATTTTTTACACAGATACAAAGCTGTTTTATTCCTGAGACAAAAGCTATATTTTTTGTACATGAGTAAAAACGCGGCCAAAAGCTAGTCATCTATATATACAAAAAGAGAAACTGACTGACTAACATCTCAACGCATAGCCGAAACTACTGGGACTAGAAATGGGAAATTTTGCACAAAGCTCTCAACAGTTCAACTGTTAAGTCGCTGAAAAGCATCTGAAAAGGAAGAAATTCTATATTTGAAACTTAGCATAAATAGTAACCCAATAAAATTAAATAAAGGTTTTCAGTTTTCGTTTTTCAAAACCATCTCTATAAAACAATTTAGAGGGTGTTAAAATAAGGAAGTACAAGAGAATCCTTGAGATCCTCTCATACAAATTGTATGAGAGAATCCTTGGGTTGATAAATTGTATGAGAGAATCCTTGGGTTGATAAATTTGAAAATTGGCACAAATTGTAATGAAGATAAATAATAAAGATTGTTATTATTAGTTTCCAAAACTATGCTCAAAACACGGTTGAAACATTGTCACGAACGAAATCGCTGACAAAGTGCTAGTCATCTATATATTTACACGGATACGGACTTTTCGCACCTCTACCACACCTATGCACATAGATAACAGAATATGTCTAGCAATATCTGTTTTATTGAAACTATACCTGGCAATACCATCATCATTATGCAAATATTATTATAGTGCAGGTAATTCAGGTAGTCATCTTATCTACACAGAAGCATGACCTATTTGTAAACTAAAGTAAATGATAAAAATATTCATTAAATTCAATCGTGCAGTATTTTTATTCATCGTGCACTTTTTTTTACGATCTAGACTGTCCCAGATCTCATTGCTATGCACTGATCTACATGACTTTTCCGCTCACTCCGGTGCCCGTCTATTTGGTAGACAGTTACGTGTTTAGCGAGTCACCTCACGTGTGCTTTACGGATATTTTAATTTTCAGTTCACACGCCAACCATGGTCTTCTTTCAGACGGAGTCTGCATTAATATTAATAACATGAAGTGGTGTATATTGCCCATATGGGTGTAACAGTAACGCCATGGTTCCTACACGACGTCATTGTTCCATGTACCCATAACGAGATGGTGGGTATGAATTCCAATTGGTTACGTAGGTACTGCGACGCAATAGGACTTGATAAGCCTCGGAAGTAGCAAGATAATCTCGATACATACGTTTCAACGTCTGCTTTGATCTTCAAGTTGAATCAGCAAGCAGCTTTGTGAGTTATAGCGTCAGTTAACGATCACGTAGTAAGGATTGCTGATAATCTTTTCTTTGGATAGAATTTTCTCATTCAGTTTGAGGCTTAGAAAATAACTGCATTCTTTTCTAGTCTATTGATGTTATATTGAGACGAATGGGGAACACTTACAGGCGAGTTTATTATTGCGATAGCTAAAGAGCTTGGATAGGGAACCGTGGGATGTACATACAAATACTCGTCTGTTATCTATGCATGTGTAATAAAATGTAGTCTAAAAGAAGGATCCTCCGATCATTGAAATAACTACCCGATTGTTGATTTCGGGCTGTTCTAATCGCGTGAATCTAAAACGGCGATGCAAAATATTTTGTATTTGTTACTAGCTGTGCCCGCGACTTCGTTGGCGTGGACTACAGAATTTTGAATTTATTTTTTCTAAAATAAAATTAGCCTATGTTACTCCTTATTACATCAGCTACCTGCCAAAAAATCCCATCAAAATCGGTCCAGCCATTTCAGAGATTAGCCGGGACAAGCAGACAGACAGACAAAAAATAGTAAAATATGTTATTTTGATGTAGGTGTGTGCCGTATATATATAGTCATATGCATGTATTAAAAAGCAATTATTTCAATGTTACAAACAGACAGTCCAATTTTATTTATATGTATAGAAGATGTATAGATAGATATCGCTACAGAAACATCCCGCCAAAAACTTGGCTTTCGCCGCTCTCATAACGAAAAGGGCCCATACAAATAGACGTTTGAGACAATCTCCATAACTCATTAATCTTATTTCTAATTTAAAGTACTCCGGTTAATTTATGACGAGTTTCCACCACCTACGGTAGTAAGACGTGTCATGACAAACTTAAATAATTACTAACATAACGTAACGCAAACGGATGCACAATTACACGCAGCCTACATAAAAACATATCTGATTGTTGATCATATAATTAATTTTAATATCTCGGAAGCAAACACCATTCGTGTAATTTTCTATGAAAATAGCATACATAACATACAAATTGGACTTTCTATAGAACCATGAATGTATACATAAACTATTCAATTATGTTCATTAAAGGCTAATGCCAGTTTTTCTTGGCGCTTCTGTCGACTAATGGCGCCACGGCACTGAGAGTCAGGTTTGAGCACCACTACAAGCTACACGATAGTATATCGCATAGTAAAATTAATTGGCTTGATTAAATCCCTGTGTTTTATGTCAAATAAACTACATTGCATGTTCGCTGTTGGTCGGTAAAAGACGACGTTAAAGGCTCACTTTAAACGTCTTGTTACAGAATACGATAGTTTATGAAACATAAACAATTATAAAGGACGCTAGACCATTTAGCAACTCATAAACAATTCTTGTTAATTACACGACTATCAAATGAACAAATGACCAGTCACTCAACAATAAAAATCTAGGTAATGCTTTTAGCGGAAACATACAGCGATTTTCTGCAATAGAACTTCGCGATATTGCATCCACTGGACGCCAGAGCTTACATCCACAAATGTAATTAAAGACTATTAAAATAGACAGGTCTTAAACATGTAATTATTTACAGCATTTTTAAAAATTGAAATAAAAATTAAAATTGAAATTGATATAAAAATTATGTGCTACGTTTTGTTAATCTATTTAAATTATCTGTACACAATTATACGTCTGATGGATGTAAAAAAAGCTGTGGCTCTAAGCGTGTATTAATTATTCTAATACATTCTATCCCCGGTGTAAGTAATAGGTAGGTTGGACATATTCAATTGTAGGTTAATAGTTAGACATTTACACGGCATAAAATTGATAATAGTGGAATCTATTCGTTTCTCACAGTTATGGTGTATCGTAGTTTATATGTACGAGTGTAACTGGTCACTCGTTTGTAAATTAATAACACTTTTGCGTTGGTTGACATTACAGGACTTCTAGCTAAACATGGGGTTGTACTTGCGTAACATTTTTTTTTTAATGAATCTCACGTGATGACACTTAATTACTGATGTTTAAATTTAACTTTTGAGCAAAACGAAATGGACCCTCAAGAGGAATCTATTATATAGTAACTTCCGTTTAAAAACACTTTAACTAATTCCAAATAGAATTAATGACTCACTAAAAGTCTAATAGCACCAAAAAAATCAATTAAACATCGGCCTACTAACGTATACTGTACAAACACAATTGGCACATAATTGTATAGAAGATCACAAGCGCTCAGTGTGAACAAACATCGAACCAAGGAGAGAGTGGATATATTGTTGATTTTTTCGCGAATTGAACAGCTGACATATTATGTACATTGACCATTGTACCTACTGTTATAGTACAATGAAAAGCGGTTTTACTGTTTGGTCAAAGAGGAGATTTTTTTCATAAATTGATAAAACTTTCTGATTCAACTTGCGTAAGTATCTTGAGATGAATAAATGTTTACTTGTTTGAAAGCTTTATTTGCATGCTTTTATCACATTTTTTGTATATACTTATTGTACTTCTACTATTTTTGCCAGTGGTTTCACCCGCGTGAAAGTAGAAGATTATCCCAACATACTTCCGGGATCTTTTTTTTTTAATGATATACACTAGTGCTTGACTGTGATCTTACCTGATGGTAAGCAGTGATGCAATCGATGATGGTGAAGCGCACTAATTAATAAATAACCTTTTTTATTATTGATAGGCTACGTTTGACCACTATCTCACTTGATGATAAGCGATGATGTCACTATTCACTCTAGTCTTATGTTCCAATCCAAGACATGGTCTACCCATGTGCCAAGATTCATACAAATCCGTTCGGATATAGTGGACCTATATCCAAACGGATTTTTATGACACTTCGTTCGTCGTTTGAGAACGACGGGGTAACAAACTTAACCACACACACAAACATACTTACAGTCATACATACCAGTTTCACTTTTATAAGATTAGGTAGCAGGTATGTATTTACGAGGACATAATATTGAGAAGTACGGAATTGAATTACGTGTATTTATTTAAATTTCGCCTTTCCTTTATGTCAAAGTTAGTATTAATTGACTTATATGCTGCCCACTTGTGCCTTTGTGGGGCAAGGGTGGGGTGGTCTGTGGGATTGCTCGAAAGAATATGGGTGAATTTTAATCAGTAAAAGTCTGACACTGTCTTTAGCGGGAGAACTTAAATTATGGTTAGGTACCCATCAGCAAAGGCAGTGCCTACTAGGGTCATGGGTTCACTTCTGAAAAGGTTACCCGTGATTATCGGAATATTAAAGGGGTGGGCTTAAACAGCAAAAGTCTGACACGCTCTCTCACTCCGCCCTAGAGCGAGATAAGTCATTAAATGTTTTCCCACCTCAAAAGAAAACCCCAACAACAAAAGGTGGGATGAAACGGTGATAATGTAAAATGAGAAGTTGACTCCAGTCTCTGTACGCATATAGTGTAATAAAAACGCACTCAAATGAGATAATTAAACAAAGTGGCAATTCGCAATGCTAATGACACTGCAACTCCTTTCACCGGTGCGGCCTTTTATGTATGTATATTTGTTAATGATACGAAAAACTATACTCAATGATAACTAAATAGAAACTTGTACCTACTTACCTGCCTAATGACTGTTTTTAATTAATATGTAAGTAGCGCTTAGTCTTATATTGGCTTTCTTTTGTGTCTCTACTATCATCCTATATTTTGTAAATAATTTTCACTAAAATTAAATTTATAAGTGCTGTAAAAAGTGTGTTTTAGTCCCTTATGGGGAAAACCTTCAAAAGGTACTTGGAATAGGGAAAGACCAAAGAGTGTGGGACTTATGACCCACCAAACCCATTCTGGTAATCACGATCAGCACATGGAAGAGCCCTGTTGCCTCTTAAAAGTCTATTTTATACAAGTAAAAGTCTATTACTCAAAAAAAGCTAAATATTGCTTCGTTTAGAAACCAATTTTGATGTTTTTTTTTTTTCATAAAAAAAAATGATTTCTTTTTAATGTTACTTGTTGTTTAAAAAACCAATTAGATACGACTAAAACGTTTGACAGGCAAGACTTATACTTGAGCTTATAATAAACTACATTGGTATTTAGCTAAACACAAAAAAAAAGGAAAAAGTTATAATTAAAAATTCACTACTTCAACTCCTTTTTGCTCTATAAAATTGTATGAATCACTATTAATAACACTGGACAAATCAATTTACATGCTCATATGGATATCTACATTAAATCAGACACGATCAATAACGAACCATGATAGCATGGTGCTTATACTAAAGAAAAAAGACTTGTGTACCGGGCCTATGCAGAATTATTAAAATGCAGAAGAGACTTCATTAGCATACCTAACTGTGTAAAAAACCTCACAACTTTATCCATTGATACACAAACTAGGCTTGAAATAACTTTGAATACCGTTTCGAACTAAGTAAATATTGTAAATAAGCATAAAAAGTGTTAGCAAAATTTAAATATCGGATTTATATTAAAGAATATTTAATTCATTAAACCCCAAGCGAACGCCGGCGTTCGCGCACCTATTGTCTTTCAATTGTGTCTGTAATTATCACAATTGAAAGGTTAAGTACCGATACAAAAATAATTGTACAAAAATATTTATTATTAGAAACGAAAGTCAAAGAAAAATAGTTCAATGATCAATTTAGACATCTCAAGTCGTAAGTTATGCACACATAATGACTTAATTCCAGTCAGAGGTCAGCGGTCAAAAGTTACACGACAATTTGTCTATCATTATAAAATCATGATCATGACTGTACCAGCGAAAGTGTCCGGCCCTATAGTAACAACAACCTGTAACAAGTTGAAGAAACTCGACTCTTATCCGTCACAATAGAGGTGAACAAATTAGAATTGAGCGCAGTACAATTCGCGTGATCGAATGGACTCGTAAACCAATTTCGGCAAATCATGATTACGAACAACGCAGACTGAATACATACGAATACTTTTCAAATAAGTACGCACCCACTTTCGTACGAACGCGTGTGAACTGTCTCGTGACAAATCTGTCAGTCCTAGCAAGTGACATAAGCCACTAACCAAGTTTATTTCCGACACAAATTGTGATCAATTTACTTTCCATAACTTTTCATTTTAATGTAAGCGGAAACTAAAATTAAATCCAATTCAACGGATACATCGATTTTACAGTTGAACGAATCGATCAAAACGTTTACGGATCTTTTCCCACGTCTTATCAAATTACGGCTTATTAATTAACAACTCTCACTTACGAAATATTCATTATTTCTGTAACGGTTACGCAACGAAAAACGTGTTTTTTTTTTCATCGAATCCATTTTTAGAAGATTGATGATTGTCCTGTCAAATTGCATCAGTCATGCATTTTTTATTGCTGCACATATACTTGTATGTTCACGCTTTCTGGTGCAAATTCTGCCGATACCGTCAAAGCGGAAGTCACGTCTTCAGTCAAACAACTTTCACACCTTGTTTTATTTTTACACAACTCCCTAATTTCATCACGTCTAGGAGATAAAGACAAATTTTATTATAGCGGATCTGAATTTTCGAACAAAATTGTCCGAGTCATAGTGATCACTTTTTTTGTGAACACTACTTGCAATTTCGCTTCGACTATAATAGTGCACATAAAAAGAAAAGAGAAGCGTTTGTTTGTTCAGCTGCATTTCCGTTCCGGTAGTTTAATTTTACAGTAAAGTTCAATGTTTAATAATTTGATTGATAGAATTCGGTTTCACTACTTACAGTAAGAGAAACCTCCGGGCATAATTTAGGCTACACGCTTGCATACAGACAGATAAAGGTAATTGAATTAAGTTCTTTTTTTGGAATGACGATTGCATTTATCCGCGTCGCTCTACAAACCAGACGATGTGCTCAGAAAACAAAATAAAACACCATATAGGTCAGTCACCGTAGACAAATTAAACGCGCTAAGTCGCTAATAATTGCACTGTGCTAATTTTTTAGTAAGTTGTTAGGATATAATAATTTTGCAGCTTCGAAAGACCTGTGCTGACTGCGTAGTATTCGGAAAACCTCAATTATCGGATAGTTAACCAAAAGCTTAAACATTAACTTCGGTGTCCAATTAGTTACTCATCCCAATAATAAAACTTATAATTGGATTAAAAGATTTTATTGAAAAACTCTTTCCATTGGTGTCTAATTTATGGGTAAAAATTGGTTTTCTTAATAAATTCCTATAATTATAAAGAGTAAGCATATTACTGAAAATAAAGTGATGTACTTTATAAGTAGACAAACTGATTTTATCTAGAAAGTTTCAAGGATATCTAAGCACCACGTAGCAGGTGTATTTTGACGCTGCAAATTGAAATCTATTTGATCAACATCCCAAAAATGCAGCACAGTACATTTTTGCGACCAAAAATGTTTTACACGACTGGCCTATATCATAAACTGTTTACAAAAATACAAATACAAACCTGGAATCATTATTATATTAGGTACAATATAACAAAAACAAAATCACATAATCACATTATTATCATCATTAACTCTTTGAATGCCGTAATTAGAGACACAATAGAAAGACAATTGCTTATGTCGAACTGTGTAACATAAGACATTCAAAAGATTAACAGCATTATAATGTAAATATATAGATACTTATTATCAAATTCAACATTCATAGTTATATATATTATCTTATTTTTTATGCTAAGATTATATTTAATTTACATAAACTCCATCCTAATACTTTTCTAATAGAGAGAACAATAAAATGCGGCGATAAGTATTGTACATATCCGACATGCTCTTGACTCGAGGATATTAGTTCAGTCACAACCGAGAAAATGCGAAACATATTGATTTAAAATATGCCCATTAGATATGAAATGTGCAAATAAAACAATAACGTGCGTGCAATCTCTTCGCTCGCTGATTTTACGGTTCTCAAACCGGTGTTCACGTTGGCTTTATAGGATTTGTGAACTATAAGTCTGTGATAGTTCAAACTGCACAATGATGCCACCCTATCCGTTCCTAGAAAAAATCTTGAGCATCTAAAGAAACAATTTGCCATCCAGCATTCATACATGTTCAGAATAATTTGCGCGTTTAAATTCCTGAGGTATGCGAGTGGGACTAAATTTAATAGCAGCTGTTTAAGGCCACTCAGCATCCATTAGGCGGGTTCGTGACGCCGGTGTCCCGGTGTCTCGAGCCTTATTTGTACCAGCCCGATATTAGTACCGTTGCGTGTCGAAATGATCCAGAATAGAACGAAACATCGCAACATTCGCAACTGAAGATAATTAAAGACCGCGAAGGAAATGTGTTAGCTGATAAAAGTATGTTACTTATATTTTCACTAAGTAGCATAATTTTCTGAGTAATTGTGTCATATCGAGTTTCTAGCTAAATACTTGCTGTCATGTGAACATGTACTTGTTTGCAGGCTGGTGTCTCATCTCGAACGAGCCGGTGTCGGTTTATCGAATAGAAAAAAAGGTGCAACGTTGCATTAAATAAGTGATGGACCATCCTGTCAGGATGTGGATTTTTTTTTATAATACCACTTTTATTATTATAAATTTTATGTAAGCTGCTTTTATTATATACCCTGATTCAAATTAATTAATATTGTTCAGGCTCGTTTGATACTTTGCGAGCATCGTTATAACTGTTACAATAATGTGGATAATACTAAAACTATATAAAGTGCAAAAACCGTGCATGTTGAAACAATTGAATTGCAATAAAAATAACAGAAGCGTGTTGGTAAGCAATAACACTGTCCGATTAGATTACCATCTATTCCATATATCCGCAGTTCCGTGGACTTGGCGACGCGACTGTCTGAGGCTAGCTCTCGATTACGAGGACGCCAGTATTGATTTTCCGACGATGGTTTGTCTATTTTTATGATACTCGTACTATTCACTATGCCGTAAAAAGCTCCTCAAGATTACAAGATATTCTTGTATTCTCACCAAACATGTCGCAAGGACGTCGAGTGCAGGGTAATTACATTATGAAGTTTATTGAAACCTCACCGATCAATTCATTATACGGTTATAACACAGGAGTTTAATATAAACGTCTTATTGATTAATTATACAACATTATCGGCGCCGGCCGCTCGCTTACAGCCACGAACCAATTTATCTCGTCACTACTCACATCTGCATATCAGTCTATTCGACTCGATTAACGTCATCGTGTGAAGCACTCGTTTAGTTTACGATACATTTAACCAAATTGAATTACGCTCGCGTGATAAGGCAAATAATCAGTACAATATAGTTCACCAAATCATCACTTTCTACGTTCGCAGTTCGCACCCACGAACGGCGGACACTTTCACGGAAACGCGCGTAAAACGATTTCTTAATCGATTATCGTCAAAACGGTAACGACTACGAATGTAGAATAATTGATTCTATTTTAGTATTTGTAACTAAGCCAAAGCAGCAGTAATTGATATCATTTCGGATAGGCGATATTGTCGATACATGCGAATATTATTACAGATTTTACAAATATACTTCTGGGCAACCCTGTACTTGTAGAGCCTTTAAATTAACTGCATTTTTTTAAATTACACTTCTTCTCTAGTTTCAGTTATAAAAATAAAACCATGCTTTTTAAATCTTTATTTTAATTATGGTTGAGGTGAAACAAGCATATGACTTTTACGTATTTATGGCGCGTTCATTGACAACACTAAAGAGTTTATGAGTTCTCATGTAAAATTTATGCGAATTAAAGTGCTGGGGTTATTATTAAGATATCTAATAAAGCTGCGTTAAGTAGCTGAAGCGACTGTTTAGCATAATTGAGATATTTATTTTATGCTAGCATCTGTTTTTAGATTGCTTGGATGCTCTTTTCATGTAAAATAAATTTGTTATTAAATTTTATGTTGTTGTTTTATTTTGTGATGTTGTAATCATATGAAGATGGAAATAAGATGTCTAAACATAGCTTTTTGAAATAATAGCTTAAAGAATGCCACGGATATTTTAGGAACATTACAAATTTCATAATTCTGTTTATTTTTTCATGAAAATTAGATTACATTTTTAAAATATCTGCGATAAGACCGCCCATTGTACACTTATTTTTTTAAATGTTTGTCCTGTATTTTTGTTTATGTGGTGTACAATAAAGAATATAATAAATAAATAAAAAGTTTTTCCACCTGTTTTTCAAGTCACCATATTCGTCTTGAATGTTTTCAAAGTATTTTTTATTTATTTACATTATTACATTCAATATTATCGTCGCCTAAGTTACAGTATTAATAATTTTTGTGTGTTTTTTTTATTCTAATTAATTATGATTAAATGTAAAATATGAATATGAACTTTGACAATATTTTTGATGATATTTGCGTTTTTTTTTTTAATATTTAAGAATAGCTAAGAATTACAGAAAAACTTACCTAAACAATTTTTCTCAGCGTTTATCACCCGTAGAGAGCAATAGAATCGATCACAAACGTTAGGAATCACTGCATCACACTGGTTCGCGTGCGGCGAGCATGCGTGCGCGTGCGTCGGTGTGCGTGCGGCGCGCGCAGCTACGGGCTCGGTACTCGAGTGGCGCGCGGCGGCCACGGCAAGCGTTTATACGCCCCGCTCGACGCCCGGCTGTTGCACTTTCGCCGCCCGAGACGTCTACGAAACATCCCACAGGCGTAAGGGTGCGTGCGACTCGGAAGGTTTATGGTTCTGCACTTATTGATCCACGCTGATTGATGGATTTATCACATTTTATGACCCAGTACTATCTTCAATTTCGTGTACCTGCGCCTAATTGTTTCCGTCTAGGCTCATATGAGCTGTATGAGCTGTCAGCAGATCCTGTCACTAGAAACGTCTCTTATTTATTATCTCTTGTTAACTTTAAGTTATTGCTACTCATAAACAACGAAGAACAACTATTTCCTCCATCATTTCCAACTTAATCACCAAGCCGTTTAAACTCCTGTAAAATCGAATGAATGCCTAATAATTTAGAATTCAAATCGTCCTAGACTTTAGTTACCATGACATAAAAATAAATGGAAGTCGCACGCGTTGTGCGATTTAAAATTACCTTAGGAAATAGTTAACAGATTCTTAGTCACATAACGACTAAACGATCTGTCGATAAAAATTGCAGTGTGTATAAGAACGTGCGAAGAAAATAGAAAAGGACAAATTCCGTGATTAGACGACAGAGTTAACATTTTATTAGTATAACTAAAGCTAAGATAAGCTAAGAGAATGTGGCCGCAGATTGCTTTTAAACAGCGTGAAATAATTTATGAATATTTAAGGACTAGGTGTTGCACGATTCGTCGCTGCTCAGTTCTTATGTATTCTATCGTATTTTTAATTTATGAACATAGTAAAACATTGTTTTTTACGCATACTACACTCGTTTATGGCACCTACCACTATTTTTCTCTATATCACCCAAAGGTTGACTAGTAGAAAATGCCTAAGGCATTAAGTCCGCCTCTGTACTTTTGTGTGCAAAAAGCATTTAATAAATAAATACACTTAATTCTATATACAGGGGTCAATAAAAATAATTGGAATAACAAATACTCGTTTATGATTACACCTGGATCGATGAAATTTGACCCAACAAAGAAATGAGCCTGAAGATATCTTTTTTTCAAGGAGTGTTAAAATTTTATAGGTAGTAAAAATATCACGTAGCGAACTGTTTTCCTACCAACATATATCGGTGGCAAGTAAGTCTTGCCACCGATATACAATTACATTGGCGGGTTAGTCACCGACCAGCTTTGGTGACGTGTATTTTTAGACGATCGACATGATTTAGTGACAATGTTGTCTCACTTAAGTACATACTTAACTCTGTCTCTCTAGTCATTGCATGTTCATTTTTTTTAAGAAGTTAATGCTACTAGTCTTTTGGGTACATTACCAGTAGACAAAGATGCGGAGGAGTTTTTAACGCCAAAGTTTAGATTACTTTTAGTTAGTTTTTTAAGAGCTTTTAATTAATTTAGTGTATACTATCTGACCGGGCGAACTTCATACCGCATAACAGTCAATGACTGTTTTGACAGGCCCGTAATTGGTCTAGTGGTTAGTGACGTTGACTGCTATGCCGGAGGTCGTGGGTTCGATTCCCACCCAGGACAAATGTTTGTGTGATGAGCACGACCATTTGTTTTGTGGCTGTAATTTATCTATAATATGTATGTTTTTAGAAATATATATGTATGTTTATCAGTAGTCTGGTACCCATAACACAAGCTCTGCTTAGCTTGGGACTAGACGGCGTTGTGTGATAGTTGTGGAATATTATTATTAATGAATGTAGTATATCTCTCGTACAGTCAACTGATTGCTATAAAACAAAATCTAAGTAATATATCAAGTTACACACAGTTTTAATGTATAACAAGTCATCTACATCAATTTCGTATAATTTGCGTGATGCGCGCACAACTAAAAACTTCTACAGGTCATATGTATAGATTATATTTATATTTATATATGTCGCAGTAAAATAGATAAAGCCGTAATATAGTTATATCCCTAAGGATATAATTATATACCGTAACATAGTAATACGAAAGCGATTCTTTACTATCTCACTAGGAATATAGTCATAAAACCTTCGAAGTTTAGTGATATACTTACTTATATTACTAGATTAAGTTCAGTGTTATAAATATATTAGGGTTTGTCTCAAAACAGTCATATTGTATCATATTGTCATCATATTGTAGTATATTAAAGCTTATTTATTCTCAAAAATTTTTGAAATAATTTCAAAAGTTTGCCACTTTTTTGAGACAGACCCATTACTTGATTAAGCTTAGTGAAATAGAAATCTACCATATGTAATAAAATAAAACATTTTTTTTTGGTTTTATCTTTATTAATAAATTAACTTTATGTATCCTGCAGTTAGTTACAATACTTTGTGGCATTAACACGTATTAAAGTAATTATAATTAAAACGATTATATTTTTTGGAATTTAAACATTAACAATACAATTAAAACTAATCAAACATTAAAAATCCTTTAAAGCCAAACAGTTTTGAGATATCTTTATTTCATATCAACAAGTTGAGATGTTGGTTTCTTTAAAAGTATTTTTTAATTTTTGTTCACACAAGAAGAGGAATCATGACATCTAGAATTACATAGCACTGAATGCTTCTTACAGGCACATCGTTTAGTAGAACACTGTATATTCGATTTTTTACAGGAACATTTTAAATAACCTTGGCCACCAAAGCGCGACAATTTTTGGCATATTTCTCTCAGTGACAAGTTTTCATTTGGTATAGAATCATTCAAAGTAATATAAAGCACGCCGCCTGCGCCGCACACTCCGAAAGCTATTTCACTAAACTTAATGTAGTAATATAAGTATATCACTAAACTTGGACCGTTTTATAATTATATTCCTAGTCAGATAGTAATGAATCGCTTTCGTAGAACTATGTTACGGTATATAATTATATCCCTAGGGATATAACTATATTACGGCTTCATCTATCTTACTGCGACATATATATTATAATGATAGATAACCTAAATAATTAAGTTAATTTAAAAAATTGGAGGACGAAGAAGGTCTATGAATTATGAAAGTGCGAAAATTGTAATGCTTACTAATTCAATTATAGTACCTATCCCATCGTGTTCATCTAAACCTTTAACTTTAGCCAATTTTACGGAATCTAATATTTCTTATAAGACTTCATACATCTTAATTCTGAATTTATGATTTGATACTGCGATACCTTTTTTTTATGGTGGAAAAAAATCATCCAATGACAACCCCAGCTCTTGGGCGGAGCGGGAGATAGTGTCAGGCTCTTACTGACTAAAAGACCCACCCCGTTCTTTCTAGCCTTCATACCGGGGTTCGAGCGCCCTTTCAGATAACTCTGGCCCCAGTAAGCTTCGACCCGGCTGGGTCCCTGCTGTTGCTGACAACTCCTTGCGGCACGCGGGAACAGTGCGCGCCGTCGACGACTTGAGCTTGGTCCGGATAGTTACCGGACAGCCGGACAGTGAGCTATACTGCGATACCTGTCGAACACCACTGTAGCTGAAGAAATCAGAATCCGATTGTTAGTAGACTGTCATTGTCAATCACATTTCCATAGCATAATCACCAAACTTGGGACTAGATGGCGTTGTGTGATTGGTGTAATATATATTATAGTTGGCGGGAAATCGCAAAATGCAAGTTACCTATTTTCGATTTATTACAAATAAATCCTATAAAACAATTCAAAAGATTTATGTATGTCCGTTTGTGCGTATATTCTGTATTGGAGTTCAGATTTCTAGAAAGTGGAGCACAGAAAAGAGGCGTTTATGACTAGAGAAATAAATTATAAATCTCTGAAAAGACGTTTAAATTCAAACATAATAATGCGTTCAAACAAGTTTTGAACATAAAGTTTATCTGAAAATGGCAGGTTATCTAAAGGGCTTTGATACTGAATGTATCTAGTTTCCCAAGGAAGCTGGGAATTAGTTTTATGATCGTCTAGACCCACGTCTAATCGTTATATGACGCTGGCAGTCCTGTGGGACTTCCTTTTATCTTGGTATTCCAACCTGTTTTTAATAATTTTCCCATGAAGACACACGCCGATTGCGTTATTTAGCATAATAATGTACTAATTGGTGGTGGTAAATACACGTCTTCTGTTTATTTATTGCTCATTTTTAGCCGTGGCTTCACCTGCACTCATGCTTTATTATCCTAAAATGTCGTATTTCCGGGATTAAACAAATCAGATTTGTTAAATCAGAAGAAGTATGATTTTTTCTGACTAAAAGCCACCCATGTTTCTAGTTGCCCTTTGCATGCCGCGGTGAATCTATTAAACAATCCGATTGCCCTTGACTGAGGTCTGTGTCCCCAATTCCATGTACCTAGTTATATCTATTTTGCCACTGAGGCCTGGTTAACCTACTATTTTAGTAGAATCAAGAAATTTTATTTTTACAAAATGTCGAAATTTTATGCCCTGTACCTTATACCACCTTTAATAACCCTGACTAATGCGTTGAAGGCTAACCTAAAACAATTATGATGATATTGACTTTGAGGAATGATAGTGATAAAAACTAAACAAAAAGATACATTATAGTATGGCTCGTGAACACCTTGACAAAACTTAATCGATTTTCATTAACTTTAAAATAGCTATGTCAATACTCAATAGTCATGGAAAACCTATCAGACAACGCGCCTGCGAAAATTCCCCTGGGCGACTCAATTGTACCACTAAATAAAAACGCTTCACCTTTGTAAAAGTAGAAACTGGTCATAAGAGAACTTACTACCGGGATAAAATGTTTATCTGGTATACACCGCTAAATTTTAATCGTTTTAATCCCGTGGAGGGTCGATCTGGTACATGAAACACTATCGATTTGTGAAGATAAAATTAAAAAATAAAGTACCTTTTTTTCAAAACTCGTATTAATTTACTCATGTACGAAATTAGTTTTTTTTTTAAGAAAACGTCAGCTGAGCGAGTTCAATGACCTGTAGTTAATAGTCAGCGTTGCGTACAAACTACCTACAGGTCATTGAACTCGCGCCGCCTTCCGAACTTAACATGTCCGATAAGGAAGGTAAGGACACCGTGTTATCTTTTCAGCCACTCCTCAAAGAGAGGACTTACCGAGGATAGTTATTGTTGTTGTTGTTTAGTTGTTGGCGTCGTTTTTCTTCCATAACGTGATAGTCCATGCAAAGTGACAAAGTCAGCTTGCCGCACTTCAAAGCCTCGTTTAAAAGAAGAGTGCATTTTCTATAGGCTAACTTAGGTACTGACCAGAGCAATTACTTTGAAAAGCATCTGAGCGGTGGTTCTTGGTTGGGACTGCTGGTGGAGACAGGACTCGCCTGATTCTGGCAGTCAGGCGAGTCCTGTCTCCGCCAGAAGTAATGAGGGCTATGCTGACAAAGATTGTAAAGTAAAGGATACGGTTTCTTTATGTGAGACGGTGATAGTCCAGAAGAAGGCCGCCCAGTGGGATCGTGAAAGGGGTGATCTCCATCGGAGAAGGAAGAATCGGAGAGGCCTAAAACGCCGAAACCCTGCAGGTCTGGAGTCACAAGTTTACAGAGACTGTGGCACAGTGTTCGCGTGCTTTTGTGCACAGCGAGACTCAAGGGAAACTTTTTTACAGGCTCTGACGGATTGATGTTCACTAACAGGCGTTGTACAAAGGGGGTCCCGGCATGTTCTTTTACGAGGTCGCAGGATCAAGTGCTGATGGTGAATACCGGGGTGGTATTGTGAGGTGTGTAGCTATATGTTATATATAAAATTCTCGTGTCACAATGTTCGTTCCCGTACTCCTCCGAAACGGCTTGACCGATTCTCATGAAATTTTGTGAGCATATTGAGTAGGTCTGAGAATCAGCCAACATCTATTTTTCATATCCCTTAGTGATAAGGGTTGTCCACCCTTAACATTTTTTCTAGAAATTACTTAAAAATTATTTATATGGCAAAACAACGTTTGCTGGGTCAGCTAATGTATCAAATAAAATGTTTTTCTTCCCACTACCCACTGGATGATTAAACATAGGAATCATCTGCATGTAGCACTTCTGCGTTGCATCAACCCGTTTAAAATTGGTTTAAACGGACACACGGTACTTAGCAATTTCAACCTGTCTCCCTAAATCTAAGGTCTGCAAGGCAGTTAGTAATTTCAACCTGACTCTCTGAATTTAAGTTCTGCAATGCAGCTTCCGCTTACATACACTAACTGCATCTGCTATTAACTTAAAATTAATATTGAAGTAAAGTCTATTTATCAACCAATGCTAATTAGGTAAAGGCTGCTTAGTCGTAACTGCTCAATACAGTTATAAAAACAAAGCAATAACTGTCTTCTGACATCCACAACCTATCTAAACAGGCCTGTCAACTTGTGCGACCGTTAAACTTTGTAAAAGCAAAGATATATTTAGGGTCACTGCTTTTATAGGAGAAGATATCAAACTGTCAAGCTTCTCATGACAATTGTCGTAAATATTCTCATTATGACTATGCCACACCACGCGACACTAAAGCTAGAAGTACACTGCGCACACGTGTGATACACACGCCCATCTGGGCGCGTCAGTCTCTATACATTTTATATGGAAACTGGACTTGTAGAGCTACACTTGATCCACACCACGCAACGCCACGTGATGTCGTTGTACGTACAAAATCAGGTGTGTTACACATGTGCGTCGGTCTAATGTGGTTCTAGCTTAAGAGTTACGTCCTCCCAGAGGTTCCAATAACGATATGAAGTGTCACTCAGTCATAATTGATTGAGGAAACATTGCATAGTTCTGCAGATTGATTGATGTCTGTGCCAGCCAATTAGCAATGAGCCGCGTAGCGGTGAGATTCTCAATGAAATATCGCATAGTAATCATTGACCGTTTACTTGTGAGCGTAAACAACTTACGAGTATCAATGATTTCTAGAAAAGCTGTACTTTTATGTGTTTTATTGTTTTTTGATACCATAGCAGAACTCACTGATATAGGTATATCAAAATATTTTTATCAAATACTTTAGAACTAGTCATGGGCTTACACATGAAATAATTTTGGCAATTTTTAACAATACAATTTTTTTCAAAAATGAATGCCAAAATATGCATGAACCCATAAATCAGTACACAAAAAAACTAAGCATATTACAGACCAGAACCAAAACTAGAAGTAGAGTTTTAAATGTCAGAATTAGAACCGAAATAGGAGATGGAAGCATAAGCTTCAAATTAAACATAACAAAAATAGGATAAATGAAGCGTAAACATGTCAAATATGAAAAAAATAGGTAAAAAGTGACAGAATAATCGACAGAAGGCAAGGAGGGAGTTTCCCACATAACAAGTATAAAACGGTTGGTTCCCACTATTCGCGGCCGCTGCAGCCGCTATGCATATCGACCTTCGATAATTTATCGGAGCCTAAATTGGAACCGAAGGTGCAAAATCTATAGGAAGTACCTACCAGGCCTCTGTAACATCTCAAAATGTTCAAAACCAAGAGTGGTTTTGAACACTGTAGTGGCAAAAAACAAAAAAGGTGACATTACATAAATGCTTTATTGTAAAAAATCCGCGACTACCTCTCCGACAGCACACATTAAATTCAATTTAACCAAAAACAAAAAATAATCTTAATAGAAAGTGTGAAGCTCCACACAAGCTATTAAGGCCGCTTGAAACCAACCCTAATGACCTTTAGTACTAATCTAAATTGTCGTAATGATACAAAAAAATAAACCACTTACCTGCGTACAAAATGGCGCAGTTAGATATGGAGTTGTGGCCACAGAGCATGGAACGCCGCACCGGCATCGGAAGCAACTAGAAACGCTATACTCGTATCTGTCGTGGCCAGATCGTTTAAACGTTAACATTTGATGATTGAAGTCAATCCTCGTTTGGCTATTTCATTAATGTAGGATTTCTATGGTAATAAAAGTTTTTTTTTTTATTGTTGATAGGTTCGCGCTTGACCGCTATCTCACCTGATGGAAAGCGACGATGCGGTCGACGATGGAACGCGCTTGCCTGGAAGAAACCTACTCACTCTCGATTTAAAGATTCCCGGGTTGTAGCTATCAGGTCTAAAGAAAATAGGCTAAACGAGAATTGATATATCATCAATCAGTAACGTTTAAATCAATCTGGCCAGTTTTATTTGGCCATATTATGAAGTGATCAATTTCTAAGATCTAGCCACGACATATTTTTTGGTAACCGCGAAATTCCGTTTGTATTAACTATACCTACCGTCCTTATGAAAATGCGGCAAAAATATCGCGTTTGTTTTATGGGAGCCCCCCTTAGATATTTAATTTATCTTGTTTTTAGTATTTGTTGTTATAGCGGCAACAGAAATACATAATTAGTGAAAATTTCAACTGTCTAGCTATCGTGGTTCTTGAAATACTGCCTGGTGACAGACAGACATACGGACAGACAGCGAAGTCTTAGTAATAGGGACCTGTTTTAACCCTTTGGGTACGGAACCCTAAATATTACGACGTACACTGTGTTAAAATTTTAGACGATGTCTCATATTGGTGAGCTTTGAACTTTATAAAAAAATATATATTATGAAGAAATGTTTATTTTTGAATAATGTTTTATTTTCCACTGTTTTCCAATGTTTTATTTTTTTCTAAAAGTGACGCTATAAGATCCCACTTCAGGGCGCCAGCCGGTCCTGAACTTTTATGTGAATTGTATTGTGTGTTTCTATTCTATTCTACTCACTGGTCACCAATGTCCATGAATGAACAGTGATATCCACTGACACGCTCTGTTGCTATGGAACATCCGTCTTTCATAGTGGCGGCCGCGGCGTATTGGTACTCTGTGGTCGTGGCAAAGGTGACGGTGATTCAGCCTCCTCGTATGATTTACTTTCGACACGATTAAGGAAACAATGGACGCAAAAAGTTCGCCTACAAAATAATATCGTAATTGATTCTCTTTGGTGAGCGATAGCATTAAATGACATGTATTAATTGGCATGTATATTTTATTACGGTACTGGGGTTTAATTTTAGTCAAAGGAGAGTTTAAGGTCAACAAAATTAATTAGCCAATAATAATGACTGCCGCCGGCTGCGGTGCAACTGCAACCCAGTGGTTCACTATGCCTTGACCTCTTTGATGAACATGATAATGGTGACATCACCATCATCATACGCCTGTGAGTACGTACTCAATCCAATTAATGAGAGATTGAGGATTGCTTTAGAGGATGTTTTACGAGAGTACTGGTCAACACCGCCTGGGCGGAGACCTCGTTTATCTACCGTACACGTTTGCCCGTTTCTTGTAAAATAAGGTACTTATGTGTAGTCTAGATTAGCAATTATCAAATTGTTTTGATTTCAGGCATGATCAAGCGTCATATCGGTAGGCCAGCAAGTTTATCTGCTTCAGGGAAGTCAACACTAGAGAGATGCGAGTGTTTGTAAAGCGGGCGTTCTTGGGACTGTTTAATTCTTGAGATTGTCTGACATACATTGCCTCACTCTACATAATGATGTCAGTTACTGTTCCAGTCTACCCTAGAGTAAGTAGTGACTACCCCAGTTTAGTACTGCGGTAACAAAAATTTTAGATTCCACAGTCAGGAGCCCTGACCAAAAAAATTCAAGTCCAAGCTTCTGGAGTTTGGACTTGGATTTGTTTTTCTTGTCTATCACTTTAGTGAATACATTAATATTTAAAGAATATTAATTATATTTAAATATTAGATAATAAAAAATAATAATGAACATAGTCACCATTTCACAGCTCCCACTTTTGCCCTTAGCGGCTAAAATCGTTTTAGGTTCTGAAGGAGTCGTTTGCCCGTTTTTACAGCTGTCACCTACTTTTACAACTCAGGTAGTTGTTTAGCTATACACTGAATATCATAATGCCTAAAGATCACTGACCTTTTATGATTGAATCAAAGTAGATCCAAATGGAAACAATGTTTTCCATCAGAATATTAGAAACAAAACACGATCACAAGTAACAAGAACTTATGAATAGTTAAGCAAGAAAGCTACTTCCTAAAGGATGAACCTTCAATGCACGACATTTGCTTTACATTATTCAACAAAGGAGAAATTTTAAAATTAAATAAGGCTTGAAGACTTACTGCTTCCTTTCAGAGCCATTGTAATAAAAAGTACACAATCTATATTTCGTTCTATTAGTCATAATGCGAAATGAGATATTAATATAAATTAGAAATGAGATGCCAATTCATACAATAAGTTCTCTATAATAATAAGGCGGTGTTCAGACAGAACAAAAAGGACCAACGAAGCAATTTAAATTGAGATATGGGTTGCGGATTTTGACTCTCTCTTTCTTTGTTATTTAAAGACTTACATGAAAAGAGTGATGAAAATTAAGACCAGAAGAGATTACTTAGTTAATTAAACCTTAAGCTTGGTAGCTTTTGCTTACATTCAGATAATTATCATCTTGTATTTTCTTTTTTTGTCACTTTGCCGGCTCGCGTTAATTTTTGACACTTCATTGAATCAGCGAGCGAGGTTGGGTGTATTACACCCGGGCCAATTTATTTTGCTCGTTAAGTTTAATGTGCAGCTCGTCTTCAAACAAATCCGTGGCTTTCATTAACTGCACAGAGGGAGATAAAACAGCAATGATTAAAAGGATTTGGCCAACAGCTGCTTGATGAGGTAGTTAGATGACGTCAAAATTGTTGGTGGGTGTATTGAACCCACAATGCATGCAATGCAATGTTATACACGTTACTATTTTTACAGGGAGTCATTTATAGTAAAATTTAAAAAAATACGAATAGACACGATTAACATTAAAACTGGCATTATTCATTTTGCCAGAATTAAAACTTTAAAGCGTTTTCTTACTTATAATTTTGTTCTATTTTTTTTAATAAAGGAGTATTAAGCGTAGCAATTAAATTCGCTTGAATACGTTATGCTACTAAAATTTTAATAACCATTATTTAAAAATAAATGAATTAGAAACGGTATCGAATTAAACAACGGAATCACTTATACACAGAACCTAAATATAATTCCGCATCAATTTAATAAATCGTCATCTTTCTACTTCTTGGGAAAAATAGTCAGCCCAAATAGATTATCGTTTATTTACTTATAAAAATAATTATGAAATAAAAAATATGAATAAAAACAATGCGTAAATTAATCTAAAACATATTTATTTTATATTCATTAATAAGCCATAAATTTTTGTTTAAAATTGTATACCTTTTTGAGGAATTTCACAAAGTTCTCATACTTTATTTATCTACGTACTTGTAAATAAAGAGTTTTCTTATACTTTACTTGTGCAAAGACGCTTAACGAATCGCTGCTTAATTGAATATTTTCACATAAAGTTCTCAATGCACCAAGCCGACCATTCAAAGCACTTTCAACTTTGACGTTCTTAAGGTTCCGTACCCAAACGGTAAAGACAAGACCCTATTACTCAGACTTCGCTGTCTGTTCGTCCGTCGGTCAGTCTGTCTGTCACTAGGCTGTATCTTAAGAAACACGATAGCTGAAATTTTCACAAATTATGTACTCTTCTCGAAGTTAGACCTACACAACTGGACGGTCTGTCCCAGTTAAACGTAATCATCCACAACTTCGAGTGTACAGTCTCCGATCTTAATAGGAGTGGAGGCACTACATGGATGTTAACCATAACTTAAGAGGTCAATCGTCGATTCCGACTCGGCTGGGCGGCGTTCGGGAAGCTGCGCGGTGTCTTCTCGTCCAATATACCACAGTGACTCGAGACGAAAGTCTATGACCAACAGTGGACGTCTTTCGGCTGATATGATGATGATGATAACGATGTACTCTTTTGTTGCCGCCATAACAACGAAAAATATTTAAGGGGGACTCCCATACAACAAAAGGGATTTTTTGCCGAACTTTCTTAAGGCCGGTACAGAACCCTTGGTGCACGAGTCCAACTCGCACTTGGACAGTTTTTTTTAGTTTTAGATGTTATTAACTCAAGTTGTTCGCACCTGCCAACAATAAAACTATAATCCCTTTTAATAATTATTAACGGAATAAACCCTACAAGAAATAATCATAAGTAATTATAAAAGATAAAAAAAGATGGTCATGGAACAACGCCTTACGTTAATGTCTATATTAAAAGAAACTGTAGAATTACCTAGATACCCTAGTTATCGGTGAACTTTAAAGTTAATACATACTTAAGAGAATGATCGAGCAGGCGAATAAATTATAGCTGCACTAAGAATTTTACGCTATTCTAGTCATTGTAATCGTCGCAATAGAGCCTATTGCTGTGTGCATGGAATTTGATGGGTGGTGTCAAAGAGTAGCTTCGTGCGACTACGTATTTGGCAGTACGTGTCGATTGCGGACACGAGAAAGATATAGTAGCTTTCACATAGGGATGTAATGGTACTCTGTGAGGCTATAAAACGATCATAGTCAGTTACCGAAAGAAAACTGAGTGAATGTGCGCCACTAATGACCCACGGGCCTCACGTTAACTTATGTAAGACATATTGTAAACACGTGCAGTCATTCATTTAGAAATTAGTAAAACAAAACATGAGATAGAAACTGTAAAGGCAAAGCAAGAGGTAACTGAAAGAGTACGGCTGGGTTTTCGTTAGTAAATGTCTGACACACTCCCTCTCTCTTTCCACCCAGAGTGAGAGGAGTTATAAAAAAACAGGGTTTTTGCGGTGCCCTTTACAAAACGCTGGTGCCCTAGTGGTCCAGCAGGGCCGCTGCCCACTAGGGTCGTGTGAATTTTCTGAAAAGGAAACCCGTGGTTTTAGAACGCAAAGGGCAACTGAAGGATATAGGTCTTGTTTTAATCAGTAAAAATCTAGTCAAACGTTTAAAAAGACGTAGTGTTCCCACGCTTCTGATTCTGCCTCCTCTCTCCTCTTCCAAGCGTCGCCACAACGACCGATCGTATGCATCCCGCATCCTCAGCATTCCTGTGGCTCTCAGGATGTCAGTCCACCTTGTGGGAGGCCTTTCAACGCCTTTATAAAGTTTACAAAATTTCACCTTCCTAATCTTAGTATCGGATGGTTCGACACCATCGAAGCTACTCTGTCGGTGAGTCTACTATTCAGTCCTAAAACATGCAAATTTACATCCTGTGTCAAATTTACATCAAATGTACATCTTGTGTGGACACAAAAGCAAAGCCACATAAAAAAGCTTGTATAATATATTAGTTACTAGTTTGTACGTACAACGTTTCGTATGAAATCTGTATACGTAGAATATTTATCAATCAGCTTCTTTTTTTCAGTTGGTTTACCGCTCTTGGTAGAGCGAAGAGTGTCAGAACTTTACTATGTAAAACCCACCCGTGCTCTTTTTTGGAAAACAGAGAACGTGCGTTAACGTTATGCAAGATAAATTGTAAACAGACGCAATCTTGGGACTCAAATTCAGAACTTATTGCAAAGTTTGAGATAAGAACAGCCAAGGTTGTAACTGCAAGACAATTAAAGGAAATCAGATGGATTTACCACCACGTTATTCAGCAAAAGTCTGATATGTTCCACTCAAAGTGAAAGAAGTTGTTTGATGATTTCCTATTTCAAGTCTTCTTTTTCTTCTTCCTACCCTTAGCCCATATTGCTTGGGGTCGGCGCAACACTTATCAAGTATCAGGTCAAAATGATTTTATCTAACTCAGTGACGATTTCTCATTCCACAGCAAACAATTACTATCTTAATAAATCTTGCAAAAACTAAGTTATCTCTTCCCTTCGCCGTTTCTTAAAACTTAGTTTTCTACAAAGGCGGGATGAAAATCGCACCACACAAGTATGTGCTAACTTTTACTAAGTTGTTCTAATAGGTTAATGATCTTGTAAATTATGACTTAATCATGAAAATAACAATAAATAAGTTATTTAATGAGTTAAGCGTTTTATGGCGGTATTTATACGATATTTATTGAGACTGAAATTAAGCTATGCGGAAAACATTACTTCTCTGCATAATATATACCGGTACCTAACCAGATTAGCCTCAACGTAATGTTAAGTACCCCTTGTAGTGTTGTTACAGGAAGTATCCAGGAATATTGGAAAATCAACACATTTATCCCGTTAGCATGGAGAAGGATGCACTTTACGACCAGATGCTCTTTGTTATATACATGCATGAGTATGTGAAGAAATGTAAAGCTAGATGCACGATACAGGTGAAACAATCATTACCTTTATGCAAGAAAACAAATGGCCGAAATTATATGATTTGTTAACAAAAAATTATGTTTATTAGCATTATAAAAAACAGAAACACTTTAAAATTACCTACATGAAATAAAAAAGTACAATAATTAGTGCCAAAAGTACCTCACCTAAGCATAATGCTAGTTTTTTTAAGAAAGTTTTGCCCCACACTAGGAATAATTCCTGTATCGTGCGTGCATTTACAAACATGTAAACTCACATACAGAAGACACCCAGATACGGAACACCTATCTGTAGGCCATACAAATATTTTGTTCCATTCTGTGCAGATGACAACACAAGTCAACTAATTTTCAGCTGCAGTCCACAAATGCCATAAACTCAAAGCATTAATATAAAAATTACTAGGATCAGCTTTCGACTTCACCGGCGAGAATATACTCCCACCATTGTTTGGATCGTCCTGTGGACATGTCCACACACACAAGATGATAAGCGGGGCGCTATGCTCCATGTGCCCCGCTTGGGCGGAGCACCACCGTGTTCTCGTGGAAGTAATCGGCGGCAACGGCCTGCCCAGCTGGGCCCTGGTACAGGCTATGGTCTGGAGCGAAGAGTAATTGCAGGCGGTCGTCTCCTTCTGCGAAGCAGTAATGCTAGCAAAGGAGCCGGCCGAACGCGCGAATAAACCCACCTATACAGACTCGGAGCAATATAATGAGTGGGCCGTGATATTTGTTCCATACGGTTCCGTGCGGGAATCGAACTAATGACACCCTGCGCAGCAGCCAATCGCTCAACCACAGTGCCAACTTTGCCGTTAAACTGACAAAGATAAATTTAGCAACACTCATGGATAACAACTAGATCACAATAAAAACATAAGTCAAGTACCTACCTGTGAATTTTGCACTGGGAAGTAAGCCTCCGCTTCGCTAATCACAAGTCAATCTCGACTCATTACTGAATGAATTATTGCTATGTAATTATGTATCTACAGAACGAAATGTAGTATAATGGGTCCATTATTGAAATCAGAATAACATAAAACCATAAAATAACGTGAGCGTAACAATGCGAGCTATAAATTCACGATTCTTAACCATAGCATGTATTTCTGATGAGCTATAAATGGACGAGAACCGTTTGATGGGATAAAGGTATAAAAAACCACGTAACATACCATGTATTTCGAGAATCCCTTATTGTCATGGGAATCTTTACTTTTCACCTTTGAATAGGTTTCCGTATTGTTGACACGCTCTTCCGTCATGCGAAAATAGGTGCTTAATGTAGTTTTTGCTATGAGAATGCTGGAGGTCCTCGGGTAAGCCATTACATCTCTTCCCATACATTTTATTACAGGCGATACGTCTATCAAACGACATCTCTATTTTTTTATTGGGAAAATAATAAATGACTTAACTATTAACTTGCTACGAGTATTTAGTTATTTATTACCTAACTTCGTAAATATGCAAATACTAGCTTCTACCAGCGGCTACACCCGCATGAAAGTAGGTTACTCCCATCGATTACTCCATACAAACTTTGGGCTCCCGTTTCATCCTCTACTAATATCTGCAATACCTGGGCCTCAAGTCTGCTGTTACAGTAGTGTCAAAATGGCCTATCATTGACTTCATAATTGGTTGATTTTGTCAAGTTTGGTAATCTACTAATATAATGGCATCATTTTGACTTTCCAATGGTCAACCACTGACACTTCATTGAAAGAAATGACACAGAATGGTAATCTCGTACATAATGACAAATTAATGTCTGACGTCTGCTAAAATCGACAGTTCCTTTGATCAGTGTCCTACCATTAGAACGTCGTTGTGCAGTCATTGCTTTTAATTTGTTACGAGACAGCTCGATATTGTCATTCTACCACAATTCTATTACGAGACTAATGACTGATCAATGATCAACCATTATAAATTTTACAGACTACGAACTTTTAGCAAAAAGAAAATGGAATCGGGTTAGAATAACGAATTTATAAGAATAACAGACTTGGGTCTCTGGTTGTTTGACTTAACACCAACCCAAAAAAAACTTTTTTAGAAACCAACTATGGCACCGTATAACAGTAAACAAGACCATTTCAAAGAACTTAAACACCAATGGGTATTTATGTTGCGTTCAGTAGTTATCATAACCACTATCTGACCTCATCATCAAAGTGGCTCCATAGTGCCTACCATCAAATTATTGTCATCCAAGTTGCACAGATACTGGTAGGTAGTAAAAAGCTCAATCGGTTAAGAGTTTCAATTGCAAGATTTGTTCTGAACATACCTACAACATACACATGCAAACGTTATTAGTTAATAAAAAGTTTATAAAAAGACTGCCTCTTTCAAGGCTAGGAAGAAAACTTTCAAACATATTCCTTACACGACTGACGCATAGCATCATCATAGCATAATCAGCCTTATACCTAGGCCTGTGTCCCAGCAATGGGAATATTTCCCACTGCAGAGACTAGAGAGCCTATTCTCTAGGAGAATGGGCCGTAATCCATCACGCGGGCCCACTGTGTGTTGGTTGACGACTGACGAAAATGCAAAAAAATTCGTCAAGGAAAAATGAAAGATTTAACCTCGCAATTAGATTATAAACCATTTTAATCACTTCAAATATCTTCACCATCTTTTTTAGGTTTCCGTACCCCAACATTAAATTAGAAAGCATCCGCTCACCGTTGTTCGTACGTCCGTCTGTCCGTCTGTCAACGAGCAATATCTCATAAACCATAGAGAGTTTAAGATGTAGAGAGTTGAAATTATTTCAATTAATTCACATATTTATTATGTAATACTATTACCGCTTTGGATTTTTAATTTACTTTGTAATCTCTCTTTGCAACAGCTAAAAGGCTCTGTTTATTTTTATTACCGCTACAACAACAAAATAACAAAAACAAACTGAAGGGGGTTTAATGAATTAATTCATTAAACTCCAAGCGAACGCCGGCGTTCGCGCACCTATTGTCTTTCTATTGTGTCTGTAATTTCCACGATTGAAAGGTACCATAGTTACCATATGTGGTCGGCGTTTTTCACTCAATTTTTATATTGTAGTACGGAACCTTTCGTATGCGAGTCCGAAACGCACTTGCCTGTTTTTTTGTTCTATTTTTTTAAATATTTGCCTTTGTTTTGTCATTCGTCATCCAATCAATGTAACTTTTTTCGGTTTCCAATAATCCCGTAACAATGACATCATCATGTCAAAATTACGAATAAATAATTAAGATGTTATTAGTTCCTCTATTTGGTAGTGGGCGTATTAACACATAAATTAAAATATTAGCAAGCTTTACAATGATTGATAGTAGTAGGTATATGTTATACGTATGTGGTAGCAGAGCATTACGCTGGTGTAACATAAATCATTTCGGCTATGTATCAGTGGCGAGTGAGAATATGACAGGTAACAAACGAAACGCTAACACTACAGTTAATTATTGTTACTAATCTTTTTGATATTTATCGTCATGTTATGTACTGGCACAAAACAGACAGGTATAGAAGACAATCTCAAGTATGTACTTAACTTTTTATACCTAACTAGCGACCCGCCCCGGCTTCGCACGGGTGCAATTCTGATACTAAATACACTACAGAAAAACTGTGAACGTTGTATATAAAAACATAGCGGCCCGCTCCGGCTTCGCAGGCACGCTCTTGCCGCACCGGGTGGCCGGCCGGTACCGCCGCAAACGCTACGTCCCGCAATTTTTAAATCTGTAGTATCTTCGAAAATATTCACTTAAATCATACGGTGTAAAGGGCCATATAGATCTATATTAAATGAACAATGTATTCAAGGTATTTAATTGGTTAAGGATTAATGCTGTATTGGTTAAAATCGCTTCGAAAATTAGCCATTATTTGTCGTAAAAAGTAAAACACAAAAAAAAGTTATTGTGGGTTATCCATAAGAGATAGACATATACCATCACGGACTTTTCTGTAGACCTTTTCAATGTGTACAATACTTAGTATATTATTTTGATAAAACTCGTAGGGTTCAGCCTGCGTTTGCAATGTAAGCGGAAAAAATGTAATTATTTACGACATCACATTAGAAACCTCAAAAATAACAGTACTTCTCCACTATTTAATGGATGTTATTATACATATAAACCTTCCTCTTGAATCACTGTATCTATTAAAAAAAACCGCATCAAAATCCGTTGCGTAGTTTCAAAGATTTAAGCATACAAAGGGACATAGGGACAGAGAAAGCGACTTTGTTTTATACTATGTAGTGAAGTGATGGTGGTCGGTGGACGTACACTAATGAGCGTTTGAGTCGGAACTGTTCGACGACTGGTCCGAGACACGACCGAGATATCGTGTCCGTGAGTGGTTATGTGTGCGTTGCTCGAGCGCGCTTTGTACGTAGATTGACTTCTGTACCTATCTACATATTTTGTGCCAGTAGCCTGTTTGTTGCATTCAGTAGTGATCATAGCCATGGCACTATCTGATCTCATCATCAAAGTGGCTCCATAGTAACTACCACCAAAGTATTGTCATCCAAGTTGCATAGATCCTGGTAGGTAGTAAAAAGCTCAATCGGTTAAGAGTTTCAATTGCAAGATTTGTTCTAAATATACAACATACACACATGCAAATTAATAAAAAATTTGACTAACTTCTGTACCTATTTATTTTGTGCTACTGGTCATTTGTTTCTTTATATGGTTTACTAGTTTTTTCTCGCGAATTCGTCTGCTTGAATGTCGTTTATTGGTTAGACGAAATCGAAATCGGAGCTAGATAAAAAATCGAATAAATCTCAGTCAGGCCGCACAGGTACCACCGACCACAACCACAAAATGCCACCACACACATTTCCTACAGTTTTCATACATTTTGTATAGATTCGCCGTAAACGGATGATGCCAGTAGCCGCCCCATGCTACAAATCGCGGCTGCTCGCTCCTTGTGGTCCGCACTGGCCACTAAACGCCGTCACATGTCACTCGTGCATTTCAACTTTCTTCGTCAGAGTTCGCTAGTATCATAACGAACTCTGACGAAGAAGGTTTAAATGCGCGTATGGCTTAAAAAAAGTACTTAGCAGCTACCGGCCACAACTGTCCTGTGGCCACTTCTAGCTTCTCGTTGCGGCGTTGGTGGCTGTGGTAAGTGGCCCATGTGCAGTGACACTTAGTGATAATGTCATTGTTGATTTACGAAATCTAAATATACTTAGATACTAAACTCTTGGTTTGACACAGATGAGACAGATTTTTTTTTATGGTGGGAAAAATCACCCAATGACAACCCCCGCTCGTGGGCGGAGCGGGAGATAGTGTCAGACTCTTACTGACTAAAAGCCCACCTCGTTCCTTCCAGCCTTCATACCGGAGCACGAGTTCCCTTTCGGATAACCCTGGCCCCAGTAGGCTTCGACCCGGCTGGGTCCTTGCTGTTGCTGACAGATGAGACGGCTGAACATGGAGACCTGTGTATAAACCCCGATCAGGAAAAATAGGTATTATCGTGGTGTTCAATCTTGGTGTGGAACTCAGAGTTGGGATTAAAATTTGTCCAGTGTTCTATCTGGCTTCATTAACGTGCTTTACACGGGTCTAGTTACGATGAAAGTGTTTACCTACAGCAAAGTTGACGGCACGTTTGGCGCAATGGTTGAACGATTGATTGTAGCGCTGCGTGTCGCAGGTTCGGTTTTCACACGGACGAAATATTTGCAGGGCCTACAGAGTTGTTCCAGGCGTGACTGTGTTGTGTACATCGTGGGTACCAACGCTACAGGAGTAGGTAATTCCTAGTGTAGAGCACAGTTTAAAAAAAATAAAGCAGACGAAGTCTTTGTAAATCTAAAACTTGTAGAGGCCTCAATGTGAGTTTTTTAACTCACTCGATCGCGTTAACGTTTGATTATAAAAAATCGTGTAAAAAAAATCTTCCGTTAACAATGGACGGTACAAATTGACGCTAACCTAGGTTAACGCGTTCGTCTACGTTAGAAACCTCAGACTAAGGCCACAGACAGATATTAACTCGTCAAAGTTACATCACAACTTCGACAGACATTAATAATACAATAAAACACAAAGCTATTGATCAAATTGGTCCCAACAAAGAGAGATCAATCAATTATATAACAGAATATATTCCAGTAAGAAAGAACAATAATACAAAATTAGCACCTTTCTATTATCACGATTAATTTCTTCATATTGGTAGTTAGATACTATTGCGAAAGTTCTCTGTTAATCAATTTTCAACCTTATTCCTTTAAAAATAAGGCTGAAACAACAGATACTTGTACAAACTATAGCTTAGACGCGGGCGCCAGGCATCGTAACTCAATTACAACGTAATTGAATATCGATCAAATATTCAGGCAAACAAAAAAAGAAATATGTAAAGTTAAGAATATCTTATTATCTTTTGTTTAACATGGGGAAAGGCCTTGGATTTCAATGGTCAATAAAAAAAGAACTCCGTTGTCTATAAAAAGTTTTCTTTGTTAGCAGACGGAAGCATAAAAACCTTAGCAGACCATCAAATTAGCGTAATGCAGTTTCCATTAAATGTGTGACTATGCACAAATAAGTTGTTGATTACAAATATTGCACCGGCCAGCTCGTTTAATAAATTCATCATCATCATCATAATTTAAGCCGGAAGACGTTCACTTCTGGACATAGCTCTCCCCCAAGTGTTGTCACAATGTCCGGTCTCGTGCGTCTCGCCTCCATCGGATTCCCTCGACCCTCACTAGACCAACGGAACACCTTGTAGGAAGCCTACCAACTCTTCATCTTCCGGTACCTATGTGGTTGCTACTCCAGAACCCTTCAGCCCCATTGACCGTTCAGCGAATAGTGTTCCCAGCCCGGTGCAATTTCACTTATTCTCCATCTTTATTTCTGATCCGATACTCAAGGAAACTCTGAATATAGCCATGTCAATTGCCCTTTGGGTGACTTTAAGGCCACCGCTGCTCTATGTGCAATATATTAAGTATCAATTAATAAAAGTACTCTACCTACATACCTTATTTTAGTAAACTGACTAACTCATTATAAAAGTTCATTTTATAATGAACCTTTATTTTAACCAGTCTCAGTAAATTCAAGCAAATTAAATAATTCAGAGCAAATCGAATTTATCGGTCATTTTTATCTATAAGAGGTTAAAAAAGCGAGTAAATTAATGTAATGAGCGATGACTTACGATTTGCGAGAATCAGTAGGCGCCAACTGTGATATATATCGTTGTATTACACACTAGTGCTGTAAACCTTGAGGGATACGTGGGAATTTAAAAACGTTTTGATTTAATTTGAATAGTAAGTATGGTCGCTGAAAGTGTTTTACATTTTGAAGCGTTTTTTGCCATAATTGTAACTTTCATTCAATGTGGTTTTCAAACTGTGAAAATAAATATTTACCAAATCCGAAAAGTAATTTGGTAGATAAATATTTATTTTCAGAATTGGTTGATTTTTGTTGGAGGCAATACCAATTTTATTTAATATTTAAATATGAAAACTTTCATTTTCAGAATAATCTAAAATAAAGTTAATCGAGGGACTGGAACCATATTTTGCTGCTGCGGTCTTCCCGTCCGATTAAAATTTTAAAGGTTTCAAGGCTAGAGTGAATATGCTCTTAATAAAATAGTGCGCCTCACCATAAACAGTTGCATCAATGCTTACTATCAAGTGGGATAGCAGTCAAGCACAGGTTCATATCAATTTAAAAAAAAATGACATCAATGTAGCATTAGCAACAGTCATTACTTTTCTCTTGGGATGCAATCAAATGAGAATGGGCAGCAAAAGCTTATAGAAAAGGCTGATAAAGGGTCGATTGGATATTACTAGTTATCATAATAATGTAAAAGAATCATAAGAATTCAGTAATGAATAATAGCACCAACTTTTGTTTATTCTAAACTAACACCTCACGCATAATGAAAAAAAATAAAAAAAAAGTATAGTAGGCTGCAAAAAAAATATATCTACAGAAAAGATTCTAAAACATAACATGAAAATAGTTCGAAAATTATTGACTATTAATTTCAGACATCAGATTTTTGTTTACAAAAATCATACATCCCTTTAATTCCCAGAACAACAGTCCATAATAACCTTTCGAGCAACACTATGTAGTCTGGAAAGTAACCGCGGCCCGCGGAGCTGACACAGTCTAGTTGCCGACCATCTAATCGATCTGATCTAGCCTGCGCTGGCGCAAGAAAAATACAAACATTTCCTACCAGAATTACACGGTACTAACAATAAGAGAGAATGGAAAAGCAACAAAAGAAAAATCTCGCTAATTACAGATGATATCTCGGTTTAAATTTTTAAATAATTGCATTAATTGTTGTTAGATGTAAATCGTAGAAAATATAAATAACAAATGTTTTGACTCGAGTTTTTCTTAGTATGAATAATAAATATCACAGAATTCTCTTATCTGATTTTTAAATCAAATAGTATGAATAAAAACAAGTTTTTTAATCCGAAACAAATTTCAACCAATAGGTACTTAAAATAGCAACTTTTTTAATATTTTTTTTTTTATCTATAACACAACGCTGTCTAGTCCCAAGCAAAGCAGAGCTTGTGTTATGAGTACTAGACAGCTGATAAACATACTTATATATTTCTCAATTTAAACATATTGTAGATAAATTGCACCCAGACACAGAACAAATGATCATGCTCATTACATAAACATTTGTCCTCGGTGGGAATCGAACCCACGACCTCCGGCATAGCAGTCAGGGGCACTAACCACTAGACCAACAGGCCAGTCTAAATCACCCAATCTTGTCTATACATTTTCTTCTCCTTTTTAACAAATCTTTTTTGTAAATTGGTTGAATAACGCACTTAACTTTTGATTGTAGGTTGAGTTAACTACGGAACAAAATCAAACACTTAGCTTATTGAAGATGGAAAAACTAATCTAATATGAAAACAAGACTATAAAAAATACACAAATATCAAAATGAATATATACCTTCTATATTCATATAGGTAGGTAATTTGTTTGTTATATAAAGCAAAAAAAAAAATACAATTATTCTATAACTCCTTCAATTTTTCGCGCGCCTGGGCTTCCTCTTGCCAGTTCTGGTGGAATCTATATAGTTCGTCGCGCCATCTCTTTCGTTAAATTCATTAAATTCTTAAAAATCAAATATTAGTTCTTGAAGGTAGGTATGCAACATTAACTACATATAATGTAACATCTAATAAAACAAAGTAGGGATCTTCGAAATAGTTTCAAGTTAAATTCTTAGAGAAATCGTCAAACTTAAGTGGCAGTGCTTTTTTTTCCGATGGGAAAAATCATCCTATGACAACCCCCGCTCTTGGGCGGAGCGGGAGATAGTGTCAGACTCTTTCTGACTAAAAAACCCATCCCGTTCCTTCAAGCCTTCATACAGGGGCTGGAGCGCCCTTTCGGATAACCCTGGCCCCAGTAGGCTTCGACCCGGCTGGGCCCCTGCTGTTGCTGACAACTCCTTGAGGCGCGCGGGAACAGCGCGCGCCGTCGACGATTTGGGCTTGATCCGGACAGTTACCAGACGGCCGGACAGCGAGCTACCCATTGCTTACTCTCCGCAAGCCCGCGCCTACGATGGCCGTAAAGCGGGATCAGTATCCTGGCGCCGGCGGCGGCGGCGATGACGCCGTTGCCTGATGCGTTCGGCCTCCTCCTTTGCGTGATTGGCAGTGCTGCTGGGTATATTGCTCGCAGAACAGATAATTGATGAGGTTGAAAGATTCTGGAGTGGCGACCACGTACTGGAAGACACAGTGTTGGAAAGCCCTCCACAAGATTGACCGATGACCAGTTGAGGGTCGTGGTAATCCGATGAATGCGTGACGCACAAGACTGACCATCGTTGTAAGGACACTTGGTGTAGGCCTCCAGTCCTACCAGTAATGGACCAGTAATGGACGTCATTTGGGTGAGATTATGATGATAGTGACTCTTATTGATGGAAATTGCTAATGGCATCAAAAAAATGTTCATTTGTGCTAATTTATTCTTGACAAGCTTTAAGTGTTTTTTTAGGTGGAAAAATCATCCAGTGACATCTCTAGGTCTTGGGTGGAGCGCAAAGGGTATGTCAGACTTTTACTGACTTCAACTTGGTTATGGGTGCAAGGCCGGATTTTCCTTTCAGAAGCAAACCCAAGCTTTAACCTTTCGTATGCCATAATTAGAGACACAATTAAAAAGTTATTGTGTCCCGTTTGGATCCGCGTTCCGGCCATACAACGGGTTAAGGGTAGTTATAACTTTAATGCGTAATTGTAACCATAATGTAACAAAGACGAAGCCAAACCAGACAGCTAGCTGTCTCCAACCGTACTCAGAGCCCTAATAATTAGTAACTGTGCATTCATTACAATATCTTTCAAAGTATATAACACTAGGTAGCAAATAACAGGACGCAAAACTCACCAGTAACCGGTACATAACGTGTATATAACAAATCTACTGCAACACGGAACGCGGCAGGAATAGAGGCAGGACATTACCATTTACAACTCCTTGAGGTTTTGATAAACATCCCTGTTTATTAAATTACACGGACCATACATAAGTGTTACCGGATGTAACGGGAAAGACATGTTAAAAATATTATCCTCGAGAGAGAACTAAAAACTTAAAACGAATACAGGCTCGTTCAAACGTTTTAAATCTTGAAGAGATTTCAAAGAACAAGTTATGTACTAATTTGCAGTAAAACTATATGATTCTGAATTTATAGCGCTGTCTGTATTCAAATTAGTGTAATTAATTAATTAACCCCAAGTCATCACCCCATTGTCTTTCTATTGTGTCTTTAATTACAGTTTTCGAAAGGTTAATAATATTAAAACGTCCAAAAAAAGAAGCTGATAGCAGCAATTAATAAAAATTATAATTATTATTATAATTTATGTCACCATAAATAATAATAATTATTATTATATTTATAAAACTTTGGTTATAAAAGCTCTAACGCAAAATATTTATTAAACAAAGACTTAAAACTAATTAGGTAATTTTTCAAACGCTCCGACTCCTAAACTAGTAGAACATTATGTCCCTTTAACTAAATCAATAGTTAGGTACTAAGTACAAGTTTACTACCGCAGACTACCTATTTTTAAATTAACTAACTTCTAATGAAGGAGTTACTTTTTCCGCGAAACTTTTAATATTCTTAGATATTTCTTTATATGGTTACAAATAGTCTTAGATCTTGTGTAACTATCCGTGCTTCCTCATCTAGAAATCAAACGATCGCTGTCAGGTACAGTCAGTAATATGTCCGTACTTCCGTAGTTACAATTTGACTTTGTCAGCACCTTTATGGCCTAGTAATAAGGGTGCTGTTCTTATTCAAGTGTTATCACTTGATGTATCTGACGGTACGTTAGCCAATGATACCTAACCTAATTAGTGGACGGTTTATGTTTGTTGATGTTTTCTACTTTTATCAAAAAGGATTCGTGCAATCAAGACAGGTCCATTAATCCGTCATGCTCTTACGAACAAGATCTAAGACGCTAAAGTATTAACCTTTCAATCGTGATAATGACAGACACAATTGAAAGACAATAGGTGCGCGAACGCCGGCGTTCGCTTGGGGTTTAATGAACTAAAGTGGTTGCATATGGCACGATATTTTAAGGTAATCTATACATATAATAAAATCGTAGGAAAGTCAAAACTGTACATTGAATATTTTTTAAAAAGAATACTTGGGGCGTGATCTACAATCGATACCGAAGCCAAAAATATAGTTTTTAGAATTTTTGTCTGTTTGTCTGTTTGTCTGTTTGTCTGTATGTATGTCCGGGATAAACTCAAAAAGTACTGCATGGATTTACTTCAAATTTTGCATGAATATTACTAAGAGGTCGGGTCAACATATAGGCTACATATTATCACGCTATCACCTGCGGGGGAGGAGCAGTGAATCTTTATTTTTCTTAAGCATTCTGTGACTGTGTGTAATATAAGGACGCATATTTAAATGTTGTTTTTGAGTAAGTCATGCTATTATCTAGCTTTACACTATAAAAACTACGCCATTAAAGTAACTTGGGCAGAGTAATATAGTTTAATGAATGTTAGTAGTATAAACACAATTTTAAAGCAGCGCCATCTATGAGATTTCGTCAAAATCAAATCAAGTTTATGTTAACAGTTTTTGTAAATTATACATTTAAATTTGATCATGTTGGCGAGGTCAGTAGTTAGTTATTCTTAAAATTCATAGATGGTAATGTGCATTTTCTTCATATTATAATTCGTTTTGACAAATTCAAGTTCCAACAAAACCCTCAAAATCTTGAGCAGAGTTGAGGAAGACAATTTAAAAAATATGCGGTGTTAGGTATTACATGGTGGCATTTCTCAGACTCTGTGAAGTCGGCCAGCTTGCGAAATCCCTTACGTTTGACGAGGTGCCTTCATATTACTCGTACGACAAGCAAAGGGGTGTATTCAACCGACATCGACGAGGAGGTGCTGTAAAAGGTTTTCCGGGAATTTTCAAGGACACCGCATTGGGTAGGGTTTATACCGTGCACCCGAATAGTGGCGAATGCTATTTTCTGCGGTTGTTACATCACACTGTCCCAGGCCCAACGTCTTTCGCCTTTCTGAGGACATTTGATGTCGTGGAGTATCCCACTTACCGCGCAGCCTTTTGCCTATTTGGTATGACACCCTCGTGGAGGCAAGCGTCTGTGACAGTCCCAGCCACATGCGTCATCTGCTTGCCGTCATCTTGGTGTTTTGTGGAGTCGCGAACCCGGTAGCTTTGTGAGAGAAGTAACGCCATCATCTGTCTGAAGAATTTCTACGAGCTGTGAGGCGTGCTACTAGAGACGTAGTCGAAATAACTGATGAACGCGTGCTGAACACCTGTCTCAGTAGAGTTTTTGTCTGTTTGTCTGTTTGTCTGTATGTATGTCCGGGCTAAACTCAAAAAGGACTGCATAGATTTACATCAAATTTTGCATGAATATTACTAAGAGGTCGGGTCAACATATAGGCTACATATTATCACGCTGTCACTTACGGGGGAGGAGCTGTGAATCTTTATTTTTCTTAAGCATTCTGTGACAGCGTGTTATCTAACGATGCATATTTAAATGTTGTTTTTGAGTAAGCCATGCTATTATCTAGCTTTACACCATAAAAACTACACCATTTAAGTAACATGGGCAGAGAAACATAGTTTAATAAATGTTAGTAGTACAGAGACAATTTTAAAGCAGCGCCATCTATGAGATTTCATAAAAATCAAATCAATTTACATGTTAACACTTTTTGGAAATTAAGAATTTACATATTATTTGATCATGTAGTTAGTTATTCTTAAAATTCATAGATGGTGATGTGATGTGACGTGCATTTTCTTCATAAAAGTTGTATCATATAGTTCGTTTTGACAAATTCAAGTTTCAACAAAACCCTGAAAAAACTTGAGTAGAGTTGAGGAAACAATTAAAAAAAATGCGGTGTTAAGTATTACATGGTGACTTTTTTCCAGCTCTGTGAAGTCGACCCGTTTGCGAGATCCCTTACGTATGACGACCTTGTCATACGTAAGGGATCTCGCCTTCATATTACACGTACGACAAGCAAACGGGTGTATTTAACCGACATCGACGAAGAGGTGCTGTGGAAGGTTTTCCGGTAATTTTCAAGGACACCGCTTTGGGTAGGGTTTATACCGTGTATCCAAATAATGGCGAATGCTATTTTCTGCGGTTGTTACTTCACACTGTCCGAGGCCCAATGTCTTTCTCCTTTCTGAGGACATTTGACGGCGTGGAGTATCCCACTTACCACGTCACCTTCTCGACGGTGATCAAAATTGGGATCTTCGCGGAGGCGAGCGTCAGTGACAGTACCAGCCGCATGCGTCATCTGTTTGCCGTCATCTTGGTGTTTTGTGGAGTCGCGAACCCGGTAGCTTTGTGGAAGAAGTATCGCCATCATTTGTCTGAAGATTTTCTACGAGCTTTGAGGCGTGCTACTAGAGACGAAGTCGAAGTAACTGATGAATGCGTGCTGAACACCTGTCTCAGTACACTTCAAGATGTGGTCGTTACTATCGGCGGCAATCCACTGATCGAATATGGGTTACCAGCTCTTCAATCATCACCACATCAAGACCGTGGAAATCGGGAGTATAACGCTGAGACAAATTACGATCCGGGCGAAATAACCACCATATGAAATTACCATGTTGCTTTGTTCTCTTGAGAGCAAAAACAAATTTATGACACCGTCCTGAAAGCCTTGGGCAAAACCAGGGTAAAATGTTTTTCTTGGATGCTCTTGGTGGAACAGGAAAAACATTTGTTACCACTGGCATACTTGCAGAGGTCAGGAGCCAAGGCAAAATTGCTATTGCTGTAGCGTCGTCGGGAATCGCTGCCACACTACTTCCGGAAGGCAAGATATCACATGCCATGTTAAAAAATCCAATCGATTTAGAGAGCGCCAAAACGCCTGTTTGTGGTGTGTCACGTAACAGCGATAACGGACACGTGCTCAAGGATTGCTCTCTGATGATGAGTGTACGATGGCCAATAGGAAGGCAGTTGAGGTCATGGACAGAACCCTGCAGGACATCCGCAGGAACTAACATTTGATGGATGGTGTCACAGTTCTGTTCAGTGGCGATTTCCGGCAAACACTTCCCGAGGTGACGCGGGGATCGAGGGCTGACGAGGTAAATGCTTCGTCGGAACTATTTTCGTTGTGGTCACGAGTTCGTACACTGCGCTTGACCATTAATATGAGAGCTCGGCTCGGCGGCAATGCACGTCAAGAATTCTCCGATTCTACCAGAAGAGAGAGGTGGACAGGTGGTACTTCCAGAGTCTCTCGGTAGAGTGATATCCAGCTTAGAAAAACTCATTCATTGTGTGTATGGGGACATCAGTCGTATACAGCACCAGCAGAATTCTTGGGTGTGTGAGCGGGCCATTTTGACGCCCAAAAATGATCAGGCTGCAGCAATTACGAATGCACTCGAAAATTGAGAAGAATGAAGTGGTCTACACCTCGATAAACACTGTTGTCGAGCAAGATGATGCCACACGTTATTCCGTGGAATTTCTGAACTCCCTGTCAGCAAGTGGACTTCCGGCGCATACCATCAAGCTGAAGGTCGGTGTCCCGATTATGCTTCGAAGTTGTGACGGGACCCGCCTTAAAGTCATCTCGCTCCACACAAACACACCATTGAGGCGGAAATTCTTACGGGTTGTGGCGTCAGCGATGCAGTATTTATACCACGCATTCCCCTCATACCCCATAACTTCCCGTTCCAGTTCAAGCGCGTACAGTTACCCGTGTTTGTTTGCTTCGCGATGACCATCAATAAGTCACAGGAGCAGACACTGAGGGCAGCGGGTGTCGACCTCAGGACGAGTTGCTTCTCACACGGGCAACTGTACGTCGCTTGGTCCCGTGCCACCAGTCCTGACTCTCTTTACATTTTGGCTCCTGGCAGTATAACTACCAACGTAGTTTATAGGGAAGTCTTGTAAGGTATGATACCTTTATACGTATTTTTACTCTTTTGTGTCCTGGAATGTATTCCTGCATTATTTTCTCTATTTCCTTCAGTCACATCTTATGACTGAACTCAGCAGGATTCCCATATAACTCTCTTCACTAGCTTCGTTTGCGAAAAAAACTTTCATTATAATGCTATTTTAAAAGTTGTTTATTTATAATGCTATAGCGACACTGGCACCTTAGGTATTTTTAGTGCTGTAGAGCCTTCACGCAGACGACGTCGCGGGCAGCAGCTAGTAAAAAATAATCGTGGTTATAGACCAGAAAAGTGGGCTAGAAGAATGTTCTGATTACAACTACCATTTTGCCACAGAAAAGTTAATACTGGTTCAAAGAGTTTTAATTTTTTTTTTTAAACTTCCCCATAGACCTGCCCTCATTAGCAACAGAATTCTGATTTAAGCATTTGTAGTTGAGTATTTCGCAAACTCTAGCCTGAAAAGCTGTAAAAAATTGGCTTTAGTATGGTTTCATCATCATCATCAGCCTTTTAATGTTCCCACTGCTGGGACTCGGGCCTCCTCTCTAGGAGAGGAATTGTGCCGTAATCCACCACGCGGGCCCAGTGCGGGTTGGTGAATGTCACATGTCTTCGAATTTTTGGTTCTAGGATATGCCGGTTTCCTGACGATGTTTGCCTTTACCGTTTTAAGAGCAGTGGTAATGAAATAAATTACACAAAGTGATGCGCCTGGCTGGGTTTGAACCCGCGACCTACAACTCGTAAGTCGGAGCCATTACCACTCGGCCACCACTGCTCTCACTCAGTCACCACTGCTTGTATGGTTTAACAATACTCAATTCAGAAACGCGCCTTACTCTTGCATTGTGGGGGCTATAACAAATATTTAAACTCACTTGCACAGTAATATCAGAACACCAGAATAACTATTAGAATATCATACAAATATTTATTCTGCATGTAAAACCTGTGACATAGTGTACAGCAGCCAATCAGTCCACCATTGCGCCAACCGTGGCATTAAATTACTACTAATCTTCTTCTACGCACAAAAGTAAATGATTAGATATGCCTAATCTTTTTGATATGCTTACAATAAAAAAAAAAAACAAGAAAAATAAATTCAAACAAAGAAATTTAATGTAGCATAAAATGGTTTATTGGACCACTGGCCATGACGGCCACCCGAATTAGCCAGTCTCGAGAATTTTCAACATTTTATTATTATAAAAAGCACCAAGCATAATTTTCGCAAAGAAACCATTTTACTTTAGAGAGAGTATCTACTACTTACTATTGTGAAATAAATAAAATTTTGGTAGAAAGTTGGTTGGAGAAAATAAAAACGTTTTATGCAAATAATAGGTACCAGCCTTTTATCTCAGGAAATAGTTTCTTTACAATGAAACAGTTAAGAGAAAAACCCTGACCCACCCAAACTAGGAAGTACCCTAGCAATTATTACTCCAGGTTCCTTCTCAATATCCAGACCATTTCGTACTCGCAGGTGCGGTCTTGAGGACTGCGAGCACCGGGTGTGGGTAGCTTGCCATCCGGCCGTCTGGTAAGGACCAAGCCTAGGTCAGAGTTACCTAGTCCTCACATAAAAGGAAACTAAAGGAGCACTTTGGGTTTTAATCTTTGTAATTCGTATGTCGTAATTAGAGACACAATTAAAAAGTTATTGTGTCTCGCGTGGATCCACGTTCCGGACACACAAAGCGTTAATCAATAAAAACTGACAGTCCATTTCGCGCCATCCAGAGCTGAAAAATCAATGGATGGTTTACAAGGTAATAAATACCGTTTAGTGCAGTAATCCCTGTAGGTAGATTTTTATTTTATCAGTAAAGAATAAAAAAACACATACATACTTACCAGATTTAACACCCGCCATCTCACGGAGATGCGTGAATCCAACTCGCTGCATCCTTTGAAATCTACGCTCATAAATTGCAGAAATTCCTGCCCTTAGATGTTAAGGAGCAACGGATATTGAGAATGGTAGATTAGATATCTTGCCTACGCTTTTAAGGAGCTAGATTTGACGCCAAAACAAAGTGGGAACGCGATAATATATCAAGACGTAAATGGATGTAAGCAGAATACTGCCGAAGGAATGCTCTTGATGTAGGTATCCACATATTCCACGCTAGCACGCAAACAAGCCGACTATTGGTGGTCCTTTGTCCCTTAAAGACTACAATCGCAATCCTCGCCTTTTTCCATTTTTCTGAGATAGATATTTCAAGGTGTAAAAGACTAAAGAAAAATGTAATAAAAATAAAACGGAGTGATTTTTTTTGCTGTAGGATATACTGACAACAGCTTATTCTTATTGTTTTAAAATCCAATCATTTTATTCCATGACCAGTTAGTTTTGTTGTTGTGCCGCAACGGTAACCGCCCCGACTTACGAGTCACGTATTATTTTTTGTTAATTCATTTTATCACCACTGCTCTCAAAATGGTGAAGGAAAACATCGTGAGGAAACTGACTTGTCCTAGAATCAGAAATTCGAAGATATGTAACACAGCGCCCGCCTGGTGTTATCCGAAAGGGCTCTCGAGCCCCGGTATGAAGGCTAGAAGGAACGGGGTGGGTCTTTTAGTCAGTAAGAGTCTGACACTATCTCCCGCTCCGCTCAAGAGCGGGTGATGTCAATGCATGATTTTTTCCCACCATAAAAAAGGCCCGCCTGGTAGATTACGTCCCACCATCTTCTAGAGAGGAAGCCTGACTCACAGCAAAGGGAACATTATAAAGGCTGATTATGCTTAGCATGCTATGCTAAGTTTGATTCTTATGCTCTCAAATGAACAAAGCTCGAAGGATTTTCGTATCGTTTTAAATTCTAATTACCACATTGGCTCAACCCTTCCGCCCGTTTTTACTTAGTATCCCTTTTTGTGTCAACAAATATGCCCTTGTTCTTATTTAAAAGTAAACACTGTCTTAAGACAAGAAAGATGTTAAACAAACTGCCAGTTCGGGTCTTTGATATTAACATTTTTTTGTTAAATAGTGCGAGGCCGTTGTTAAAAATTCCAGATGCGGTCAAAGATAATTCGGGTTAGTTGAATATAAATTTGGCTAATTAGTGAAAACCAGACCCTGGCTGTTGACTGGACATAGTTATCATAATGAGGTAAAATTATTTATATGTTTGTGAAAGATATTATGTGAAAGTACTAATCCAATTATGGAAATTCTTTGACTGATAGCAAGCATTGCTGGGTGAACTAGCGTGTGTTGGTACTTTTTACTATACAAATGCAGGGTTCTCGTGACTTAAGGGAAAGAAGTTGCTGGAAATAGCTTTAGTGAGATTAATCGCACTTGTGGATGTTATAAATGCAAAAGTTTTTATGTACGTATCTAAACCTGTTACTCCTTCACGTTCCAACAACCAAACGAATTCAGACGCACTGCGCACCAAAAAGTAGCAGTGTAAGTAGTCCCGCAACACACCATTCAGGTGCGCTAAAGAAAATCTAATTAAAAATATTATAATTTTATCGTCGTCACTTGAATGATACTATCTGATAGTGCAGTTATCACTTGAAACTCTCTCTGGTTCGTTCAGATTTCTCAACCCACACATTTTCACTGATATCGCTGCTTTGATGTTTGATAAGGGTTAGGTTTCTAAGGGTATTTGGACGTTTGCATCCGGATGATAGCGAGATATCCCTTCCCTTATAAATGGGCATGTTACCGTTACATGTTACTTAAGACGACGGAAGGGATCTCGCTATCGCCTAACCTTAATAGATAAACACTAATATCGTTATATATTAATACACTCGAATATCCCACGAATCGCTCGGCAGACGTGAATCAGACGCCAACATATCGCCATGTATGTTGAGGGTTCTCCTGAATTTTTTATACCTAAAAAAACAAAGTCTGGTCAGTTACACCATTTAGATTCAAGAACGGCCAAACCGATTTTGAGAATCTTTGATTTTTTTTTATTCGTTTCCGCTCCTTATTACTATTAAGCATAAATCTCCAGCCACTGGTACTGTGATCTTAAAGTGATTATTGATTACTTTAAGATCGTCGGTTAAAATTTTTTCACACAAACTACATAAATCATTAACAATTACAAAAACGGCTCTCCTAAAAAAATGCACGATTTGCCTTATGACCCTATGCATCGCAGGTTTTTATTTAAGTGGGAAACCATCCAATGACATCTTTCGACCTTGGACGGAGTAGGAGGGCGTGTCAGACTTTTACTGACTAAAACCCACTCCTGTTCCTTCTTTGCCTTCGTTCCAGGGCCCCGGGGTTCACTTTCCCACAACCCGTGATGCGTCAAAGATTAATTTTATTATGGTTATATACAATAACTGCCAAGCCGTCTCCGGGCGCTAAAAGAGAGATGTTATATGTTTGACCACTAGGTGTGTGTCTATCTGTTGCACCGTAGCTCTTAATCGGATGAACCGATTGGCATGGCATTTTCTTACTTGAAAACAGGTTTATAGCAATGATTTTTCAAAACATTTGTAGTTTACGAGGGGTGGAGGGGAGCGACAACATTGAGAATGAACAATCGCATGTTTGCATCTGGTCCTTTAACTTCTTAATTTAGGTTCCATTTGTTCCGTACCTAGTTATAAACTGATTGCTAAAATAGTAACACCGGTTCATGTGGTTAAGGTTTCGTTGCCTTGCCTTCCAGGGCTCCAGGATTTCCTTTCAGAAGCGAACCCATGGTCCCATGACTTGACTCTGCTGGGTCCCTAAGGTTTTGCAGACATCTCCTTGAGGCGCACGTGGAACACTAGAGTATATACTTAAAATTGCGACAGTAAAAGTTAAATTGTAATGGTGATTGTAAATTGGGGAAAACTTTCACGAAAATATTAATTGGTGATCGAACATCGGGCTACACTTTAAAAAATTTCTTGCGTGTTCGAATCGGAAATGAAGATATCCGCAGTGGTTAGGGCGTTGTTCGCAAATCAGTTGATCGATGGGGCCTGAAGGTTTTGAAGGGGCAACTAGGTGGCGTTGTCGATAGGTGTGTGGGAGACACTTGATTGAGACACGATTTAAATTTTCTGAACACTTTACTTACTATTAGTCAAACGAGCGTTATAACTTACAAGTAATATTAATTAAAATACAGACTGTTACTGACTTCAAATACTGACTGTTTTTTAATTAATATTACTTGTAAGTTATAACGCTCGTTTGACTAATAGTAAGTAAAGTGTTCAGAAAATTTAAATCGTGTCTCAATCAAGTGTCTCCCACACACCTATCGACAACGCCACCGCTCGGGCCATTACAAATTTGTAGGTACCGGAAGACGCTGTGATGAAAGACTTCCCGCAATGACTGATGATTTGGGGAGGTGGTATCAGATTCCCTAGATATCTCATCGGTGAGACGCACTACGCGACTGGTCGTTGTGGCGCGACACTTGGAGGAAGCCTAAGTCCAACAGTGGAAGTCTTTCAGCTGAAATGATGATGATGTAATTATCCACCACCCAGTACCTGACCGCGGGCTGGCGAACAGTGAGCTATGGGTAGATCGCTGTCCGGCCATGTGGTAACTGTCTGGACTAAGCCCAAGTCGTCGTCGGCGCGCACTGTTCCCGCGCGCCTCAAGGAGTTGTCAGCCAAGGAGGGGGACCCAGCCGGGTCGAAACCTACTAGGGCCAGGGTTATCCGAAAGGGAGCTCGAACCCCGGTATGAAGGCTAGAAGGAACAGGATGAGTCTTTTAGTCAGAAAGAGTCTGACACTATCTCCCGCTCCGCCCAAGAGCGGGGGTTGTCACTGGATGATTTTTTTCCCACCATAAAAAAAACCAGTTCATGACACTTCTTTCTATTCATTTCACTATTACCCCACAACAGTTTTAGAATTGTACTACCTAATTATTCGTATCATGTTATCTACAACTTAAAATTCGCGCACAATTTAACCATTATTCACAAACGTCGCATAAACATACGAGTATTCATCGGTTACTTTTTGTCAGTATTTAGCACTTTTTATTAAACTTTTTCAGTGCAAGAAGCAAAAAAACTGCTTCGACTAATTCGCGTGTACGACTTACATTAGTTAATAGCTCTTCCGCTCCGTAATAGCAAATTGTCGGTCACAAATTATGAATATTTAATGCTCATATTGGCATAATATAGTAGGGATGTTTTTTAGGGTTCCGTAGTCAACTAGGAACCTTTATAGTTTCGCCATGTCTGTCTGTCCGTCCTCGCTTAATCTCTGTGACCGTTAGCACTAGAAAGCTGAAATTTGGTATCAATATGTATATCAATCACGCCGACAAAGTGGTAAAATAAAAATTGGGAAAAATATTTTATTAGAGTAGCCCCCGTATATGTAAAGTGGGAAGTGATTTTTTTTTAATTTCAACCCTAACGTGTGATATATTGTTGGATAGGTATTTAAAAATGAATAGGAGTTTACTAAAATCATTTTTTGATATTGTCTATAATTTCGGAAATAATCGCTCCAAAAGTAAAAAACAATGTGCCCCCCTCCTCTAACTTTTGAACCATAAGTTTAGAAAATATGAAAAAATTCTGAAAAGTAGAACTTTATAAGGACTTTCTAGGAAAATCATTTTGAACTTGATGGAAAGAACAGTTTTTGTATAAAAAAGACAAAAGGGTTCTACAAAATAATTTCTGGTTAGTCCAGTTTGTAGTATAATCGTATAAGTAAGCATTTTTTTAAACTCAGAAGTGGGTACACTTATTGTGACGGACGGGAAACTACGGAACCCTACACTGGGCGTGGCCAGACACGCTCTTGGCCGGTTTTTTTTTTTTTGTTAAAACATTCCTGAGCGATAGAGAATTTACATGGCAGTTATTTATATTTTTACCTACAAAATAGGATACTTGGAATACTTTATACACAGACATACAGTACAGTAAATAGACACAGTACAGTTTAGAGTACAGTTCTCAAATTGGGGATTTAAAATTCTGAGTGTAGCTTTTACTTTATAATTAGACCAACCTTATGAAGCCTTATCTTTAGACTGCATATTTCGACTTTTTCACTGGTCCAAGGAGTTCCAGACCTGAGTAATTAATAATAATTTCGTGTACGTTACCCTAGCTTGAAACTTGCACGTAGATCGATATGAGTGGAACGTATAATTAGTGCGTAATCTGCTGTAAATGTGCGCTACATATAAAATTAGAGCGTCTTGTAGTTTTGAACAAAAATTGAAAAAGCGATTCAGTTTCATACCTTCACGCGTTCCTGAGAAAAAGTGTCTTGACAGACGACCGTCTGATAGGATTGTTGATGGAGGAGGACTTTTTAATCCAGACACAACAAAATGATCCTGTAAAGGTTCTGTTTTTACTGACTGAAGTTCGAAACTCGAAAAAGTTGGTAAATTAAACGGAAGTGTTTTCCGTTGTTTAATTAACTTTACAGCTATATCTATACACCAACCCTAAGCAAAAGTACAGTAACAGCACACATTGCAGCATGCCAATAACAAGCACATGGATGACGTAGCTACACTTGGAGCTATAAATATAGGTGCAATATTACAAATGGGTAATTGTAATGAAATTCCTTTTAACTTGTCCCCGAAACTTTCTTGGCTAACATGTATTTAGTAGCAATCACAATGCATGCAAATTAGTCACACTAAACAAATATTAACAGAAGGTGAATATTCTTATATTCTTTATTGTATACATAACTTTAGACATTATACAAAGTAAGAAAGCCGATGTACACAGGCGAGCTTAACCCAAAATTGGGTTTTCTTACAGCAAACCTTAATATCTCTTCAACAAATTTTATAAAAGAGGATAACTTAAGAAATGCACAACAAAAACCAAGTTATCTTATATGAACTGAAAATTACAAACTAAAATAATTTACATAGATGTGCGCAGCACACAATACTTATAAACATACTACATAAATACAACATATAAAACCTATACATATTTATATATATAAACGTGAATTATAGCACTAAGTCGCTAATGGGTGGGTAGGTTTGGAAACTATACTGATAAACTTGTGATATGTTTTATATTTGAATAAGTATTCAAACATAAAACCAAAAAAATAATTTAAAAAAAAAAACAAAAAAAAGTAAAAAAAAACTGGCTGAAAAGTAAGTAAAGTTACTTACTTTTCAGCCAGAGGTTTCGCCCGCATGAAAGTAGAAAATAAATAGCCTATTTTACTCAGTGATGATGGTGGCTTTCTAATGGTGAAATATCGTTCGAGGAGTTTTTCAGTTAAATCGTAAAATACAAAGAAACAAACAAACAAAAAAAAATCAAATCTTTCCTCTTTAAAATAATGGTTTATTTATAGTATACCCTTAGTATAGCTATTCGAGATTTTTAGAGACAAATTCAAAATATAAATTTTAGTGAAAATTCATTGCAATCCATTATAAAAAATATGACCTTTTTTATACTTTTTAATATGGCAACTTAAAAATCGACAAAGTGGATAATTGAGTTAGTAGCGGATGATCGAAAGAATCACAAATTGATTGTTCAAATAATTTAAGGCGAGTAAAATATAGTTAAAAATTAATCGAATAAGGATCAAGGCATATTATCAGAAAGTCGAAAAATCTAATACGTTCTCTGTTTCCATAAAACCAGACTCACAAAATGAAATAAAAAATCCAAAATCATCTTATAATATTCCCATCACTGGGGTTCGGGATTCCTTTCTAATGAGTCGTAATCCATCAGGCAGGCTCCGTGCAGGACGTCACATGTCTTTGATTAATAAGTTCTAAGACATGCTGTTTTCCTCACGATGTTTTCATTTGCCGTTTTGAAAGTGTAGTGATGAAATAAATTACACAAAGTAATGCGCATGGCTGGATTTGAACCCATGATCTACAACTTGTAAGTCAGTACCGTTACTACTGGGCCACCACTGATTTTCATCACTCTAGGTTTATTGGTAGAGAATGCCCTTATGCCCCAGGCATTAAGTCCGCTTTTGTGTTAACAACTACTTAAGATCCTATGTCCCCTAGCTGGTCCAAAGGGTGTCCATAGTGTCACGCAATCGCGACCGGTCTCGAGCTTAACGCTTCACTTGGCTATATGTCAATCTGATGGCCATCACTTCTACCAGCATGGTGCGTTGCTAGATTTACCGGTGACGACCACGTTTCCTTTTCATGGTGGATTCCAATCCAACGCCTGTTTGGGTATAGTACTATATGTGGTCAGAATCCCTCCGAAGAGTGTGAACAATCGACTTTCGTGAATGTTTTTAGTAGCTCTACGCTTAAGATATACATATAAGACCTTTGTGTTGCATGAAGATGAAATAAACAAATAAAAATAATTTTCAAATATAAATTTATTCTATAACAAAAATTTACAATTTTAGCGCAATGCCCACAATAAATTAACTTATTTGTTCGCAGTTAACAATATAGTATACAAATAAAACAAATTAATGTACAAAGAGAAAAACTGATCAAAATATGGATGGCGATAAAAAAGCCAGGTAGTAGATAAATATTGTGATGATTTATTACACTTAACTTACGATATAATCGTATAAAAACAAAATAAAATAGAAAAGGAAGAAACTAAATGAAATAGAAATCCAAGAACACAAGTCCTAAGCGCTTTGTGTTTGGAGAGGATGCTAGTTCTCACTTCGTTGAAAGACGGAGAAACTGGTCCACCTTGCGGATTTTCCGTTTGCTTACCTGCTCACTTTGCTCGACGATTTAGACAAGCAGTTTGAGAGAGTAATTGCAGACCACCTTCATGCACGGCTGGTGTGCATGGGGCTGGATCGGGCAGGAAGTCAGTTAGGTTTCCGCAAGGGGTACTTGACAATGGAAGCCGACATGCGCATGCGAGCCCTCATACCGGAGAATGCGGTGTCGTCTTGGCGGTTTCAGAACTTGACATCGCCAATGCCTTTTATACTATGCCCTGATGTTGGTATCAGTATAGCACTCCAGTATCACTGAATGCCTCTGGATTTACCACATTCACAGCTATAAATTCTCACTTTCGTCTTGAAGTAGGTCCTCAATGGATACGGTTATTCCAGAGGCTTCCTGTTTCGGATCTAGCGAGAAGAGGGTGGAACTATTGTGCGGATTGCCCAGAGGATACGGTGGAGCATATGGTGGAGGCCTGGTCCACTTGCGTAGAGTATCGCGCAAGCGATCAGCGGCGATGACTTCTCGCATTTGGCCAATCGGTCAAGTCTGGCTCCATGTCTGCCGGGGCTACGGGATTATTATAAAGAGTGCCACGGCCGTGGCAGCTTTCAGTTGAAAAGATTACGGGTGGCTTTTAGTCGGTAAAAATCTAACACCCTCTCTCATTCCACCATTCCACCACAGCGTGGGAGAAATAATTTGATGTAAAAAGTCCAAGTTCTTAAATTAGTAAGTTTCTTGAGTTTCTACTAAAATCACATTTATCTTTCTAATTTTCATATTGTTGCAACAAGTAAGCAACATATTTTGTCTAACATGTTTTAAGACATTTTTAATATGTGACATAATGTACCTATAATGGACCTTCTCCATCTAAGAACCTATCATGTGTCCTCTTCAACACATCTCATCACGATAAAAGATAACGTCTTTCAAATCGCTTGATATTATCTGCATTGAGCGCCACTCACTGATCGGTTTACTTTCATTCCGACTTCATTAGTTTCAATTACAATAATGTTAGCTCAATTCTTTTAGCACGCAAAAAATGGCTTGGTCAAAATAGTTTCGATTAACTATTTTGTCAGAGTTTTTTTTGCTTCCTAATATAGACTTATAGTCCAAGATCCCAGCGCCGTCAGACGTCACGTATTTTCTGACGCAGGAAATGTGGACTGCTAGCTTGCTTAGACGGCCAATTTTGAGGTATCAGGTAATCAAGGTACATAAAATCATTACTCGAAACATTACCCGAAAATTGGTCGTCTAAGCAAGCTAGCAGATAGGCATGCGTTCATAGTAGGTACATACTAACAGCATCCGCATTTCCTTCGTCAGAAAATACGTGACGTCTGGTGGCCCTGGAATCTTACGCTATTATGTAACATTTAATTAACAATACAAGCACTTAATATATTTACGATTTTTGCATATTTTTTTCACAAATCTATAACATTTATGTGAAGGTTTTTCAGAAAATTAAAGTTAAAGACATATTTTTTGGACAAAATTTAAGCAAGCAGAGATATTATTTTTTAGACATACTTACCACACAAAATTAAATCAGACACCAAGATTACACTTAAAGTTAATTAAGGCATAAACAGTCCAAATCTGAGTTTGGTGTCTGACAGGAGTGTGTAAGCCAGGTGCAGGCACAACCCTATGGTGAGGATGCTGAGGACCAAGCTGCCGAACCAAACGCAACCCGAGTCACAGCATATAGGTCTTTTATCAATGGGATGTGGCGGGTGAGGCGTAGTCAAACGCCTCGGGACCCTGTTCAATAAGGATGGTTAGAACACAGAACACAACGTATGTACCTAACGCACAGTTGAGTAATAGGTAGTATTAACAGAGTATATTAGTCAGAGGATAAGGGACCTCGCTCACTGCTCGTTAACACAACTGGTCGGGACCGTCCGACCTGTCGCGATCAACTAACTTACTTCTTTGTCGAAGCTTCTGTGATTAAGATTGCGATCAGTCGTGGTCTTTGTCATGGAGCACACCCGCTCAGAACCCAAGTATAGTACCGTATCTCGCAAAGGACTAGCCTTAGTATCAGTTGCTTTGCTCAACTACATGCTCAACAGTGATTTGAAGCAGTGACGCAGACTACTTGATGTGCTATACAATCCACTCCTGCGTTATATGGTGGAACAACGGTTCAATTTTATCATCGTGTATACTTTTTTTTTTTTATTATGGTGGGAAAAATCATGCATTGACATCCCCCGCCCTTAGGCGGAGCGGGAGATAGTGTCAGACTCTTACTGACTAAAAGACCCACCCCGTTCCTTCTAGCCTTCATACCGGTGCTCGAGCGCCCTTTCGGATAACCCTGGCCCCAGTAGGCTTCGACCCGGCTGGGTCCCTGCTGTTGCTGACAACTCCTTAAGGCGCGCGGGAACAGGGCGCGCCGTCGACGACTTGGGCTTAGTCCAGACAGTTACCGGATGGCCGGACAGTGAGCTACCCATTGCTCACTGTCTGCAAGCCCGCGTCTACGTTGGCCGGAAATCGGGATCAGAATCCCGGCGACGGCGGCGGCGATAACGCCGTTGCCTGATGCGTTCGGCCTCCTTCTTTGCGAGCATTACTGCTTCGCAGAAGTCGGCGACCGCCTGCCACTCCTCCTCGCTCCGGACCATGGCCTCAACCAAGGCCCGGCGCGAGAGGTCTCCGCCGCCGATCGCCCCCACGAGGGCACGGCGATGCTCCGCCCAAGCAGGGCACACCTCGACCGTGTGCTCTACCGTGTCCTCCGGGCGTTCCGCACAGAGGCGACACCCGGGCTTCACTTCAGCATGAATGCGGTGCAGGAAACTCCCGAACGAACCATGTCCGGTGAGGACCTGCGTCATGCGGAAGGTAAGGACGCCGTGAGGCCTTTCCAGCCACGCCTCAAAGAGGGGACTTACCGCCATGATTGTGGCGTGCCCAGCACTGGGTTGCGATAGTCGTTGACGCCATTTCACCATGAGATCCCGCCGGAGCTCTGTCCGCCATGCCGTGACCTGTCGCGGCATCGTGTATACTTAAAACGTATGATATACGTTTCATGTGCTAGAAAATAATTTTTGTCCTGGTGCCAAGACGCCCTAAGGGCCATGCCTCAGTAGGTCTCCGTGAAGGCGTAGCCAAGTCATCACACCAAAAAAAATGTAGGTATTGTCTGCGTGGTCAACAGTGGCCAAGTGAAGTACACACCATAGAACTGCATGCATTTCCTTGGTTGCGCGTACTGGCAGCGCGGCTATGGCGTCCCAGTGAAGCAAGAGCTTAAGCGATTCATTGATTTGCTTATGAGCTAAACTGGCACTAGGTCCAGGTTAAGAAAATGCCAGAAGACAAAAACTTACGGCGGTTTAGGTTCAACCATCACATTTAGGCTTGTAAAAACCAGGTGCCGTCTGCAATATACCTGAAAATTTACATTGACTATTACAGTTCGTAGGATAAAATAAATGCACCGTATGGTATCGGACATAAAGAATGGCACCATCTCATTACTTACCGCGGGTGTCGTAAGAGGCGACTAAAGGACATTTTGACTCCACGTGTAAGTAATATAGCACTTTAGGTCACCGCATGAGGGCGGGTAAACTACCAGCAACAGTGACAGTTACTGTTGCTAGTAGTTTGGGCCTTGAGGACCTTGAGTTACTGAGTAACTCAAGGATCTTGAGTTACTGAGTAACTCAAGGTCCTTGGGAATACTTTTGATGGTGGCAGTCTGGCAGCCGACTAAAGTTGTTAGATCCTCTGCTATATGTTTGGTCTAACTGGAATTAAACGTGTAGATAGATCGACAAAGAGAGAGAGAGGTGAATGAAAAGATTGATAGCTTTTATGAGGAGTGATATGAGAGAAAAGGAAGTTATTGATAGCATGACGGGTGACAGGACAGAGTGGAAGAAAAAAGACGATGAAGATGAGATAAAGTAAATAAATGTTTTACTGGAGTGGTGCGTTAGTTTAGATATTTCCTACTTACTTTGCCCTAAAGTCGAATTTTCGGGCGTAATTTATACAGTTCAAGCGGGCAATGTATAAAAAAAAGTTGAAGAATGCTATCAATGTAATAGTAAACGCAAAGAATTCTAAATACCAGAGCACATTAGAAAATATCGAACTCCTATGCATTCTGAATTTATCATAAAACAACTCTGTCTCTTTTTAACAACTTTTTATTTACATAATCATTTAATTCACGGATTTAATTTAAATCAGAAAGATCTGCCAACCTTCTGTCAGTGGTTGGCCAAAACAAAATTTCAAATCAAATTCTAATGTCAGAATCAGATGCCAGATGCCAAAAATTGTGCCAAAATACACTCTACTGCACCAAATTAGATTTTTTTTTGTTGAAGTGACTTAGTAATTCCATGTTTTCCGCATTTTTCTGTGAGTTTTGATTTAATTAATATTTAATGTCAGAACAACTTATTATAGGTATCATAGAACGAAAGCCGATAATGATGATCCAATTTGGTCTTGGAGGCGTGTGTAGGTTCACATACATCGTTTTTTTTTGGGTGGAGTCCTCAATATCATAGACTTATAAATTCTTCATCATCATCGTCATCATTTTAGTCGAAAGATGTCCACCGTTGGACATAGGCGTCCTCTATGTATCACCACAAGAAAAGACCGGTCCAGTATATCTCGCATACAATGGATTCCCAGAGCCTTCATCAGATATGGTAGGATTCCAAAGCTGAGTATCCTTGTATATCGCCCCAGAACTTTTCAACCCCATAGACCATCTATTTCACTAGCAACGTGCTTTGCCCACTGTCACTTCATTTTGGCAATTCTTTAGGCTTTAACTTCAATCTTGATTCGATCACGTAAGAGAACTTCAAGTAGGTAAAGTCTTCTCCATAGACCTTTGGCTGAGCTTGCCGTCTCTTGAGGCACATTGTGGGCCAACATGCCGTACACTCACACCTAAGACTAACTCGCCTTTGTGAGATATAGGTAATACAACCGTACCTATCCGACCTAAATAGTCATCACATCTGGAACATAGAAGACATGGGTGCAACGCATCATTAGACATAGAGTGTTGTCTATTTCCTTGTTCCTGTAAATAGCAGGTGAAGGAACACAATTCTGACACTTTCCCTCGCTCGACTCAGGGCAAAAACTGGTATTCGATGATCCCACCTTACAAAAAGGTATATTTCCTCAGTATGAAACAATTAATCGTCTGCTAGTCATATTATTCTACTTCAGTGAGTAGTAGTAGAGTCTGTCTAATAAGTTAAACGACTTGAGTAATTATTAGGATTTAAAGAAATCTGATGTAGACAACACGGATTCAATAATCAAGGTTGATTAAGAGATAGAGATCATTGTTTACTAACAGAAGAACCTTATAAAAAATACCGAATTTAAGTATTTTTTAAATTATTAACTATTATACAAAATTCCCAAGTCGGTTGACTTATTAGACAGACTATAGTAGTGAGTACATAGTTTTTGTAAGTACCTACATATGTTTACATTGTGATCACTTTCAACAAGTTGCTCAACATATTATATCCAATATTTAATAAATATTTTCTGGAGCAGCCCAGTACTAACGTCCTCGACTCACGAGTTATTGATCGCGAGTTCAAACCCAAACAGGCGCATTACTTTGTGTAATTTATTACATCACCACTGCTCTCAAAACGGTGAAGGAAATCATCGTCAGGAAATTGGCATGTCCTTAAACCAAAAATTCGAAGACATGACTGTGACATCCACCAATCCGCACTGGGCCCGCGTGATTGATTATGGCCTATATCCACTTCTAGAAAGGAGGTCTGAGTTCAAGCAGTGCGAACAACATTATAAGGCTAATTACTACATATGACTGATATGCTGTCAACTAATATTTTAGGATAGTTTGTAAAGAGTAGAATTCGCGAATGAACCCTGACGGTAGCGGAGATATTTTTTTAATGGAGATTTAGTAGTTCTTACGCAAAGTTAGAGTCAGTGAGAGTTATTGAATCATTACCTTACTCACTTAACCACCCATATTTCATTCGGATTCCAAACGGATGTTTAGCTCAATGTAAAAAAAAGTAGTCGAAATATAAATTGGTAGACTACCAAATAGTCTCGTTTAATTTTATTTCAATTACATTTTTTGTGCAGGATGTCCGTATGGTCCGTCCGTGTCGTGAGAGTTCTTGAGAGTTTCTTCATTCAGTGAAAGCTAGAATATTTTTTATCGTAACTAGTGTGGTCCATTGCAATACTTGTGTGATTTGGAATTACAAAAGAGTGTTGCGTAGTGAATTCTTAAGCCTACTCGGAATAGAGAAACTTCACATAAGACACTAAGAAAATCACTCGGGTATGGTTTTAAATACAGTGAAATAAAATTTCCCATGCAAAGAATCTGCGTTCTTCCAACAGTCTTTTACTGCCTTGTCCTTCTCATTCTTCTGATTTTGTCCATTTTGCCTTTCATAAACAGTCCATCCTTCTGTGGAATGCGCTTCCTCTTGACATCAGGACGGCCACCAGTCGGTATGCATTTAAGCGGAAAATGCAGCTCCATAAAGTCTAGTCTCAAAAACCGTTTCATTTACCTTATAATAAGTTATATAATTATATTTGTATAAATGTAGGTTTATATTATATTGAATATATATGTATGTTTATTATATATATATATTTGTACACTTGTTTTCTTATAAACCTATTCTTTTTTTTATGCACCTGCCATGTTTTCTCTTCACTACCCTAGGTTGACTGGTAGAGAATGCCTAAGGCATTAAGTCCGCCTTTGTAGACGGACGGACAACAAAGTGATCCTCTAAGGGTTCCGTTTTTTCCTTTTTAGAGGTACGGAACCCTAAGAAGTTACTTTTTTTCACGCATCCTCTACCACGCATACGCATAAACGCAAACGGCCGTATCTGTTTCAATTCGATACTTCCACGTGTTCCCGAGAAGGATCTTGCCAGAACGACAGACAGATAGACTGACAATAAAGTGACCCTTCACGGGTTCCGTTTATACTGATTGAAGTACGGAATTATATAAAATTTCTCTTTTATGACGTTTGACGTATGTCGTTCCCTATTGTTTGTCTTCTTGACATAATTTTGGCAAAGATATAATTTATGATAAATTAATAATAATTTATAATAAATTCAAACTATCACTGCAACTAAATTAAAATAAATACGAGAAGAGAAACAGTAGATTTAATAATTTTATAGCAAATTCAGAATGCAGTTATTTGCCAATGTGCTGTGGTATTTAGAGTTCTTCGCGTTTGCTATAACATTAATAGCATTCTTCAAATTTTTCTTGTACATAGCCCGCTTAAACTACATAAATTACGGCCGAAAATACGACTTCAGGACAAAGTAAGAAAATAAAATTAGAACTAAAGTATCAGTTATCTATTTAATCTTAACGGTTAAGCAAATGAATGTGAAATTTCAGATATATGGCAGACGGCACGTGGCTACTTCAGGCGTAAATGTAATGATAGAGTCCAGATTAGGGTAGGATCATGCCTACAGATAATTACATTTTTACCCCAGACACAGGTCTGGACAAAAGTAGAAGAAGACCTTGCCTAGAAGTGAACCCCGTCTATCATAATCCAAGCATCATCCTGTTCTACCAGACCATACCCAGGTTGTCACCGTTTGTCGCTATCGATGTACACAGAGAAGTCTAATAAACGATTATCAAGAATGTTTTTTTGAACTTAAAATATGGCAAACCCTTCGCTAGTAGAACGCGACAAAGACCAAGACTGCTGCAGTTTTAGCCGCAGTAGCACCGACAAAAAATCAAGTTTACCTACAACTGGTCGTGCAAAAGCGTAACAGTGCGAACAGATCTGGCGAATGCGCTGCTCGCGAGCCGTTCGTGAGCCGCTTGCGAAGTGCGCGCGTTCATTTTATGTTCGTACGAAACGCACGCGGCGCAGGGGCTTCGTACGAACAAGCCGTACGCGAAATGTATGCGCAAGCGGCTTGCGAACGGGCGACTCGCGAGGTCCGGACGCACCGTAATGCGCATGCGTGTGGTTACTAAAATAGGTACTATACTGTTAGGTCTAGATACTTTACCTTTTTTATCCAACAGGGAGCGCGCAAGGCTCAAAGCGAGGTGTAAGGACGATTGACGCATTGACAACAAAGCTGTATGCTTCGACATCGGCTGCGTATGGTTCCTCGGCGTCATTTTCAACATTGTCGCTGTAGGGCTGTGCCTGCATACGGGCCTGTTTTAACTTTCCGCAATATAGCGCCACCTTAGCGAGAGTGTATCTTACGTGGCTAAGCATTGAGATTACGTCAGAACAAAGGAATTCGAGGCGTGACTAACTAGAAACTTAACTTGTCTGGGCCTGCAGTGACACTAGTGGTGCCACCATAGTAGGTACCTAACTCATTATAGAATGAAGTGACAGTACAATAATATCTTTGTGATTTACTCGGTAGTCCCGGTGGTACCTACCTAATCTACCTATCATTGGTAGATTAGGTACCTCATATTGCGGCAATAACTGATGCCCAAACCTTAAAAGCGAACTTGTAACTTAATTTTACTAAAACACTATACAGGTAGTTTTGTATTTTATTTAACAAAATAGGTGACCTACCTAGTTTTAAAACTTTCGGCAGCAGTGGGGCCCACCTACATAGTTTTTTAAATAACTAGTTTTAAAGCTATTTTTTATGAAGTTTTCGCCGTGGACGTTCCACCACGTGGACCATTCCGGACTCGTGGCACCCCCAAGTCCTCGAATCCATACAACGATGTATCAGTGGTATCACGGGTACTATTTCCTAGTTCCTTTGGATCCACCAACCGAATAGTGATGGGACAGATGGTCCACCGGTCAGTAAGAATTAAAGTGGTTCTATAGAAAATGTGTAGTTTATTGAACTCGTTTTGAACTCACCCAATCCAAGTGTGGCGAGCGCTCTATTCCCTGCGCAAAGGGAATCCCTCCTCCCCTGCCCATGGCTCCACCACATGCGGTGTCCAACACGGACCACGATGGCGATGACGCCGATAATACTACAGAGGTGACTTAGGTTGAAATGACAGTAGCGGCACGAAAGTTGAATGCCAAAAATACCGCTCCAGGACCCGACTGCTTGCTTGGGAAAGCGTGGGTCCTAGCCATAGGAGCTCTCAGTCTTTGACTACAAGGGCTCTATAGCGCATGTATGGAGAAGCGCCAGTTCCCTCGACGTTGAAAGATAGGGAAACTGGTCCTCATCGGGAACCAAAAGCCGGGGCGCCCTGCGGACTCCATCTCCATACGGGCCCATCTTGCTGGTCAACGAGGTAGTAGGCACGCTCCTTGAAAGAGTAATTGCAGGCCGTCTCGTCTTGTAGCTGGTACTATTGAGGCCGGATCTTGCGGTTAGCCAGTTTAAAGTCAAGCGCGTGCGAGCCTTCACGACGGAGGATGCAGTGTCCCGGAACGGGGGTCGTCTTAGCGGTTTCTTTGGACATCTCCGACGCCTTTAATACCCTGCCCTGGAATTGCGTTAAGGAGGCACTCCAGTATCACCAGGAGCCTATTTAACTCCGTCGTGTGATCGAGGCCTGTCTGACGGACAAGTTCATCGTCTATCTTGGTCACCAGCGAGAGTGGAAACGACGAGAGATATCGTGCGGTGTTCCACAGGGATCGGTGCTAACTACTCTTGTGGAAGATCGAGTACGACTAAGTGCTGCGCGATGACTTCCTCGATGGGGTCTGCGTTGTCTGTTACGCAGATGACACGCTGGTTTCGGAACAGGGGGAGCCGCACCAAGCGGCGGCCCCTGCCGTCCAAAATTCAAAGTATTTTATTTCACATAGGCCTACATGGGTACTTATAAAACATCAGAAGATAATGCACGGTTCCAAATTGGTCGTTTCTTAAGGAGAAGAACCGGCAAGAAAGTCCATAGTTACTCTTTTAAAAAAAGTCTGTCTAATAAGTTAAACGACTTGATAATTATTAGGATTTAATGTAGTCAACACGGGTTCAATAATCAAGGTTGATTAAGAGATAGAGATCATTGTTTACTAACAGAAGAACCTTACGAAAAGTATCGAATATAAGTATTTTTTTAAAGATTAAATATTATACAAAATTCCCAAGTCGGTTGACTTATTAGACAGACTATACAATATTTCAATATTACAGTAATAATAGATATTATGTAAGAACAGTGTAGATCAGACAATATTATACCCAAAAGCACAAAAAAAGAAATCATAATAAAAAAAGTGAGTTGTATTATGTAATTAAGAACTCATGGAGTCTACAGTGTTCTCACATTTAAAAAAAAGACGCTATCTATAAAAAAGGCCATAAAAATAAATACAACAACAATAAAATAGAAACGGGGGAGCTCCGTCCAAGCGGGTTATACATCCATTCACCGTATTCTCTACCGTGTCCTTGTGGAGTAAAGAATGTCTAAATGTCTCAGGTACTAGGTCATAAAAACAAAAAAAAATGAAGGAACTTGTCAATGTCAAAAATGTCATTTAAACGTCATGTACCATGCATGTGTCATCATTCATTTCAATTTTAATTAGGTACTAGGCGATAAAATTATGTGAAATTCAAAATGAACCATAATCTTAACTATAAAACGTTGGAGATATCATTGAGTCTAGCCAAAAGTATCAAATTGATACATTTACCAAGGGTTTTAACATAACAATTAGTGAAATCTATCAGTGAAATTATTTATCAGTAATTATTACCTTTTGAGGGTGAAATAACACGTTTACTAATTCATAAATGATACGAATACGATTCCACTAGTCATATGATATTAAAAGTCAATATGCTATAATTATATTTATTATGAACGAGTACTACGAGTTTGAAGATCGTAAAATGAAAGGAACCCTTCGCGACTGGCGCAAAGCGCTGCGTACCCCAGCCACGTACAGGGTTGGTAATGCTGTGAGGATTCAGCCACAATTTGTCTTATTAATTGTGTTAATAGGAACATTCGTTCTGGTGCTGTGTTATTATAATTGGTGGACCAGCAGCCAGCCAGTAAATGTGCAAAGGTGGGCTAGTTCAGTAAGACCGTACAATACCACGTACCCGCTGACAAAACCACTGGTTGGTGGAGATTTAACTACATTCAGGATTGGGATAGTGGCAGACTTAGATACTAATTCTAAAAGCAATACTAACAAACATACATATGTTAGTTATCTAAAGAAAGGGCTTCTTAATTACCACCGTGTGAAGAAAACTGTGACTGTATCATGGGACATACGTGAGCCCACACTGCTGTCCTCCACGTACTCGCACAAGGGACGAGGCATGGAACTGTCAGAGTTAATAGTATACGATGGAAGATTACTCACTTTTGATGACAGATCTGGAATGGTGAGTATAATGTTTTGCAAAAAATCATGTTTTTTAATGATATTTAACCATTCAAATACTGTCAATTAGAGACACAATAGTAAAACAATAGCAGCGCGAACGCCTGCATTCCCTTGGGGTTTAATGAATTAACTACACAACTCCATATTTCAATTTTCCTTCAAAATTACAATCTATTAATCAAAGTTACACAGCTGAGAAGTTCTGAAACTTTTTAGAACATGTACGTAACTGGACATTTCAGCATATTTTAACAAGTTTTATTTTACTAATAAATATTATATTATTTTCCAGGTGTTTGAAATAGTCAACAATAAGATAGTGCCATGGGTTATATTACCAGATGGTAATGGCCAGGTCGAGAAAGGCTTTAAGTCTGAATGGGCAACTGTTAAAGATGATATTCTATATGTTGGTTCAATGGGAAAAGAATGGACAACAGCCAGTGGAGAGTTCCAAACCTATGACCCTATGTGGGTAAAAGCCATCAACATTCACGGAGAAGTAAGGTTTTATTTCAACTGACTTTAGAATTATTTACTCGAAAATTGTGTCTGAAATACAATGATTTTAAATTGTCTGTTTCTAGATAATATAGAAGACACAATTCACATTAATCTATGTAAGTTTCTGTGAAATAATTATAAAATAAGTTTTCACTTTTTTAAGCAACTTGTTTTGATTGATTCACTGTGTGAATTTTGATAAGCAAAGAATCTAAAGAACCCTTGGATGGATATATTATAAACTTTTTCAGTCACAGGAAAAACATAAGTAAATCAAATAGGTGAACAGGAAAATTGTACTTTATTTGTCTATAAGACCGTATTATTAGCAGTTTATAATAGCAAGACGTGACTTGTAACTATCTTATCAGCAAGGTTTACTCTGTCAATTCACATTAGGTTATCTTCATTTAACATAAACTATTTATGAGTGTTCGTAATCAGTTTTGTTATTGGTGGGAAATGATTGCACAATGTTGGTGGAATAAAAATGTTACAAGTTACTTTGATAGTCCATCAGTTACTTAATTTTGTGTAAATAGCCAGTTTTTTTTTTACGTGTCTATACTCTCTGTGTACAGTAAATTGCTTGGCTACAGCTCAGTTCTGAAACCACTAGGTACATAGAAAATCAAAAATCTAAATCATAGCATTTATTTCAAATAGACCATTTACAGGCACTTTTGAATAGTCAAATGTCGGTCAGTCCAAGAAAAGTGAAGCTAAATTGCATGTTCCAAAGAGTAGTTCTCTATGGAGAAGAATGTGCAAGAAACTCCATGGACACTCTTTTAAATCATATTATCGCACTGCTAACACAAGACCGTATTAACTCCAAAAAAGACAAATTCGAGATAACTCATTCTTCTTATGTAAAATTTAATTCTCTACGCGTCAATAAAACCCTCACTGAAATAGCGCAAGAAACAATTGCAAGATGGCGTTATAAGTCTCTTTTTATGATTTTCCAACTGTTATAACCGCCCGCGCAATACTGCGTCATCTTTAGTTACGGTTAAAATTTGAGTGGTGAGGACGAGTCACTTTGCGTAAAAGACCGCATTATTTTGAATTGCTGCGTTATTGCTGAATCAGGTATGTAAAAAAAGATGTATTTTTACGACTTAATACGTTATTGTTGATTGAAACCTAATTATGAAGTTGATTTATTTCAAGTTGTTACATTATTGTTGGTTAACAAGGAATCGAATTGAAGTGATATTTTGAATAACGACATTCTTGTTAGTTTAGTTAGTAGTTTTAGACTTAATGCAGTTTTGATGAAAAAAATTTGTTTACTAAGTTTTTTGGGGTAAATTATTCATATTTCAATAATATAATTGCTGTTACTAATAGTATTTAAAACTGCACGTTCAATCAGTTATGTTAAAGTCAAAATAAAACATTTCTCTATAATTTACAGAATAATTTTGAGTTACAACATCCTAGGTGACGAAAAAATATTTTCGCTACGTAAATAGGTACATTAATTTTTGTTTATTTATTTATTTATTTATCAGGAACAATTTACATTGTATTTGATATTTATACTTTATAGTATTATTTGTAGTATGAACCGTGGGCGTCTTCTGGTAGATATGGCGACCAAAACGACCTTCATCGATGAAACGGACAAGGAAAATAATATCAACGAACAAAACACTGCATCTGACCACAGAAAATACTACATTTCACCCCTGCACAGTGATCAAAGTGATTTTGACGATTCGGACTGCGACCCTCCCTCATTTTATTTCTGGGTCAACAGGTAATGTTTCCCGTTTACATCAAGGTGAAGCCACGAGACCTCCAAGTAGTTCTTCAGCAAGTAGTTCCAGTTCATCTTCAGCTGATGATGAAGCAGAAAATAATTCAGACCACAATGTTTCTTCAAGTGGATCAGCAGGTCAAAAAACTACAGAGGCAAATGCTTCAGAGGTACAGGAAATCGTACAAGGCAAGAAAGGGGTGAAGAAAAGGGTGAAATGAAAAGAATTGGAAAAGTAAAATTGCAAAAAACACTTCGAAACACATGTAAGGACAACACAACAAGTGTTAAAAAACAAGTCCCAGCTAGGAAGATGGGTCCTTTGTGTGGAGATAAATTGTCGAGCAAAAATAGATGAGATCTCGAGACAAGATATTTTTAATGATTACTGGCGTTTGGGATACTTGCAATAACAAAGACAATTTATAATAGCTCATACATTTTCATAACATAAGAATTTACAAAGATTAGTGATTATGTGTAAAATGACTGAACTAGAATTGCCTAAGAATAATAAATAAATGAGAAACTTTAATTAATCTAAAATACGTACTTCATAATGTTGATTTTTACTGTTGAAAGTGCCATAATTATGGTTTTTGTATTATTTTTTTTATGGTTTCTTTTGATAAATACAATATTTGACTTCTATCTTGCTTTATTTATGCCCTAACTATAGTATCTAAAATAACAAATCTAATGAAAAATTATACTAAATCAAAATACCTTACCTAAAATCATTCAAATAAAATCAAAATAAAATGTAGGAAGTCAAAATTATATCACTTATAACGACGCAACTAAAAATAATTCTTTTTTTATTTTTTATTTTTCACACAATACTGTATTAACTCGAAATTTGGAAATAACTTGATAACCCGCAATCTCAGAAATTATTTATAATTATAGAAACCCTTTAATTTTATCCCTAATTTTAAAACAGTGTTCACTTTTTTACATTCGTTAACAGGAAACGAGTAATCAGTTTTCCATCATTTCTGAAAAAAGCTTCATTTTGAGTTGATACAGTCTTGTGTTAGCAGTGCGTTATGTATTACATATAATGCTTGGTTACCTATTACTTGTTGCTTCTATCATGTGAGCACAATATCGATAATGAAATAAAAATGTAAAATAATTAAAAGATAGAAACTGAATTAAGCCACTGGCAGTTAAGAGATGACCCGTCCCATCTGACGGCACCCGTTCACGAGCATGACGCGTGCATCAGCCCCTAGAGGATCCAGCTTTAGGGTGTAACCAGTAAATCCAACATACTCTGCCTGCAAAGAGTTCAAAATAGCATCTTAAGAGCAATAGTTAATGTGCCATGGTTTGCTAGCAACAACAAAATCCACGAATATCGAAATATGACATCAGTCACCTCTGAAATTGATTGATACAAAACGCAATGTAAGGAACACTTAACCTTGCATCCAAATCCACTAGTTGCTGAACTGTTGAACCTGTCTGCGATGGTGAAAAGGCTGAAGAGTAACCATTTTTAAGTTGGAGGATAGGCACTGGCTGCTCCACCACAACGCCATTTGTTTTAAAAAATTAATTCTCTTACAATCTGATCACTGATTGCAAATGGGGACATGTAGGAGACACAATTAAAGACAAAATTTTGCACTGGCAGAGTTTTAACCCATAATCCCCACACCACTTGATGTATGATTGAGGATTGATTACAACTGTGTGCTTTTTTAAGGGTGACCAGACAGTTGCAAACCAACATCGCAATCAAGGTGACCTTGCTAGTTTTAATCCATGTAGACAGCAGTTGTACCTAATACATGACCTTCAACGCCATTGGTTGCGAGGTGCATTTTCCCAACTACCGAACGTGTAGGCGCGTGGTTTACGTCCATGTATCTGCAACACAAACCAAACACATAAACCAAGGTTAAGGGTGGAATGCTGGTTTGCAACCATCTGGTCACCCCTTTAGTCATCCATTTCAGTGTTGACTATTATTACTGAAAAATTGATTTTTTTTTACAGGTGCAGCATTTAAGTTGGCTGAACCAGTATAAAGCCATCCGAAGTTCCATTGGTATCCAATGGCCGGGATACATGATCCATGAATCAGGAGTATGGTCGCCTGCCAAGCAATTATGGCACTTCCTGCCAAGGAGATGCAGTCATGAACCGTACAATGAGACAAAAGACGAACTCATGGGATGTAACTACTTGATCACTGCTGATGCCAATTTTAAACATATTCATGCTCGTGAGGTAATCTTTTTGAAGTATTTAAATTATCATTGTAACCTGTCTAAGCCCATGTTGGATCTTAACGTGAAATCTATTAGAACTGTCTTATCATATCAATATCTGAATTTTTGACATTCATTTGGTTTCTGAGAATTATTCCAATCTTTATTCGTGTATTGTTTATTATTATTTATTTATTGTCAATTGCTTGTCAGTAGTTACGCTTCACCTGTACAAAAAAAAAATTCTTTACGCTTAGGAATATAGCACTGGCCACTGTTAATTTCAAATCGCCTTCATGTAGTTAATTGTATAGCACATTGCCAGTGCTTGGGCTTGCGGGCGGCGAGCAATGGCTATCTCGCCGTCCGACCGTCCCGTCCGGTAACCGTCCAAACCGAGCCCAAGTCAGACACGGCGCGTTATGTTCCACACGCTCTTATCCCTCAAGAAGTTGTCAGCAAACCGTAGGGGCCCAGCAGGATCGCAGCCTACTGGGGCCATGGGTTCGCTTCTGAAAGGAAAACCTGGCCCTGGTATGAAAGGCAACGAAGGAGTGGGTTTTAGTCAGTAAAAGTCTGACATGAAAAGGGCGGGAGATATCATTGGATGTAAAATCACAAAAAAAATTGTTAGTGCTCATATTATATTGATTTCTGTGGGTAACTGACAATGCAATTAAAACTAAAAATATAAAAAGTCAGCCAGCCTTTACTTAGCTGGCTGGTGCTTTTGATCTTCAGAAAAAATGGTTCTTTTGGGCGCGAGCCACACAGAAAAGACGTAAGACTAGGACACGTCGCGGACGGGGCGGTGACGAGACGCGGACGCGACTTTTTAAATTATATAGAAGAGACGGGGCGGAGACGCGACGCAGTCGCGCAGTCAGTATTCAACAGTCTGATTGGGTGAGACGAGAGAGTGAGACCGCTCGCCCGGCGCGGCGCGGCTGGTATACCAACCCCCGTCTTCGCCCCCGCCGCATCCCGTCCTCGTCTCTGCCGCGTCCGCGCCCCGTCTCTCCTGTGTGTTTTGAACACAGGGCGCAGACGTAAAAGCGCTGCGCCTGCGCCTCGTCTCTTCTATATGTTTCGCGACGCTTCTTTTCATACATTTTGTATGAAAAGGACGCGGTAGAGACAAATGTCCGAGCCCCGTCTGCGTTTTACGTCTCTTCTGTCTGGCCCGCGCCTTACAGACTAGGATCATTGAACAAATTAATTCTTGTTAGTACTTTGTCAGCCAAAAACCTATTTGATAAAAATTCAAATTTGGTCAGTGAGGTTCTACTGTTCTCGACTCAATAGCGAATAAAATTATTGTTTACTCAGTTGCTTAAATAGTTCGCCATAATATATGCCTTTGTTTGTCGTACCTAAGTATTTGTTTTCGACACATTACCGAAACAGAAGCATTCAGTTTCTTGACAAAAAAATTTAATGTGTATGTAAAAAAAAAATTCGTTCGAAACCTGCGTCGCGGCGCCAAACCAAGCCCTTTTGAAGTTTTCGTTTCGAGTGAAAGCCAAAATGAACTTACTGGTGGTCAGGCGGAAGTGTCTTTTTTAGTACATACTCGACTAGCTATGCTATTAAAATCAAATCATAAACTCGATAAGCAGAAATCATTAGCCTACATATTTTCTTCTCATAATCGATTTTTAAACTCAACTTATTAATCAATACATTTAATCCCTTTTCAGATAACAAAACACCAACCAAAGCATGGTTTCTCATCGTTCAAATTCATACCGGGAACGAATGACGAAGCCATAGTGGCTTTGAAGACCACGGAGTATGAGGGTAAGACTGCTACGTACATCACTGCATTTATGACAGACGGCACAGTGCTGCTACACGATACCCTGGTGGAAAACCTCAAGTATGAGGGCCTCGAGTTTATATGATAGTGTACTAGAAAATTTTAAACATACGTAAAAACCGTAACTGTAAATATGTAAAATATAGATAATATAGTTTTGTTATTTTGTGTTTTATTTTCAAACTTTCGTCAGTGGCTCCGTCGCGTGATACTCTGGAACTTATACTCGTTAATGTATCTACTATAGGGATAAATAATAGTTATTCTAAAGTGATCTGTCGTTTGAATCTTGATGTTTGTTTGTTTGTCGTTGTGATGACATATGGCTCCGAAACTTGGTCGTTTATAATGAGCCTCATCAGAAGACTTAAAGTCACCCAAAAGGCAATGGAAAGGGCTGTGCTCGGAGTTTCCTTGCGTGATCGAATCAGGAATGATGATATCCGTAGAAGAACCAAGGTTACCGACATAATACGAAGAATTGCCAAACGTAAGTGGCAATAGGCAGGGCACATTGCTCGCAGAACAGATGGTCGTTGGGCCGAAAAGTACTGAAATGGCGACCAGGTATCGGAAGACGTAGCGTTGGAAGGCATCCTACAAGGTGGACTGATGACCTGGTAAGGGTTGCGGGAATCCGATGGATGCAAGACGCACAGGACCGTTCATTGTGGCGTTACTTGGGGGAGGCCCATGTCCAATAGTGGACGTCTTTCGGCTGAAATGATGATGATGAGCGGTCGTTTCACCTGAAGCTATGGATTGATATCGCTACTCACACTTCATAGTCTCTTCTCGCGCTGGGCTCTGGTACTGGCCATGGTCCGGAGTGAGGAGGAAGACCACGCAGTCGCCTCCTGCAAAGCAATAATGCTAGCAAAGGAGGCGGCCGCACGCGTATTCGAACGGCCTTCTTCACGCCCCAGCCGCCAGGATTTCGACTCCGATTTCCAGTCCAGGCTTGCGGATGGCGCGCAATGGGTAGCTTCCCGTCCGCCCGTCCAGTACCCGTTCGGCGCGGCCCAAGACGTCGATGGCGTGTAATGTTCCACGAGCGCCTCAAAGAGATGACAACAAAACCGTTGAGGCTCAGCAGGACCGAAACCAACTGGGGTCAAGGGTTCGTTTCTGAAAGAAAACCGGGAACCCTTTTTGGAGCGCAAGGCAAACAAGGAACGTAGAAGTGGGTTTTAGTCAGTAAAAGTCTGACATACCCTCTCGCTCCGTCATAGAGCGGGAGAAAACCCGTTAGAAGTTCCCGCTTAAAAAAAAACGCCATGATCGGTTCTCAAAATTTCATCCACATCTCTTCAGCCGTTGAGGCGTGACAGATTAGGTACATACAGACTTTCATATTCATACTATTAGTAGGTAGGATAATATAATATTAGAAAAATAGCTCGGTATTGAAGAGAGATAATTACCAACACAAATGTGCGTATAAAATAGACGAGTTTACGTCTGACTTGTAGCCTTTATCGCCTTTATTAGTACTCGACCTATAAATGTCACAATTATTGCTAACACAGACTACTGATATCGTTACCAAGACCATTCGAATGCACGCTCCTGATTTACTTTTTTCTTTGATGTGGGCAATCAACAACGACTTCTATCGCTCTAGGGTGGGCGACACAGCATGACAGAGTTACTAATTAAAACCCACGTGTATCCTTCAGTTGCCCTTGCGTTCTAGAACTACGGCCTACCTCTTAACGGCGCCGATGCCCGCTGGGTTACTGGGCCCGATGCCCGCTGGGTTACTGGGCCCCAACGATTTGCTGACATCTCGTTGAGGCGTGTATGAAACACTACGCGCCGGCAACAAATGGGGCCGATCTTTACCGGCCCGACAATGAGCTACCCATTGCTCGTCGTGCGCAAGCCCCTCATTTAATTCCGAGCGGAATGCTCTGTAGAATCCGACTCCTTGATTGATGTTAGTAAAGTTTATATTTGTCATGGTAGACATCTCACCCATACGCAGAAAACGTTGTTCGAACCGAAGTTTGTCTGGTCTTTAATTCAAGAGTGAAGAGGTTACCTTTTGGCAAGTGTGCTCCATCTTCGATCAAACTAGGTGACATAGTGATCAAGCGCGAGCCTATCAATAAAAAAAATAACACACTAAAGCTATGGATCCAAAATGTTTTGAGGTAGGATCGCGAACCAGAAGACGCAGTATTGGAATGCCTGAAGGTGTGGACCAAGTTTATGCAGAGAGGTTTATCTCGAGCACTGACCGTCTTACAGTTGAATTGATAGTCACAATCAGGTTAAAAATGAAGTTTGGTAAGCAAGCAATTAAAAGACGAGTAATATTTAAATAAAATTTATTTCTTTCAAAATAAAACATAATAGAATAATATTTAGGTACATTGTAAACTTACAACTGTATCTAGCACAATGGCACCGGTCCTTTGTACAAAAACTCAGATTATTTCTTCGTTGTTTAAAAAATCAACGTTATACGTATCAAAAATAAATGAATTTCTAAACACCGAAGTAAGACTGTATTATTGCTATCTCTCTCGAAAATATCAATTAAGAAGATGATAAAAGCTTTCACAATACGTTGTAGAAAGAAATTGCAAGCAAAAAATTGTCATTATAAGGCATCCAGTACACGGTGACGCAGGTGTCAATCAATACCATCAATAATGAATGATGGTTTTCGCCAATCAAAACATTGACCGTGGCAAAACTGACAGCAAAACCTATCGTGTAATGAACGCCTAATACTCCACTAGATCAGTTTAATTTAAATAAGTAAAAATTAAAACAGCTCCAAACTGGCACTGTCCCTTTCTAGCTTCGTACGTTAGAAAAAGATAGCAATACTTTTAGCTTGTGCACAACAGAATCAGCGTCAATATCAAAAATATTCTAAATAATCCCTCTATACAATACAAGGCCTAACGGCTAAGGCTTATAGATTGGATAACAATTACAAATAAACTAATACGAAAGGTAAATCTGGTAACAATAAAAACTGAATACAGGGTACATATCACAAGGTAGCCCTAAAAACGAATACTAAAAAACTAAATTAAAGCGTAGATAATATTCGAATACAAGCAGATGCAAAAACTAGGAACATCATACCAATAAGATCTCCTTTGAATGAAATCATAAAGAAATAACGAATATCATAAATAAATTATGTACATATAGGTACTTGAATTCTTCATTCGAGATAATTTCAATTCATCATAATCAATTTAGGAAAGAGAAGTTGTTAACTTTACTTTTTTTTGTATTAAAAAGGCCTAAAAATATGGATTGCAATAGAATTTAAATTTTGTTTAGTATATCATAAGGTTTAGCGTTCCAAAATTGGATAACTATCTCAAATTCTGAATTCAAATAAAGATGATGAGAATCTCATTTCAAGCCAATAGTTCTGGTGACTTCTTCGAAGACGGTCCACGCCATCGCCGCCATAAGAGTGCGACGCAACATTCTTGGTACTGCACCCTTGAAGTACCCTCTTACGCCGTAAGTCTGTAACAAAAAAAAAGGAGAAATTAATACAAGACTGATTTACACAAGGGGAACAGTTTTATTACGAGGAAGTTTAGTTGCAATGGAAATTGCACCGATTTCATTGTTATACGGTACATTTTCTATTGAACCAAATAATTACACTTTATTTTAATCTATGGATACAATGGCGCTCTAAAGGGGCCTATTACACTACGCTGAATAACGCGTGCGATATTCAGACTCGTCTTATTTTTCTTCCCGAGTAAGACAGTCTGACCCTTATTACACTACGCTATACGTCGAACCATAGCCTAAACAGTCTGAATAACGTGTATTGTAATAGGCTCTTTAGGGGTAGCATTTTAAATTCTACCTATTTTGTAGGTAGTTAAAGTTGACATTTGAGTGGAAATGTTATTATACCAACAGTAATCAGTTTTGTCGACAGCGGACATTATTTGTCCTTCACAGAGTCAATACAGTGATAGCAATTTTCTTTGTCAACATATTCATTTCATATTCTTTGTCAATACTTTATCATTATAGCAATTATATCATGCTATGCAGTGAAGACAAAATCAATGTTTCATTTCAGTGCCAATTCTTTGTTACTTTAATGAAGCAATGCTTGCACTGTTTTTATTAGTTCAATAAGTATTATTTTTCAATAAGTACTAATGATTCTATTAGGTAAAATTCAACAAGACAACTTAGCCCCTCATTAGGAACGAAATTCATGTAAACTCACGTACACGAGGTAACGGAACAACTATCTGTAAGCTATACAAAATTATGTTCCGCACTGTAATAGAACCTGTGACACGCAGCGCGGCAGCTAATCACTTAACCGCTGCGCCAACAGTGCTACCCAACTAAAATGATGGCACTAAATCGGTAGTGACAATGTATGAGATGGCTACAAATAACTGTTGCCTACCCAATCAACGACAAGTTATAAAAAATATTTGGTGTCAATGGTATTTGAACTTTATCATGTTTTACATCAATTTATAGAATTCAACCACCAGTAGTATTTTAGAATATACAACTTCTTGCGCAAAAAGATTAGATAACTTACGCACAGGTTATGTCAAAACGGTGCAAAAATTAAACAATCTTGATCCTTTGAACTCGATTACAATTTTATAGTAATTAGCGAAATATTCGCAGTAAACTTGACATGATGAACCTCGGACACGCAAACTTTGAATGACTGATATACCTAATTAAAAATGTAAATTAATTACCCCACGGATGTTGCTTATCTAATTAATGGATAAATTATTACAAACTTATTTTAATAATGACTCAGAAAGAGACCAGCATCTTTACAAAGTTTACTGTACTCATGTTCACAATCTTCCTGATTTCAGTTATCATCAGACCTTTGACATTTGCTTCTTAGAAATTTACAATATTAACAGATATATTTGATAATTCATGTACTTGATAGGAACCAACAGACCCATTTTATTATTCTTTAATAATGAACTATATGAAATAATCTAAGTTCAACATAATATGGTACCTATAATTCGTCAGTATACAGACATTTAGTGATATACGAATCACGGTGTAGTCTCACATGCCACCGCTCATTGAAAAGGAAGGATCCTACCGCGTTGTGTCTAGTCCACGTCTAGTCTGGTTAACTGACCGCTAGTTAATTTCAGGCTTTTATATAATTACTTTATAATCATGCGGTGAACTCTGATACCGCGACACAAGATTTTGAATTTTTAGTTCCCATGTGGCGATATAGATGTCGCTACTAACAAACACTGATAGCCCATAATAATTATGCTATGCCTGGGGGTAAAAAGTTAATGGATTTTTCACAAGGAATTGCCTAGTAGGAAATCAGAGGCTAGATTTGCGCCCAGATAGAAGCAATGGGCCCGTACTTAACCCTGAGAATAAAAACAGTTGGTGGAATGTTTGTACCTACATTATAAGTCTTCTAACAAAACCAAACACAAATCTTTGGAATTCTTGATTTTTCTCTACTATAAAATGCATGCACCTAAACTTTTTATTATTGAAAATCGCATGAAAATTCGTTCAATAGTTCGATTCGAGCCTTTCATTGTTCAAGTGTGATGCATGTGATGTATTATTTATGAGATACTAGTATGATTTCTTACCTGATTAATATATACAGCGGCGCTGAACGCGTTGGGAAACTTTTCGGGGTACAGCTGCATGTTGGTCTTAAGTACGTCCGCAGGGTTGGTGGCTAGGGACGCGGCGATGCCGGCAGCTATTCCGCAAGTGAAGTGGACGGCACTAGCTGCTCCGGGTGACTGCAGCCATTCTGTAATGAGGAAATATATTGGTCAGTTTGGGCGGAATTATCTTACTGTTTTGGAACTTGAAAAGAGTCTCATATATCGTCGGTTGGAAATAGTAGTGGAACATCTCAAAATAAGTTTTCACTTTATGCTGATAGTAAATTTCAATGCTGTTTACAATAATTGAATATCCGAATAAGTCAAATTCTGACAAATACGTACACATTTTTAATAAACAAAAAAAAAAGTTTTTAACTGACTACTTATTTCTAAATGTAATACAACAGTTTTCAACCGACGATACTTGAACAATATTTTTTCATAAATAAGAGACAATTTTAAAGACATAAGTACATTATTATATTACACCTACCATCATACCTAGTGTATTTTTAAGTTATTAGTAAATCGGTACAAAAAAATATCTATATCGATAAATGGACTTAACACCTAGTGCGGGAAAGTAGATCATGGTAGTAGGTAAGTATTGGTCACGTTTAACTTTCAACTGGGGGTAAAATAAGTGTGTTTCTAATGTTTATATTACTGTTATCTACTGTTAATAAATCAGAAACTAAATAATTTCTTGACGCGTTTAATACACGTCATTTCAATGTTTATAAAACATTGTACCGACGTCTTCTATAGCACGATGTTTTTTTTTAATGTTTTAAATTCAAAATTACTACGTTCAAATGAATTCGTAATATAAATGATATGATATACTTGTTATATAAAAACTAAACTTTATTAAGAAGTATGTGTCTTTGGTAACTTTTAATAGTGTTATTACCGTTTTGTATTTCTCAATATGTTTATGAATAAAACAGGGCCGAATATGTACGTCCTATCACAATGATTAGATTACCACCATAAATTGTCTGGAGTGACAAACAAAAAACACTTTATGACGCGTTGAAACTATTAGTAAACATGATAACATTATAATCTATGATTATTTTGCTATCATAGGATTATTGACAAAACGTGTTTTGGGAAAAACCCACGTGTTTTATAAATAGACTAGCCACAAATCGCGCACTGTTCCGGCGCGCCTCAAGGAGTTGTCAGCAACAGCAGGGGCCCACAGCCGGGTCGAAGCCTACTGGGGCCAGGGTTATCCGAAAGGGAACTCGAGTCCCGGTACGAAAACTTGAAGGAACGGAGTGGGTTTTTTAGTCAGTAAGCGTCTGACACTATCTCCCGCTCCGCCCAAGGCCTGTTGATCTAGTGGTTAGAGGCCCTGACTGCTATGCCAGAGGTCCAGAGAGCCACAAATAATTTGTGGATTTTTTTTTGGTCTGACTGCTATGCCAGAGGTCGTAGGTTCGATTCCCACCCAGGACAAATGTTTGTGTTGAGCACGATCATTTGTTCTGTGTCTGGGTGTATTTATTTATATATGTATGTATTTAGAAATATATAAGTTTGTTTATCAGTTGTCTAGTACTCATAGCACAAGCTCTGCTTAGCTTGAGGCTAGACGGCGTTGTGTGATAGTTGTGGAATATTATTATTATTTTATTTTTTTAAGGGTGGGGGTTATCACTAGATGATTTTCCCCACCAAAAAAAAAGCCACAAATTATTATTACGCCTATGTCGGATATATCCGACAAACACTTGCGTTTATTCCGTCAGAGTCGCACAATCACAACCAAACACTCCATCTCGTCATCTCTTTTGACACCTATGGGGATTGAAGAGCTAAACGACATGGAATATCCAGTCTCAAATACACGACCCTGGCGAATCAGACACGAAAACCTTCGTCGGACCTATTCGACCTAAGTGGTTAAAAGGTTAATCAAAAGATAGGCCCAATGGCCCAGAGTAAATTAAACATTTGAACAAGACTTTGTCTAAGTTAGCTCCATCAATCGTACGCATAAAGAACTAATAATTATTATTTTTCTAATGTTCATATAATGCAGTCCAAAGTCTACAGCACTTAAGATTATGAAATGTTGATTTTAAATAGAAACGTGTAACCGTATCTATAGCTAGGAGAATTGTGAGGCCTATCTTTATCTGTACCTACCCACATTTCTATTAAAATTTCGATTAACCTAATATTTATTTTTTATTGGTATTTAATGCTTTGATGATTTAAACATAATTGCCACATAATACTATCATATAGACCAGTTTCACCGCGCTTTGTGTTCAGCAAACAAATGTTGCATCACTACCAACTATCGGACCATTTTTATCTTAAAAACGTGCGATAAAAAAAATAATCAACAAAGGTCCAAATATCTTACCCTTAGGAACTCTTTGTTTGGCTTGTGAGTAGAACATGAGGTACAGGCCAGAGAATGGCGCATCTCTGGCTAGAGTAGGGCCTAGGCCGCAGGAAAGGCCACGGAAGCCCTCTGCTTTGTAAATGGCCTTTAGAGCACCTCCCAAGCTGTTGTATTTGTATACTCCAGATTCATATCTGAGGAAGAAAAAGCAAATATGATTAATGGGTGTTTCAACAACACAATGCCTAAATTAAATAATGAAGAACAACATTAAAATGTCCAAAATTAATGAACAGTTATATTAAAGGAGTTGACATCAATATATTTGACATCTATACGACAAGACACCAGGTCAGAAAGACATTAGGAAAGCATAAGATTAAGAAAGGTGTGTTTCGTTTTAAGCATACGTAGCAGCTACGTCGTAGCTCCTACGTCTGCTTACCAGCATAAAATTTCCAAATAGTTAACATATAAATATAAAGCGCGTTGATTACGGCGTAAAAAGTATCGAATGCGTTGTAACCTCGGATTACCATAAGTATTGTTTACATATGACCTGAACAAACGTTTGAATAACGTGTCCATTCAATCACGAGGTAAAACACGTAATCGGGTACCTACACATTTGGGGACAACGTACGTCTAATTATTAAGATAGTGTTTATTGATTACAAAGTGCTCAATAACGAATGGTGGGATAAAACTGAAACTGACGTCATAGACCAACCTACCGACAGTTATCGCTAAATAGTTCTACGTCATGGAAAAAAACGCGATTATGAAGGTAATTGGGGCAATTTTCGCCAGGTAAACTTGATAATGTTATAAATTTCATATCTACTTATTTCGATTTGTAATCGATATGATGAAAAAGCTTAAAAAGATATAAGTACTTATATTTTTAATATGGTCTTACGTACGATTCAATAAGTAAATAAGTCTAATAACTAGTCTAATTATAAATCTCCAGTGATTAGAATTAAAACAACTAAATTAGTAAAAGCTATAGCAAACAAAATATTGTTTGCTGAAGAACATAAGTAATATGTATTTGATAGTTGTATATAATCAACAATTGAACATAATAATACCAATTACTCCGAAAGTACACTTAAATTAGGTAAACAAGAGTGTTAAAAGAAGATGAGAGAATCAATTTCGTCGATAAAGGAAAACAGTCTATGAAAACTCACCTAGTTTTGATCACAGTGATAGGTATTAAAGCAACGCCGCTCATGGTCCTAGCGAGAACTCCTAACGTGACGGCTTCCAAGGCACCCAAGTCACCCTTAGTCTTTCCCATTTTAGCTTTTAACCAATGCAGGGATGAGAAGTAGATTCCCACTCCGGGAACGCAGCGAGCAACGGATGGCACCATACCACGCCATAACCCAACAATCTGTTCTTGCCGAATGATGTTTGCGAAGATCGTAATCATCCCGGGTTGGATTCGGCTGCTGTAAAAAGATTTTTAGAGTTAGTGACTGATAAAATGTAAACGCACATGTTACGCTTGTAGGTAACAAATTGCATATACTTTTAAAAAATATTTATTAAGGATAGGGTAGGAATGCCTCAAGGCACATTATGGGTCCTATGCTAAAAGGCATACTTCTACGCAGAATCTGCAATCACTGATACTTTCCGGGTGATCGAAATCTAAAGCCGCGACAACGTGTGTATTCGATATTGCTGGCCACTTTGCACGCGCCTGGGTCGCAACAACGCGGCCATAGAGATAGTTAATTGAGAGAAATATTAAGATAATGAGAAACAACTAATTAAAATCTGAACTGTTTCCAATGTTATGAAACTAATTACGAATAATTAAATAACAAAAGATAAACTATAGGTACTGAAATGTCGTGAATATTTGGGAACCTTAAACGCGGAAAATGATAATAGGTCATTGGCAGTTTAAGGAAACGTTCTCAGATGATTAGCAAACGCTATCAAAGTCAATGTTAAGGATATAAGGTCCAGTGTTAACAATAATTACATTATAATTATCTCACAGTAGGTACCTACAGCAAACAAATGAATCGGCTAATCAGTCGTTGGTCAATGCTTGTGCCTGCCTACTTTTGTTTCATAACAACAAGATTATTATACTGTTCGCTGTTATCTAGGTGTATGGTATTACCTACTATTTACTTGTTACTGTGCGACACTGATTCTTCTTTTTCTAATGAGAAAGGCTAATTCGATTGCTAATCTAGTGTAAGTATACATTTTAAACCAAGTCTAGAAAGCACACAATCAGTCGTAATTGGCAAAGCTTGGCGTATTTCTGACAGCTGGATGTTTTACGGCTAAATAATGATGATGGTGAAATTTACACTTAGAGTGATTTTGATATTTGAATGAGATGTAATAGGGTAGTTTCCAGGGTCAAATAATTACATTTTATAAAAAAATATTGGAAACGTATTTTTTCTTTTTTCGATTAACAAAAAAATAACAAAGATATAGCCCATTAAAGTTACGTGTGACGTCACCCCGTGCGAAAAAATACAGCACGGCGTGACGTTACTATAAAATGTAATTATTTTGACCCTGGAAATCTTTGTCATTTTTGGTAATAAAAAAATACGTGTCCCTTATTTTTGAATAATCTAAAAGAAGGACTAATGACATTTTTTACTGCGACTAGCCTATTGTTTTTACAATGATTGTTTTCATGTGACTTACTTGACAGTCGCCGCAACAACATGTTGAGTGGGATTCTGTAGACGAGTCTTCACCAAGTCAAGCGGCTGGAACAGTATAGTACTGAAGGTCCCGGAGAAAGAACCGGCGAGAAATGCCTTGATGACCGGGTGGTACTGTAAACATAAACATTATCTCATTAGCATTGCAAGTTCGTTCAATCAGAAGAGGATGATACACTTTGACCCTCACACGGGCAATAAATGAGTTTAATTCGTGATACTATGGGACTGTATAAGTAATAGAGTTTTAAAACTTACATTTGCCACAATATCCATTTTGGGTAATAGTCAAATCCTTTTTGGTGACAATAAAATATTCTTTGTCAGGTAATATCTTTGGAATATACTCCGAACTTGTAGTATTCAAAGTGAAATAGCCAATGACAGAGAGAGCTTTTGAGCCGAAAGAGCTTCAGGTATAAATTTAGATCGTATCCGAGTAGTCTGAATAGTAGATAGGGTTGATACGGTACATCAGAACAATGGTCATTTTTTGCAAGACCTCGCTTGTAAAATACATGTATGCTGGTGCCAGTACGAATTTTAAAGAAAATTTAAATAACGCCAGAAATGCGTTCACAGATAGTTTGTAGCACTTGTGAGTCCACTTTCAAAGACACTAGATTAACTTAATTAGGAGAAAGAAAATCACGATCAATGAATTTAGCCATGAGGACTAAACAAAAGAAACTGAATAAAAACTGTATTCCGTGAAGAAGCAACCGACGAATGAGCAAAACGTAGCTGAGCGAAACGTAGAACGCGCACACTGGTAGGCTGGTGAACGAACACTGAGCGAGTATAGTGTGGGGCGATTATAAGCGATCATATATACGAGTCGTTATCAGTGGTAGACGAGGGACTTGAGCATCACGGGTGAGCAGAGGTGGAAGGTCGCGGTACCCCACATGATAATAAGTATCCGTGCCTACTGACTAGGGGGTAACGAGTAGCTCAGATAATGTAGGGTCACCACTGGGTAAGAAAGGATAATGCAACTTGCAATCCAAATAACTAATTAAAAATATTTTTTAAAGGACTTTTTTTTATTGATATTGTAGCAAAAGTAATAATTACGGGATAAGTATTTAAGGACGCGTCCTAATATAGGTAATATGGCCATGATGACCATAGTAAGCAAAAGGCTAAGGCTTTCACTTCCTAGTATTAACAAAATTTTAAGGGACTTTTTCCGACAGCTACAGGTACGAGAGATTATTATACTCTAAGTACAGGATAAGAAATAGATAACTGCGCTAGAATGAAAAAGTATTTGTTAATAAAACTCACGGAAAGTAAATCACCACACACAACGCTTAAATTGTTAACCATCACACAAAACACAACAATGTAACGTCAACACAATCAAACACAAATTACTTGAAAACACGGAGCAAGAGGCTATTTATATGTATGTACATGTATGTACGTATCTATTTGTATGTGTTGAATGTACGTATTAAAAAGAGGCGTGCAATAATTATCAAAGTGACATTACGATAATACTTCGATAAATGTAAAATTAATAATTATTAAGTATAACTCATCATCAGATCATGCGTAGGAACTATTGAAAAACAAGTATATACGTAACATGCGTATATTAAACACGCCAATAGGGTTACCAGGTTTCACAATTTTGGAGGGAAGTTTCGCGAAACAGCAGATTTTTTTTATTCCGGCGACGAGCGAAAGTTGTTTTTATTTTTTGGTAATTTTTTACCGAATTTTCATTTTTGTTAGAAATTGTTAGAGTAGCCGAAAATAAACTGCGGATATACCAAAATTCAATCAATCTGCCCTGCCTTTTACAAACTATATTAGAGCCGGCATATAATCTAGCCGAATGCAGCTGAGTAACGCACACGAATAGCACGTTAACATGTTACTCTTTAGCAATACTGGTATCAATAGTATGTCGGCAAGGATCTACAGCTTAACGCGGTTTTTGAGGCACGGAATAAACTCAATATGTAATTAATGCTCACCCATCTACGGACCAACGACCAATCATCGAGTATTGCTGAACCCCTAAGTTCTAGAGGTTGCGGCTCTTATATGCATGCGCTCTTCAAAATACGAAAATAACAAAACTAAATGTAAAAAAACATCAATTTAATATTGTCATAGCTTGTATGGTGCTTATTGTCACGCGTTAAATTGCTTTGCCCTGGTTCCTTTGTTGATTTCAAGTAGATATCCCGACTTTTTCGAAATAATATCTGGTAACCCTATAGATGTTTTTGCGATGCGATATATTGATAAGTTGATGTGGGGTCTTGGCTTATCGTGTATTAATTGGTAAGAAGGTAACAAATAAATGATTATCATAGGGAAAATTACTATGATGGTAGTTGTTGACAAGGACTATTCAGTACTGTACCTACTGAATTAAGGCCCATCGATTGGGTAGAAAGGACTTATTGTGAAAATTCCATGATTAGCAAAAGATACTCAACTGTTGATTCATAAAATACTGTCAACAAAACTTGAGAGTGTTAGGTACTTAAAGCCAATTTAGAAAACAATATTAAGAAAAAGGCTAATAATAAGTAATAAATTGTGTATGTTAGACCGTATTTTTTTGCAGACAGTGTAAGATTGCTATTAAATAATATTTTTATATAAATTTTCCTTTTATAATTATTACCAATGATAGATTAAAAAGATGTTGCAATATATTGTTTTAATTTCATAACTGTTAAACCAGTGTAAAGCGTTTGACAGAGTTGACCATTCAATTTAAATACGTCATATTATTGTAATGTAGGGTATGCTAATAATGGATAGGTTCAAAGGTGGTCACTGTGTAATTCAGTGTATGCTACGCAATAAGAAAAGTAAAATGTAGGAAAAGCTTCATTAAGGTCTAGTATGTGGCTGGAGTTCCACAAGGAAGGACCTTAGGACCAATTCAACTAAAGTTTTGGTACATTTGCAATTCTAAATTCAATTAGCTGACGAAATATGTTTTGAGTAAGTAAGTATGTTATCTAATAAAAGATTTTATCTTGGTACTTACAATGAATGCTACAATTAGCTACATTTTTTATCACTAAAAAGTATTAAAGGCAGGGTGGAATTGTAAATGTCTAGATTAAATATACTTTTTTTAGGAATTAAAATGAATCAATAGCCCATTTATTCATATATGTATATACTCGTCCAAAGGTAATGAAAGATTTTTAATATTATTTTAATTATCACCAAGATAATAATGTTAAAATCTTTCATTTTAGTATAATAATAGTATCTGCTAGTATAATGGTGTTGTGATGACCCAGTGCAGGAGGTTGTGAGTTCGAAACTGGGCAAGTACTTACTAATGTGATTTTTTCAATTTATATATGAACTTTTTTTTCGTTTGTCTAGGTTATTAATGATATCACGCGTCTCAGAAAGCACGTAAACTCGTCGGTGCCAATTGTAGTTCGTAAATCTTTGACAATTTCATATAGGATCAGATACCAGAAAATCTAACCATTAGTCTATTCTAACAGTATTGTGTTGCTGTTGCCCAGTAACTGGGTCGTGGAAGTCTGATAGGCAGTCACTCTATGTAAAACACTGGTATTTAGCCGCATATAGTTAGACTAACAGCCGACTCAAAGCTAGTTGAGAAAAGGCTAGGAAGATGATGAATAGCTTTTGCCAGTAGCTTTAATGTCTACATGTAACTAGAAAATTGTCCCAACAGAATATCGTCATCATCAGCCTTTTTAATGTTCCCACTGCTGGGACTCAGACCTCCTCTCTAGGAGAAGGAATGGGCCGTAATCCACCACCTGGGCCTATAGATGTAAATCAACCGGTTAAAAATACGTTTTAAACCAAAATGTTGCAGTTTTGAACCCCAAATAAACCATTTTAAACCGTTGAAAAACTCGCCTACAAAAACAAGAGATTTGTGTTTTACATTTCGCTATGGGCAATTTTTTGGCACCTGAATTCGCGAGTCACGTTCATGAATGACGAAGTCAACGAGTGTGTGTCAGTGTATGAGTTTGGTTTTAAACCGAATTAAATTGTATACTTATATTGTTTGAAAACACAGTTTTTAACTTATCAATAGAGTTTTTATAACTTATGTAGGTGTATTACCTACATGCTTATGCAGGTGTATTGCCTCTAGGTACGTTTGGTCAGACAGACTAAGTAGAACTAAGCCCGTTAAATACTTCATTATCAGTTTATCACACATTTAAAAAAAACCATCGACAGTAGTTTAGGTATATAGATTATATCCCTAGCTCGGTCAAATCAAGAAAATGTAGTTATAATTTAAAAAACTTGGTTATCCAATTACCAATCGTTTTAAACCAAAATAAATGGTTTGTTTTGGTTTAAAATATTTTTTTTTTGTTTAAAACAGTTTGTTTTAATTAGTTTTAAATTGGGTGCGGGTTGGTGAAAGTCACATGTCTTCAAATACAGAACATAAGCCTGGCATAAAAAGTATCATAATATATTTTATGCTATTCTAGACCATGGTCTAGCTGTATGCTATAAGCTGCATCAAAGTCAAATTATATGATTAATCCTAATGGGACAAGGTACATGCTTCAACTTACCACTTATTATATAAATCTCAGAAACATTTTCATTTCATTATGAATTATTTCTTACTATTTTGCACACAAATTAAAATAAATTTCGAAAATTCTAGGCTATCATCCTTATTTCTTAAGACAATTAAGCATTTGTTCAAATATGGTCTGATAATGAAATCATTAAAACGGTCTAAACAAATAAAAAGAGGTGGTCAAAGGTCAGTGACACAACACTGTTCATTATTCTTATCAGATTGGACATTAATTTATGCTTCTTGGCAACCTAAGAAGAAATTATTTAAGATTTGAAAAGTAAATTCCTTAAGATTTAAATACTTTTGCATACAAGTTGTTAATAAACTAGTGTGCCTCATGATTAACGATTGCATCATTGCTTATACCAGGTGGGATTGCAGTCAAGCACTGGTTTATATAATTTAATAAAAAATGGTTTCTATTGTACAACGCCATTTTTTTATTTTTGATGGTAAAAATCATCCAATGACAATCCCCGCTCTTGGGCGGAGCGGGAGATAGTGACAGACTCTTACTGACTAAAATACCCATACCGTTCCTTCAAGCCTTCATACCGGGGCTCGAACACCCTTTTGGATAAGCCCGGCCCCAGTAGGCTTTGACCCGGCTGGGCCCCTGCTGATTGTACAATGCCTTGCGTATCCTCCATAATGTTGTACAAGCACTTGTAAATAAATAAATACTTAACATCTGAGGAAAATGGAGGGTCCAGACTTTCCCTGAAATTCCTTACTTAATCCAGAGGTTCTCAAAGTTCTTAATTTAATTCATTAAACCCCAAGCAAATGCTGGTGTTTGCTCTCTCATTGTCTTTCCTTTGTGTCTCTAATTACAGTATTCAAAAGGTTAACATGCTTCTTAAGATTTTATTTTAGACATCAGAAAGCCATACCAGAATAAGTAGCAGTAGTATTAGTGTGTATTAGTAGTAATAGTAGTATTCTAGCATATGTTAACCTGAATGAAGTGTGTGAAGTGCAATATAATATTATACAAGCCGGATTTTTGAGACGGGTCAGATGGACAGATACTTTAACCGTTTTAGTTTTGGGCAAGAACATTTAATAACTTTTTAAGATAAGTATATTGAACTGCATTCAAAAGTCCACCCTGTATGTGTGTAGATAATCAATTACAGTTATCATTCCAGCTAGTTGGGTAATGAGTAAACAAAGATTGTGATTATTTCCTTTAACATATTAATGAACCAATCAGCCAATCCAGATAGGTAGGTTAGGTTTTAAATATATCAAATCTTACTTTAAATTAGGAAAAATACGCCACTACGTCCTGATAAGGTCATAGAGGACACATTATCTCTGAGACAAACAACTTCGCAGGGGGCCACTTACGTCGTTATCGGTAGAGTTCTGCAGGTCAGGCGCTGTGTCGATCGCCCATCCATTAGAAAACGTCGCTGCCGATTGCGACATACTTATTATTTAACCAAAATAATGAACTAAAATATTACGCCGTAACCTAACTAACATTTTTACGTGTTTTGGCGCTTAGATAAGAATTGTGCGACGATATAATCGGCTGCCTTTAATTCCTCGGTGACTAGTCATTCTTCTAAGGACACATACCGACCAGATTATCAATTGATAACAGTAAAAAAACAAAATTAATCAATCGTTTAACATGTTTACAACCTTAATTCGGAAAATATCTAGACTGTTCTCTATTGCTTTTAACTACTTAACTTACGTCATTGTCAGCTGTTTTCTTTTGCTTTCAACCAATCAAAACTTGATACGTTCCAGTTTAAACAGTTCCACATATTTTTTTTTACCTGACTTGCCAATGAAAACTTACTCAACACACTGACGTTTGACATTGACATGCTTGACATCGTATGATCATCGCGCGATCGCTAAGATAGGATTGCGAATATTGCGTTCTAAAATAACATAATATCGCGTATCAAAATATGGAAAAATGTTTTCGCCATATTATTTTTGGATCACCTGAGGTCTTAGGGTGTAATTTTTACAATTTAGTTATGGAGCTTTTATATGTAGATATTGCTTTAATTATCTTTTTTTACTTTTACAGACTAAAACCCACCTATGTCCTTTGAGGCGCGCGTGAACGCGCCTTCGAATCAGGCTTGGCTCTTACTTTACAGCCGAACGGCGAGCTACCTATAGCTCGCCGTCTGCAAGCACGCTCGTACAATTTATTAATGATAGTCGTCCTGTGACTCCTGTCGCCTGGTGTTTCTCCGGTGGGGAGCAGGGCGTGAAGCTTGTCTTCACCATAAGTATGGCTTCAGCCACCTCCTTTGCTTACTTTACCTACTGTTTCGCAGAAAGAGGTGACCATCTCATAACTCTACTGGACCCCTATGGTTTTGCTGACATCTCTTTGAAGCGCACGTGGTTCAGTCCTTGTGCCAGCCATACACGGTCAAACCTGTAGTCCAATCGGTATGACGCTACATGTTTGATCAAACAGATTTGACCGTTTATGGGAGTGATGGACAACATGTTGGCAACATGTTTGACGGCACAATCGAATTTCAATTCTTTTGGTTTGATCAAACCGATTGAATCATACAGATTGCACCGTGTATGGGGCTGTCCAATCGGTATGATCAAACCAAAAGAATTGAAATTCGATTGTGCCGTCAAACATGTTGGTCATAACAATCCACTCTCACACACGTTCAAATCTGTTTGATCAAACATGTAGCTTCATACCGATTGGACGACATGTTTGACCGTGTACCTATGGTGCATAGAGACGAACTACAGGTTTGATCAAACATATAGCGTCGATCCAGTTACCTACCTACTTAATTTGCTGAATTTACTCTGCAAAGGCGGACGTTAATCCTTGTAAAGTTATATATAGATTAGAGTAGAGTACCTACTTTAACAGCTAAAAACATTAAAAAAAGAAGGAATATAATATTCCCTTTTATCAGTCGTAAAAAGGTTGTTACCCCTAACTCTGAATAAATTAAGACAGAAGTTGTCTGCACAAGTTTTTCAAGCAAAGAAATTGTTTAAAAATTAATGATAAAGCTAGTTATTATTGTCTACCTTAAAAATATAATAATATAAATAAAATGGCCCCCATTATCGCTGTAACCTCCCCAGTTGCTATAAGTAACGGAATATTTTGCACTGGGTTATCGTTCTGCCCTGTCTACAAAGAGAAGTCTTGATGATAACACGCCGTTGGGGGTACGACTTATGTACATATAATAAAGAGCAATGAGCATGAACATCTGTCACATGATGAGTCTTTTGATTTTAATAGCCTCTCATAAGGTCGATATTTCAATTCGTTTTTTCAGATGCAGCCTATGATTTTAGAGAGCCTCTCACAGCTATCTGACAGTTGCCAAACCCAGACTGAAAACCGGTTTGGTCTTTATGTTTACATTTTTAAAGTTGGTTGAGATTACACGGTGTACCCAACAACTCCTTGAGGCGCGCGGGAACAGTGCGCGCCGTCGACGACTTGGGCTTGATCTGGACAGTTACTGGATGGCCGGACAGCGAGCTCAAGTGTCAAAGATCTACGAATAACAGCCCGACCTTTCAAGGAAGGTAAAAGTATCCAAACCTGTTTTATCATTCCGTGTATCCAAGACTATAGGTAGCTTCTGCCAGCGGCTGCCCGTTAGTTATAGGTTTTTCCATACAGACTTTAGACCCCCGTTTCATCCCCTTCGGACGTAAAGCTAAAATCCTCTCTTAGTGCTCACCTACATAATAAAATGAAACCTCCTAGGCCCAGTAGTTTCGGGTGTGCGTTGATTATGTCAGTCAATTAGTTTCTCCTTTTAAATAGTGATGACAAAGACGTCGTGTATAATATATTATTTACAGGGTCCGATCTAGCAATTTAGCCGCTCCGGGCAAAGATAATTTTCGCCGCCTTTTACATACACAAAACCTGAGTCATAAGTCTTAAAAATATTTTCACTATCCAACCTGAAGTAGGTGTGAAGGTAGCACATAAAATTGTTTGGGTGTGGATGGCTAGGTTGGAAGATATGAATAAGTAAATTTTGCCGCCCCTCATTTTTTGCCGCTCTGGGCAAATGCCCGACTTTGTGTGTGGGGGAAATACAAAGTATTAAATCGATAAAAAAGTTTTTTTTAAAGATCGCAGGAAATAGTAGGTACGTTTTGATACAAGTGGAGAAAGTTTATTATTGCAACCGAGGCAAAATTGTCCCGAGCCGTACAGGCGAGGATTATAAATTCAAAAAGATTTGAATTTATATTTTAAATATTAAGTAGGGTTTGATACCTTTGCTTCTTCTTCAACCTGCAAAGGTAAAGCGCGGGAAAAAAGTCTATTAATTTTTTTTTTTGTGTTATATTTTTTGGAAAATATGTTGAATTTAAGATTTGAAGAGAATTCTTTAGACGGTGCCGGCGCCGTCAGATATTGTGATTAAGTTAAAAAATACTCGCGATAGCTTGCTGTCATCTAAATCAAAACTAAAATGTATGGCAACGTTGGAAAATTTTCTTCACTACAAAATGAACAAAAATGCCTCGTAATTTTCAGAGAAAGTATTTCTTCGCAAGTGTATTGAAAAACATCATTTGATACACGTGGAGATTTGTCACTGCAGCACTCGGCTCCATAACACCCTCGCCTTTACGGCTCGGGTGAATTTCGCCTCGGGTGCAATGACAAACTTTCCCCACTTGTATCAAAATGTACTATTGAGTTTGAGTTTGTGTGCCACGTTTCATCGAAATCCATTCAGTATTGTTTGCATGAAATGGTAACAACCATCTATAGGATAGGATTTTAATAGGATCAAATTTATGTCAATTTTCAACAGATATTCTTGTTGTTTGTAACATAATGATGACCTATAATGCCACTAAAAAGATCCATTACTCTTACTCATTATCTAACCGTAAAGTGGCTCTTGTCTTGACCTGTAACGCAAAGCATCTTTCATGTTGCGCTCTTGACATAGTTTGTAAAAAGTCTCATAAATCTGTGTTAAGTCTATCTCCATAATATAACTAAAAACTAAATTATACAACAGAAAAGATGACAAAATTGTGTTTTGTATACTTATATATTGTTGTAATAACTATCTGAAGAGTGATACTGCTATGATATATTGATTAGGCGTAACGTACCTAAAACGCCTGTTACAAAATTAACAGCAATGCAATAAGTAATAACTTATCGTAATCAGGCTTATAATGTTCCCACTGCTGGGAGACAGGACTCCTCTCTAGCAGAGGGAAAGGGCCGTACCGTAATCCACCACGCGGGTCTAGCAAGAGTTGATAGATATGTCTTCAAATTTTTGGTTCTAAGACATGCCGGTTTCCTCACGATGTTTCCCTTCACCGTCTTAATTGGTTTCTCTACACAAAGTAATAGGTAAGTTTTATATCCACGGCCTATTTTCTCGTAATATTCTCTCGATTTGGAGGTAATATACCATGCTAACATACATTTCTTGCGCATGGTGGTCTAACGGCGCGCCGGAGTAAATCACCATTGCTGCGACAAATCGCGGCATGTCGGACAGAGTTCCGGCCTTCATGGCGGTATGGAGACAGCGACTGTCGCAGCCGATTAATGGGGAAACCATATTTAACTACAATCTCCTCTATGAGGGGTGGCTTAAGAGGCGCCACGGCGTCCTTACCTTTCGCCTGATGTAGATCCTGTTGACATAACCAAGAAAAAAAAAACGCCCGAGTGTAACCATTGTGCGGATCTCCCGGAGGATACGGCGGAATATACCGTCATATACAGTGGGAGTCTGCCACGCTTGGCCAGACCACCGCTGCATGTAAAACGATTCCCAGCCACCACAGGCGCGGGCTTGAGGACTACGAGCAAAGGGTAGCACGCCGTCTGGTAACGATCGAGCTGGAGTCGATTGGCGCGTAGTGTTCATGAGCTCTACGCTGGAGAGGCCCCTGTAGCGTAGACCCATTTTTATGATCTTACACTCCAAAAATAAAAAGGGTATCTCATGCAATAGGAATATGGATTAAAATACCATTTAGTTTACTTAAATTTTATTATTCTACGTACTTCCATAAAGCATAGTAAATACTTTATGAAACTTACACAACTAGAATTACACGTCATCGTCGAATATATACGTAACTATACGAAAATATAGTATAGGATGTTTATAAAATCATTAATCACAGTGTGTACTAACATTCTAAATATATATGGAATGATTAATTTTCAATCTTTTAATAAATAATTTAAAAAAAAAAAACTCGAAGAGAACCCTGATTGTAAGTCAAAAGCGATTATATATATTTTGTTAGACACCTTTTAAAACATAGACATAGATTCTCAACCCCTAAGGAGTTCGAAGGCACAAGTATTTTTATGTAAAAGAATTTGTAATTCTAATAATTGTACTGTTTTAATAACATTTATTATAAGAAGATTGTGTGTGACGACATTGGCACAATTAATTTTATTATGTTGAGAAGCAAAAACAAAAAGTTCATTTGTATAAACTTAAAAAACAACCAGTTAATATCAAATGCTAACTGACTTAAAATTATCAAAATATAAATTAACGTAATTCAAACGGCACAAAGTTTTGGAATGGTTACGGAATGATTTTGACACATAAATGCTTAATTTTACAAAAGATTGCTAGTTGGCAAAGTTCAGTCCTGAAGCAGTTGGCATCGCTACAATATCGGTAGGTACTTTCTTGCCGCATAATAAAATATGTGATGGAAGATCAACGTCAAAACGACCAGGAAAATTCAATATTTATGTACGGACATAATAGCCAAAAATAGAGATTCGTAAAAGAGATTTTTTACAAGGAATGGTCCTTTCTATTCTAACATTAAGTCATTTGAATCTAGTAAGTACTGCACTATGCATAATTTATTATTTTGTGTGTTTTCAGGGATGATTTTCATCAAGAAACCTTGTCAAAATTTAAAAAATACAACATTAATTTCTTTTATTATTATTTTCTAGTATTTTTGTAGAGTGATCGTGCGTATTGTCCCATTGTATTTTTTATCAAGTTAAATAGTCACTAAATATTTTATAGAAGACAATATGATAAAAGAATACACATTTTTTATCAATAAATAGGTAAAAACTTTGAATAAATTTTTAATATTACGAGTCAATTTGTTGATCTGATGCGAATCATCCCTAACCAACAAATATCGAGTGTACATTCAGGTTGAAGGCAGAACCGTCAGCGACATCCCACGCCACTAACCACCGATGTCAAAAAATTGCATCGAAAATCCTAAATTCAAGTGACTTATAAGTACGCGTGGAATGTTGCGTATGGTTCCACCTTTATAGTCTGAGTGGAGTTTACATGTGTCTCGTGTTTCCAAAGTTGATCCCGCTCTGGGTAGCGCCTTTGTTAGACCCGTACTGCAGTGAGATGACACCCTGGCCGGCCCTCAGCTGTTCCTCTGAGAAGTTTCGCACGTTCTTCTCCGACTCCTTAGGTCCTATCGAAGGCTTGCCGTAGTTACCGGCCTGGAATAGAAGTTGATGAATGAGTTAGCTTTCTGGTAACTTTAATTTTGCTCCATCATCATTTTTTCAGCCAAATGGCAGACATAGGCCTCCCGCAAGCGTTGCGAAATCGACCAATCCTATGCGTTTCGAATTTAGCGTAGATGACGGAAATTAAAAACAGATTTTTTTTATACAAAGATGCTAACAATTAAACTGTTAGATGTCAGATTGAAATGCTGAATGAAAATGAAAATGTTTCTCATGGGAGTTGAGATATACTTTACATTATTTGGTTAGTTAACTTAGTTAATAGAAAATAATATGAATACCTTTCTGCCAAGTGATTGAAGGCAGATAACAACGGAGTTGAGGTTCTGCCTTTCCCACAAGTCGACGGTCTGGAATGTTTCCTGTGCTGGCACGCCCAGTATCTTGGCGGCCTCTAGGAACGCGTTGATGTTTTCCATGCATTTGAACGCCATCTTGGATACGTTGACCTTCTTCACCATGTTCGGCTGGATGTCGTTTACAAGCCTGTGATAGAAGAGAAATATTGTCAGAGACTTTTAAGAATAAATCTAGAGTTGAGATTCCGTATAGAAAGTGTATAAACCGGAGCATCATACTAAGGATCAGTTTTTTGACCCGTAGCCAAATCAACGAAATAATAGTAGGTACTTAACATTTTTTTAAATCGCGGCAAAATGCGCAGTTCAATCAATTGTTAGCTTGACCAACGCCAGCGTTCAAATAAATAACTATTAGTCAAGAAAGAAGGAAGTATATGTGTGTAAAGACATTTTAGTAGAGTAGTAGTTGTTACAATTTTGAACTATTGGTTAAGATAACTATGAATCTAAATAGGCAATCGATCCCTAGGCTTGTCTTACGTCTGTTGTATAAGGCGTAAGTCACTCTTTACATATATTTATATGGCAATTTTAAAAAGAAAGTAAATTGTCGCAGATTTTGAGATGTTACCTACCGAACTTTAAAGCAAAAGTCTGATTCGCTATTTGCTATATTTTGTACATAACATATATTAGTCATGTTATCTATTTTCCGACGTACGGAAATAATGTCGTTGGAACTCAGTTTAAGGATAAAATATCTGCTGTGGTTTTATTAAACAACTTTGTGACTAGAGCAAAGTACGGAAAAAATAGTTGAGCCAGGAGTATAGTATATGTCCCGTAGGTATTGCTGTTATATTTGATGCAAGTAGGTATATTACAAACCACACACAATCGCTACGCCACGTGACATACACCCACAACACAACGATGACGGAATTGGATGATCCATTACATGATGAGTTTGAAGGGAACCTTGCGTTTCCGAGCTCCGGTTACCTACTTAGATAATGGAAAAGAACGCCATACAATTTCAATATTATGTACTATTTTGTACAACCTTGGGCCAAAATTTTATCCATTTTCTGCCACTAGACTGACATTCTTAATCCTATTTATCAGCAACACGTTTTTAACTTCGCTTGTATCTAATAATGAAGTGTAGTTAGAGAATGTTGGTAATAAAATATAGTTGTTTTTCAGTCAATAAAGACTTCGAATAGCCGTAAAGACAGATTGATGACCGATCTTTGCACAGAAAGGTGAAGCCGTCGGTTGCCATGCAAATACGTCACAACAGGTAGATTTTATCTGGCAAACGGTATCTACTTCTTACATTCACTAAGGATGGTAGATTTATATTAAATACCTACATCAGAGTTACTTTTGCACAAGAAGATTTTGATGATGTTGATTGATTTATCAGATTTATTTAGACTGGCAGCTCAATCCAACGTTTTTAGATGAAGAATGCATTCGTAAATTTTGCTTATCAAAATAAGGCTCCCATTCTACCAGAATAAGATATGTATGTAAAAGAGTAACCATGGAGTTTATTGCCGGTTCTTCTTCATAGGAAACAACTAATTTGGAACCGTGCACTAACTTCTGACGTTTTATAAGTGCCCTCGTAGGCCTAAGTGAAATATTTTTTTTGAATTTATGATATCTAACAAAAATTTGAATCTAAGTGTCTACGTATCATAGCGAAACTTATTCGTTGGTTCCTCCTTCTCCACTAATAGCATTTTCAATGAAAATGTTTCTGCTCTATTACACTTCTTAGTCCTTGTAGAATAAGACATATATTCCGATGGAAAGGTAATGATCCATTTCGGTTTTGGCGACCGATCCCACCAAAAAGTATAGCAATCGACACGATTGAGATATTATAGTGCAAAAGGGAGTACAGGTATATGCTTTATTTCCTACGAAAACCGGTACCTACCACCATATTTCAAGCAAATAAATGATGTGTTATTAGTATTGTTATTTCTTCAGTCTCGTAGTTCGATGGGACAAGTCCAGAGAATCTAAGTAATTCTAGTATATTCTTTCGAACAATCTCTCAGCTTTGTCATGGGCGCATCACAACGCCAAGTGCCAAGCTCCTGCCACATAAAACCACAAGATAAATGGTTACTCACTTGCACAAAATAGTCCCGTCCTTGAGCACTTCGTAGAAGTTGTCCATGTCCCCCGAGGTATTGGTGGGTTCACCTATGATCGCGTTGATCCATTCTAGGCACTCCTGCGCAAGCTCCTCGCTGTACTTGCTGTTGATCTGCAAACAAATGAAGGGAAACATTAGGACCCTATGAAGCTCAACAGGTTAACTCTTTCTGAGGAAGAAAAAAGACTATTTAACCTTTCTAGAGATTGGTTTAACCCTTTTGGAAATACAATGGCATACTTAGTCAACATACTTATAGTCGTATATACTGGGCGAGTGGATAAGTGGGACTGGCTGAAATTGGTGTGCCTAATTGATATTCAAGGTGTTTGAAAATAAAGACTTCTATCGAAGAGCCAAATAGTTACATAAACTATAGGCAAGCTTGAGAAGAAAAACATTTTTATCAAGACAATTTTGTAAGTAGTAAGTACCAAGTTGTAACATCGACAAACAATATTAAGTTATATGGGACATTAACTGTGAAAGGCAGTCATTCCAACTTTATAGAATTTAATGTTTTGCCTATCTACAACGTACATAACGTATCAATGTTATGTTTGCTAAGTTTACAATATCCATTAAAATCGACCTACTTCGACTTGTCTACAAGAAACGAGCTGTCTGACTGAAAATAAGGTGAACCAAGCTCCAAGATGTGAATACTTCGGTAGCAATGTACATTTTCTATAGTAAAACGGTTTGAATTTGGAAAACGAATCGTTACTTTGTGGTGTTAAAATTAAGATTTCAAGCATGAAGGTAAAATATTGTGCGTAGATATATTTGTTAAACTAGCAGCCTCATATTTTACAGTGCAAATATTATCTAATATACAGCGGGATTTTATATATATATAAGAAACTGGTTTACTCTACTGGAAAATGCAGCAGCTAATCCAAGTGCAAACCAATTCGTCATAGTTATTAAACTCTATCCATATTTTAAGTAAACGAAGTAATTAAGTGCGCAAAAAATGCGCCTAAGTTCAATCATGGCGGCCAACTTCAATGGAAATTAGCTAGGTACACAGGAGATATTATAGCGCTGAGGCGTATGCGCAAATACAAGTGCACTCTTTGTAACCTCTGTTCCTGTACTTACTCTCATAGTTCGGGTTGATTCGTGACCGGGGAGAGGTCAGGCGTAGAACGTACGGTTTTATGTGCTTTCCGAGGCACGAGGATCAAACACCACCAACTTCCAAAGTCGGGGCAGCTACAGAGTAATTCCTCATGGAAAAATCCAATAGCAATTATTGCTCGACCTAGAAATCAAATCCAGGGACCCCACGCTCAGCGGTTGCGCTTGTGACCACGAGATCAACAAGGCAGTTATTTATTATGTAGTTATAAATAAGGTAACAGTGGTATTTATTCTGAAAACATCTATTTTCTCAAGGAGGCAATAATTATGATGATCGAGATTTATAATTCCTTGAACATCTAGCCGGAATTAAATGCAAGCATGCTCCGTGCTCGTACTGCCACCGCCTGCGCCTGCATAGAGCCCCACTGACCTTTAAAATCGATTTTTTTTTCGAAATGTTAATAATTGATTTGCATATACTATGTACATTCGGAAGAACACTTACTCAGCAATTTTTTTGTGTACCTAACCATATTAACAAAGCCGAAAGGAGGAGTAAGGAAAACAAGCGAAAAATAATGTTGCTATTTTTTTTTTGCAATACTATTAGTCATACGAAACGATTATATGTTCAGAATATTATCTATACATGAATCTATGATATATATATTTTTAAATCTATAAACCCCGTTGTTACACTCGTTACTGATCAGTAGTCTTCAGAAAATCTCTGTTTTATGGTACTGCTCGTAAACTCGGGCCTTATTTACAACAGAAATTACTAAAAAGGTGCAACCAAACTCATGATAAACGGCAAAACAAGAGAAACCGTTTAATATCGTTTCCACGAATATCGCTTAACCCAGTTTAATCCAGCGATATGTGAAGTATGACACCTTTCACGTCAGCATTCGATAGTTTACAGTTTTTGCATTTTGAGATGATGCATCGCAATATTCTTTGCTAATATCATCAATAGCAAAATGTATAGGTGTTTATGAAAATGTATCAAAATATGAAATAGCTATCACAGAAAATAGCACGGTTTTAGCATTTTCTGATATCATCAATCCATTGTAATTATATCATTGTTTATTTTAAGGAAACGCTATTTTAGAATACAAAGGTAAATATACGGAGGATTTGAATAACACAGAGATGTCTAATTGAATAGGTAAGTACTTTAAATGTAACACGGCGTCATGGAATTCTGAAAACCGTATTGTTAGTGAACACTGACAAGAGTGTCAAAATCCAATAGACACCAAAGTGCAGAAACCACCAAAAAGCGCCAAGAACCGCCGTACAGGCGTCTAAATGGCAGTTCTTGGTGCTTTTTAGTGCCTACTAATAGGAGCTCTTAGTGCAATTAATTTCACGACCTAAACTAGACTGTTAAAGGGACGGAGCTGTATAGGGTGTACAACTCCATCCTTCTTTTTCACTCGCACGCTTGAAATTTTAATACGCCATAGTAAGGCCCCAGGTTTTACCTGCGATCAGGACCTGGACCATGAGGTTTAAAGTAAGATTGTTTTAATCTTGTTTCGGTGTGGGTAAGAGACAGAGCTAGCGCCATCTCTTACCCACACTGAAACAAGATTAAAACAATCTTACTTTGAACGTCATGGTTACCCCGCAGGTCAGGGATCTTCCTGATCCAAGTTTTCTACCTGTAAAGTTTTGAGTGGGGTGTAAGGGGTTCCAACTAACATCTTTCGGAACCCAAGCCAACCTCACCTGCACGTGGTGCACCCTGCTAATTAACTGACGAGGCTCTGGCGACCCGCCAACATGCACTGGACCAGCGTGGTGGGTTATGGTCCAAACCCCCCAATGGATAGAGGAATAAGAAATAGGCCCCAAGTGCCCGGCGACTCCAGCGGTTGTACTGGCGTGGACGGGCGCAAGTGCGGCCCTGGGGTCAGGGGAGCTAAGAATCTCCGGGTGAGATTGACCAACCGTCAAACAACTACGGCAAATTACATAATGGACATCGATACACTCAATATTTTGACCTATAATGTACGGACGCTAATGAAAGACGAGCGTATTATCGAGCTTGAAAACGCTCTTAAAGACATTCACTGGGACATTCTAGGTCTTTCAGAAGTGAGGAGAGAAGGCGAACACACAGAGGAAAGAGACGATGCTATATTCTTCCACTTCGGTGAAACCAGTGGACAACACGGAGTAGGGTTCATGGTAGCAAAGAAATGGAAGGATAATATCATTGAATTTGTAGGCTACTCTGAACGCGTCGCGGTGCTCAAATTCCGAATCACACCTATAAAAACGCTTACGGTTATACAAGTATATGCACCGACAACTGCACATACCGATGAAGACGTCGAAGATTTTTACGACCTTCTAAACAGAGCATGTGACGAAAATAAAGGTACTTGGAACATAGTCATTGGTGATTTCAATGCAAAGGTGGGACAAAGGCAAGAACAGGACAGCGGAGATACCGTCGGTTGTTTTGGCACAGGGGTCCGCAACGAACGGGGCGCTCGTCTTACTCAGTTTGCCTTTGGCCAGAGCATGTATATAACAAACAGCTACTTTTTTAAAAAACCACAAAGACGTTGGACTTGGGTCTCACCTAATGGCAGCACCAAAAATGAAATTGACTACATTTTGTCATCTGACAAATATGTAGTCAAAAATATTAGTGTCATCAACAAAATTAAATACAGCTCCGATCACAGGCCGATTCGTGCAATAATTCGATTTGATTTTAAAATCCACCGAGCTAAACTATTTACAAAACGGATCCGGGGCATTCCGAAAGAAACACTTCTTAACAACTTGGAAAATTTTAACCTAGAGCTTTCAAACCACTTTAAAGACCTCAAAATCGATGAAACTGATGCAGAAAAGCAATATAACTCAATAGTAACTGGAATAAGTAATAGTTGTAAAATCATAAAACACAAACCTAAAAATATACGTAAATTGACAACTCACACTATTAATTTGATTGAAAATCGAACAAAAACAGAAATAGGGACCCCAGAATATAGAATAATTGATAGAGAAGTTAAAAGAAGTATTAGGAAAGATTTAAGGAATATTAACACAAATTTAGTTAAAACTGCTCTAGAAAAGAACACATCTTTGAGAATTTTAAAGCAAGGCGTCACAAACGGAAGAGCTTGGATTAATAGTTTAACAGATAGTGATGGAACAAAACAGTACAGTAGAGACAGAATAATGGATATAGCCACAACATTTTACAAATCTTTATATTCTGATCATCCTGCACCAGAATACAATACAGAATACAGTACTTCAGAATCCATTCCCCCAATAAACGGTTATGAAGTGCATAAAGCACTTATTACTATGCGTTTTAATAGAAGTCCTGGGGAGGATGGAATTACCACGGAAGCTCTAAAAATTGGCTCTCAAACTTTGCTTCCCCACCTTACTAACCTGTTCAATACTATACTCCAAACAGGAAAAGTACCAAGTGCCATGTGTCACTCAAATATTGTCCTTTTGCATAAAAAAGGCGATATAAGTGATATCGGTAATTATCGACCAATAAGTCTAACATCCCATATTTATAAAACTTTCATCAAAGTCATACATAACCGACTTGATGAAAAATTGGACAAACACCAGCCACCAGAACAAGCCGGATTTCGCCCTAACTTCTCCACAACTGACCATCTTCAAACACTTAACCAGGTAATAGAAAAATACACAGAATTTAATATCCCATTATATCTGGCCTTTGTCGACTACGCGAAAGCCTTCGATAGTGTTCGTCATAATGAAATTTTTGCTTCTCTTGAAAACCAGGACCTTGAAAAACAATACGTAGACTTATTAAAAATCATTTACTCTAATAGTTTCGCAAACATTAAATTAAATACCTCAGGACCATCTTTTAAAATTCAAAGAGGTGTTAAGCAAGGTGACCCGCTCTCTCCCAAACTGTTCACAAGCACATTAGAGGAGGTATTTAAGTCACTGGCAGCCTCATGGTACACCAAAGGCATTGACGTCGGTAACAAAAGGCTAACAAATCTAAGATTTGCCGACGATATAGTCCTTTTTGCCCCCACGGCTCAGGAGCTACAATCAATGCTCCAAGAACTGAGCACGGCTAGCCTCAAGGTGGGACTTGCAATGAACCGGTCCAAAACAAAGGTGATGACTAACAGCATCAAATGTAGGGTCGAGGTAGATGCGCAGGAAATACATTATGTCGATGAGTATATCTACTTGGGCCAGTTAGTATCTTTCGAAAACCGACAGGAAAAGGAGATCGATTGGCGAATCCAGAACGCCTGGAAAAGCTACTGGTCCATGAAGACGCTAATGAAGGGTGATCTGCCGATCTCCCTGAAGCGCAAGCTCATCGACATGTGTATCCTGCCCATCCTAACCTACGGTGCTCAGACCTGGTCTCTCACCGAACTACAAAAGTTTCGCCTTGGGGTTTGCCAGAGAGCTATGGAGCGCAGCATTTTGGGCGTAAAAAGAGCAGACCGAATACGAAACGAAACGTTGCGCTCCATAACAGGTATCATAGACGTGGGCAAAAAGGCTGCCAGGCTCAAATGGGAATGGGCGGGTCATGTCAGCCGCATGCATAGGGACCGCTGGGCGAGCGTCGCCACACAGTGGGTCCCTACTGAAGTAAAGCGCCGTCGAGGTCGGCCTAGAAAGAGGTGGCGGGATGATCTGGACGCGTACCGCAAGGACTGGTTTGAGACGGCGCAGGAGAAGAAAGTTTGGAAAGACTTGGGGGAGGCCTTTGCCCAGCAGTGGGACAGCAACGGCTAGTATAAAAAAAAAAAAAAAAAAAGTTTTGAGTTGTGCTTAAAGATGTTATATCCAAAACAGATAGTTTTTAAAACACGTTTGATTTATAAATTATAAATTGGTGATGGGCTTCAGCGTGAAACAAATCTTTGATATTCTCGACTTTCTTTACTATAATATGAATGTATTATAATCATACGTTTAAGCCTTCCTCTTGAAACAATCTGTCTATTGGTGAAAAGACCATGAAAATCCGTTTAGTTGTTCATGAGTTTATCCCGAACAGACAGACAGAAAGACGCGGTAGGGAACCTTGTTTTAGTAAGGATAGGGAAGAGGTACCTACCTAGAATCACTATACAAACGTTACAGATATTTACTAACTAATAATTATTTATTTATTTCAAGTATCATTGACTTGTATAAAAAAAAACTATTATCACAATTTGTATAAGTAATTAAATAAAATCATTTATGGTGTTGGTTTATGTCCATTTATGTGTGTCATTTGAATAATTAATGTTGAATAATTAATGTGTTTAACAAAATGTCAATAATATACCTAATAGTATTTCTGACCAATTATTTCACACTGTTAGTATTTTGACTATGACTTTAGGCACCTATTCATGTAGATATACAATTATACATATAGCAAACGGGAAATCACATAGCCGTGTTGTGCAGTTAGTGAATATCAACACTGACTGGGAGCCCAAGGTCGTGCTGATAAGAAATGAGTGAATAGTTTATTATAGCCAACACAACACTGCCGCTGCTAAGTTTCTGCTTAATTAATGTATAAATAAAATTATTCCGTGTGCTTATTTTTATACTCTTCTTCAAACAAATAAATATTAGGATCAACAGACAAACTGGAATGTGGATACGTAGATAAAATTCCATTTTCAAAATTAATCCATTTTCAAGCTGTACCTATTATCTTTGTACCTAATTAAGTTATTTATAAAACTATTTCGGTTATTATTTTGTAGCACGCTTGTAGATTTTACATGGCAATTAAAAGGAGTGTTTCCAGTTCGATAACTCTTTTGGAAATATGAAAGTAAACAAAAAAGTCTGTTTTTTAATGCCGTAGCACTTTATAAAGTTTGCAACATTTCAGAGCTTTAGGAAGAATTCTTTTTTAGTAAAGTGCTCAAATGTCTCTCTTTTTTATTTTTTTTTCTTTTCAAGTAACAAGTAAAAACTTAAAAGTGCAAACATTTGTGCGATTTTTGCACTTTTAAGTTGCATTTAAATTGAGTTGTTTTTTTTATCTTATTGGAACAGTAAACTGATGAATTTGACCTTGGCTATATCTAAAAAAAAAAAAATAACTGAAATACTTATTGACCGTAATATGATAGAAACAATTAATACGCATCACGTTCTGTCGTATGAAAGTATGCGATAGGGACAGTCTCCGTGACTATAATGAAGTAACCGTGTGTTTGATACGTGCACTAACAGCTGTACTAATTAAATGTACCCGTTCTGTTTACCTACTAAACGGATCGGAAGAATACTGGCTGCTGAATCAGCCTTCAAGTTTTTAGATAACAGAGTACAATACTTTGACGAAATCAAGGCGGGGCAAAAGCCAATCCCTTGACCACCCTTGACATATTTTTTATAGTATGTATGCACGCAAGACCAATGTATTTTTTCTGATGATTATATTTTTCAGTGACATTGACACATATAAAGAGTTATTTTGCATTAAATTGAAAAAACATCAAATATTATTATAATTATGATAAATGTTGGTCCTGTTAGTCATTAAAGATGACCAATCCCGAACCCCATGAATCAATAACTTAGTTAGAATTATAATGATATAATCAAAATGTTCCTTTAGGTAACAATACGTAGTAATCCACCAAAAACAACTCATGCGCACGATGACGTAACCAGTCAAGGATTCAAACGTGACTCACGGTCCGGTATGGCAGACGTTTGTAACCTCAAAAAATTAAAAGCATGCTCTCTCACAACCTTCTTTTAAGGATGCCCATCTTTAAGTAATTTAAGAAATACTCGTTACTATGCAAGTTGACATAGCTGGTCTGCTTTTGGATGAACAACGAAGGTTTCTGAATTTTAATATGTCCCAGATCGGTTGAACTGATAGGCTCGTCCCTTTCATTAATATTCCGAAGCGTTGTCTAATTTGTGTTTGAAGTTAGAGGAAGTGATTTCTTCTAAGCAACGTCCTGTTTAAACTTTGTTGCACCTTGCTTTCAAAAAAAAAGTCTGCATTCAGTATCAAAAAGGTTCTAGGTATGTGCAGGTTTTGTAATAATTACTTATTACAAAACCAAAGTAAATAACAGTTATCAGCCAGTCGTTTATTAGTAGTGTAGCAACATTTAGGTTTCAACAATGTGTCAATACTATATCAATTTACTATATTCAATTAATTAACTCTGGTGCTTGGCTTGTTAACGTCATTATCAAGCTGAAACTAAAGGTCGTTGGGTGAATTAAGTTAGTTCTGATAATATAATATGTACCTACATGGCAGTTATCAATTCGTTAGTTTGCTTATTAAAATAGTAAATTTCACTGATATAAATACATATAATATCATATAAACGGTTCATTAAAAAATAACTCCACAAATACAACAAAATCTTCTCTTGGACGGAGTGTGCCATTTGATCCCTTCCCTTTTTTAGCTGTCGTTGGACATCAGCAGATGCGATTTGAGGTCGAGAAGGATAAGATTGCGAATATCAATACAGATGTAATAAAGCGTTTATTCATTACTAATCGGCATACGGCCATACAAGGAATCGGTAACAAAAACGTTAGCGGCCATAAATAACTATGATTCAATGTCAACGGCTTCAGTCTTTTGAAGGAGCACGTCCCCGCAATTACGTCAGAGATCATAGATGATTGATAAAACAACGAGAAATTTGAGCAAATACTGCTTAAACTATCATATATTTCAAATGAACCTTTAAAGGATAAATGCAAATAGTACCAATTCATTAGGTCAATCAACGTTGATTTAAGGTAAATCGTATAAAAATAACCAGCCTCGCAGCATATTGTCAACAATGGCTCCAACACTGACTAGTAAGGGGACAGGAATGGGGTCACAGCGCGAGGCCGGCTGTCAGACGCGGTCAATGCAATGCAACCAGTATTGATTCGCAAAAATGGGGATAACTTCAAGTTTAACGAGAATTCTGTCCGATTATTTCCTTAAATTAAAGTTATACCCTAATAAGGTCGTAACAACGTGCCACTTGTAATAATATCATAGTAAAAACAACGACCAAAGTGAAGCAATACTATTAAATGTATCATATTGCTAGTCAGGCCACACAAGTGGTAATACGATCTTCACCTTTTTGTTAATCTATGTATCTGGACTTACACACAACACTACCATATTGCTTGAGCAAGCAAAATAGAATTCCATAAATAAAATGAAACATTGAAGAGAAATTTGGTCAAGTGTCAATCTTGAACATATGGCCAGTTGAAAGTGGCCTGCATTTAAGCCATATAAATGAATCCTGCGTAAAGGCCATACCATATAAGGTGGGGTACTGTATGTTGTAACAGAACCAAGCCTTATATGAGTCATCGTCTCGGTGAATTAGTATAAAATAAATTCTTTTGAGCTAATTGAACATCTGTTTCACCCAACTTATTCGTGAGGATTCGTATTCGAAATAATTCGTGACTAATCTAAGTTGATACTGAGTGAATATTATCAACAGTAGCAACATTAAGACATTAAAGTCTTCGCCGACTAATATTATGATTAATTTAACCGGTATTTACTTATCATACACATTATGTATTTAGTCTTATTGAAACTAACTGTATTTCCGTAATTAGAAGATAGTAGTAACTAATACATATAAACGTCCATCCGTTTGACCTGCATACTCGTTTTACTGATAAGGCGCATTGCCTCACGTACCTGCTTGTCAGTCAGAAAACACACTTATTTTGGTACTCATTGAAATAGTGGCTAAACTAATATAATTTTAAAGAAAATCTTCCATGTTCTTTCCACCTGAGTGCGGTTAAGGACTCTCACGAAAAATGTACTAAAACCGGTTGTAAAAGCTGTGTTAACTGATCCTCCTTGACCCACATGCGACCGGTGTGCCTGCGCCGGCGATGACTGCAGGAAGAAAGGTGTCCTGACTTATAATTACAAGACCATAAAACTTCACAGATCTTGGGTTCGCTTTAAAAACTAACGGAATGTAAATTAAACTCACACTCACGGTCCCATGAATTTAAACATTGTGTGAAGACATAATTAATATTTATTTAGGTAGTTATCAAGACGACAGAAGGCTTGGTTGGCAGAGCGTTGCTGGAGCAATGACCGTTTAGGTATTGTTGGGAATGTTAAGTTTGAGTGAGATCCTATTTGATGGAGGTGTTTAGTAAGAGTAGGTACTAAGAAAACATCATATTCATAATATACTACTGTTGCGTGTACTATAAACAGATGTCCAATCATAATTCGAGATCTATTTTCAGAACAATGATCGTGATGATGATAGTTACGTCCTCTACAAACGAGATGTCACAATAGACAATAAAACAAATTGCTTAATTAATTAAACGCGTCGATCTAGTCTCCTCGAAGTCTGTTTATGGCCTGGAAACATTGACATTACCTTGGTAGCAAAAAAGGTTCTTATTTTAATAAAATGGTGCAACTTTTATGTTTATAAAAAAAGGCGAGATAATGATTCATCTGTAACCTTGCGTCAATGCAAACGTGTGATGCGACTATACGTTACTTGTATTTAAATGCTAAACTAAGCCATTTGTATACAATATGCACGCCTATCTACTGTAAATTTCCTTGGAATGTAGATACAAAACATAACCTTTATTTAAAATACCAAACTACTCTTCTATCTATTCTTTCACTATTGTAAATTCCATAATAATGGCAACGCATATACTTTTGATTAATTATACTTAGTGCATGAGCCTTAAGTGTAATGACAATTTATTTTCCCTCATACCTATATAAATCCTGAATATTTATTGCCGATGGTGACCAAATACTAAACAGTCCAAATGGAAACATACCGTCTCGCGCCGTTAGGTTTTTTGAATCTTTTTTACTAACAATGGCAAAGGCACAGTCGAATAAGAATTTTTGAATGCGTGATTGAGTTCTTTTTGTAAGTTTAATTCATTAAACCCCAAGCGAACGCCGGCGTTCGCGCACCTATTGTCTTTCAATTGTGTCTGTCATTATCACGATTGAATACACGATTATACGATTGATTCAGTTTACTTGAATGGTTAGGGTACCCTACACGTGTAGGCATTATTTTTGTACCTGCAAAGTTACCCTACCCTAATGTTAGTGGCGCCTTAGGCAGGTGATGAAAAACGATCGGGTAGTTTAATTTTCTTCGGACCAAAATTAATTGCAGCTAGTTAGGTTACAGACCGGCAAGTGTTACATTAAATATTAATGGAAATACAAAAACTAAGCAAATGTCATCTGTATGCATAAGTACAGTCTCGTATTCAAGACCATCTGGCCCGTGTATCTTTGCTAACGAGGTCATACCATCTGTTCCCTAAAGTAGGTCATGGCTGAGCCCTTGTAACACAATTCTGGACCTCACAGCATCCCGAATCAATAATCTAACTATGTAACGCGACCTGTTTACGAAGAGCCACTCCCACATCACACTATCAAATAAAACTGGAACTATAGCACATGGCCGGGTAATAGCTTGAAAATGACAAGTTCAAAACTTACCTTTCTCTGTGCTTCGGCAGCAAATCCAGATTTGGTAGCCCTGTTGTTAGCCATGTTGAGTGAACTATCTAATAGCGAGCTAATATAAATAATAAATTAAATCACAGACACGAGTGTACGCCGTGAAGTCACTGTGTACAGAATGTAAACAGCTCGCGGGTCAACACGACACGACCAAGTCACACGGAGTCCGATGTGTGAGTGTGTGTATGAATGACATCATGCAGCGCGGCGCGCCGATGCCGGCCGGTACGACTGCTAGGCCTGGCGGTATCGTGTCGATAGAATCTTGCATTTCCAATAAGAAAAAAAAAAAACCGGCTAAGAGCGTGTCGGGCCACGCTCAGTGTAGGGTTCCGTAGTTTCCCGTCCGTCAAAATAAGTGAACCCACAAATGAGTTTAAAAAAATGCTTGCTACGATTATACTACAAACTTAGTCCAGAAATTATTTTGTACAACCTTTTTGTCTTTTTTGTACAAAAACTGTTCTTTCCATCAAGTTCAAAATAATTTTCCTAGAGATTCCTTATAAAGTTCTACTTTTTAGTATTTTTTCATATTTTCTAAACTTATGGTTCAAAAGTTAGAGGGGACACACATATTGTTTTTTTACTTTTGGAGCGATTATTTCCGAAATTATTGACATTATCAAAAAATGATTTTAGTAAACCCATATTCATTTTTAAATACCTATGCAACAACTTTCTTTTAATTGAAATTAAAAAAAAAAATCACTTCCTACTTTACATATAGGGGGGCTACCCTAATAAAACATTTTTTTTCCAATTTTTATTTTACCTCTTTGTCGGCGTGATTAATATACATATTGGTACCAAATTTCAGCTTTCAATTGCTAACGGTCCCAGAGATTAAGCGAGGACGGACAGACAGACAGACGGACAGACAGATATGGCGAAACAATAAGGGTTCCTAGTTGACTATGGAACCCTAAAAACAGGTTTTACAATAAAGCTTATTAGAGATTATGTTCAATGACAGAAAAGTTGAAAGACCGACATGAGGAAAGATGTACTAAAGACTAGAGAGACATTAATGTTAACGCATGGACACTTCATTCATTTGCGAAGACACGAAGGTCAATGATGATGAAGAGCAAGAAGGATAAAATTGTACTTACATTTTATACCCTAGTAACGAGATTTACAGACAAAAGAAGGCACATTTAGTTGATCTCGGCATAATAATAATTACATCCTAATAATTTCCTTCACATTTGAATTTGTAGCCTAGACATGTCAAAATATGATAATAATCATTATAATTTAAGTACTAACGCAGAAGCTGGATCAAGGACTTCATTCAGAAAGCAATACTCCTAGACACGGTTCGTATCTCGTCTCGTTCCTCTTTTTAGAACCAATTGGTCAGACCTTGCTCCCAATAACAGTGGACTACAATTTTTTATACTTATTTTTAAATGTTTATTAATTTGGATTTTTTTATACATTTTACCTTGACGAGTTAGCAACGGATCCCAAACTGGACACAGCCTAAATCTGGGTGACATTCATTACACAAAGGTCACATTTTAATGTAGCTGCTAGCGTGATAATTGACGCAGTGGTTAGCTACTACACTATGTGGCACGGGTTTGATTCTCGTATGTAATAAATATTTATATAGCCTACAGACAGTTGCTCTAGGTCTGTGTGTCTTGTGTGTGTATGTGAGTTAATATATTTGTGAACACGCCAATGATACAGGGCAGGAGTAATTCCTAGCGCAGGGTTAAGTTTTTCAAGAAAAAGAATGGAAAGAAATGTCTACTTTACGAAGTGAAGTATACAGAAAATACACGAACATATTACACGGATTACATTTTGCTACCCCAACGTAATACAGTAAAAACTATAGAAATAAACCCAACAACTTATGTATCGATATCTTGTACAGCCCAACACTACAAGCTCGAAATGTAAAACGAAAACCAAGTAGGGAATACAATAAGAGCGAACGGGTAAACAGCATAAACCTGTCCCTCTCTAACGTCTCGTCGAAATGGCGGCAACTTACCGAGTGATCCGACCTCAGCAAAGGAGTCTGGGAGGCTTTGTACGATGTGGTTTGTATGTGTACAACAGCCTAACGCAACTAAACCTCTAACTTATGCATTTCCTAGAAGTTAATGAACCAGCCACTTGCTTCCTTATACGTATTTCTGAGAGACCTGTAGAATGCCTAGCCTACCTAGGCTAACAGTAATAGGTTGCAGACAATATTTACCGGAAACCGTTCCCAATACATAAATTCTATGAGGTATTTAGACTTTTGATGGACATTCATACAATGCTATCCATGAGAACAATGCTAGCAGTAAATATTTGATAAGGCATGAGAGCGATTAAGCACGATCAACTGGCGATTAATATAATAATGAAGCATTCTTTATGGTTAAAGATCAAGAGCCTTCATTCATTACTTCTAACTTCATTCGGTTATCATTATAACCGGTTGGTTTAACTCAATATTCGAACAATCTTTTTAGAAGTCTACATTTACTTTTATAGCTAATGTAATCGAATTTACTTACCCAAAATTTCTAGAAACATACTGTAGTCTGTCAATACCTTGGCTATATAACTTATATATATTTTTTACATAGAACTTATTAAAAATGAAACAATTTTTTTGGTCTATCTCATGTTCTTCTATCTGTCATAGTTTCGGAGATAATTTTGTGCAAAGTGATATAACTATCAGGATTTTGGCATAAAAATCGTGAATATAGCTAAATTATTGTAAAAAGTACAAGTACCAACCTTTATTGATTATAAGCGTTTCGCCTCGTCATTTATACCGCGTACTTCGAAGGACTGGAACAGTTTGCCTGTCTTCCCGTCCGATTATAATTTGGGTGTCTTCAAGGCTAGAGTGAATAGGCTCTTAATAAACTAGTGCGCCTCACCATCAACGATTGCATCACTGCTTACCATCAGGCGGGATCGCAGTCAAGTACTAGTTTATAACAGATAAAAAAAAAAAAAACAATATTGTAGTTAGGTATTATCCGAGTTCATGATATGTCAATCTGTATGCTAGCCGAATAGCTATACGATCTAAAATCCTGTAAAAGTAATTACTTAACTTGTCTATTTATAGACGGGTGTTGGTACCGAGGTTTTGTCGTTATTCTCCAATCTGACGTCATTTCATGATTATGTATGTTTCTTGCATCTCGGTGTTCTATACCTTCCTACATCATACACATTAATTTATACATTTGTTAATCATGGGATGAAACTATTAGTACCTATTAAGATTATTAACTACATCTTCTAGTAGTATTAGGAGCGTATTTTTACACGTATTTATTGTTACCTGGACGATCTAGAATAAAATATTAATATTACCTACAATATTTACCTTATTATATATCTATATTCAATATTGAAATTGCATAGGTATGAACCGGTATGTGCATATGATTCCCATTATCGGTGTATGACTTTATGACAACGGCTATTCCCTGTAAGAACCGATAAAAAATTAGATAGGAAAGGTAAACAGGTAAACATCATCATTCAAATATTTAGTGAGTAAACAAATAAATACTGATAAACATTTAACGGTTTTGAATAAGTTGTGGACAAATTTAACTAGAGGGGAATTTTTGAATTGAGTATTTTGGGTTGAAAACGTCTCAAACCCTACTTTAAAGCCAAATTTTGTCAGGTTTTCAGGCAAAGTAGTTAGTGAAATCCTCAAATTTTCAAATCAGAAATCGGGGGTAAGAGATGAACCTTTAACGAAGATATCAATAACTAGAATTAACCCATTCAACTCATTATTTTGTATGTTTTCTTGATGTTATGCCATCTTGTATAGCCTTCCATAAGCAATATTGTATCAAGCTGCGATAAAGCAACTAACGCCACTCTCATCACTGCTCCGTCCACGAAGGTTCATGTTAGTCTAGCTCGATTTAAGTAGATGGCGTTGTTGCAACAAACGTTAACACTGGCTGCATATTTACCATATAGACACTAGGATATAATTAAAATCTTTGATTATAAATGACAGCAAAATGTCAAACCAAACACAAGTGCGTTTCACTTAAGAGGTTCCTTTGCCGTAATATTGGCTCCACTGTCTGTCTACAGAAAAAAGAAGGGAAAAATGAAAAGAGTTGCCTACTCTACCAAAATTTTTGCACGAAATGTGAAACTAAGTCGATTTTACCTTTAGTCGCACCACTTAGAGAATATATGAGGAGAATGGGATTTTATTAAAAAAAAAGCAAGTGTATAAGGAGGTTGTTGGATGGAGAGGTATATTGCGGCGTAGCGTTTTCGGTATTTGAAAGAATTGCAGGGCAATCAAAATGGAGCCAAATGTTGTATGCTATATTCAAAAATAGTTTTTACAGTTTCCAAAAGAAATAATAAAAGACATGTGGCACTCGGGGACTGCCACGGTAAAGCTATTGCATAGCATTTTATCAACTATGCAATTATAATTATTTATTTATTTTATATAAGCAGTAATTTTTTTCCTTTGTTGTTTTTTTCTTTGATATTAATTGAAGTTACAGTTTCACACATTGAATTGAATTTTTATTGATTGTTCGCTCTGTTGTTTTCTTATCGGTCACCACGCTCAAAAAACAAATGGGGGGTGTTAGGTTCTTTTCGTTACGGAATTTCTGGATTCGGTCTCCACGCTCAAGGCCCGCGATAGAAGCTATGCAATAGCTTAAAAAAATAATTACAAGGCAATTGTTAAAAGTAACGAAATATCAGTATCTCCCTAATATTAAGTAATTTCATTGCTAAAAATATAGCAACACTGTTTTTCCGTATTACCAACATTAAGACAAAGGAACCTCTTATGTGAAACGCACAATACATAGTCTATGCACATAATGCACATTACAAATTGTCACACTGAACCTAAAATACTAGAAATTAAAAATTTAAAAAATAATGAACACTAAAACATAAAGTGACAAAAACTATTAAAAATTTAAGTGTACATAAATGTAAGCTAAAAGATAAAAAGCACTATATTTATAAGCAAGAGTGGCTCGCCGCAGTCTTAGGAAGTCTGTTAGAAACGGCAGACTAAAATCCAGATGGACTGCCGTGGAAGAAAAAATCGGAGACGGGGATGCTCTTGTTACACCACTCCTCGGTCATGCCCACAGCCTTGGAGCTTTATCAACAGCGTCGGCAGCGTTTTAATACTATCAAGTCTCGTAGGAGTCATTTATTTAATGCTGGAGTATCACTACACTACTTGCAGCTCTAGTTGTGATCTAAACAATATCAATAAGAGCATTGCAGATATTTCGGTAGGTGTTTTTTAAGCATCGGTTTTATTTAAAATAGGAACTACAGCTAATGGACTTGTTCATCCTTTACAAATTGACTATTTCTCGTTTCAGAAAAATGTAGCTTACATGAAACAAAGGTATCATGAACTGGAACTGCAAATAATTCGATTTTCAAAAGAAATCCCGAAAATAGAAGGACAAGTAGAACTTATAGAAGCGCTTACTTCTGCAATCCAGAAACAAGAAGTAGGCTGGAATCCAAGAAAAAGTATGCCTTTACCCAATGTCGACGTATTTCTACGCAACCCTCCATGTGAATGTGAACTAACGAAAAACATCACCTGCAATGATTGTTCGAAACCTATATTGAAAAGTACTGTATAGTCAAAACATAATCTATAATCTGATAAAAATAAAGTAGGTCAAAGAAAAATATGTCTAATAAAATGATTTTAAATAATTTAATAAAACAAAAAACAAAGTTAACTTTTCTTCTCATTTTCTCTGCAATTCTCATTCTACCTCATACAACATCTGAAAAACATTTGATAATATTTATAAACAATATCGATCAGATGAAAAGGGACCAAGAGATCAATTGCATTAGATAAAAAATTGTTTAAAAATCTATATGGAAATCGGCAAGTCATTGCTTCCGGGCAGAAGCGCCGTTACTGCGACAGACATGTCTGCAATGATCTAATTCTTTGTAGCAGCGGGCGTGGTCTTGCTCGCTTATCAATATGTCGGATGGAGGACTCCCAGTAGATTTTGGAGGGTTCTTTGTGTTAGTCGAAGCGTTTATGCCTAGAGGTCCTGTTGCCTTATGTTCATAACCATGTTGTTTTTTAGTATCGGTCTCAAGTCCTACACCAAATTTATTAGATTTTGTGATAGCTGTTTGAACTTCAAAATCTCGGCGTTTTCTTCCTAAATTGTCGGCCTTACATTTAGCTTCTAATTTAGCCTTCTGCCAACATTCTGGCGTATCCATCTGTTTTTTCTCGACCTCGAAGACCAAGACTTTAAGTTCATTGTGAAGACTATCGTATGCTTTTCCTACATTTCCTATAGAATCCTGTAACATACAAATAACACTTTAGCACTTTTGAACTACCTAATTAAATACATTATGCGTACAATTTTTTATTTACCTTTAGTGAATATAAGCTATGTTTCATGGAATATAATTCATTTTGTATCGTATATCTTTCCCAATAGTTTATGGTTATATGACCCACTAAGGCAAACATTGCAAAGAAAAGAACAGTATCAACACAAACAGTTTTGAAAGATTTTCTTAGAAACGCCGTGGGCATTTTGGGAAAGTGTTCACTTTGCTCTTATATTTTATTTATAAAAGTACACATTTATATAGGTACTTGTAAATTTTTAATGTATTTTTTTCATTTTTTTGTTGTTACTATTTTTGTAGATTTCACTTGTCAAACACGTCTATTGTCAAAATTAGTATCAATCAAGGATCTTGTATAATAATATCCTACGGACTAACTGGATTGATTACGAGGCAATATTACAAACTCTAATTTCATTGACATTAAGTTCATATTTTTTATCTGGACGATAAGAAATATGGACTTAATGCAAAAGGTGAAAAATGTGTCGAGCCAGACAACTAGAAAAATACGGTGTGTCCCTTTCTTACCTCTATGTATAACTATATTAGTAATATCGGGGTTTTTAGTTTCTCTTTATATATATATATATAGAGGTATTCGTAAAACACTAACAACCTCTCATCTCACCTTTGGAATGGATCTGCCAATTACCAGCTTGATGCGCTGGAGTCAATTGAGAGGCGAGCCAAGAGAATCATCGGCAATGATGCACTTCTAGAATCGAAAATCCAAAGCCTTGAGCATCGCCGCCGAGTTGCTAGTCTGTCGGTTTTCTATTGTTTACATTTCGTAGAGTGTGAACTGGAATTGCACAATCTAATTCCGCCTAGTCCGTTCCATCATCGGACCACACGACGTACAGCATTGCGACACCGGTACATGGTAGACATCCCACCAATACGCACAAAGCGTTTTAAGAACACATTTATTACGCGTACAGCCAAGGAGTGGAATTCCCTGCCGGAGTCTGTGTTTCTTTATAGCTACAACTAAATGTAATTTCTTAGGCAACCCACCCGCGTTATATTATTGAATACGCTAAATTTATCATAAAATACGTTTCGTCCATTAAACAGACCGATGAAGGTCGTTCTTAATCGGATCTTAGACTATATGAAAACGTAATACATTCAAAATCTGATGAATTAAAATATGTTATTTTTTTTAAAGTCATGAGACTCTCAGGACTATGGTACTAACATCATAAACAACAACCAAAATTAGTCCGAATTAAAATTTGCATGTTGGGAAAAAAGCGGATAATGAAGAACTTTGTAGCCGTAGTATTTTAAGATTTGTACCACCATGTTTCAGACAAATAAATGAATTATTATTATTATAACTTTAGTTCCATGACTTTTAAAAAAATATCATAATTTAGTTCATCACATTTGTGGCCGGAAATCGGGATCAGTATCCCGGCGCCGGCGGCGGGATACTGATAACACCGTTGCCTGATGCGTTCGGTCTCCTCCTTTGCGAGCATTACTGCTTCGCAGAAGTCGGCGACCGCCTGCCACTCCTCCTCGCTCCGGACCATAGCCTCAACCAAGGCCCGGCGCGAGAGGTCTCCGCCGCCGATCGCCCCGACGAGGGCACGGCGATGCTTCGCCCAAGCGGGGCACACCTCGACTGTGTGCTGCACCGTGTCCTCCGGGCATTCCGCACAATGGCGACACCCGGGTGTCACTTCCGCTTTAATTTGGAACAGGAACCTCCCGAACGAACCATGTCCGGTGAGGACCTGCGTCATGCGGAAGGTAAGGACGCCGTGAGGTCTTTCCAGCCACGCCTCAAAGAGGGGACTTACCGCCATGATTATGGCGTGCCCTTACAAAGAACCCTGTATAGATGATTAAAAAACAAGTAAATATATTTATTTTTTTGTTCTTTATTACAGCGTATGCTTATAAAGCAGGTAATATTTTTATTTAACATTTTGCAGTAATATTCACTTGAGTTGGCACTCATTGCTGGATCGCTTGCTGTTCTTGTTCAGTTTTGTTAGTATCATCAAATGAATCGGTGTAGACATACGACATAATCGTGACTTCCTGCAAGGAAAAGATACACATATTTAAAAAAAAAAACATAGTTTGAACGGGGAAAATATTTTCTCCCTAGAAAAGAAGCCTTTTATATGGGACAGGCATATCAGTGAGGTAAGGATAAATTCGTTGAATACAAATGGAAACGTTCATAGCTGAAGTTTCCCAGACGGGTCGAAGCCTACTGGGGCCAGGGTTATCCGAAAGGGCGCTTGAGCTCCGGTATGAAGGCTAGAAGGAACGGGGTGGGTCTTTTAGTCAGTAAGAGTCTGACACTATCTCCCGTTCCGTCCAAGAGCGGGGGATGTCAATGCATGTTTTTTTCCCACCATAAAAACAAAAAAAAAGGACAGAAAAGCTACTTTTATCTTCGATGATCAGTAATTTACTCATTTTACAGAGGTTTCATACAGCGCCTGGTGGAATCAAGACCGATACAAAACATACAACGTTGAAAAGTCGCGCTAAAAGCAATGAGTTACCAAAACGTGATGTAGCACTATAGAACATTTTGTTGTTCAAATCTTCTTCTTCTTGCCTTTATCCCATATTACTTGGGATCAACGCAACACGTTTTTTTCTTCCATTCTATCCAATCACCCGTCACACTATCACTAACTCCCTTTTCTTTCATATCACTCCTCACAAAATCACTAAAAAATTTGGTGTTCAATTAATTATAATATTATAGTAAAGTATTATCTGACGAATCTCACTGACCTTATTGGAAGTGTTTCTGTTTGGGCAGAATACGCGCCGAAGCAATCCACCTTTTTTTTCAATTTTAGCTGGTTCAGACTGCGTTACTCGCATGCTACCGCTAGAGCAGGCGGGTTGCTCCTGCAGCTTTTCTTTTGACTGAAATAACATTCAAAATAAACTCTTTGATTAAAAAGTATACTAAAACACAAAAAAATTATAGATACAATACCTTCTAGCTGCCTGATACTAACAGTTTCCGTGGCGTCATCATTCATATTGCGCTGGAGGTAAGATATCTCATCCGCTACTGTTAGACATGCCGCTTCAGCACGCTTCACGTCAACCTGCAGACGGATAATTTAAATCAATCCCCATCATCATCATCATTATCTTCCTGCCCTTTTCCCGTTTTATTTGGGATCGGCGCAGCACGTTATTTTCTTCCATTCTGTCTTGTCACTCCTCACACAATCCACCCATCTTTTCTTTGGCCTCCCATTCCCTCCATCCATCCGCACGCAAATTAATAACGTTTTTAGAAACATGCGTTTCATCTCTCCTCTTCACATGACCATACCAAGACAAACGATTCCCTTTCAGATATTCAGTCACTGGAGCCTCTTTCAATCCCCATAAAGATCAAAAATCACCATGTATGTATACCAACATACAAATGACTTTTAAGTTTTTGTCTCTGGCTTTAAAGAATTTCCAAATATTCATTTAACTTGATACAAAGGTCCAGTTAGCAAAATGTGTTTCTTACCGACATTTTATCTAAAACTTTCTTCATTGTCTTGAGATCTTGGGCTGCATGAATTTTTTGTGTGATATCGGGCAGTAAAAAGCTGAGGATGAGCACCACCACGACGGTGCCAACGGCGATATAGTTGCCACTCATCGTGCAGTACAGTGTCCAGATGTAGCTTTGCGCTGTTTTGGTCAAGAGCTCCCAGTCTCTGTATAAGTTCATCGCCGGAGCCTTAGCCGATGCCGATCCTTGAAGTGATTTACTCGGCATTTTCCCAGGACATGTCGGAAGATAGAAGCCTAGATTTTATTAGACAAATCAGTGTTTCGTATTGAGAAAAACCTCCCTACATAGTAATACCTTTTTCATCGTTGTACAAGAATCGTGTAAAAATTGTACAGTTATTGTTGTTGTGTTGTCGTTGATGACAGTTGTAAAGTTATATTGTTGTAAAGTAAAATTATAGAAAATAGAGTAATACTATCTCTAAGTGGAAATTGACATATGGATATACATTTAAGCATATGAAAACGTTTTAGAGAGGTTTGGTGATGTATGTAGGTCAGATAGTGTAGAGAATTTCGATGCTGGTTTTGTTTGAATTTCAGTTCAGAAGCAGTGCTGCATCAGGTACTAACAATATTAATATATCTTACCTGGAAAAGAATAGCGCTTCGTCATATTCTCATATTTATATTTATTTTTAATTCATTTTTAGATATGAGCTATTGTGTGAGCTTGACAAGAATTTATTGATCATTCATAAACATAAACCATAGACCTAACCCATAACTTAAAACTGTGTTTCAAATAGGTAGAAATGCTATGAGTTTTTATTTAGGTACCTCGTTTATATTGTTTTTTTTTTTTTAATAATAGTATTTTAACGCGTTGAAAATTTTAAATATAGCAAGAACCATTTTGGACGTCTAATAATAATAAAGAGAAAATTACAATAAAGTCACCAAATTAAAATAAAATGGTGGGTACTGTACATACGCCGATTGCTGAAGAGCTTGTCTGCTCAAACGACAACCAGTACAACGATAGACATGGCTTATAGGCTACTTGTGTATTTATGGTTCAACAGTCTATCGATAAAACAACTAGCACTCTATTGTCTTTCTACCAATTGAATTGGCAGTTTGCAAATCTTTCGTCGGAATATATTTCTGTTAGTCAGCGTTTACTTCATTCTTAAGGATTTAGAATTAAACCGTAAGGGCCCAGCGTCGAAGCCTACTAGGGCCAAATATCTGTTTCTGAAAGGTAGATTCGGCCCCGGTACGAAAAGCAACGAAGGAACAGGAGTAGGTTTTTAGTCAGTAAAAGTCTGTCACTATCTCCAGCTCCGCTCAACAGCGGGGGATGTCATTGGATGATTTTTCTACCTAAAAAACAGCACTTAGAATTAATTCGCCAAGCCTTTTCCCAGCCACGTCGAAGTCGGCTTCCAGTCATGCCACATCACATCGATTTCAGAATTTAGGATACGAGTTTAGTATTTATCAAGCTTTACCTTTAAAAAGCAATAAGTATAACAGTTTTAAACGTTCTTAATTCCTTTTGTATATCTCTATCCTTATCCTTATTATTTTCCAAATGTGCATCACGCACGACAAACGGGTCACACAACCTGTCACCTAACTGTAAAGCTAAAGACAAACTGAGCCCACGTAGATATGCCACGTCGTGTATGCTACGCATTGTGACAACTAGACTCTTGAATTTGCTTCAAAGCTTGATGACTTAGAAACGTACTTGGCATACGCAACGCTGACACATGTGTCCCACGTAACTCGTAAGTAATCTATTTTCAAGCAAATTCAAGAATCTAGATGTCATAATGCGCAGCATACGTGGGCTACGTAGCATGTGCGAGCTCAATTTGTGTGAGTATTTAGCTTCTTCTTCAATCGTGGAAATCACAGACACAATTGAAAGACAATAGGTGCGCGAACGCCTTCGCTTGGGTTTGCGGACAAACTATGATAAAGTTTGACATTGTTTCCACTATTATTCTTATTATTTTTACATTACTTTCATCATTATTATTGTTTTTGACATTGTTTTTATAATTACTATTACTTTTTTATTACTTTTATGATTATTAGGTTGATGTTTTTGAATTATTATTAATGTGTGCCTATAATTTATATGTGTGGTGTTAAACTGTAAGTGTAAATTGGCAATAAATAAAAAATAAATAAATTTATCTGAACTTTTGAAGACATACGACTACGTATGATCGTGGTCGTGCTAAAATAAATGAACACATCACTTCCTTCTTTATTCTTTATTAAAATGGCTGAACGTTTTTTTTTTTAATTTACAAAGAATTGCAATGGTAAAACCAGGTATACTTATCTACTTCACAATTGGAAGGAAAATAAAATTGGGAACCCTAATATTACCAGCAAGTAAATAACATTACAAAAGACCATTTACAATATAAATTAAATTATAACAACACTACAAAATTATTTTATTACCTAGCTTATGTAATTATGACTAACATTCTATGCGCATATTGTTTATTTTAAAATAATATATTATAGCAAAAAATACAAACGTGTAAAAGGACTATGTAATGGGTTATTTTGAGTATATGCGAAACCTGAATATAGTTTGTTTAGAATCACTAACTGAATTGGTTCCAATAATTTTTACACCATGTTATATTTTTCCCAAAAATATTTAAAAAGGTCACAATTTGGACAAAACCGACAGTAAGTACAACACAAGTCGTAGACGTATCATAGCGGGCATGAGGCACCAGCGCACAATTAGGTGCAGGGCTATAACAACCCATCAGTCACCCAGATGGCCCGGTGACCATGTATTTGTGCGGACAATCAGGTAGCATACCAAGCTTATAAATTTGTGGTTTTTCATGAAATTTTGTATATAGATTCCTTAGATAAAAATATGTTTATATACGTATATACACGTGTTTCGGATTTAGCATACAAAACTAATGTTATTTAAGTGTGTTGTTCGGTTGCCTTGCATTCTGTTTTGTGAATATTTGTTACATTACGGGTTGCGCATGTCACCCTCACAGCACATGGAGCAACATGAGTTTCGCTCCAAGTTCTTATCACTAAATTTAGAGCAACGTCGAGAAGTGGATAAGTGACCTGGAAATAAATGAAAAAAAAAAAAATTTTGTTAAATGTGAAATATTTTATAGGTGAAAGTTTGTATGAGTAGTTTGTTACTCCTTTAGCTTAAATGGCTGAACGGATTCGGATGGGTAGATCGCTTGTCTTGAACGTAGTACATAATTATATTATAATGAATTCGATCTTGTCTAGCCATATTAATTTGTCATCTTTGTGGTCTTCCGTTGTTCTTCATTTATTTTACAAATAAATTCAAAACTTGTCGCAGGATATTGTCGTCATTCGTCCTTATCTAATGACCATAAAAGTAACACATCTGAGTTTCACTCTACTTTTTAGTCACCGATGCCACTAATAAAATTGCTAATTTCTCAAAACAAAAAAATAAGGTACTTTTTTTTTTTTTTGTTAAAACAGGTACTTAATAAGTACCTACCTGTTTTTTAATTCCCTTAATTTATTGTTAACGCTTTTTTTCAACAAAGGTATCTTAAATATGTAGATTACTGAAAAAAAATAGTATAAAGCAAGACTCACTTTTAGTTTCGCACGACTGACACATCCTCATGAAATTGGATTCGGTTCTGAAAAAAAAAAATATTTTTGCTTATTTTTGAGTATCTGAAATATTTTGTTTAGTGTTTGAGGATAATTGATTTTGAACGTCGCGGTCGATAAAAAGTTTTCTTCTTGAAAATTTCTAAGAATGTGAATTAACCTTTCAATTGTGATAATTGCAGACACAATTGAAAGACAATAGGTGCGCGAACGCCGGCGTTCGCTTGGGGTTTAATGAATTAATTGCCAAATAAAATGGCTTGTTAAAATAGGCCACAGTATGCACTCATGAGCTGACAAAATAAAAGTAGAAAAAAAAAATCAAATCATTCTAAGAGCTATATTTCATCGGGACACCATACAAACACCAGAGCCACCACACGTCCGAGCTGGTCGCGCCACTAAATTGGTTGCGCAACCAAACGGACACCAGATGAGTAACTCTCTATAGAGCTGTATACATTTTGTTGGTAGCAGCGACTGGTCGCGCCGCCATGGTGTCTCGGTGAAATATAGCCCTAAAAAATAAATATAAATTCTGAAGTTGAAAGTATGATCATGGTGGAATGGCGTCAGCGACTATCGCAACCCCGTCATGGGCACGCCACAATTATGGCGATAAGTCCCCTCTTTGAGGCGTGGCTGGAAAGACCTCACGGCGTCCTTACCTTCCGCATGACACAGGTCCTCACCGGAAATGGCAAGTTCGGGAGGTTCCTGTTCCGAATTAAAGCGGAAGTGACGCCCGGGTGTCGTCACTGTGTGGAATGCCCGGAGGACACGGTGGAGCACACAATCGCGGAGTGCCCTGCTTGGGCGGAGCATCGTCGTGCCCTCGTGGGGGTGATCGGCGGCGGAGACCTCTCGCGCCGGGCCCTGGTCGAGGCCATGGTCCGGAGCGAGGAGGAGTGGCAGGCGGTCGCCGACTTCTGCGAAGCAGTAATGCTCGCTAAGGAGGAGGCCGACCGCATCAGACAACGGTGCTCTCGCCGCCGCCGCCGGAATTCCGATCCCGATTTCCAGCCACCGTAGGCGCGGGCTTGCGGACAGTGAGCAATGGGTAGCTCGCTGTCCGGCCGTCCGGTAACCGTCCGGACCAAGCCAAAGTCGTCGACGGCGCGCGCTGTTCCCGCGCGCCTCAAGGAGTTGTCGGCAACAGCAGGGGCCCAGCCGGGTCGAAGCCTACTGGGGCCAGGGTTATCCGAAAGGGCGCTCGAGCCCCGGTACGAAGGCTAGAAGGAACGGGATGGGTTTTTTAGTCAGTAAGAGTCTGACACTATCTCCCGCTCCGCCCAAGAGCGGGGGTTGTCATAAGATGACTTTTCCCAACGAAAAAAAAAAATTTGAAAGTATGAAGTACAATTTAGACCTTTGCCAAATAGCGCGGAAGATCTGTCGCTCCGCGTAGTGTGCCCACTATTTAAAATTTATTAATTTGTAATAACGACAACGGGGCGGCCGTTGCCGATCTTCCGCGACGGGATTTCTGTCAACTGTGGCAAAGGCCTTCATTTTTATAAACTAAACTTTAATGGCATATTTTTAAAGTTATATTTACCGTTAAATAAACTAAAGTGTATACCTACTATTAAACAGTTTGTACTGAAGAAACTGATTTACCAAATTCAAACTATTTCAAGGTTTACGTAAACAGCCACTAAAAAATGTGGATAATATTGTGGAAGCCTGGATATTCTACCTGTATATCAAATGGGTTAGACGTAATACAGAGGAAGAAAAATACAATAAACAAAACTTACCTCGCACTTTTCACATCGTCACTTACTTGGGTCTGTTTACAGGTATCACTGCTCTGAAAACAAATAATCCATCATCATTCTTTTTTTCTACTTCTGTTACATGAGCTCCATGAGTAATTCATGGTTTGTTGTTGATTCTAGTCTTTGGATGATATATAATTTGTGTTATTTGTATTGTTGGTTTAGTCGAACAAGAAAAGGAAAAACACTGAAAAATACAAAAATAGTTCCTTCACAATTTTCTTAGTGGGAATATCTACTAATAATTATCATCATCATTGTTTCAGTCAAAAGACGTCTACTATTGGACATAGGCCTATCTCAAGTCAAAGCATTTATTTGAAATAGACCATTTGCAGGCACTTTTGAATAGTCAAATGTCGGTCAGTCCAAGAAAAGTGAAGCTAAATTGCACGTTCCAAAGCGTAGATCTCTATCGAGAAGAACGAGCAAGAAACTCCATGGACACTCTTTGAAATCATATTACGTGTTACATATAATGCTTGGTTACATATTACTTGTTGCTTCTATTATGTGAGCACAATGTTGATAATAAAATAAAAATGTAAAATAATTAAAAGATAGAAACTGAATTAAGCCACTGGCATCTAAGAGATGACCAGTCTCATCTGACGGCACCCGTTCACGAGCATGACGCGTGCATCGGCCCCACTCAGCTCAACCATGTTGAAGGGAACTGAATGACCCAATAACACGTGCCACCAACAGTGAGACATTTGAGTGAGCATGACCAACTCTCAACTGCCATGCTCGTAACGTCAAACAATAAAAGCATCGCTCAAAGACTACTATAGTATACTGGCTAGTATCGCCTCTACTAACAGTCCTATGCTTCTTGCATCTAACAGACTCCCGAGACTTTCACTAGATTTTTTTTTTTTTTTTTTTTTTTTCGATGGGAAAAATCATGCATTGACATCCCCCGCCCTCGGGCGGGGCGGCAGATAGTGTCAGACTCTTACTGACTAAAAAACCCATCCCGTTCCTTCTAGCCTTCGTACCGGGGCTCGAGCGCCCTTTCGGATAACCCTGGCCCCAGTAGGCTTCGACCCGGGCCCCCCTGCTGTTGCTGACAACTCCTTGAGGCGCGCGGGAACAGTGCGCGCCGTCGACGACTTGGGCTTGGTCCGGACGGTTACCGGACGGTCGGACAGCGAGACTTTCACTAGATCATCAGTCCATTTTGTGGGAGTCATTTCAATCTTCCGGTATACGGTAGCCACCCCAGAAACTTTTGGTCTCATCATCCATCTGTTCTACGAGCAAAGTGCTCAACTCACTATCGTATAGTAGTATCTACTGTAACTTTGAAACCGATATATAGACTTTAGTCAAAAGATGCTGTTGTGCCTATTCAAAATAATAATTAAGAAGCATTTTTTTTCGAAGGTCCATCAAGAATGTTGAATGAATGATACATCTTTTATCATTGGTTTGCTCTGCTACGTTTGAAATTTTAAACTATGACTACCTATTTTTTTTTCGGTGGGAAAATCATCAATGCTCGAATGATTAATAAGCTTTTTTGAAGATGTTACTACTTTCATTATGGCCATGGAACCGGGCCAGGCTATGTTTAACATACATCTCTCTCGAAGAAAACTCCTGACGTAAAAATAATGTTAACAATTTGTAGGCACGTTAACTCTTGCTCTAATGTTTTTATTTCTTATCATCAACATTATTATCATCCACAGCCTAAATTAGTCCACAGCTGGCCATTGACTACAGTTCAAGACCATTGTGAGAAGAAAAAATTCGGGGATCCTCGCAAAGGTGCTCAATCTTTATCAAACGCAAGATCGATCGAGTATGAAGCAGTGTTCTGATCTTTGAAATGGGTTGGCAAAATACCAACTTGAAGCGCTGGAGTCGAATGTGAGGCAAGCCAAGAGAAACATTGGCAATGATGACTTGTTAAGTCGAAGGTCTAAAGCCTTGGGCACCGCAGCCGAGTTCCTAACCTGTCAGTTTTCTATCGTTTAAATTTCGGGGAGTGTGAACTGGAATTGCACAATTTAATTCCGTCAAATCCATCATCGAACGTACACTATACGTACGGCGTTGCACCACCGGCACATGGTAGACATCCCATCCATATGTACAAAGCGTATTGGGAACACATTTATTGAGCGTACAGCCAAAGAGTAGAATTCCCTGCCAGAGTCTGTGTTTTCTGATAGTTACAACTTAGGGGTTTTTTAAGCCAAGAGTGAATAAGTTACTTCTAGGCAAGCGTGCTTCATCGTTGATCACATCATCGCTTACCATCAGGTGAGATGGTGGTCAAACGCGAGCCTATCAATAATAAAAAAAAAATATACAATTCCTTCGTTCTTGTGCAAGCCATAAGCTGGTGTTATCCGCATTGAATTAATGTCGTCTGTCCTTCTTACCGTCGAATAATTATTTTGTTATCAACTTAAGTACCTCTAACTAGAATCTTACCTTTGATTTGATACCCAAATCAATTTCGTTCATTAAAGTTTCATCATAACTAGGATATGTACTAGGACTGACTTGTAAAGAAGTAGTTTTAGTATTTCCAACCGGCAAAAATTCGTTAACAAAAGATTTCCCTTTTTTGCATCGATTTGAAGCATTTGCAGGTGTAGTTTGTGTAGCTAGCTGTTGGGGTCTGACTTGGCAGCTACTGTTAAAGCATTCAATATTAGCTGAAATAGAAGAAAGTAGAAATTTATATTTGTCTCTTGTCACAAGACAGGCCTGGCGTCATCGGTAGCTTGACTGGATGTGAAAGCAATTTTGGCTACTAAGTATCTTCAAAAGTTCAAAGGCCTTTTCAAATATCCTTCCTCATATCGCCGTCCAAAGTGGTCTAAAGACCAATCTTTGAATTAGGAGTAAAAGCTCACTGAACCATCAGATCAGATGTCGCTAAACCAAATTAGGAAATTATTAAATTAACTATAGGTAGGTTCTAACAATGACAGAACACGAGAAGCTTTATTTTTACCTAGTAAGTCATTTATAGGAAAGATTGCGATTGTAAAAACTGAAACTATTCAGATAATTTCACATTCAAAAGATGAAGTCATAATTTTCAAACACAAAAGTCATTTAAACGTGTTCATGTTGATTTAACGAGTCTTTGTTTTTGTCATTCCATCTACAGAAGTTAATATTTTACGTGTAAACGTGGTCTTAAACACGACAGAAATATGAGTATTTTATGCGACGTCGAGGTCGGCTGAAAACTTTCAAAAAGTCAAACATAACTCGAGTTACTAACAGTTGTTTCACGAATTTCTGTTTATCTTGTGTCCATGTGAACTGCGGATTACCTTATGATACCCACGTTATTATGGAAGTTGTAATTAATTACATAGTTTATGTTTCCGAAAAAGTTAGGACTTACGAACATTATTTTATACTTACTCGCCATGTCATCAGTTATCTCTCTGATGATAACTCGTTCAGACATTAGTTTAAGGACATACATCACCATCAGAACTAATGTTCCTACTGCCACAGAGACCACTATCATAGACTTTTTGACAAACGCCTCAAAACAGTCCACCAAGTCATCCATGTAATTTTCCATTTGACTGAGAAGCCTATCTTCTGTACACATTTGTATTTTTTTGCTTGAATGGTGGTTGTCTTGAATTTTATATTTTTGTTAGAATGTATAATAAATGTACCTGAAAAAATATTTAGGGAGATACTTACATTTATTTGTGTTACTAAGTTTTCAATTTGTTTGATGGTATCACTAACATTGATATTATCAATAGATTATTTTACTCCTATTAAATTTCACTTTAAAAATGATTGTATCAGATAGAACCTGACCTAAGGAACATTATTCCAAGTACTTACTTTAGTTAATAAAAATAATATGGTTGGACAAATCCGAAAAGATTTGTTGGGGGTATCTCTAATGAATTATATTTATACGCGTTTGTACATACTATTAGATATTTTCAGTTGAGGTTGATATACTATATGATGTATCTACCTACAAGTTATCTATTACGAGTAATTTAGTTGGTTAGAAGTATATTTTAGTTAAATTTAGTTGTAAAAAAAAGGCTCAACTAGCCTCATCATCATCATCATGTCAGCCGAAAGACGTCCACTGTTGGACGTAGGCCTCCCCCACGCGTCGCCACAACGACTAGTCCTGTGCATCAACAAGGCTATTACTAGCTAAAGTGTAAAAGCATGAGGTTCTCGATATATCTTCTTTAAATGTATATAAAAATCAATGCCACTTTTCGTTGTAATTTTACAACTCAAGAACGAGCTCACCTATCCAAATCAAATGTTTAGGCTGTTTAGTTTGGTAGGGTAGAGTAGGGTGGAGTAGGGTATAGTAGAGTAGAGTAGGATAGAGTAGGGTATAGTAGGGTGGAGTAGGGAAGAGTAAGAGTGAAGCCACGCGGGCAAAAGCTAGTGTAATATAAAATATTAAAATTAATAACAACAAATTGTTTCTGAAAACATTACAAAATAATAACAAACATACCACGCAATTCTCTTCACATTTTTAAAATATTGTGAATATTTTCCATAAACGAAAACAGGGCGCATAGTATGTTTAGTTTTGTTTTTATTTTTCTATTAAATTTAATAAATAAACATCTTAGTGATGGCAGTAAGTTGACGTTATGATTTTTTTAAGTCAATGACTTTACCAGAGATATTGTGATGAATTATGTTTATGGTTTGATTTGGTGGGGGGTTTTCAAGGTTTTAATCAATAGGTTCAGTAACAGTTCTCGACGACTCGACTCTAATAAGACATAACAAGACTCGACTCGACTGTAACAAGTAAAGATTTCCCAATTCATAAGACTTCAAAGAGAACTTTTAAATATCCTTTTAAAATCTTAACTAAGAACGTTCGAAACAGCAAGACATTTTCTGGGTAAATACCCAACAAATAACAAATGACCTCCCACAACTGTACAGCTGGGATTTTATTTTCAAATGAATTCAATCGAATATACATCAAGCAATCAAAAAGCAATATATTCGTTGGTAGGACAATGTAGCAATATGGTTCGTGGAACGTGCCTGACCACATATTGTTGCCCACTTTCCATAATCCATGATAAAACGATCAATATTTTTCACGTGTCGCGCCGTCAGCGGGCAAAAGATAGATCGATACGACCCATTCATTGTGATTTATTTTGCTATTATATTATAAATTTTTTTTTGGTTCGTGTGGTATTTTAGTAAAACAAGGAATCTCTATAGAAGCCGGCCGTTTGGTTGAAACCCGTGGTTGAAACTATGTTTGTCACAGAAAAATAATCTGGCGCGTTTGTCTAGTGGTCACAAGCGCTGCAGCTGAACTTGAGATCCTGGGATGGATTCCCAAGACGAGAAACGGAAAAAATAGATACGTTCTGGTATTCCTCAGTAGCAGCCTGGAGAAGTGCAAGTTCAGAAAATTGCACCTGATAATCTGTATGGGGTTAATCATAACTGTTCTGGATATATCATCATCATCATTTCAGCCGATATTCTTCCACTGTTGGACATAGGCCTTCCCCAAGTATCGTAGCCACAATGAACGATCCTGTGCGTCTCATGCACTTTAAGACGCACAGGATCGTTCATGGTGCATCCATCGGTTTCCCGCAACCTTCACCAGGTCATCATCGGTCCTCCTTGTAAGAGGCCCTCCAAAGCTGCGTCATCCGTTACGCGGTCGTCACTCCAGAAACTTTTAGCTCCAATGGCCATCTATTCTGCGAGCAGTGTACTGTGATATATATAGATGTACTTTTTTATCAGGACGAAACCTTTAAAAGACCCCTGGACTTTTAGCGGGATTTCGGTGGTTAATCATTGAGACCAGTAACTTCCCTGCCACTGCCATTTCTGAGCAGGATTAGACCTATCACAATCCCGTTCAGTGGCCATATTTTAGTCCAGTTCTCACAGAAGGAGGCCAATGCCCTTAAATTTTCTGTAGAGACAGATCTCGTCCTATCCTGGTTATCAAGACCTACTGCTCAGATGCTCACGCAGGGCTGTCCTTGAGTGTATGCTGTGCAGAGTCAAGGTCACCACCGCAATAGTAGCAATTTGCCGTGATCTCTTACCCAATACAAGATTGGGTTGGTCCGGTACTCACCAAAGCTACTGTACCCGCTCAGTTCCTGAGTTAGTATTTTATAGAAGATGCAGATCTATATAGTTGCATCTACTATCGCAGTTCCTGCTTACCTTTGCGGCATATTAGCGTGATGTTATAAAAAAGTCCATTCCACAATTCGCCTACTATGATCAAGAGCATTGATAAACTTGAAGTTAAGTGCTAAACACGAAAAACACATTGATAAGGTAATTGCATTATTGTTCTATTTCCTATTTCTATGTAATGTAATATAATTTATTGAGAGTTGATAACTGAAACTCGATAATGTATTTTTCGTGACGCACTTGCTATACTCATCGTCGAGGCCATGCTAGAAAGGGGTAGCGAGATGATCTGGACGTGTACCATGAGGACTGGTTCGAGACGGCGTGTGAAAAGAATGTCTAGAAACAATGGGATCAGCAATGGAACAGTAATTGGCACGTTTCAATCGCGGCATACTGCCCTTGGATACAGGATACGTACCTAATTATAGGTATACAGTTTTTCAATACCCTTAAACATCTATACATCTTCTATAAATCTATGCAAATAAATCAAATAAATGAAATTGGAGTGTCTGTTTGTAATAGTGAAATAACCGCTTTTAACTACATGCATATGAATATATTTACGGTACATACAACAAAATAACAATTTTTACAATTTTTGTCTGTGTCTGTCTGTTTGTCCGGGATAATCTCTTAAATGGCTGGACCGATTTAAACGGGACTTTTATCGGCAGGTAGCTGATGTAATAAGGAGTAACATAGGCTACTTTTATTTAGAAAAAATAAATTCAAAATCCTGTAGTCCACGCGAACAGTCGCGGGCACAGCTAGTTTTATATATGTATACTGCTGAAAGATTATACCTGTGCCTACATTATACACGTGTACTCGAGGGTCGGACATCCGGTCCCAGTCCCGGCTCGCGAGATCCGGATTAATGTCTTTTATTGAGACATAATGATGTTGATATGAATTTTTATGGGACGAAGACGTCTTCGTATTTATCTTATCATAGTATGGCATACATATTTAATTGTTAGTTATGGCGAATCAGTTTGAGTAACGAAGGGCCTTACGAAATGATACAAATTTTCTTTAAAGAGAAGCGTAGAGCTTCAGAAGTTCATCTACGTTAGTTTACACTGAAGTAAACTGGTAAGCGAGAGTATATGATGTCGAAGGCTTGTATAATCTACGATAAATGATATTTATTTTGCAAATAGTCAATATAAAGTACCCTGACTACCCTAAAAATAAACACTGAAACAGACTCAGGGGTCAAAGTCTGTTTTAAAGTCCATACAGCAAACATGTACCTAATGGTCAAATCGTATGAGAACCATGCACATTGATGTCTGAGTGGACCTGTTCAGTCAGTGCAAGCATTTGTTAGTATTCGTGTAGACCAACTCAGGGCTACAGGAACTCAGTTATGTCAAAATTACCCATTATTTTTTTAATTATTTCCTCAAATGAAATAACGAAGCTCTATTTTATATATGTCACGAAAACGATTACTTTAAGCATATTTTAGGAATCAAACTGTCGTAAATAATAAATAATATTGCAAATAGTTATTTTGCTCCGAAATTTATGAATATTCCATAAGGGTGACAGAGTAATTTCCTCCTCGAGTCACAGGTGCACGAATGAATAATCGGCGCCATCTCACATTGTGTCATGATGTCATATTTGGATAGAAAAGTAGTCATGAAAATGGGACGAAAAGAAAACTTGACACAAAACAAAAGAAATATTACAGACCAAACGACGAGTACTCGTCTTATGCACAGAAGATTGTACTTTAGTTAAACTTTAGTTAACGAGATGGTGTCATCGTGCTTGTTGAAACATGACTGACCCTTTACGTGTATTCCCGGTCTTCTCCCGACGTTCATTTGTTCAAACGAACGGGAATTTACAACGGTAACATTAAACTTATTCCCGATCGTCTCACTTGGGATTATAGAGAGACGAATGGGAATATGTTCTAATGTACATATTCAGATTCGTACATATTCCCACGAATGGGAATATGTTCTAATGTACATATTCCCATTCGTCTCTTTTAAACTACTACTACTACTACTTTTGTCCCACCACTTGTAAATAGTTGCTTTACAGTTTAGAACGTTTGGTCTGAATTTATCTATCGTTAGTTAGTGTTGTGGTTGCGATGCGTTAGTTCCTGTCTGTCCAATAGTCAAATTAAAACCACAGGTGTCACCGAGACCTAAGGTCGGTATTAATGTAACTATTTTTTTATGACTGTACTCTGTTTGAAATAACTTTCAGGCAGATTTCCCTGGAACAAAGGCAAAGACGGAAAAGGAGTGAACTTTTCTTATTTCATTTCGCATCTAAAAAAAAGAATCAGCCAAGAATTATACTTTATTTACTTAATTACTCCTCTAATAAATTAGAAAAATCTAATAACTTTTATGATAATGTGGTTGAATTGGTTTTTATTTTGCTTCACGAATATGATACTGAGCCAAATACTGAGCTAAAACAATCATAGGTAAAAGACGAATATTCATCAAAATTTATCATGGCAGTCCCAAAGACAACTACATGCCTGTAGAAAATAAAAATAGTAAATCAGTAAAATAATAAATACCTAAATCAGTTACGATGTATTATTCCTTTATGATTTTATTGTTTTTTGAGGTCAATTTAAACTTACACTTTAAAACACTTTTGATAATAAATCTGTCGTTTTTATGTTATCTTTAAATTATATGATACCAATATAACAAGTACGTACATTTATATGTTATTTTGTGTTCAAGTCATCCTTACCATGACGTGTACAAATGTCAAGCGAATGAGAAAGAGCTAGCTTCTATACACTTTATTAGCTGCATCCTTTTAAAAAATCAGCTTAGGTGGTGATCAGGGGTGCTATTCTCTAAGAAAGCGCAGTGCTGGCACAGCGACGAGTCGTCAGCGCAATACATTGAATTAACAATCCAATGTAAAGGAGCATTAAGTTGTTAATTCAATGTACTGCGCTGACGACTCGTCGCTGTGCCAGCGCTGCGCTTTCTTAGAGAATAGCACCCCAGGTATTAGATCAGATGGGTCGCCGCGTCAATATGGAAAAAATAATTACCTAATAAAAAACTATATTCATAATGAATTATCACGAGTTCGTATAGATTTTATGTCAAAACATATTGGGAACTAGCTTTTCCCCACAGCTTCGCCCGCGTACATAAAATATGTCAATCAGGAATTAAATAGCTTTCTATCGGTGAAAAAATTTTAGCAATCGGACCAGTACTTCCAGAGATTACCTCTTACAAACAAAAAACCAAAGTTTACCTCTTTATTATAGTAGTGTAGATTGCATGAGTTGATTCAAACATCTCATTTCTACCATTGGACAACCCGACGAACAACTTACGTCGTTGAAACCTCTACAGTCCGGGCCAAGCGTTTCTCGTCGTCGTTTATACTGCATACATCGAGGGACTGGAACAGTTTGCTTGCTGTGGTCTTCCCCTGCGATTATAATTTAGTTGTCTTCAAGGCAAGGCAGAGTGAATAGGCTCTTAATAAATTAGTGCGCCTCACCATCAATGATTGCATCACTACTTAGTACCATCAGGTGGGATCGCAGTCAAGCACTAGTTTATAACAATAAAAAAAAAAGAAAAGCATTGCGTTTATTTTGCACTGAAGTCAAGCATCACTAAAATTATAGTTCCAAAGCCAATCTACACTAATATAATAAAGAGGTTTTGTTTTTATTGTTTTTTTGTTTGTAGGAGGTTATCTCTGACAGTACTGGTCCGATTGCTAAAATTTTTTCACCGACAAAAAGCTGCTTTAGTGAGTCCTGAGTGACGTAGGTTATATTTTAAGTATTCAGGCGAAGCCGCGGGTAAAAGCTAGTAACAAATATTTTCATAATCTTCGCCCATTGTGCCCTCAAAATAACTCTCATGTCGTTTTTATCTAGGTCATGGTTGGACACTTTTAGTGATAAACTGACCACTGACATGTTTGTAGTGAGGACCCTACTAAGGGTGATTAATGACCCTTTGCAAACGATTTTGTTTAAGATGCGGGGATCGCGGTTGAAGGGTTAACTCTTTAGTTTGACGATAGAAGCCAAAAACATTAAGCAATTTTTAATTTGTAATAATACTAGCGATTAGTAGTAGTATTTCTGTATAAGTAGTACAGAAATGCTGGGTATTGCAAAGATTTGTGACATGCTTCACACAACTCTTACTCATCACTTTTTCTATTGGTGGCAAGCCGTACGACAGTCCGATCCGTAATTTTAGAGTTTATCACGAACATACAGACAGACGCAAAGGGAAACTGTGATTTACAATATGTAAGAATATTCTCTTTATTCAATTTTTTAACATATAAAATTACATTTTTAAATATTTTTTAATGAAATTATACAAAAGAAAAAAAAAAACATTTAAAAATATAAAAATATAGTTATCCACCGGTGTCGGGAGCAGGGTCCAAGCTACCGGTGGTTAGGGCTGCAGAGACAGGAACCTCCTCACAATGCGAGCCGTATCGAGGAGTACTGCCTTCTGTATCAGGCCCTTGATCCACCCGAGCAACGATAGCTTCGACAGATGGTCGTCGAAGCTTTTGGCTATAAGGCCATTAGCGGTCACAACAATCGGCACAAGAATATCATTATTATCATTCACAGCCTGACATCGTCGACGATAGGTCTCTTATTTCTCGTAAAGATTTAACGAAAACTATTTCTAAAAAAAACATACAGTTAAATACAATAATATCTTTCTTTGGTAAATAGGTAACGGAAAGTGGTATGAACATGAAGGTCGATCATATTTTAGCAATACATCAAAGGTCCCATTGTATTCGGCTTGGTAACAAATTGCTCTGTTAAATGGATTTGACTGCTCCGGCCTTTGCAAACATTTTTCTGCACCATTTTCTCTATCTGTGATGGTATGTGTGTTTACAGTACTTTACAACTAGAGCAGTGGTGGTCGAGTAGTAATAGCCCCGAATGACGAGTTGTAGTATTAGGCCGCGGGTTCCAACCCAGCCAGGCGCATTACTTTATATAATTTATTTCATCACCACTGCTCTCAAAACGGTGAAGGAAAATACCGTGAGGAAACCGGTCTGTCCTAAAACCGGAAATTTAATGACATGTGGCATTCACCAACCCGCACCAGGCCGTATGGTAGATTACGTGGGCCGTAATCCACCATGCGGGCCCTTGCCTAGGGAGGAAGCCTGTGTCCCTCTCATCTCTGTGGCATCTCAACTGATCGAAACTAAAAGTGAGTACAGAATTGCGCAGTAGTGCCGGAGCGTCTCTGAACTATTGTCAAGGACAGTGACATCCAATTTCAAACCATGCACTAACTTATGGCGTTGGGCCATAAGTGCCCATGTAGGCCTATGTGAAATAAAAAACTTTTGACTTGACTTTTGAGTACATCGCTCATACTGCGGGTACAATATGTAGGCCTGAAACTTGCTGGTTAATTATTAAAGTACATTAGAAATTAAGACGGGGTCACAGCAGATTAAAAGAGATGGCGGAACGAACTAGACCGGTTTTACCAGAACTGATAGGAGAAAGCGTGGGCTTGCGAAAAAAGGAAAGAGTGGTAGGAAGCATTTGTTCTGGAGGGAGACAGAATAGGTTAACCAAAAAAAACTCATCAGATCAAATAACTCTAGATCCGATGAGATTGTTGCTAACTTTATTTGATCCTATAATCTAATTCTGATAGAACACATAAAATAATAAGTCCATGGATATAATAGAATAGCTTTATGCACGCTGGGCATCTTGTAAGAAAAGCAAAGAAAACGTTATAAGTTCTTTGAAGAGAACCAGAATACCGGTAGAAACTCTGTGGTTTGAAATTGACACATTTGATAGAAACTTGACAAAATATAATACTGTGACGTGGTGTGGTGCAAGTGTGGTGTGATAATCCGTAGGGTAGAAATCCATGGCTGAAAATGGATGAAATGGCTGAAAAAATATGGACATGCGAATAATTAAAATGAAAACAATAAAAAAGGTGCGAAAAGTAATACTTGTTTGTACTTTCATGATGTTTGTAGTCACAGTTTAGTATTCACTACTATTTATGAGCGATAATACCAAATATCTGTGGACAAACTAATTAATAACAGTGCCAATGAGGAAGACGATGGCGCGACCCGGTATGAAATATATTTTACAATGGACGAAACCGTAGGTACTCAGAACCATTCGTATTCATGGAAAGAGGCCCAAGGACATTTATCAAGAGAAGTTGCTTTTTTTGAAAATTGTGTCGTCACATCGTATAGAAATTATTTAAAAGACCTAAAAGATTTTAATGCTATCTTGTTCCATGGCCCAGAAATCATTTCTACCGTCATCCGTTTGCCGAGTAAAAGAGCCCCATGGCAAAAATATGTGTTTGTTAGCAAGGAATCCTCTGTTATTTACCCTTTGTATCATAATTTAAGGAATTTTTACGATGATTTATTCAATTGGACTTGGACATATAGGTTGAACTCGGACATATATTTCGGATATCTCTAAAAAATAAGAATGGTGATATTATTGGTCCAAAAAAAGTTATGCTATGGCCCAAGGTAGAAGAGATGAAACCTATAGATGGAAAACTCAAGAAAAAATTGGAAAGTAAAAGATATGCAGCAGCTTGGTTTGTCTCACATTGTAATACAAGCAGTAAAATAGTAAAAAAATTGCAGCAGGAGTTAGTCAAATACAACATGAAAGTAGATGTATACGGTGTTTGTGGTAATCACTTTTGTACGTAAAATATAATTTGTTCAGTATTTTTCGTTTTATTTTTCTTTTTTCATTATAGTAAATCAAATTGTATTAAATTTCACTAAATTAATTAAAATTGTATAAATTATAATAAATAGGGAGGTCGCTGTCGGCTGTGTCACAGTTCATATTAGTACAGTCGACAACGTTATCTCTATTGCAGTTTGCCATTCAATGTAATCTGTGAAAACTTTATATGAGAAATATGTAAAATTGAAAGTATTGATTAAATAAAAAATATTGTTATTATAATGAAAAAATGTTTATAAATGTTGGATACTGATTACTAGTACTTCTATTTGTCATTTGAAAACTCATTAACCTTTGACTACGTGACGGTAAATTATTGCATGCGCTGCAACACTGTACTGTACCAATTGTGTACGGTGCTGCTAATTATACGAGGTGATATAAATTCATCATAGATGATATAATTCATTAAAGATATTAAAAATCTTCATAGGTATAGAATTATGAGAACGTAATGCTTAAAAGCATTATTAGTCAAACAAATGGTTGATATTATCAACGACAAGCAAAAATTCTATGATTACTTTAGATGGACGAATCATTATTCGTATCACGATCCAGAAGAGTTCCCTGAATCTGATAGTTACTGCGATTTTTGTAGAAAGATCAACAATTTTGAATTGGTTAGCCAAACAAGCTATATTAAAAATTTTGATGAGTGGTGGGACCCGAAGAATAAAATAAAATAAAAAAATACAAAGAAAAATAAAATAAATCATTATTACTAAAATTCAATTGAATCAGACCAGATTAGAAAATCTTCAAATGCTAATAGATTCATGATTCTAAGCCAGGTGTTTCATTCAATTACTATGTTTTTTTCCAATATTTTTAATTATAGAAAACATTAAGAAGAATTATACGTTATTTATTCATTAATAGCTGATGGGGTGCTACTACGCTGAAGAAGAAAAATGTTTTGTTTATTGGTTGGAGAAAAAGGAATTTGGCAGTTTTTTAATGTATCATCTTTGTAAATTATATCGGTCACACAAACCTTTTTAGAACAATGAGATATGCGAGTTGTAATAAAAGCTTAAAAACTGAAAAAAAAAAACTGATTGCCCGAAAAAAATATTTTAATAAAGACTAAAAAAAATATATCCAGTCTAGTAGTGTAGAAAGCAATTTAATTACTACGGCATCGAAATAACCGATACACACGTAGAATAAAACAAAAAATAAACTCTAGTACGGAACATATTGACTGCAACAGTTGGGACCCATATCGGATAGAATGACTTTAGTCTATATTGTTTAACCTCTGAAGGACCGCCATTATTTACTTCAACCAATATTAATAATCAGTAAAATATTATCTGCCGTCGAGAACATTCGTTCAGAAACGATTTTAAGACTTATCTTTACTACAAATACAGTTTTAAATCGGCGGGTTTGGTGGCACAAATTTGTGCCAGCGGGGCTCAACGGTAATACTTGTTTACTGGCACGTTTTTGTGCCGCTGGGGCTCTAGAGGTGGGTTCCAATTGTTGCAGTCAATAGTCAATCTGGCACTCTGAGACTGGAAATATTTGGTCCACACCTAATCAAAGATTTTATATTATCCTCAGATATAAAATCTTTGTGGGCACCACATGGGCACATATAAAACGTCATAAGCTGCATGCACGGTTCATTAGAGATTTAAGGCAAAATTCTAAAAAACTGAAGTAATCTCGAATTATGCTTAGGACACATTTTTTAGGTTTTCTTCTGATAAATAATACATACATAGGGAGTCTTTGTGATGATTATGGCGATGCCTTTGTGAATTTATACAGTAAAGCTGAACAGTTAAGATTTACTAGGATGCAAAATTTATTTTTCAGCCATTCTTTTATTAGAATAATCTTTCCGAAAGATTGATCTCATAAACAAGACAATATCGATCGTCCTCATCATTTCAGTTGAAAGGCGTCCTCTGCTAGACAAAGGTTTCTCCCAAGTGTCGCCACAACGGCCGTCCTGTTTATATCGCATTCCCGTGAACTTTACCCGGTTATCGGTACCCTTATTGCGACGCCTTTCAACGTTGCGTCTTCAGGTATCCCACTCCAGACTTATGGCCCCATAGACTATCTGTTCTGCGAGTAATGTACCCAGCTCACTGCCACTAAAGCTTATCTTCACCCCTGATTCGATCAAACGAATCTCTTTGGGTGACTTAAATCCATCTGATGAGGCGCATTGTGAACGATCACGTTTCAGAGCCATATGCATACGCACTGGCAATGCAATATTCACAAAGACACACAAAAAATATGAAATACATATTTTTTCTTGTTCTTATTAGGGTTATTAAGAATAAGCTTAATAGAGGCTACGAGGCTACACATATTATAATCAACTAGCTTTAGCGAGCGGCTTTGCCGCGGAAAGTCGCTTGCTTCTACGAATTAAACAATAAACAAATGTACGGGGCCTGTAGCATTTGCTAATGTTGCTACCTACTTTGCTAATCTGCCACATATGCACATCGTTTATAGACTGTACATAACCGCAAAATGAAAATTTTGTTATGTAACAAAAACGTATAATAAAAGAAAATGTGTCATTCCACTAGTAAATCAAATAATAACACAATTTTCAAAGGGTTGCAGAAAAGTAAAAATATCACGAAACAGAAGTAACATTTATTCCATTTTATAATTACCAAGGTTCCAACCATTCCACCATCTTGCTAGGTCTGTTCTGACAGTTGCTCGGTCCATAAAATCAGGATCATTGATCTTCTTACAAAAATTACAATAGTTATCACTTTCAGACGCTTCATCTACATTGTGATAACTATAATGATTGTGCCATCTGAAGAAATCGTAATACTTCTCCTTGTTATTAATAATATCTACCATTTTCTTCACTAGCTCCTTTTCGGTAACGGTTCGTGCATTCAAATATATTCCATCGGGCATGAACCTAAAAATGTAAGTTACAATTTACACGACAATTCTTAATCGTTCTAATTGATTAAAAGAACGAAACAACTTTAAAAAAATATTGCTTATGTTTTTGACCAATGGTTCCTCGTCGTGACGTTGTTACATAGGCACACCGGGTATTAGCTAACTCCAATTATGCCACTACAAATCCCGTTCTAATAGTGGTACTTGGACAGGATCTTAACCTGGAATGAGGCAACTAAGATGTATAATGGAAGATGATAATTTACCTGGTGTAGTTAGCTCCTCCATAAACTATTGGCACAGTATAGTGTTGCAGCGGGTTCAGTAACTTCTCCGTTACATAGTCATCGTTGATAGAGTTCTCGAACGACAAGTAGAAGTAGTAATCTTTTTCTAACATTTGCCAACACGTTTCATTCCGTGGACATTTATTTTCCCCACAATCACCGAATATATCTAATGTCATATTGTATTCAGATAGTTCCTGTTTAATTTTTTTAGCAACATTATTTCTCCCGCTTCGCGCGTGACAGTTAGATACGAACCAAGCGGCGGCTGTTTTTTTACTGTCGAGCTTTTCTCTAAATTTTTGATTAATAGGCTTCATATCTTCTAACTTGGGCCAGTGCATTACTTCTTTGGGTCCAATTATTTCGCCTTCTTCATTATTTATTATGAAATATCCGTAAAATACGTCTGAATCTAATTTATAAGTCCATGTCATGTTAAAGAAACTATTGTACATTTCGTGATACACCGGGTAATACACTGCAGCTTCTGGACAAACAAACACATACTTCTGGTGCTCAGAACGTTTTCTTTTGGATAATCGAAAGAAACGATAAGTCACGTCGTGGCAATAGAACAAGATGGCGTCGTAATCTGTTACGTTGGGAAGATATGTTCTATTCGATGTAACATAACAGTTGTTTACATTACAGTTTCTTTCAAGAAATACATCTTGACCTTCCTTCATAAATGTAAATGGTTCTCTGTGTGGCTTTCTCCATTGCAGAATATATTTTATATGTGATTTATTGTGATTAATTATTTCGTCAGATGTTTCATTAATAGTATTGTTCGTTTTACTTTTTTTGTTTAAATATGGGGTCCAATTAAACCCGCTCAAATAACACATAAAAAAAATTAAAACGCCATAAATAAATGCTACTTTTTGAGATTTCATTTTAAAATTTCTGACATGAACAAAAAACTAAATTATAGTGCGTTTCACATAAAAAGTTTTTTCGCCGTAAAGTTGGCTCTCTTGCCTGTCTACAGAAAAAAGAAAAGAGTTGCCTACTCTAGCAAAATTGTTGCACGAAATGCGAAACGCAAGTCGATTTTAACGGCATTTGCAACACTTTTTGGAGAATATTACGAGGGAAATAAGATTTTATTAAAAAAAAAAAAAAACAGTTCTAAAAAGAAGTTGTCAATGAAGAGGTACGATATTGTAGCGTGGCGTTTCCGGTATTTAAAAGAACTGCAGGACATTCGAAATGGAGCCCAGCGTCCTATACTTGGTATGATAAAGGTCACTAGTACACGAAATGTTAGTTATTATTTTAAATTTATTTTATCTGTTCTCTCAAATGCCGTACATAAAATTCAAATACTTAATTTTCTTTATTTAACATTTAGCCTTCCGCCAAGAATACCAAGTGCACAACACCGCGATAGTCAAATAAAATAGTCAACAAGACTTCAACTTCACCACGTCTCGCCAACACTAATAACGTGATTCAAGATTTTTAGGTTGGAATAGATTCCTTTTAGCATGGACAAAATTCAATTTTTCGGGATTAGTCAAGTGGGAACATGTTTCATACTTAAGTGATTGTTTCAAATGATACAGATCGTCTCGTAATTTCTTAGACTTACAATTTTTGTTTCATATTTCACCGAGTCCTTGGATATCACTAAGATTATTTATAAACATGCGAAAAATTATCATTATATCGTAAATATAACTATCTAATATATAATATTAGTCAACAAGGATCAAGATTATAACGTCTTACTAACTTAAAAATTCAGAAATTATATGTGAACATTGTTATTTTTCATTGAAAACACCTTCTTCCTCTTCTTGTTTTTGTTCGAATTTATTCACCATAGTATGTAGCAGTTTTTGCACGTTACTTTTTATTGTTTTGCCCATAATTAAGCAATTATTGTTGAAAAATAAATATCTGTTTTAAAAAAACTGACAATTGCAATAACAGACTTTGACGTGCTTTTGACGGCAAAATAATATTACAATTTTAATAAAAAAAAAAAAAAACTCCAGGTTACGCTTTCAGTAGACATAATCTATGTCCGTAGGGTATACGAGATCCTTGACGATGCACAATAAAAATGACTGAATTATCTTGATGTGCGTTAATAATTTTATTATTTATTTGTTATTGATATACTTCAAGCCATTCACTGATAATATGATAGGACGTACATTAAGATGGATAGTGCATAGTATGGTTTTTTATTATTTTTTTTACCTTTGAATAGTCAACTAAAAGAAACATTTTTTTAAAATAAAGAATCATTTTTACTATATTTTATTTTTCTGGATACAATTTCTTCTTCTTCTTTCCATGATTGGAAAAGCCAACCCTGCGTAACGTTCCCGTTACGCAGGGTTGGCTTTTCCCATCATGCAACTACACTTCTGGATACAATTTGCTTTTAGAAAAAATAATAAGCATAAGGAGACAAAGTAATTTTTCTTTTTGTTAAAATATTATTTCAAAAATTTTAATGTCTGATTTTATCGAGGCCATTTTTATCAAGATTTGATAATTTTTCTTTCGAATTTCTATTAATCCCTTTACACCAAATGTAAATAATCAAATCTGTAATTAATCAAAAACACCTACAATGTGTTTTTAATTGGAGATAATGTTTTGACAATTCGAATGTTGCATGTTTTTTCCATTTCATGAATAGTGAGGTACCGCAATCGATATTGACCATAGAACCGGAAAATATTCGTAAAAATAATTTTATTTTAAATTTATGCAACTAATTATGATCACCTGTTGTATTTCCTGAAGGTAATTTGACAGACTATTAGTTCGATGGCCTATATAGTTCTGGGTGCATCCATTGATTTTCGGATTTCACTGCGGGCGCTAACTGACTGCAGAGCGTACGGCTGATAACCGCCGGGGCTGTGGCTGACTGCGGCTGCCGCGATTCTACTAGTTAACCGCCGGTGAAGAGGGAGCCGCAAACAACCACGTGGCTGTAAAACGCATCATGAAAATATGTGCTTTAATTTGTTACATACATATTTCTAGCATTCTACAGAAGCTGCGGGGAACCGCGGTGGACGCTGGTGAATACCGCTTTGTGAGTAAAAACTGCCGAAGCGGTTTTACTGAAACGGTGAAAACTTAGGCCTAAGTAAAAGGCCGAGTAAAAAAAAAATATGGTAATATTTTAAAAAAAGAAGTCGAATTCGGAGACACTATCAAAAAGCTTGCAACATATTTCTGGAGTTTGACATTTGCACTTGTCAAATCATTATCAAAGATTAAAAAACGAATTTTAAGTGTAGTTTACATAAAATAATTTGATAATTCAACTTAAATTAATTATTTTTTTTTGATTTTGATACATTCATCAATTCAGTAACAACTTATTTGTTTGATTCAATGTAATCACGTAAAATCTGTTTAAAAAGTCAAACGACTTGGGAATTTTGTATAATATTTAATCATTTTTAAAATACCTATATTCGACACTTTTTATAGGGTTCTTCTGTTAGTAAACAATGATCAAGATCTCTCTCTACCTTATCTCAATCGACCTTGATTATTGAACCAGCGTTGACTACATAAGATTTTATTTTACCCTAATAATTACCCAAGTCGTTTGACTTTTTAGACAGGCTCTAAACATGCAACTGTTACATAAAAACTATCGATAATTAAATCAACATTTTTTTCGTATAAAATAGAGGTGTTTTTGTGTAATCAATTTCGTAATCACATGATTGCAAATTAAGTTAAAATTTACATATTATCACGTAAGCAATAATTCCAATTAAAAAATACTTTTTTTAATTACATATTTTTACCTCAACTCAAAAAAAAAAAAAATACCAATGACACACCAACCAATGATTTTTTTATTTCACCCATCACCTTCAATAAACAATCTATATCACATTTAAAATCAACACTTTCGGAAAGTGATGACATAAATAGATTTTTAATTATTTTATGTTATAAAAAGGTAGATAAGAGAAAACTATAGATAATATAATGTATATTTTAAGTATTGTGGTTTTTCATATATATATTTATTGAACTATGTAGTATTAGAATTATAATAACTATTGGGTAGTATAGGGAGATTCTTCTTTTCTTATATAATTATAAGTTAACTTTAAGACCGCTCTATCGTATTAGGTATTTAAGTTGGTTTGTTGTGTTTGTTTAGTTGTAAGGGAGATAATCTACACTAATATTATATGGAAGGGAAATGTTGTTGTATATACTAATTTAATGTTATGAATGAATAAACTAGTGCGCCTTACCATCAGAGATTACATCACAGCTCACCATCAGGTGGGATCGCAGTCAAGCACTAGTTTAAATATAAAAAAAAAACTCTGACAAGGTCTCCTGAGTTGACGGTGGTACCAGTGCAGCAGTGCGTGGTTGCTGCAACTTTTCAATAACTGTTTGGAGAACGTGGACATACCCAATTTCTGGAAGACCAGAAGTTATTGCTATTTCCAAACCTAGGAAACGACATAACGATCCTAGAAACCTTTCACTCTATATGGCGCCTCTGCCACACTTACAAACTGTTTGAAAGATTATGTACCTATTAGATCACAAACTTCGTCGATCCCTGGGTCCCTGGGGCCTACTGGGGCCAGGGTTAATTCCGAAAGAGTAGCTCAGCCCCAGCATGAAGACATGAAGGAACGTGGTGGGTTTTTAGTCAGTAAGAGTCTGACACTATCTCCCGCTCCGTCCAAGGGCGGGGGATGTCATCTGAATGCTTTTTACCCACCGAAAAAAAAACCCCGTCGATCCAAAACTCATAACAAAGCAAGCTGGATTTAGACCCAGAAAATCTTGCTGCAGCCACACTTCGAGACCAAGAAACTGACGGATGTAGTATTTATGGACTTCAGTACTTGGAGACTTGATGGCAGTCGTTAGAAGCAGCGTTAACAATCGGCGCTTTTTGTGGAAGACTAGTAGCTAGTGTAACAGACGACCCAAAGTTTACTCGAATTCTTTGAGTACTCTTCAGCTACTGACGTTTTCAGGTAAACCTGTATCGATCGAGAAAAATCACGAATGTAATCGAGAGCCTGCTGTCCATTACTAGCAGCGACAAAACCCGAATACCCGATTATTACATCGAAATTCACAGCTTCACCTGTCATCTTGGTCACTCGACGATGAAAGTCTGCGCGCGCGCATCTAGAACACCTTTGGTGGAGTCACGTACACACCTCGCTAATTAGTCATGTAATAATTATCCTACAAATTGGTGACCCCGACGTGATTGTAATGGTACTATGGTTCGTGCGGTATTACTATCTAAGGCACCTCGCCCGCGATGACTTTTTGTAGCAATGCTGTAGCGCGTTTGCTTCGATAAAGTCGCGATGTTGTAGTGCATTGGCATTTTTTCTATAGCGCTTGCAAATGCGACTAACGCACGTTAGTAACGATGCTGTCGCGCGCTTACGAAACGTGCGACTGCATCGCTATAAAAAGTCGTTGTGGGCGAGGGGCCTAAATTGTAGTATAATCGTGGTAATAATTGTGTGTTAATAAATCAGTGACCCTGTTTATGTTTTACGTAGGTTAAAATGAACTCTTTGGTTTTTCTACGTGGTGACAGCGAGCGGTGTGCACCTTTTTAAGACGGACTAAAACCAAAAACATATTGTGCCAGGTTTCGTGGATTCGTGATACAACGTATTTTTTGTTATACAAAATAGAGCACGCACGTCTTCCTACGGAATTACCGCTCGAAGGTGGTCTAGCCTGCATCACATCTGCACTACCCCAGAGAACGACCGGTGTGCAGACATCCACGCGGTTTAGCATCGAATTGACTATATGGCTAGTCAGGAGTTTGAAAATATAGTAAGAACGGGTATTTCTTTGCGAGAAGGTCCGATAGCTAGTGGTTATCAGCGCTACATTTGGTGGCAAAAAAAAAAAACAATGAGAAGCAACCTTGCAGGGCAACTACCGTGCGCTCAATTCTCGTACTATACCTGACCGATGTCCGGTTAGACACATTGGCGACTTCATTTACAACCATAGTGGGTGTACAGTCTTCAATGAAATTGATTTAATCCTTGCTTATAACCAAATTCCAGTTAATCCGGCCAAGGTTCCTAAGACGGTCATTATGTATGTTTGAGTTTCCGTTTATGAGCTTTGGATTACACAATACGACTCAAATATTTCAAAGATATTTATCAATGATGAAATACTGAGGGACATTGAGATTTTATTTTTTATTTATCAATTGTTTACTATACTTATAGTATGCACCAAAGCGTGCAGCAAGCCAAAAATGTCTAGTCCTTAGATTATTAAGATAATCCTAAGATAATAATGGGAAAAGCCCATTTTATTTTGGGTCGGCGCAACACGTTTTTTTCTTCCATTCTGTTCTGTCACTCGTCACGCTATCACTAACTCCCTTTTCTTTCATATCACTTCTTACACAATCCATCCATCTTTTCTTTGTCCTCCCTCTCCCTCTCCATCCATCCACATGTAAATTCATAACTCTTTTAGCAACTATCAAATCTAAGGACTAAAAATTTTTATTCAAACATTCATCATTTCTTTACACAAATTTGTCAAATTTAGGTACTTCAGCAATCAAGGCATTCAGCAGAATAAGCGCCTGGGCTGTAGGGGTATGTGAGCTAGCGTGGTAGCGTCGTCAATTTTATTGTTCACGAGATGGTAGTAATGCATCAATAGCGCGCATTTACGTCGCAGTTCTAGCGTGTTGATGGCCACCATTCCCACAATAAACATAAACGAATATTAATAGGGTAGTACCTTTATAACTTTATATATAGATAGAGGTCGTAATAGGTAGAGTAGGTAACCTTACGGTGTGGCGGCGTTGCAACTGCTACGGTTGTGGATTGCAACACATCACCGTCAGGCAACTGCTGCGTAGTGGCCTGGCATCATGCTGAACTGGACCCATTTGGCGAGCCGTGAGAATATCAGGTAGACATATTTAAGTTTAAGTTTTTATACTATAAGAATTGTTATCTCATTGTGTGTACCTATGTGCCAAATAAACATATTTCCTTTCTTTCTTTCTTTCACATAATAGCTGTGTACCGTGTTGAGCTATGGTGTACAATAAATAAATGAACAATTAAAGTAGGAAGTGCTATCCCCTGTAGTCATAATTTTTTTTATGATACGATTAATTGGATGATCTTGTAGATACATTAGTTTCGATAGATATCTAGCTAAGTGTTGATACAACCTCAAAAGTTCTTATTACCTAGTGTAGGATCGAAGTTTCGGTTTAGGCCGAAAATACTGAATTCAGCCGAATTTTTTTTTCAAGTTTGTTCTGTAATTGGTTGAAACTTTGGCATTTCAGCCAAAAAAGTTTCTGCTCGCTTCTTTGCAGCGCATTAATAATCAGGATACCTTTTTATACATACACTAGCTTTTGACCGCGCGGCTTCGCTCCCGCTCTTCCCTACTTCAGCCTACTATACCCTACTCTACCCTACTCTACTCTACTCTACCCTACTCTACCCTACTCTACCCTACTCTACCCTACGCTACCCTACTCTACCCTACTCTACCCTACTCTACCCTACTCTACCCTACCCTACTTTACTCTACCCTACTCTACCCTACTCTACCCTACTCTACCCTACTCTACCCTACTCTACCCTACCCTACTCTACCCTACTCTACCCTACCCTACTCTACTCTACTCTACCCTACTCTACCCTACGTTACCCTACTCTACCCTACTCTACCGTCCTCTACTCTACCCTACTCTACCCTACGCTACCCTACTCTACCCTACTCTACCCTACCCTACTCTACTCTACCCTACTCTACCCTACTCTACCCTACTCTACCCTACTCTACCCTACTCTACCCTACTCTACCCTACTCTACCCTACTCTACTCTACCCTACTCTACCCCTGACGTTTCATGTCAAGTCACACGGGAACGCTGTCGAACGGGATAAAAAGTATCTTATGTCCGTCTCCTTGCTCTAAGCTACCTCCCTACCAATTTTCACCCAAATCTGTTCTGCCGTTCTTGAGTTATAAGTGGTGTAACTGACACGACTTTCTTTTATATATATAGATATGAAGTGTAACCCAAAAGATAAACCGTCATCACCCGATCATCGTAAACGCGGGCTTGTGGATGACGAGCAATAGATAAGTCGCCGTTCAGCCGTGTGGCTATGAGTCAATTCGTCGTCTGTGTGTGGTATTCCACGATCGCCTTGAAGAGATGTCAGCAACACCGTAGAGGGCCTAGTAGGGCCGATCTTTAGGGCCACAGTCATTTTCGAAAGAGATAGTGGAACGCAAATAGCAACTCAAGGATACGTGTTGGTTTTAGTTAGTGAAAATCTAACACGCCCTTTCGCTCTACCTTAGGACGGGAGAAGTAATTTGATGATTTCTCATCAATGAAAATGCAGCAATGGACATCTTTCGGTTGAAATAATGATGCTGCTGTTGAGTCGGTTGTCCTCTGCGTTCCAGAGTTGCTGTGACTCCTCCGTGTAGTCCCGCAGCCCTGGCAGGCGTCGACCCTAGCAGATCCTGTCAATTATGCCTCCTGAAACAACCGTGTTCTATCGACTTGTTTCAGAAGGGAGGTGACGACGCCGCGCTTTTAAAATCACTTCTTTATACTTATCACTGTAAATGGCGTGCAACCAAAATAAAATATTAACTGAACTTTATGCAAGATTCAAAAATTGTTGCGACCTACTTAGAAAATTAGTTTAGAACTTAGAAGACTTAGAAGATTAGCAATAATATTAAGGGGTGACCACATGTTTGTAATCCAACGTCCGAATCATGGTGACCTTGCTAGTTGGAATCCTTGTAGACAGCAGTTGTAATCCACGATCTTTAACACCATTGGTTGGGCGGCGCGTTTTCCCAACCACTTAACATGCTGGTGCGTGGATTACATCCATGTAACTACAATACCAACCAAGGTCACCTTGATTGGAACGTTAGTTTGAAATCGTGTTGCAAATCCATTAAACAACGCAGTGGACCTGCAATCCATGTTTTAAATTTTCTGTCACAACCTCGTGCTGGGCACGCCACAATCATGTCGGTAAGTCCCCTCTTAGAGGTGTGGCTGGAAAAACTCTACAGCGTTCTCACCTTCTCACATGACGCAGGTCCTCCCCGAACATAGAGTAAAATAAGTTCGGGAGGTTCCTGCACTTTATTCATGCGGAAGAATCGCCCGGTTGTCACTATTACGTGGACCGCCCTTAGAGAACACGGGATCCCGATCCCGTTTTTCATAGGCTTGCGGACGACGAGCAATAAGTAACTCGGCGTCCATCCATCTGGTAATAAATCAGCCGGACCGAATCCAAAGCGTCGACGGAACGCAGTTTTCTGCGCTTGCATCAAAGAGACGTCAGCAAAACCGTAGGGGCCCCGCAGGGCCGAAGACTATTAGGGCCATAGGTTGTCTAAAAAGGAACCCCAGGGTCCTGGAACGCAAGGCAAAGAAACAACATAGGAGTGAAGCCGTCACGCTCCACCCAAGAACAGGAGAAGTCATTGGATGATGAATGTTGATGATAATTGAAACCGTTCACAGGTGAAATTTCACTACACGAACAATCAATTATCCTGTAATTTTTACCCTTATCGATAGTTTTTTTTTTTCAAATTGATATGTAAGCAACATCAAATTATGCAATATCGAACAGAAACAAAATATAAATATTATGTTTAGTTTATGCGAAGCCCGAATATAGTTTGTTCAGAATCAGTAACTGAATGGATTCCAATAATTTTTACACCATGCTATATTTTGTCCCAAAAATATTAAAAAACGTCACAACTTGGACACCATCGACCAACAGGAACGTCCCGAACTTGTCATGTCTGGTGAGGACCTGAGTCATGCGGAAGGTAAGGACGCCGTGAGGTCTTTTCAGCCACACCTCAAAGAAGGGACTTGCCGCTATAATTGTGGCGTGCCCAGCACTGGGCATAGTCACCGGGCCATCCTAGTGACCAGGATGGCCCGGTATTTTTGCTCACTTATGAAGCTTCAATGACCTTTAGGTAATAGTCGGCGTTGCGTACAAACTACTTAGGTACGGTAAAGGTAAGGTAGGTAGGTAGGTAGGTAAAGGTAGGAACTCGCAGCTGACGGTATCTTAAAGAAATTAATTTCGTACATGCGTAGATTAATACGAGTTTTGAAAAAAAAAACGTACTTTATTTTTAATTTTATCTTTAAAAATCGATAGTGTTTCATGTACCGGATCGACCCTCCACGGGATTAAAACGATTAAAATTTAACGGTGTATAAATTTGACTACTGTGTAAGAACTTGTATGTTTGTTTTATGTTATTAAATAAGACTTTAATTATAAATTATTTCTATACAAAACATACGGGTTGACTTAGAAACCTCGGCGGTTCGGCGAAACCTAAATATGAAGCCGAAAAATCGTTTCAAGATTCCGTTAAATATCATGTTTTGCCAGCTCTAGTTTATAAGTTTTTAATTGACGACTTTACACATTAATTGATAATAACGACGATAATTTTATTGATACTATCTCAAACTTTTTGAAGCACCATTTTTGTCAGTTCCACAACATATATGGATCTCTTGGGTGTTATTTAGGTTATTGAAAAGTGTTAGTGAATTTAATACAGTTATTTATGTAACCGTTATTTTCTATTGAGAAAATGGTTTTTAGTAATTGTGACAAATATTTCATTTTATGCGTAATTCTCAGCGTCACTCTGTTTTCACTTGTATATAATTTGGATTACTACGACCCTGAAATTAGCACTCAGTATTTAGCAATCCAATACAACCCTAAATTAAAATCAAACACCTCGATGGATTTCAAATACATTTTGTTATGGACAAATAACACTGAGCCAATTAGATCGAATTTGCGTGAAGGAAATATGGCATTTAAAAACAGACATTGTTCTTTTCCTAACTGTTACGTGACCACAAACAGACAATTGTTCGGTGATGTTGCAGATTTCGATGTGATATTGTTTAATGGGCGAGAATTGCCAGACGATATTTCACTTTTACCTCAGTCTCGTTCATCCCATCAAAAGTATATTTACGCCAATATGGAGTCGTCAGCAAACTATCCAGTTTGTAATCAAATGTATAACAGTTATTTCAATTGGACTTGGACTTACAAATTAAATTCTGACGAAATTTATGGATATATGAGTATAAAGGATAAAGAAGGGAACATCATAGGTCCTAAAGAAGATATGCATTGGAAGACAGTGGAAGAAATGTTGTCTATAAATGATAGTCTGAAAGCTAAATTGAGTACGAAGAAAATTGCTGCGGCTTGGTTTGTGTCTCACTGTAGAGCACAAAGTGGAAGAGATTTAATTGCCCAACAACTCCAATCTGAACTAGCAAAATATAACATGACGGTTGACATATATGGTAAATGTGGAACAAAAGAGTGCCCCAGAGGCAGTATGAAGGAATGTTTGCGATTGGTAGAGACTGACTACTACTTCTACTTATCATTTGAGAACTCGTTCGCTGACGACTATGTAACAGAAAAGTTGTTGAATGGTCTCAATCATTATGCTGTTCCTGTGGTATACGGAGGTGCTAACTATACAAGGTTCCTCAAATTTAATTTTAAACTACTACTTTTAAAGAATATTTTCAGATACTATTAAATATACTGTTCTGTTAAGTTGCATCACAAAATAGCGATATAATCTATAGTGTAATAATGTTATCCTGACCCAGAGAATGAGCGCGATAGGGCTCTCAAACAAACTATCAGGGGACAAAAATTGACACATCTTTCTAAGTTACTTAATAGTTTCCATAGGTTCTTCTTCTTTCTTTTAAAGCCACCAAGCAACATATGAACATTCTTTGTTGTAATATTTAGCTAATATTTTTATATAAGCCGTGCGTTCGATTGGATTGATTATCGGAAAATAATAACGAATTTATAGCAGTTTCCTGGTAAAAAAATACTGTAAAAATCATATAAAGCATGAATTTTTACCAAAATTTTGCTAGCAGCAAACTATATATTTCCGACAACTGTGTTAAATTTTAGAACTCATGCAAGCTCAGCGACTTACGAATTTATATTTTACGAAAAAATATTTTTTTCCATTAAATATTTTTTATTTACTTCAAACTCCCCAAATATACTAGTTTACCGATTAATAAATAAGCAAAAATATTCCCAACATTATTTTTCTTCAAGTTATATTTCCTAGTTTTAATTGTAATAATTTTCAGGTTCATGCCGGAAGGAATATACTTAACTGCGCAACAGTCACAAATCAGAGAGCTAGCGGAGGAAATGGTGGATATTATAAATAATGAACAAAAGTATTACGATTTCTTCAAGTGGCACAACCATTATTCTTATCATGACCTTAGAGAGTCCCGTGATACAGACGCCTATTGTAAATTATGTGGGTTAATTAATGATCAAGAAAAATACTTAAGAACAAGTATTTATGAAGATTTCACTCAGTGGTGGACTCCAGAAAATGAATGTGGAGAAATATTTTAAATAATAAACAACGAAAACATTTGTTATACTTATTAAAGGCATTTTCTACAGTCGATACTGTAGATATTACTCCATAATACTGTGACATTTAAAATGTTTGATTTTATTTGTTGCATAATTCAATTAATTTTGACATACCTACCAAATAAGTTTGCTTGACTGTTGCATGATTAGTATTGTACTTTATCTCTTATTTCATATGCAACCATATCAGTACCTACGCTTCTTGTTATAAAACAGCGACCTATGAACTTTAATTTAAGGACTGTATTCACTGCTAATGTTACACAAATAAAAATGATTATGAAGTCTACATTTGGAGGCCCTAACCGTTCCCAAATCTAAATGTTTTCAAGTTTTACTATTCCCAAAGATAAACCGTATATAGTCTGTCCTATGTTGTTGGGTATCGTGGGATACTTGGATAGGTTTAACAAAAACATTGTGGAGGTGTGAAGACTACTTTTCAATTGAGAGACATGTTTTCGAAATATTAATTCATTATAATATAACAATTCATAAATATTTATATTATGAAAAAGTTACGTGACTGCACTCCTCCTAAAACTCTTCGTATGATTTATCTTGGGCTTTGCCAATCAGTGCTCCAGTACGGAATCTCCGTCTGGGGTAGTGCTGGTAAAACTACATTAATAGAAATAGAAAGGGCCCAAAAAGCTGTTATTAAAGTAATGCTAAAAAAGCCTTTCAGATTTCCAACCGACCTGCTTTATAATGTATTCCCTGTTCTCCGAGTGCGCCAATTATTCATCCTAAGTGCAACACTACGAACACACAAAGCTGTAAAAAATCGTCCTGATTATCAAAATCTTATATCAAAACGCGTTCTCTACGTTCCACTTCCAAACGCAAAAAGTCTTTTGGCTAGACGGTGTCCTTCTTACTCTCACACTCATGTCTATAACCAAATCATTAAATCCCATGACATCAAAGGTTTAAGCGACCGATTATGTAAGAAAATGTTGAAAAAAATGCTCGTCTCCCTCTCGTACGATGAAACTGAGGATATCATCAACTAATAACAAACATTTTGTGCTAAACAGTTACCAAAATCAATAATAATATGAGTATAACACGTGTAACGACCCACAAACATACACACACCTTCAACCGTACACCTCTAACACGCACACTCTTGTAATGATTATTTTGTAAATTATTTTGTCTCCTATTTTTTTTCTTACTTTATTTTTAGATAGGTAATCCGAAAAGAAACCTGTATTTTAATTTAACGATAACGCAACTCCGGTCCCCAAGATACAGGCACCGCCTAGTTTGGGGGCCATTGTAATAATGTTTAAGGAAATACCTGTAGCAATGATTAAATAAAGTTATTATTATTATTATTATTATTATTGATTTCATTCATCTATTGTTTCTGTAATTTCCGCGATTGAAAGGTTAAACTTTATTAAAAAGGGCTAAGCTAAACTGCTGATTTGGAACAATCTGAGAAGAGCAGTATTGCAGCATTAATTAATAAAATTGTTACACCATGTACTTATTAATATGGTCATGAAATTCACCCATCTCAGATGGTCAATCAGAAAATAATAATATTATTTTTCAATACACTTGTTCAGAAAGCGACTCTTATTGCACTGCACTTAAGTATATAAAGGCACTTGTTACAAAACTGTGACATTTTGATTACCATTACACACTAGTGCTATAATGTAGTAAAAACCTTTTTGTTCAACCTCTTCGTTCGCAAAACAAATTTTGAGTACGAACAAAATTTCACAAAGTTAGTGCGTTCCGTGGTATAAATTAGTGTCTTACTTACTTATTTCATGCAATTGTGACCATTTTAACTTGTACAGATGATTTATTTAATAAAAAAAAAACATTTAGTAAATAAATCGTACATTCAAATAAAATATGTTTTTTTTTTTGGTTATTGTGATCTATGGTTGCCATTTTAAGATGCGCGCGGTTTTTGGCTTGATTTATTCGAGTGAAATTCAGTACATAGCTGTATTAATTAAATTAAATTAAATACTACAAAATCATTATAAAATGATCCATGCGTATTCCATTGTTAGGTACTACGAAAGACATTATAGTAAAAACTTTTCACGCAAAAAACGTAAGACTAGGCAGTACGATCAAAATACCTGTGTCTTCCCCTAGGGGTAAATAAATAAATATGCGCGCGCATATGAAAACAGATCTTTACCGCCATATCACAAAAAATAAAATACTATTTTTACTGTTATTTTCTTCACAAGTGTATTGAAAAACGTCGTATGATACACGTATACATTATCTATGTTCACATATACATTATGATGTAAGTGTGTAATTAATGATCACCGTTCTCGGCTCTTTTAAGACCCTCGCCACGGCTCGGGTCTAAATACCGCCTCGACTGTAATTACTAACATTACACACTTACATCATCTATACATATAATAAAATCGTAGGAAAGTCAAAACTGTACATTGAATATTTTTTAAAAAGAATACTTGGGGCGTGATCTACAATCGATACCGAAGCCAAAAATATAGTTTTTAGAATTTTTGTCTGTTTGTCTGTTTGTCTGTATGTATGTCCGGGATAAACTCAAAAAGTACTGCATGGATTTACTTCAAATTTTGCATGAATATTACTAAGAGATCGGGTCAACACATAGGCTACATATTATCACGCTATCACCTACGGGGGAGGAGCTGTGAATCTTTATTTTTCTTCCGCATTCTGTGACAGCGTGTAATATAAGGACGCAAATTTAAATGTGGTTTTTGAGCAAGTCATGCTATTATCTAGCTTTACACTATAAAAACTACGCCATTAAAGTAACTTGGGCAGAGAAACATAGTTTAATGAATGTTAGTAGTAAAAACACAATTTTAAAGCAGCGCCATCTATGAGATTTCATCAAAATCAAATCAAGTTATATGTTAACAGTTTTTGGAAATTAATCATTTAAATTTGATCATGTTGGCGAGGTTAGTAGTTAGTTATTCTTAAAAATCATAGATGGTAATGTGCATTTTTTTCACATTATAGTTCGTTTTGACAAATTCAAGTTCCAAAATCTTGAGCAGAGTTGAGGAAGACAATTTAAAAAAAATGCTGTGTTAGATATTACATGGTGGCATTTCTCAGACTCTGTGAAGTCGACCAGTTTGCGAAATCCCTTACGTATGACGTGGTGCCTTCATATTACACGTACGACAAGCAAAGGGGTGTATTCAACCGACATCGACGAGGAGGTGCTGTGAAAGGTTTTCCAGGAATTTTCAAGGACAACGCATTCGGTAGGGTTTATACCGTGCACCCGAATAGTGGCGAATGCTATTTTCTGCGGTTGTTACATCACACTGTCCCAGGCGCAACGTCTTTTGACTCAGAGTCTCCGGCCCCAGATCGTAGAGGGTGCGGTGAACGCTTTGTTCCCTGCGCGGGGGCAACACTCCCCCCCGCCCATGGCTCCGCCCTCACCAGTGGTGTCTGACGCGGACCGCAATAGCGACGACGACGACGATGCTCCAGAGGTGACCGAGGTAGAGATGAGAGTGGCGGTGCGAAGGCTGAGTGCCAAGAACACCGCCCCAGGACCCGACGGCGTGCCTGGGAAGGCGTGGGTCCTGGCCATGGAGGCTCTCGGGCCTCGACTGAGAGGGCTCTTCAGCGCATGCATGGAGAGGGGCCAGTTCCCACTTTGCTGGAAGACGGGGAAACTGGTCCTCATAGCGAAGCCAGGGCGCCCTGCGGACTCTCCGTCCGCGTACCGGCCCATTGTGCTGCTTGACGAGGTGGGCAAGCTCTTTGAGAGAGTCATTGCAAACCGCCTCGTCGGGCGCCTAACACGGGTGGGGCCGGACCTTTCGGACGGACAATTCGGCTTTTAGGAAGGCAGTTGAGGTCGTGGACAGAACCCTGCAGGACATCTGCAGGAACTAACATTTAATGGATGGTGTCACAGTTCTGTTCAGTGGCGATTTCCGGCAAACACTTCCCGAGGTGACGCGGGGATCGAGGGCTGACGAGGTGTATGCTTCGTCGAAACGATCTTCGTTGTGGTCACGAGTTCGTACATTGCGCTTGACCATTAATATGAGAACTCGGCTCGGCGGCAATGCACGTGCTCAAGAATTCTCCGATGTCCTTCTAAGTCTTGGCGAAGGCACTCTACCAGAAGAGAGAGGTGGACAAGTGGTGCTTCCAGAGTCTCGGTAGAGTGGTATCCAGCTTAAAAAAACTCATTCACTGTGTGTACGGGGACATCAGTCGTATACCGCACCAGCAGAATTCTTGGGTGTGTGAGCGGGCCATTATGACGCCCAAAAATGATCAGGCTGCAGCAATTAACGAATGCATTCTCTCGGAAATTGAGAAGAATGAAGTGGTCTACACCTCGATAAACACTGTTGTGATGATGCCACACGTTATTCCATGGAATTTCTGAACTCCCTGTCAGCAAGTGGACTTCCGGCGCATACCATCAAGCTGAAGGTCGGTGTCCCGATTATGCTTCGAAGTTGTGACGGGACCCGCCTTAAAGTCATCTCGCTCCACACAGACACACCATTGAGGTGGAAATTCTTACGGGTTGTGGCGTCAGCGAGGCAGTATTTATATCACGCATTCCCCTCATACCCCATAACTTCCCGTTCCAGCTCAAGCGCGTACAGTTCCCCGTGTGTGTTTGCTTCGCGATGACCATCAATAAATCGCAGGGGCAGGCACTGAGGGCAGCGGGTGTCGACCTCAGGACGAGTTGCTTCTAACACGGGCAATTGTACGTCGCTTGCTCCCGCGTCACCAGTCCTGACTCTCTTTACATTTTGGCTCCTGGCAGTATAACTACCAACGTAGTTTATAGGGAAGTCTTGTAAGGTATGATACCTTTATACGTATTTTTACTCTTTTGTGTCCTGGAATGTATTCCTGCATTATTTCCCCTATTTCCTTCAGTCACATCTTATGACTGAACTCAGCAGGATTCCCATATAACTCTCTTCACTAGCTTCGTTTGCAAAAAAAACTTATATTATAATGCTATTTTAAAAGTTGTTTATTTATAATGCTATAGCGACACTGGCACCTTAGGTATTTTTAGTGCTGTAGAGGCTTCACGCAGACGACGTCGCGGGCAGCAGCTAGTATCATATATAAATCTCGTGTCACAATGTTTGTCCTCAATGGACTCCTAAACCACTTAACCGATTATAATAAAATTCGCACACCATGTGCAGTTCGATCCAACTTGAGAGATAGGATAGTTTAAATCTCAAATTATAGTCACAATTTTAATTTATTGCTAATTATTTGTCTGTTATTATTTGACAGTCACAATTATCTGTTAACTCCAAATGATTCTAACAGATGTCGATACCTTTCGACTGGGTTGAGTAAGTAATCAATAGATGGCGCTGCTATGTTTATCCACAGCAACGCGTGGCCGGGTCAGCTAATATAGTCTTCTTGTATATTATAAAGCTGAAGAGTTTGTTTGTTTGTTTGTTTGAACGCGCTAATCTCTGGAACTACAGGTCCGATTTGAATGATTCTTTCAGTGTTGGGTAGTCCATTTATCGAGGAAGGCTATAGGCTGTTTTCAAAATTAGGGATCCGTAATAAAATTGCTATTTTGTAACACAAGGTGTAAAATCGAAAACCTATTTTTGCGTGCGCTGCAAAAACTATTGACAATAGAAGAAAATGATGTACTACGGGTTTGTAGATCCCATTAAGACCTACAAAAAAATCCGCGAGAACATATATCTAGCTATCATGGTTTAATCACAATAACCGATTTTGTGTTCAAAATAATTATTAAATCGTCTGGAGAAAAAAAAACTACGTTAAATATGTATCGTAATATTAATCTTTATCAAAATTAAGCATTATGTTATCAAGAGTATTTATGTAGAAGTAAAATACTTTTTGTTTCATCTCAATCGGATATTTCGTTTAAAAGTTATCACGTGTGTAAGATGTTAAGAGTTGGTACCTATTAATGAGTTGTGGGCCATAGAGTTTTTTATCAACATAAAATCCTGTAATAATCTTTTTCGAAAAATATTTGTTGATGATTGTAATTGTAAGTATAAGATCTTTGAAGAGTATAACAAATACATTTATGAACGCGGTAATTTTGGGAAATACTGATCTGATATGAAAACTGTTTAAATATTCAATAGTCCATTTATTGAGGGAGGCAATTATAGGCAATATTTTATCTCGGTATTTTCACGGAAACGAGAAAAACGCGGGTGAAACCGCGGGGCACAGCTAGTTGTAGATAAAAATACATGCATTTTTTTGGGCAAATATATTATTAACTTTCTTTTTACAATATGACCATAAATAACTGTTTATGACACTAATATTCTCACACAAAACAAGTCGTCGCAAGCGGTCAAGTGAGCGCGCGCCGAGCTGTGTGTTATCATTTATTTCTTGTGTGTTGTACGCAGGCGCGACTAGGGTGGCCAGTGCTCCGTGATGACGTCGTCCATGGCATTGTAACGCGGTGGGTTGGCCCACGGGTCGTAGTCCAGCTGCGACAGCATAGGTGCCAGCTCCTCCATGTCAGCTCGCACGTCGACCGGGATCTGTCCCACCCACTCGTCTAGCGGGTCCAAGTTCACGGATCGCACCTTCTGGTCCGATGAGCGCTCCATGTTGGAAAGCGTGACACCGTTACGCTGGTTAATGTAGGGTTCATGGTGTAGCACAGCATCGTTCCACGGCAGCTGCAGGAAGGCCAGCACGCGCCGCATGGTGGCGTGTGGCCGCAGCACGAGCGCCTCATAGCGCACCACCAGGCACTTGTTGGGCTTCATGCTCATGCACTGCTGGTACATCAGCTCCACGGCATCGTTCCACTTGGTCAGACACTGCCGATAGCTCGTCAGGTTGAAGCCCGCGATGGTCACCTTGCGAGTGATGATCGTGTGAACGGTAGCGCGGCCGTCGCGTACCATTAACAAGAACTTAGCGTTGGGGAAAAGCTCCAGCACGTAGGTACTCATCTTGAGGACGAGTGGGTCTCTGTTGCAGAGCCGCGGAGCCGTTTCGCCGTGACGCACGATCATCTCCAGGCAGAACGCGGCGATGGCGTTATCCAGCACTGCCTTGGACACGCCCGCCTGCTCCAGCCGCACTCTTTCCTTCTGCGAACGCATCCAGTACTGACGCATCTGCAGAATGCGTGGCACCATGCGCGTCTCTTGGCCACAGCGCACGTCAGGGTGCGCGTCTAGCTTGGCGCGCATGAGTGTGGTGCCGGAGTGCGGCACGCCGCCGATGAAGATGAGCGGCAGCTCGCGACCCTCTACGTCCGGCTCGCCGCACCACAACCACATCAGCAGTGCACCCACCAGCATCGCCACCGCCACGCGCCAACGTGTACCGCGCCTCATCACTGGCGCTTCCTAAGCCTATATCAATAAAACTGTGATATGAAGGCTAGTTTATTTTCTTTTGTACCAACTCATCTATAGTACAAAATAAAAATAATTACTAATTGACTGACAGCTAGCACACTATGGCGATGTGAAGAAATATAAATAAATTGTTGAACAAATTATTATGTCAAGTTCTCTTTACATAACAGTACTAAAGTCGTTTAATAAGAGCAGTTATGAAATTTAATGTCATTAAAAAATATTTCGACTATTTATTGAAGCCCAGCCAGATCCTTGAGCCCATCAAATTTGAAGCAGAGTTTGACAGTATTGTTTTTTGTTTTGGACTTGGATACTAAGTCCTTTAAGCCATGTCTTCGTAAAAGTAGTACATTAGTTTGCGTCAAATGTTTCATGTCAACCTTCTTGGCAAAATTCTCAGTTCGATTTTACCAAGGTTGCGCCTGTTTCAATGATTCCATAGTCCAGTTGCGCTGACGCTTGAGGTACAAAACTCCACCTTTTTCTTCTTCTCGTGTCGATCTAACTCAAATTTTGTCCGACCAATATTTAGCAACCTGGCCAGCTCTGTCGTTAGAGTCCGTCTAACGAAAGCGTGACCTGAGAAAAGGAGGTTAAAACCAAAAATTTTGTATGTGGTATTATTGAAATAGTAGGAAAAAAGTTTTGATACTTGAATATTTTTTGTATTTATGACAATTGTATAATAGTTGTATAGGAACTTAAATTTTAGTCAAAAAGGTGTCAGTAGACTTAAACTAGAACTACACTACACCGACGCACACGTGTGAGACGTCTCAGACGTGTATGGCAGGTGTGCACTTTTCACCGACGCAACGCGTAACACGTGTGATGCCTTTGATTTCATCGGAGGATTAAAAACAGATCAAACTTGCTTTTTCATTTACCATCCATTTAAGCTTCCGCCTGACCACAACGATCAGACGCGTGGATAGCCCCGCCCACCTTTCTCTAAAATTTCTGGGACCGATGTGTCCACGTCGCGGACGTAGCGTCGCATGGCGTGGCGTGGATCAAGTGTAGCTCTAACAGTCTATTTTCCATATGAAATGTATGGAGACCGACGCTCCGAGATCGGCGTGTGTAGCACACGTGTGAGCAGTATAGTTCTACCTTTAATTATTGGTGGGTGTATGGTAAAGGTCAATAACACACAAAATGTTAGTTATTATTCCAAATTATTTTATTTTATCTGTTATTTCAAATGTCGCTACATAATATTCAAATAATACTCTTTATTTACCATTTCATTCGACTCGTGAGACACAGAAAGTTCAGCAGCTATCTCTTTCAAACTTGAACTAGGATTTCAGTCACTATTTCCTTCACTTTCGCGATTTTAACTTCAGTTGAAGACTTTGATGAACTACCAGACAGACTGAGGCAAATCTTTCATTACATCTCAGCCGCTTTTGAACGCATTCTACTACTCATTAGCATGTTTTTGATTAAGTCGATTCACCAAAAGTCTTCTTTGTTCGATGTTTATGTCAATTACGAAATTCGCAATTTGCCAGATTATCTAAAAATATAAGAAAAAAAATATTATTATATCCTAAATATATCTAATAATATTTGTCAACAAGGATCAAGAATATAACGTCATACTAACTTAAAAATTCAGAAATCGTATATAAACATTGTTGGTTTTTATTGAAAACACCTTCTTTCTCTTCTTGTTTTTGTTTGAATTTATTAACCATAGTGTGTAGCAGTTTTCGCACGTTATTGTTTATTGTTTTTCCCATAATTAAGCAATTATTTTTGAAAAATAAATATCTGTTTACAAAAACTGACAATTGCAACCATAGACTTTGACGTGATTTTTTCGGCAAAACAATGTTGCCAATTTAATTTAAAAAAAAAACTCCAGGTTACGCTTTCAGTAGACGCACTCTATCTATTAATCAACCTTGATTATTGAACCCGTGTTGACTACATCAGATTTCGTTAAATCCTAATAATTACCCAAGTTGTTTAGCATATTAGACAGACTCTACCTGATCATGTACTATACTCGTATCGCGAATCCTGCGAAAGCCGAACTGTCCGTCCGAAAGGTATAGCCCCACCCGTGAAGGGCGCGCGACGAGGCGGCACGCCATCACTCTTTCAAAGAGCTTGCCTACCTCGTCGAGCAGCACAATGGGCCGGTACGCGGACGGAGAGTCCGCAGGGCGCCCGGCTTCGCGATGAGAACGTTATGCATGATCATAGACAAAAAACATACAACCTTATTTTGTTTCTTCGGTTTGACGGAGCCGAAAAATAAGAATCATGTGTTTGCCAGTCTCTAGTTTATATATTTTTTATTAAATAACTTTTACGCTTTCATTGATAGGAATGACGATAATTTTATTGATACTAGCTCAAACGTTCCTGGAGCAACATTCTTGTCTGTTCCACAAGTCCACAACATAGTAATATCGGTATTATGGCTGTTATTGATACTATTAAAAAAGTCTTAGTGAATTGTGGTTGATATCCACATTTTTTTTTATTAAGAATGTTTATCAGTAAGTGTGACAAATATTTTATTTTATGTGTGATTTTCAGCATCACTCTGTTATCACTTGTATATAATTTGAATTACTATGACCCTGAAATTAGCACTCAGGTTTTAGCTACCCAATATTATCATAAACTACAATCAAACACATCGATAGATTTGAAACACATTTTGGTATGGACAAATCACGATGAGCCAATTAAATCATTTTTGCCTGAAGGAAATATAGTATTTAAAGACAAACCTTGTTCCTTTGCTAACTGTTACGTGACCACAAACAGACAGTTGTTCGGAGACGTTGCAGATTTCGATGTTATATTATTCCATGGGCGAGAACTTCCAGACAAAGCTTCATATTTACCTCAATCTCGTTCACCCCATCAAAAGTATATTTACGCCAATATGGAATCGTCAGCCAGGTATCCAGTTTGTAATGAAATGTATAACAGTTATTTCAATTGGACTTGGACTTACAAATTAAACTCTGACGAATTTTACGGATATATGAGTATAAAAGATAAAGAAGGGAACATCATAGGTCCTAAAGAAGAGATGCATTGGAAGACAGTGGAAACAATGTTGCCTATAAATGACACTCTGAAAGCTAAATTGAATACGAAGAAAATTGCAGCGGCTTGGTTTGTATCTAATTGTAATGCGCCAAGTGGAAGAGATTTAATTGCCGAACAGCTCCAATCTGAGCTAGCAAAATATAACATGACGGTTGACATATATGGTAAATGTGGGACGATGAAGTGTCCTAGAGATAGTATGGAGGAATGTTTGCGGAAATTAGAGACTGACTACTACTTCTACTTATCATTTGAGAACTCGTTCGCTGACGATTATGTAACAGAAAAGTTATTGTATGGTCTCAATCATTATGCTGTCCCTGTGGTATACGGAGGTGCTAACTATACAAGGTTCAGTACAACTCTTCTCTCTCTCATCTTTGAACATTGAGATGCTATTAAATCTAATATTCTGTTCAGTTGAAATTCTTTCTTTTTAATATCTTGAAATTTTGATATAAATAAAAATCATATCTTGATCTAGAGAAAGCGTGCGTCGGACCCCCAAACAGGCTGCCAGGGATAAAAAAATGTCAGATCTTTTCAAGTTGCTGAGTAGGTAGTTTCAATAGATTTTTTTGAAGCCACCAAATCACAGAAGAGGCTTCTTTGCTGTAAATTTCGTTTTCATCTCCGGCATTTGCTTGGCTATTTATAAATTTATATATCATACAAGCCGTGCGTTCAATTGGATTGCCCATTGGAAAATAATGGCAAAGGAGAATGGGTACATTGGGACCACCCTCCAATAGCAATAAGATATAATTATATGTCATTGGATACGTATTTTTAATTGTAACAACAATTTTTATGGCAGCTTTATTGTTACAACTGATTTATTTTAATAAATAACAATCAAAATGACGACAACAACATAGTACAACATTATTACACGTGCATACCGGGAAGGCGAACGATGGGCACATGTGCACACATTATTTTAATAATCTGGTATTTAGGGTATGCGATTCAGGAAGGATTTACTGCACCAGCAATGTTATTGAATGATGTGATCATTGGATGTTTTTTTCACACCATAAAAAAAGCCACCTATATATTTCAAGTTTTTATACGAGCGCAATATAGGTAACCCATAGAGCACGTCGATGTGTTTAAATGAATCACGTAATAAAAAAATAATAATGCATTATTTAACGGTGTTATTATTTTTCCCTCAAAAATGTTTTAATTTTTGTATCTTTAAATCTGAACTTGTAAGTCTTATAACTCTGAACGGACAGTTGTAACAGCAAAGTTGTCATAACAATTGTTGTTCCAATTGAAAAGATCTATCCAACGATCTATGGAGGGTGGTCCCAGGTTTCAAAAAAATTTGCCCATTCTCTTTTATGGGAGTTCCCTGGTAAAGAAATACTGTAAAGATCATACTTTAGCATACATTTTCTTCGACCATTTGCTAGCAGTAAGCATACAATGTATTTTCGATATCTGTGTTAAATTGTAGAACTCGTGCAAGCTCTGTAACTGAACTAATTTAAGAATTTATAATTTTATATTTTACGAAAAAAGTTGTCTATTATTTATTTTTTATAAACCTACTTTAATCTCCACAAAAATACTAGTTTATCGATTAATAAATATAAAATCAAAAATGTCATCAACATTATTTTCAGGTTCATGCCAGTAGGAATATACCTAACTGCACAACAGTCACGAATCAAAGAGTTGGCGGAGGAAATGGTTGATATTATAAATGATGAACAAAAGTATTACGATTTCTTCAAGTGGCACAACCACTATTCTTACCATGATCCGAGAGAGTCCCGTGATACGGACGCTTATTGCAAATTATGTGCGTTAATTAATAATCAAGAAAAATACTCAAGAACAAGTATTTATGACAATTTCACTCGGTGGTGGAGTCCAGAAAATGAAAAGTGTTTAAATTATTTTAATTATATAACTACATTCTTTCAACTTACATAAGGTTTCACAGTCAATACTATAGAAATTGCTTTATTAATATTTTGACATTTATAATGTTTGTTTTTATTTGTTTAAGTTGTGTTTGCCTCTTGGATGGTTAGAATTGTATTTTTTCTCTTATTTCGCATACAACCATATTAGTACGCTTCTTGGAAGAACATGGCGACTTATGAACTTTAAGAACTGTATTCAGTTCCTATATTTTATACAAATAGAAATTAATATAAAGTCTACATCTGGAGCCTTACTTCCCGTTCAAAATCCGCTCAAAATCGACTTTTTAAGTTCAGTATTTTCAACAAGTATTAATTCTTCTGTACATGTGTTTGTCACCTAATTCCTCCTAAACTGCTTGTCTGATTTGGATAAAATTTTGTGTGTATATTTGAATGGGTCCCTGAATGGTGAAAATACAACTGGACTCGGTATTTGGCGTTGCAATCATGTTCTCATTTTTTTTTCTGACGGATTTTTTTAGGTGCGAAATCATCCATTGACTTTCCCACTTTAGAGTGGGGTATGAGGGCGTGTCGGACTTTTACTGACTAAAATCCATTCTTATATTCTTTCTTTGCCTTGAATTCCAGGACTCCAAGTTTCCTTTTTAGAAGCCAATTCATGGCTCCAGTAGGCTGCGGCCCAGCTGGCCCGTACAGTTATTCTGAATTGTCTTTAAGGTGCATGTAAAACACTAGGCACCGTTGACATCTCGAGGTCGGTCCAGGCGGTTACCAGACGGCCTGATAACGAGCTACCCATTGTGTGCAGGAACCTCCCGAACTTACCAAAGAAAAAAAGTCCTCAAAGAGGAAACTTAGCTATAATTATGGCGTGCACAGCACAGGCTAGCGTCAGTTGCTATTGCCGCGACTTATCGCACCAGTGGAGTTTCGGCGGAACCTTGATCGTTATGCTGCGATTGTTCGCGGTAGCGGAGTTTCACCGGCGCGAGGAATTGTTGCCGCTCATCGCCCCACGAGATTTTTGACGAAAACGTGGCTTGCACCACACTGAGATTTTTTTTTTTATCGGTGGTGTACTCATAAACATACTATGTCACATACAAGACGTTTAAAGTAGAACCGGAACAACATATTTTGAAAAATATAACTTGATTTGCAGTGAATAGAAAGGTTTTCGCAAAAAACATAAATACTTGGCACTGTTTGATTTACTTAATAATATGACACCCGTTGATAAAAAGAATCCAATTTGTACTATATTTACTTAAATATGATTATTTACACTTATCAGTAAATATAGTGCAAATAGCATTTGACTATATTGACCATGAGATATTGCTACAAAACTTATATGCCTATGGAGAAAAGAAGAAAAGGAAGTAGAGATATCCTAAAATTTATAGGGTCATAATCTAGATAACTGATAGAGTTCAATGAAGTCTCTCGATTATCCAAATTAGAAACTGGACATCTCTCAAAACAAAGATGCATAATTATGGCGTGCCCCAAGGCGGCGTGTTAGCACCACCTTTTTTTTTGTTTTTTTCAACGATTTCATAAAAATAATTCAACATAAGATGGCTCTTTTTGCAGACGACAGCACAGCCGTAAAAGAATTCAATGACAAATAATTATGAAAATGATATCAATGAATATTTGACTAAAACAATAAACTGGCTTAGTGAAAATAAATGAAAATTAACTCGAACCCTGCTAGAATAGATTATTATGAAGTTCCCTTGTCTACCTTCCACCTTCCGGCTCCATCATCAGATCAGTTCGATAGTACCTTATAGCCGAAGTGCATCTCATGACAATTCTAATAAGCCCAAATACGGTTAGGATACAATGACAAGTTACAGAGTTCCCGTGTTTTCTTCTTCCGGCTCCATTATCATGATCAGGTCACATCCATTTTCAACATAACTATTCATAACCATTCATTTATTTGTATTGTCATAGTCGCATAACTATGTTTATTGTGATATCTGTTTGAGTATGAAGTTCCTATGATCATTTCTGATCTTCTTCACCAGTTCCACCACACATTAAATGCCACTTTTTAACTGTAAATGCTTAAATCCTTGAAAAAATGCCAAAATGACTATATAGTTGCCCATAATATTTGAGGAGTTCTCTCGATTACGCCAAGATTCCATCAGATCCCGACGTGGTGACTATGGAACCATTTGGGAAGTTATACCCTTTCCAACAAAAAAAGAATTTTTGAAATCGGTTGACAAGCGACGAAGTTATGGGGGAACACATAAAAAAAATACAAACATCCGAATTGAGAACCTCCTCCTTTCGCATTTATTTGTCAGCATATCTGAAGTCAGAAGAAATCCATTGCATACTCAAAATATTTTCATAAACTTTGCACCGTGTAAAACATCATTAATGAGTAAAAGCTTTTTTGGCAATGCTCCTAAAAATTTTAACAAAATACCGAATGCAATTAAAAATATGCCATTAATAAAATTCAAAAAGGCACTTATTAAGTTACTTAGTGAGAAATGTTACTACACATTAGATGTTTTTTTTTAATGATGGCTAAACATAAATTAATTAATATTAAGTAATTTATTTGTAATAATATGTGAAATTGTTTGTTTTTATGTTATAAACTTAAATGATGAATTAATTTGGGATAAAAAATTATTATTTATTACATTTAATAATTTTTGACATGATAATTACCTATTTGGACCAAGGTACTGAGATTTTATGAAATTGTAATTATTTGGAATTTTTGACATTTACTACACAATCTATCTTTATTATAAAAATGAATCGCAAAATGGAGGCTTCCGGCGACTGGGACCGCAATTAACTAGGACCGCGGTCCCAGTCGCCGGATCCGTAAAAATTAAATAATTTTCTTCCGGCGACTGGGACCACTAATAAATGATAACTTAAATCAAATAATGTACAGTCAAACAACGATGTAATAATTGAATAAAAATCCTTTTTGATTTAAAAAGTAGGGTAGGTAGGTTTAGGGTATTTCGACGTCAGCGGCTTTGTGAAAAGTGACTTTTTTTCTCCAATAGCAGCGTTTCTTATTTGTAGAGTTGCTTTTCTATATTGTGAAAATATGGTAATTCTGTAGCAAACTGTAATCCCTCGTCTGTTCTCCCTGTAGTTCTGAAACTTCCATATTATTTTCAAACACTTGCGCAACAGGGATATTTAAGTCCTTTTGAACATCTTCTACACATTTTTGCATTTGGCGGTTCACTTTAACCTTCGCGAAATCAATAGGTTCATGACAATAAGCAGTTTCATTCAAAATAGTCATCGCATCGACTCTGATTTTTATTGTCGCGTTGCTAACACTTTTTCTTGCACATCGCCAGAGTTTTGAGCCATCTTTGTTTATTCTTTTAAGAATATATTCATAGCCAGCTCTTCGCAAAAGTTCACGTCCTCTTTGTGTGACCTCAATATAAAACTACTGTTCAACTCGTGAAATTGTAGGACTTTTTTCATCCATTTTGATAATTCCAAAATCGAAAAAAAAATATTAACTACATATCAGATAATCTTATTAGATGACAATTTTTTTTTGTGTTATTAAAAAGTCTCATCAAAGATGAGAAACAATTTAAAGTAAAAACATTTGTAAGCACGTTGTTTAACCTCCTTATTAGCTTGTTTTGTTCATAAATAAGTTAATAAAAAATTGTTTTACATACCTGAAGACTATTAAATGAAGTCACTACACCACCACTTACTCATACAATGATCTAATACAAAACTGTCAGATGCAAAACTTGACTTTCTTAAACTGGTAAGCTTCTTGTTAGTGATTGGCCGAGTCAGTCATCGGGCAATGCAAAATTTCCCGTTTATAACAAAAGGGCTACCTGACCTTGAATTCGACAGGCAAAACGGGCTCGAGTTATAAAGGGATAGTAATATACAATCATACAATGCTATTGCCTTTGTGTGTGTTTTACCTGCATGTGTGAATTATGTAAAAATGGGCTAGCTTAATCTATTACTAAGCGCTATGATATTCATATAAATAATTTAGAAATTTTTCGTTTGACTGTACCAATTTTGGCTTCTATAATAGATTTTTTTAAGTTACCTATGAGTGGTCCCAGTCGCCGGAAGAAAATTATTTATTTTTTATGGATCCGGCGACTGGGACCGCGGTCCTAGTTAATTGCGGTCCCAGTCGCCGGAAGCCTCGCAAAATGTGTTGGTAAGCGCATAACTCAACAACGCCTGGACTGATTTCACTATTTTTTTTTTGTTGTGTTCGTTATTATTAGGAGAAGGTTCTTATGGAAAAAAAATGAAAATTACGGTAGTGTAGGGTAGAGTAGAGTAAGGTAGGGTAGAGTAGGGTAGAGTAGGGTAGAGTAGAGTAGAGTAGGGTAGGGTAGAGTAGGGTAGAGTAGGGTAAAGTAGGGTAGAGTAGAGTAGAGTAGGGTAGGGTAGAGTAGGGTATAGTAGGGTAGAGTAGGGTAGAGTAGAGTAGAGTAGGGTAGGGTAGAGTAGGGTAGAGTAGGGTAGAGTAGGGTAGAGTAGAGTAGAGTAGAGTAGGGAAGAGTAGGGTAGAGTAGGGTAGAGTAGGCTGAAGTAGGGAAGAGCGGGAGTGAAGCCGCGCGGGCAAAAGCTAGTAATGTATTGAAAATAGTTCAGTTTCAATTTTAGCTCATTTTAATACAATAATTATGCATGATTCTCAGATATTTGTTTTAGAAAATTTAATTTGTAGTCTTCAGCTAGTTGCGCACCATATTTATACGCCACTGTTCATAAAATATAAGATTCTTATTTATTTATTTTCCGTGTTAACTATTAAAAGTGACTTGAGTTGAAAGTGATTTGATTTGAAACAGAAAACAATATACAAGTTGACCCAGTACTGCTTAAACCTTGTAAGTTAAAAATGTACAACTTTTTTTTTTTTCAATCTGTAGATAAATACGATACCGTTTTTTTTTTAAATCGAAATTTGGAAGAAACCGATTTTTTTTAAACCAGGAGTCATCACTATTCAATAAAAATTGTAGGTTAAACACTAAAAAAAGGGCAAAATAATTCATTTTACTTTTATCAATAGACTCTAGTTATTATCTCGATGACTTATTACTGCGTCACTAGTTCAAGCACACTTGGAGTGCTTTATTCTAGTTTGAAGTATTCGTATGCTATCAAGTATCTCTAACTGTACTGTTTTTCCGCAGTTGAATCATTTTATTCAGCTATTACTCTCGTATGTAGGTCTTATTGTCGTTTTTTAGTGTATTTTGATAGGCAATAATAAGATAGGTTGAAGTTGATAAAGAGCCTATATCTCTAATAACTGCAGTAAAACACATAAAGGAACATTTTTTTCTTAATATTTTCCTAGTTAGTGATTTCTTTTTATAATATTAGGGCGGCATCCAAAAGTGAGGTGAGTATTGTATTTAATTTGACAGCTACCCATTAAAATGAATATTAGAAAGTTAGCAAAATATTTAATTTTTTACGTAATTCTTAATTTCATTGTGTTTTCACTTTTCTATCAGTTGGATAGCCTTAATTCAGAAACTAGATTTCAGGGTTTAATGCAATTAAATAAAACGATGAAGTTAAAATTTTTACTTATTTGGACGTCAATAGAGACTGACCCAATCAAGAATTTTGGTGAAGGCATATATACGTTTATTAACAGAAGATGTTCCTTTGCTAACTGTTACGTGTCGTCAAATAGACAGTTGCTCAAAGACATAGCAGATTTCGATGTGGTATTGTTTCATGGACCAGATCTCAAAAATAAAAACATGGCTTCATTTTTACCTCAGTCTCGTTCAACACGTCAAAAGTATGTTTTCGCCAGTATGGAATCGTCAGCGTATTATCCAGTCTGTAATTATATGTATAATAGTTATTTCAATTGGACTTGGACTTACAAATTAAATTCTGACGAAATTTCCGCATATATTTGTATAAAAGATCAAAATGGAAACGTCATTGGTCCTAAAGAAGAAATGCATTGGAAGAAAGTGGGAGCAATGATGCCTATAAACGACACTCTAAAAGCTAAATTGAGTACGAAGAAAATTGCAGCGGCTTGGTTTGTATCTAATTGTAATGCGCCAAGTGGAAGAGACTTAATTGCCGAACAGCTCCAATCTGAACTAGCAAAGTTTAACATGACGGTTGATATATATGGTAGATGTGGGACGATGAAGTGTCCTAGAGATAGTATGCAGGAATGTTTGCGCAAGTTAGAGACGGACTATTACTTCTACTTGTCATTTGAGAACTCGTTTGCTGAGGACTACGTGACTGAGAAGTTGTTATATGCTCTCCAACACTACACCGTGCCGGTGGTGTATGGTGGCGCCAACTATACAAGGTTCCTTGATTTTTGTTTAAATAAATATATTACTTTATTTAAATATTTTACCTTATTATATTTTATTAATAAAAATGTGAAACGTGTAATCCTCTGTGTAATAATTATTACATATGTTATAAAATGTCGTTTTCAGAGCCACGCAATATATTTTTTTTTATTTGGCTACTGTTTTAATCAATACTCATTAAGATGAACATTTGAGAACTCAAAAATGTTTTTTTTTTTACAAGATTGCTATTAGATTTTCAGTTTTGTATAAATTAGAAGGGCCATTCATGTTTTTTCTTATTATGTAAATCCATATATTTAAAAAGTTAGAGAGAAGTAATTTTAAACAATAAAATAAATATCAGGTTTCAAGATAAAAAAAAAATACATTTTTAAAGGACAATAGTCTTATGTATATACAAGAAGGAACTTATTGTCCCAGGTTATTTATTTAACAATTACCTGCCTGCGGTTGCGATTGTGTGTAAGTAGAAAATTGTCCCAAAACATTTCAGGAATGCCTTGGTTCACTTAGTTCTTGATAATGGTCGGATCACTTTATACTGGGATCAGCCTGTCATCATTTTTAGGACTTATAAACCTGATATAGTGGTGGTAGACCAAAGTGAGAGGCGTACAATATTGTTGATATTTCGGTTCCGCGTTACGAGAACCACGTGAAAGCCGAGAAAGATAAACGAATTAAGTATATTGACTTGGCGCTTGAGGTTGTCGACTTGTGGGATGTGAACTCAGGGATAATTGTACAGATAGTTATGTCAGCCATTGGCTAACACAACTATCGATACAATCGGCTTATAGCCAAGAGTCTCTACCAACACCTTAGGAGGCTCGCGTTAGGCTGCTGGATCAGGGGCTTGATCCAAAAGTGGTACTTCTGGATACGACTCGTATAGTCAAGAGGATCCTTTCTCTAGAGCCCTGACCTTGGACCCTTTTCTCAATACCGGCGGGATACTGTTTTTAATATTTAAAAAATATATATGGAAATATATAAAATGTATTATGCTGAAAATATGAATAAACGGAATAATATAATAATATGTTTATTGAATTATTTCATATACTTTTTTTTTTTATTAACATATACGTCATAAAAAAACAAGACGGAGTTAACAGAAAAATAGGTACAAAGGTGCATAGTTGTAAAAAAAAATTCCTAAATATCTGTGAGAAAAGAGATGCAGACATTGTGTTCATGTCCGTGTTTTAGTCATTATGCTACGTAACTAGAAATCGGTTAGGATATGTCGTAATATATGTATTTTTATATTCCCTATACAAAATTGTTAAATTAAAGTAACTAAGTTATTTAATTTTTTTAGAGGTTAAGAGTAATGAATACTCTCAACTTATATTAATTAATGTAGGTTGAGAAAAAGAATATTAACAACTTATAAATCAATTTTCAAAAAATGCCCCCAGAAATAGAACGCCTTTAAAAACCACAAAATAATTCCTCTTACAGGCCTATCAACCACGCAAAACAGTTTTTTTTACTCGTTTAACATATTTATAATTTATTTTTAGGTTTATGCCGGAAGGAATATATTTGACCGCGAAAAAATCAACGATCAAGGAGCTGGCGCAAGAAATGGTGAATATTATAAATGATAAACAGAAGTATTACGATTTCTTCAAGTGGCACAACCACTATTCATACCACGACATACTGGAATCAAGCGACACGGACGTATATTGTAAATTTTGCGCTTTAATGAATAATAAAGACCAAATTTCAAGAACGAGTTTTTACGAAAATTTTAGCCAGTGGTGGAATCCAGAGCAATATGAATGTCACTAAAATTCATTTTTGTTTAAATTACATTTTAAAGAAAAGACATAATGATTAATTTGGTATTTTCATTTACTCCTGCTATTTTTGTTTGAGTCTATCCAGTTCCATCATCAGACCCTGGCTACAACCTTGGACTAAACACACATTATTTTGAATTCAGAAGTTCCAATGGTCACTTGCAGGTTTTATCAGGTCTATCTTTAATAGTATAATTTTTAATGTCATAATATTATTTTGCATAACAGCAGATAGCATAAAATTAATTTCTTAGGAAATCGCTAAACTCTCATTTATTATACATTCGGAACTCCTCCCTGGATCTTCTTACGCCATATTTGAGCGAAAGAACTCAGAGAGTTGATGTAAACAGAAAAAGATTTCCGGGTCTGTGGTAGAAATAGGTATCCCCCAGGGCTTAACTCTTGGCCTCGTTTTCTTTCTTATTTTTATGTAAATAGTTTGCAGTGCCTAATAATATATAAATTAAAGGACAACCATATTAATATATAGTATTGTTTGTAGACGACACTTCACTTTTGTAAAAACTTCAACATTTGCAGCCGGTTACAGTTGTATAAATATCATTCTTTCAAAAACAGTACACTGGTTTGATGTCAATAAACAGCTTCTCTTCTTCTTCTTCTTCAAAAAAAAAAAAAAAACTATTGTGCTAAAGTGAGGCTATATTTTTTCTTGTGACAAATTATTGAACTAGTTTCCAGATAGCTCCTTACCAGAGCATTATGAAGAAGTATGACAGCACAGAAAACAAGAAAGAAAAAACGTATTTGTACATCACGCGATCATATAAACTAAAAATACACAATGAAAAAGAAAAAGGAAAGGCATATTATTAAAATACACTTACACTATCTCAGGATGAAACCAAGGTTTCTGAAAGCCCTGCCACATACCTCAATTGTATTAATTAAAATTTTATTAAATTTTATTTGTAATTGTTTGTAACACTACCGCAATTAAACCAAATCAAATCTCAAATCTTTATTGTAGTTCATAATGTACATGTCGGGTGTTAAATAATATAGAACGGAAACAATCATGGACCCTGTCAGGCACAGCAACATTACAAACACGAGTGCAACATTAATGAAAGTTGATATAAAATGTGTGCCAAAAGACAATTCTGAGCACGAGTTTTCTGCAATATTATGGTTCTGCTTTTCAATGAATAAGGATATGAAATTTATAACTAAAAATGATTTTAACTAACAAAATTATGAGTTTTTAATGATAAATGATAATGATATGATATGACTTTGCAAATTATATTATAATTGTTAAAAAATATTTTAACATGACAACTTTTTCGTCAGTTTTAACTAGTGTTTGCTAGTTGATTACCTTGAGAAGAAACACTGAAAAAAACTCAGAGATGATCTTTAGACGAAAGAACCACATAGATTTGAGTGGACAAGTCCAGTCTGTGCCAACATTTGTCAGTATTCGTTTAGCTCAACTAAAATTACCAAGAAAACGACATTTGGGTGAGCCGCAGAAAATACTCAAATTGCCAGACATATTTCAAAATTAATGACATTAATTAATAACATTAATTTAAAAAGTAAATAAATTCTAATTTTAAAATAATAACTATCATCAATGGCAAAATAAATATATATATATATATATATATATATATATATATTAAATATATATAATAAAATATACAATTTAAATATAAAAAAAAACAAGAGACTAAAAAAATTATAACAATTGTAGAGTGCACTGGTAGATAGAGGTGTTGGTCAATCCCAGGGCTTTTTTATCTTCAAAATAGTCCTTTATATTGTAAAAGACCTTTTGGCAGAGTTTTCGCTTTACAAATAATTTTGACTTATAATAGCTTAGTTCTTGATTAGGACTAGGAAGTATATTATAAAAGTGTTTATCAATGACATTTGAACGAGTTCCCTATTTTTTTAAGTTTATGTTTGATGGTGGTTTGTTCTTAGTATTAAAATTATGAATATGCTGTTAAAAATGCATGGCCTTGTGCAGTGTCACCTCGAGTCCCAACTGCTGGATTCTCTCCACGACTAACACAAACTTTCATGGCACTAGTTTGGCTACCGCCTGGTGCACCAGGACCAGCATGCCGTTTGCGTAGCAGACCACGCTTATCCCGTAGGAGAGGTCACCACGCAGTACGTAATTGTATCCAATTTCCACAAGGGCGGTTTAGTATCAATCTCTTACCATTTCCACTCCAGCGGAGTAAATGATGAACCTGTCCGTTAGGTAGGCCTCGATCATACGACGCGCCCAATGCTATTCCAGGGCAGGATATTGAAAGCATTGGAAAGGTCCACTGGAGGACACTGCGTCCCCCTCGTGAGGGCTTGCACGTGCATGATGGCATCCACCGCAAGTTATCAAGGCTTCCTGATGAGGACCAGTTTCCCCGTGTTCCAACGAAGTGGAAACTGGCCCCTTTCCATACATTACGAATAATATCCGGTTATAATAATCCGTGATCCGTGCATAATATCAGATTTTGGTAAACTGCCGCTAAGAAATTCTTGATTGAAAATATATAAATAGGTTTATAAATCTCTTTACGAAAAATAATTTGTTTATAATTTACTTGCAGGTTTTTAAGGCCAGATGGAATATATTTATGATCTGTGTGCGCAATTATTATATATTACTAACCCGGCAAACGTTGTTTTTCCATATAAATAACTTTTAAGTAATTTCTTAGTCTGGGGGTATGAAAAATAGATGTTGGCTGATTCTCAGACCTACTCAATATGCTCACAAAATTTCATGAGAATCGGTCAAGCCGTTTCGGAGGAGTACGGGAACGAACATTGTGACACGAGAATTTTATATATAAGAGATAAGTAATTCAGTTAACAATAAAAGATAAACAATTAATTCTTCAAGTGGCACAATTCAGTCCAGCGACACAACTGTGTACGTTTGAAACCCCATGGCAAACGGTATCTTAGAAAGGTGGATAAGGTACACATCACACAGCTATTATAATGTTAAGTGTAGTCAAGTTATTTAAGATACGGGACAAGACCAGCAGAAATTTTGTCAACACTAGGTGGGGCAGCAAAAATAAAACTGCACGGCGGTCGCTTTTGCAGCAATGGTGCCCATACTGGCGCTCCGTAAAGGGCTATGGACCGAACGATACTTGCGTAGAGTGGCGGCAGACGTCTGGGCTCCTAAGTCGGGCAGGAGCCGCTTGAAGGCAGCCCTAGTCCGATCCAGTTTTGGAACCAGAAGTCGGAAGTGCGTCTCGAAATTACATCAGTCGAGGACGAGCCCCAGGTACTTCATCGTCAACTCGACACTTATTGTAATCAGATCATCTCGAGACTTAACTTCTTACTCCCTAGCGAAGTTACAACCGTTTCGTTTCGATTCTCTTTCGTCGATCGCCTCGAGTCGGCCACGCATCCGATTCCTTTGTTCTGACTACGTGACTGAGCATTCAGAGAACTCTTCTCGTTTTCTTTTTCCATAGCCTCCTTCTGCGATATGACATTCTCGTAGGAGATCTTCGCACACAGCAGACCATGGGCCGAACCACGGCTGGCAGCGACAGGTCGCTACCGACTTCCAAAACGAAGGCAAGGGGCGGCTCCCCCCGAAGTGACACACTCGGCCAGCGTTTGCTACTCTGTGTCCTCCGGCCAGTGGACGCAGTGATGGCACCGAGTACCCTGCTGCCTGCTTATGCAGCACAGGTACTTCCAGCAGCAGCCATGTTTTTATAACCTAAAATAACTTCGATTTTTGACGTTATAGATATTATTGAAGCCAATCACTCTGTTTCTGATTAAAGTGAACGTAAGTACTGCAGGATTGTTCAAAAGAGTTACCGGCTCCCTGGAATCAATGGGCAATTGAAGGAACACAGGTGGATTTTAGTCAGAAAAAGTCTGCCGCTCCTTCTCGCTCCACACAGAGTGGGCAGAGTTGTTTGATGGTTTCCCAGCAAAAAAGTTACCTATTAATTTGAAATAACCACGATGAAGTCGCGCAGAACCTGGATTGGATATTAAGGACGAGCTGCCAGAAAGTTACTCGTACCTACCGATTTGCCTTTTATCACTATAACCCATCAAATAACCCATAGATGGATCGCACACTTTTTTAATACCTTTATCACACCTTTATACATACTGTCTGCTTTAAAAGAGAAACTAGAACACAACTGAGTAGTTTTCAGGGAGCTTTTACCACATCTTTTCGTCATGAATAAGAATGCCTCCAGTTTTAAGACTACAATCTATGATTAGAGCATGTTGCCAGTGATATGAAACATTGATAAAAAGGCTTAAAGTGACTAAAACCAGTAATAGAAAGTCATTAAATAATGCTGTTAAATTTTATTATACTACTGAGCCGATAAGGCAAATAAAAAGCTATACATAATTTAATATGCATGCATTAAAAATCACTATAGATTATAAGTGGTCACGATAAGGTGTAAATGTAACTCTTCATAGTCAGTCTCTCGTGACACTGGCGACAGACTCATTCACTCCCTTTTTTATTGGTACTGCTATCCAGTACAGCAATGAGGGCTTTGTGTGCAAAAAAGACAGTATTTTTTATTATAATGATAGTAATGTTATACAATGTAACGAAAACGTTAAAGAGCAGTGTTGAAAAACTTTCAAATAGTGTCAAGATAATAACAAGTGATCGGACTATAGTAAAAAGTGGATTAAATCAAAATGTGTCAGACAACAGAGTGGACTTAAAATATATATTACAATGGACGTTACCGCATAATGTTCCTTTTGTGTATATGGGTAAAGGTCAGGAGGGATTTATTGAACGAAAATGTCCCTACACAAACTGTATAGTGACAGCAAATCGTTCTTACTTCGGTGGCGATTATACAAAATTTGACGTAATAGCATTCGCAGGGCCAGAACTCAGTTACACCGATCGACAGTTACCTGGAAATAGATCCTCCCACCAGAAATATGTTTTCGCAAGTATTGAATCTTCAGATAATTATCCGATCTGCTCCACTAAATATAACGGGTTTTTCAACTGGACATGGACGTATAAATTAGATTCTGAAGTTAGATGGGGTTATTTTACAATAAGAGACAAAAATAATGCTTTAGTTGGACCAAATAAAGGAATGCAATGGATGAAGTTAGAGGATATGGATCCTTTAAGCGAAGATTTCAAACAGCAGCTTAAAATGAAAACCAAAGCTGCGGCGTGGTTTGTGTCTAACTGCTATACTAAAAGTAAAAGAGAACATGTTGCTAAAAATTTAAATAACGAATTAAAAAAATACAATTTGTCCGTAGATATATTTGGAAATTGTGGACCTCTGAAATGTTCACGAGATAATGAAGATGATTGCGATAAATTAATTAAATCGGATTACTACTTTTATCTGTCGTTCGAAAACTCTTTTAGTGAAGACTATGTCACTGAGAAGTTGTTGCGAGCGTTAAATAATAACGCTGTACCCATAGTATATGGAGGAGCTGATTATAATAGGTGAGTATTGATGAAACAAGTGATGTTTGATTTTGTTTTAATAGACGTAGTCATAATATATATATATATATATATATATACCTTAAATAACATCCCCATCACATAATCAAGAGGGTAACTGCTATGCTTTGCTTGTTGTTTTATATTTTAGATATGACGATATCTTCCCGATTTGTTCTTCAAAATTACTATGCACTAAAAATTTTGACTTTAGCCTCGTATGGTCCCCGAGGTTACCAGTTATTTTTTAGCCTGCTCAATACTGTATATCTAGTGGTAAATGCAGTTTTTTTAAGTGTGTGTTAATTTACTCATATTATTGTACAGATTTATGCCAGATGGAATTTACCTGGACGCTAGAGTGCTAGATGCTAAGTCTTTAGCAGAAAAAATGTATGAATTGATCAAGGATCCAGAAAAATATGCAGAATACTTTAAATGGAGGAACCACTATACTTATCATAGACAATTAGAAAGTGTTGAAACTGAACCTTATTGTTTATTTTGTACTACTTTGAATAACGAAGAAATGGTAAAAAAGACTACAATTTATGAGGATTTCCGTAACTGGTGGAATTCTCCTAAAGCATGTTCATTTCTAGGATAACTGTGTTAAAAGATTTTTATATTACATTTGAATTGTGTTTATATTTTTTTTTACTTTCGATAATAAAATAAGTTTTAACCGTCTTTCGTTATTGACTTTTTAGATTAGAGAACTAGACGATTGATGGCAAATAAAATGTTATCACTAAGCACCATGTGAGCCCTTGATAACAATAGTTGTTATAAATAACACAGAACAGAAACCATGACTTTCTAAAATTGAAGTAGAATATTTTGTAGGCTACGCGCTACCAAATTATAAACTTATACTTTCAATCAAAATAAAACAATAGAACATCATAAGGGTATTGATAACGTAATATTTTATCAGCAATAGGTTATTTACCATTATTATCCTGTGTTTGATGTACCTAACGAAAAACTTTTCTAAAACACTATCAAACTCAAATGAAGGAGTAATTGAGATTTCGAATATTGGTATAAGGAGGTCTTCTTTTGACCTCAAAAATAATCAAACTACCTAGTTTTCTACTTTTTCCAATGATTTCTTCCACACAAGGGCAAGAAGGCGAATCAGATTTTTACCGTGCTTTTATCGATTAAAACCCATCTGTGTCCTTTGCATTCTAGGACCACAGTAAACTCTTTCAAACATTCAGTAGACCTACTCCCTGTTTTGCTGACATCTCATTGCGGCGTGTGTGGAACACAACACGTCGTCGACTCGGACCTGGTCTTTACTGAATAGCTGAACAGCAAGCTATCCATAGCGTGTAGTCCGATGCCCATGGTGTAGTCGAAAGTCGCCCTGTGACTCCCGAAGTCCCGATGCCCTGGGCGTTTCTTGCAGTGGTGAATTAGGCATAAGGATGTCTGCTACTACATGGTTGCGGCCATACCCTGCACTGACATCACTGCATGAGTGCAGGTGACTGCTTTCCAATCCCTCTCACTCCGGATCACGACCTAAACCAGGGCCAAAGGCGAGAGGTTACCAGTGCCAAAGAGATGCCCCCATCGTGGGAACATCTCGCTTTTTTCCTTTTTTCAACTTAGGATACAGTTATTTTATAAATAAATAATATACTCGTAAAAACTAAATTCCCTATTACGATCGTCAAAATCTTCATTGTACGGGATCGAAAAGCGACCAAAAAGAAGATGTAACATTTTTGACCTTTGTCAATAGTGAAATTCAATCAGAAGTAAGAATATTGTATCACTTTTTCTGGAACAAGTCACTAAAGAACAAGGAAACAAGGACACGTAAATAGGACAAATAACTATGCTATTGGTAAGTACACTCAAGATTCAGTAAAATGTATACCTACCTATGATAAAACTGCAATTGAAACTATTAACCTAGATTATGAACACAAAGCTAATTAGAAATCACTAACACTTGATAAGGCTATCATCATTTGTACACTAATAACACATGCATCTATTAATAACCGGAATTGTACGAACAAAACTCAAACATTAGCTGAAACAGATGATATTACGGTATTACGTGGTCGCTTACAATGGGCCTCATCAGAAAATTTAAATAAAGTAACCCAAAGGGAATTAGAAAGGGCTATGTTCGATGTTTCCTTGTGTTATCTTATCAGAAATGAAGATATCCGCAGGAAAACCGAGGTTACTGACGTAGCCCGAAGAATCGCCAAGTTTGAGTGGCAGTGGGCAAGGCATATTGCCTTCAGAACAGATGGTCGATGGGGACGAAATGTTCTGGAGTGGTGACTACGTACCAAAAGACGCAGGGTTAGAAGGCCTCGCACAAGGTAGACCGATGACCTCGTGAGAGTCATGGGTATCCAATGGTTTCGAGACGCACAGGACTATTTATTCATTATGGCGTCACTTGGGGGACGCCTCTGTGTAACAATGGACGTTTTTAGGCTGGATGATGAAGGTGAAATGATATTAATAACACCTGCTCATGCTTTTTTTATGACTAGAAATGTAGAGATATATGTAAACAAGGCGCGATAATTTGTAATAGTGTTTGACTTTTTTTTGCTGGTTTAAAAAAAAATCAAAACAAAAAAATACTGCTAGATCTAAAAATCGTTTCGCTTGAAGATTTATACGACATATTACAGTTATATAAATAACCTACATACACACATATTAACGAGGTGTATAAAAAAAAATCATACACATGCAAGATATTTTTTGAAAGAACATAGCGCAACGTTATGACCATAACATAAATGCAATATCGGTAACTTAATCCGCGTAATATAAAAAACGGCTTGTTAACAATGTGTAAAACATGCATTACAAAAATAAAAACGATAACAGAGCGTCATTCAGAATCAACACAGACGCACCAAAACGGTACATGCATTGACCAAACCATACGGTTTTACGTATGTTTAACTACCAATAGATTTAGCTAGTAAAGAAAAGTTGTGAGTCTTAGTTTCGGGGCTACGCTCATGTCTTACGTTACATGTGAGCTCTCTAGCCACTCTACTCGGTCCAGTCAAATAAAAATAAGTACGAAAATATATTATTGGTATGGCCATTAATAAAATGAGAAAGTTCACCAGCAAATTAGTTGTTTTTGTTATGTTTTCCGTTGTTATAATAACAATGATAAAAAAATATAAGGCAAACCAAAAAAAAATTCGTTCACACGGGAGTTTACCGATGAAATACATGTTGCTTTGGACTAGTGAATACACCATACCATTTGTACACCTCGGTCAAGGAAGAAGTGGGTTTATCAGTAGAAATTGTACGTACAGCAATTGTTTTGTGACTAGTAATAAAACACTTCTTGGCAATACTACCGCATTCGACGCGGTACTTTTTCATGGACCAGAATTAAATTATGATTTTGACTTTACATTACCGGAAGAACGATCGCCACACCAAAAGTTTGTATTTGCAAGCATAGAGTCACCTGCTAATTATCCATTATGTTTCAACAATTTTAACGGATATTTTAATTGGACCTGGACATATAAATTGGATTCCGAAGTTCAGTGGGGTTTCATTGTGGTGAAAAACTCTAATGGTACGATAGTGGGTCCAAAGAAAGACATGCATTGGATAGAATGGAAGGACATGGATCCCGTCAATGAAACATTTAAGTATCAACTCAAAAGTAAACATAGTGCTGTAGCTTGGTTTGTTTCTAATTGTAAAACACAAAGTAAGCGTGAAAACTTTGTCGACATTCTTAAAGTCGAATTAAGTGAAAAATATGCGAGAGATATACATGTGTATGGAGATTGTGGAATGTTTACTTGCCGTCGTGAAAAACAAGATTCATGTGGAGAAATTCTATCAAGAGACTATTTCTTTTATTTAGCTTTTGAGAATTCATTTAGTGAAGATTATGTGACTGAGAAATTGTTGCATGCCTTACAAAATAACGTAGTACCTATTGTTTACGGAGGAGCTAATTATAGCAGGTACGTAGAATGAGGCATTTTTTTAAAAACAGCTTTTTATATCTTATTCCTACCTACAGATATATACAAGGTATTAGGGACAGCCCTCCCCAAACTTCAAGGGCTTGCTCAGTAGACGAAACTGAACAATCTACCATAAAAAAAATTCAGGAAACGAAAAAAAAAATCCGCCTCACCATACAAAATTATTAACTTGATTGGACAGTTTGTAAGGAGAGGCTGAATTTTTTTTACGTTTCCTGAAAAAATTTTTTATGGTGGGTTGTTCAGTTTCGCCTACTGAGCAAGCCCATAAAGTTTGTGGAGGGCGGTCCCTTACACCATTTATAGGGTCACGGGTAATTAGTGACCGATACTTGAACACGTGATTGTACTTATGATTACAAACAACTTTCCCATTCTTTTTAGCATGAATAATGTTTGTAATATGTTGTTTGTGCCTTTTTCAGCTAACAAAAAGTTTTTGTTTCTTTCTTTCTTTACATTCGTTTTAACATAATAATAAAACAGCTGTCTGAAATTAGCGCATGCGCGCCTGCCGCTGATCAACTGTTAGTCACCTTTTGTTATTGTGATAAAACGAATGAGTAATAAAAAAAGTTTATTTCATAATTATTTTCATTATTCAGGAACACATTGATTTACATCAGTAAAAAGATAAATATTAAAATAAAAGGACTGTTTTCTGATATATTTAAAAAAAATATGAGCATGAATGAAGCACATAAGAGTAGGTACAGCTGAATCAAAAGTACAGTACATATAAGAATATAAAAAATTCGCTTTTAGTGTGACGAGCTGATTATATGTATGTGCTACGACACCTTAGATGTTGATCAAGTTTTCACAATCTTTGAAAGAAAGATTTTTGTATATGAAGTAATAGGTACATCAAAAAAACAACTAACCATAATATAAGATATCAAAGTATAGATATCGCATGTGTCAAAAGCAGAGTCATGTAAGATTACTCGTACCTAATCTATATTCATTTTATTGCAGATTCCTGCCACACAGATCATATATAAATGCCTTAGACTACAAGATTCCAAAACTGGCTGAGCTAATAGATCAACTGATCAGAGAGCCATCAACTTACTCGGAGTTCTTCCGATGGAAGAAGTACTACTCCTATCATCACACGAAAAAGTTCAAGGAAACCAATGAATATTGTAAAATGTGCGCTGCTCTGAACGATGAGAAGTTGATGGAAACTACATCTGTGTATAACAATTTTAGTGATTTTTGGGAAGCGAAGAATACGTGTTGAGGGAAGCAGTCAGGAGAAACAGTTTTTCTTGACTGCTTTCAAAAGAAACAGAGAAAATAATGATTTTAAGACATGGAATATGTGATTATGTTCCCATATTTTTTATATATAGGCGATGAAAGGAATATAATATTAGTTTTAGTATATGCAAAACCCGAAACACGTCTATAGATAGTTTTATGTGAAGATTTACAAAGGAGATGGGCGAAGGTTCATACAAAGTTGGGCCTCACCGTACAGCAACGATTATTGCATTATATCATTTCAATATTATTACTATTTCAAATAAAAAACTATATATAGAATTGCAATATGGGAGAATAAAAATATAGGGTATTATTAGTTTGCACAAAACTAACCTTTTTTGCTTCTTTATAAGTTATTCTTACAACCTGTCAGTGCTCTTATGGTCTATTTAAAGAATTATTTAGACTTTATTGTAGACAAAAGCACACGAAAACAACAAACAAAAAACAAAATACAGTATCCACTATCGCAAGTTCAAAGCCAAACGAAGCGATGGTTTTTGTTTGACGTTTGATGTCACATTGACACGAGTTTTACTTTGTTGCCTGTATAATAAAAAAGTATAATGATCGATTGTCAAATCGATTCGTTGATCAATTCGTTTTATGACGTTCTTAGAAATGATGATAAATAATATGATTAAGTCCTTATTTTAAAAGTTTTTGAAACCTAATCTACAGAAGAAATATTGATTCATTTTCATTATTTTGTTTTCTATTTTTATAATAGTTCGATTTATCGATTATAATCGATTAGTAATCCTTATTTCATTTGGCAACATTGTTAAAAAGTGAAAGTAACGAAAGTCAGTATCATTCTGATTAAATAATATTTTATTTATCCCATACTAGCTGTTGCCCGCGCGGCTTCGCTCCCGCTCTTCCCTACTTCAGCCTACTATACCCTACTCTACCCTACTCTACTCTACTCTACCCTACGCTACCCTACTCTACCCTACTCTACCCTACTCTACCCTACTCTACCCTACCCTACTCTACTCTACCCTACTCTACCCTACTCTACTCTACTCTACCCTACTCTACCCTACTCTACCCTACTCTACCCTACTCTACCCTACTCTACCCTACTCTACCCTACTCTACCCTACTCTACCCTACTCTACCCTACCCTACTCCCTACCCCTGACGTTTCATGTCAAGTCACACGGGAACGCTGTCGAAAAAAAAAAAAAGTATCTTATGTCCGTCTCCTGGCTCTAAGCTACCTCCCTACCAATTTTCACCCAAATCTGTTCTGCCGTTCTTGAGTTATAAGTGGTGTAACTAACACGACTTTCTTTTATATATATAGATTAAAATGGCTTGGTAATAAATGATTGAATATAAAAAAATAAATAAAAATTATTGATAAACAATTCATTTGTGTAACGTTCAAGCCCAGTTTCGCCCGTTTCCTTTCACAACTGTATCGTGAAAAAACACAAAGTTTATAAGTTTGTTATGTCAGCAAAAATACTTAGTCCCCGGGCCATCCAGGTGACTGAGGGGTTATTTCGCACTTGTACCCAGCTGTTTGCTGGCGCCTAATATCCGCTATGATCTGCCGTGACCTATACATAGTGTCGGTGGTATACAGCTTGTGACCTTTTAAAATATTTTTGCGAAAAAATTTAACATAGTGTAAAAATTATTGGAATCCATTCAGTTACTGATTCTGAATAAACCATATCCAGGTTTTGCATTATAAACTAAAAATAATGTTGTAAATTCATAAATCTGCCAAGTTTTGCAAATTTTTATAATGAGATAGTTAGCAACCTATGTATTAAAGATTAAATTGCAGTAAAATGATGTCATCGCGTTATTACAGTTATCAAAGTACTTATTTATGTGCACAATTTGAAATGCAATAAACATTGCATCAATGGGAATAATATATTTTTTTTTGTTGTATTTCACAACGGATAAAAAACATTTTGAAATCACGAGTCGTTTTTATTTAGTCGTAAAATGGCAGAACATTATTAAATAACATGATGCATGAAATTGCACGACGTAACTTAAGTAACTATGATAAATATTGCTGTATTTTGTTTATAATCTGATTTTGATTAATATGTACCAATGTAATAGCTATATAACCTTTGTACTTGACTTCACTAAATGAACCGACATCTTACCTCCATTTATCTAGCCTGTGTTTGTAACTGTAAATTTTTGCAGGACGCCTAGTTGTTATCGTTTGTTTTTTTTTATACTTGTTATGTTCAAATAAACATTGTATGCCAAATAAACATGTTTTCTTTCTTTTTTTTATTTTCTTTGTTTATGTCCCTGTGATCTACCTATCTAGATTATATAGATTAACTGTAAAATATCGTATGTTTCTGGTACAAAACGATCTTTAAGTCTAGCCATACTGTATTTTTTATTATGGAATTCTTAAAACTAGGAATTAATGGGTCACTATTACAAATTATTGCACCTTGTCTACTTACAACTCTCCCTTTCTAGTTATAGAAAACCAAGTATGACATAGTAAAGACATCCACTGTTGGACATAGGCCTCCCCCAAGTGTCACTATAACGACTGATCCTGTGCGTCTCGCATCCATCGGTTTTCCGCGACCGCCACTAAATCATCGGTCTTCCTTGTGGGAAGCCTTCCAACGTTGCGTCTTCCGGTGCGTAGTCGCTACTCCAGGACCTTTCGTCCCCATAGACCATCTGTTCTGTGAGCAGTCTGGCTGCCCAATGCCACTCAATAACTTTTTGACGTCTTCTCGTTCTTTGCTTAATCTTTCTAACCTGTGCTTGTTACAAAACGCTATCGCCACTGCAAAAGTAGCCTTTACTTACAAACATCAGTTGCTCTTGCAAATTCTAGAATAAGGAGGCTAGATAGCGGTCAAATTGGTTGAGCTGAGTGGGGCTGATGCACGCGTCATACTCGTGAACGGGCGCTGTCAGTTAAGTCTGGTCATCTCTTAGCTGCCAGTGGCTTAATTCAATTTCTATCTTTTAATTATTTTTAATTTTTATTTTATTTATTATTATCTACATTGTGCTCACATAATAGAAGCAACAAGTAATATGTAACCAAGCATTATATGTAACACATAATATGATTTAAAAGAGTGTCCATGGAGTTTCTTACACGTTCTTCTCCATAGAGATCTACGCGTTGGAACGGGCATTTAGCTTCACTTTTTTTTTGGACTGACCGACATTTGACTACCTATTCAAAAGTACCTGCAAATGTTTTATCTACACTAATATATATAAAGAGGTAAAGTTTGTTTTTTTCCCACCTCAAAAAAGACATGATGTTCGTAAAGGTTTAGATAAAGAATAGGGAATGGATTTTTTGTTTTTTTAATTCTTTATTTTGATTACATTTATATGTAAGGTAATTTCATTCTCAACTACTAGTTTACACACACATGTCACTAAAACTACGTTACTGCAAACTTGGAGGTCAATAAAAATAAATTCAACTTTTTAATTTTAAATGTGTTTTTTTTTCATATTCAGCTGCGTCACCCTTCTATTGTGTCATCGTCCTCTTGTATAACACTCACTCGATAATTGGGCATATTTAGAAGTAGGATCCGATACAATTTCTTACACTCAGTACTATATTAATTTCACCGAGATACCACGGTGGCGCGACTACTCGCCGCTACCAACAAAATGTATACAGCACTATAAAGAGTTACTCACCTGGTGTCTGTTTGGCAGCGCAACCAATTTGGTGGTGCGACCAGCTCGGACGTGTGGCGATTCTGTTGTCTGTATGGTGTTTAGTTTGGTAACTTAAGTCTATATTTCACCGGGACATCAGGGCCGCGCAACTGGTCGCGCCGCTATGGTGTCCTGGCGAAATAAAGACCTTACTGAAGTGCCAGTGACTGCACTGGCACCACTTACAAACTTCCTATAATGTGCTCATTTTTCACTTTATCCATTCTCGTCACACCACACATGCATTCTAACATTCTCATCTCCGCTAAATGCAATCTTTCCTCATCTGTCTTTTGTCATGTGATACCAAAACATAATAAAAAAGACGTGTGGCACTCGGGGACTGCCGCGGTAAAGCTATTGAATAGCATTTTTTATCAACTTATGCTATTATAATTATTTATTTATTTTATTTATGCAGTATTATTTTTTCCTTTGTTTTTTTTTTTCTTTGATTTTAATTAAAGTTACACTTTTTGAGCGTGGTGACCGATAAGAAAACAAATGAGAGGGGGGTGTTAGGTTATATTCGTTACGGAATTTCTGGATTCGGTCTCCACGCTCAAGGCCCGCGAAAGAAGCTATGCAATAGCTTAAAAAATAAACATATACAAAAACTGTGATATTCCTTGTTCTTCCATTACTAATATACCTTTTTTGAGATGGAAAATCATTAAATGTCTTCTCTCGCTGTAAGGTGGAGCGAGATAGCGTGTCAGACTTTTACTCACTCAACTCATCTTATGGCCACATAGGATCTTTACAACCAAGCAAGATAGCACCGTCGTGTTTTGGTTCACTAAAAGTGTATTTACACTAGTGTGTATTTTTGGGGCTTATGTTTCAGTTTTTCAGATAATAACTTATATATATGGTTAGTAACATGTTTTGTATTCAAAAACTGTGAAACCGCCATTTTTTCTTCTTCAAATAAACTTTATCTGACTATTGCAAATTCAACCCAAAAATTATATATTTATGTTTGTATTTAGGTACTTTTTATAGCATCCATATCATTTAGAAGGCTGTCCCTTTGAGTGAAAGCATATAGCCTACCGGAGCCCCAGAGGCGCCGACCGACTCCCAGGCCCGAAAATAGGTCAGGGTTAAGGCGAGAACGGGCCTGGTTTTGTTAAACAAACATTATTCCATATTGCTTTATTTTTAAAAGGCTTTGTGGACTACAATAAAATGTTTCAATCTTATTTTTTTGAAAATGTTTCGATTGTTACAGAAATTATTATAAAGTGTTTGCTGGTATTTATTATTTACTTCATTGTACATCACATAATAAATGCATTAAAAACTAGCTTTTGCGCGGGCGACTTCGCTCCCGCTCTTCCCTGCTCCACCCTACTATACCCTACTCTACCCTATTATACTCTACTCTACCTTACTCTACCCTACTCTACCCTACTCTACCCTTCTCTACCCTACTCTACCCTACTCTACCCTTCTCTACCCTAATCTACCCTACCCTACTCTACCTTACTCTACCCTGATTTTCTTTATTTTTAAAAGGCTTTGTGGACTTACAATAAAATGTTTCAACCTTATTTTTTTGAAAATGTTTCGATTGTTACAGAAATGATTATAAAGTGTTTGCTGGTATTTATTATTTACTTCATTGTACATCACATAATAAATGCATTAAAAACTAGCTTTTGCGCGGGCGACTTCGCTCCCGCTCTTCCCTGCTCCACCCTACTATACCCTACTCTACCCTATTAAACCCTACTCTACCTTACTCTACCCTACTCTACCCTACTCTACCCTACTCTACCCTACTCTACCCTACTCTACCCTACTCTACCCTACTCTACCCTTCTCTACCCTACTCTACCCTACTCTACCCTTCTCTACCCTAATCTACCCTACCCTACTCTACCTTACTCTACCCTGATTTTCGTTCACGCGTGATGGCATCCTCAAAGGACACAGCAAATTCGGGAAGTTCCTGTTTTGGATTTAGGCGGAAGAAACACTCAGATGTCACCATTGCTGCGATCGCCTGAAGGACCGGTTGAACATAAGGGAGAGGTGAGTTCTGCTTGGCCAGAGAAACGTCGTGTCCTTGTGAAGGCGATTAGTGAGGATCGCACTGGAACTTAGTAGGCATAATCTAAAGTGTGAGAAAATGAAATGTGGTCCACTCCTTCTGCAAATCTTTACGTCCTACTGCGGCGGGAGACGCTGCGGGAGTCATGGGTTGTTCCCTGCCCCATAGGCGAGGTCTTATGGACGATGAGTTAGCCGTCTGGCTTTTCGGTAAAGTCCGATCCCGAATCACCACCAAGTATTCCATGCGCGCCTCAACGAGATGACAGCAACACCGTAGGGGCTCAGCTGGGCCGATGGTTGCAGAACCTGTGGTTGGATGCGCTAAAAGACAGTAGCTACATTTAAGGTATAGGGATTTTGGGGAGGATCTGTGGTTTTATAGGTAAGTACCATTGGGTGGGTTCAAAGTCAAGCACTAGTTTATACCAATAAAGAAAAGTACCAGCTGAAGTTGCTATCATTACCCCTTCTGGTACATTCCATGTAAAGTACTTTTCCACACTGATATAAGTATCTCTAGACCTCGAGAATTATCACAAGCTATTAAGTTCTTATCTAACCTACATAGGTTATGTATTATAATATATTGTCATTAGCAGTAAATGAGCCTTTCTACAACAGCCACTCTTGTTGACCACTTCAACCCTCACACCATTGGCCGCAAAACGTTTCAAAGAGTTTTTACTGATAAAACGATTTAAGTGCATGGCAAACAAGATGGCAGCCTACGTGATGGTTAGTTCTAATCACAGAATAAATAAATGAGGTAAGAATGCCTTTATGAACGGAGCAGGCGCGCCACCAAGTAGTGCAATGCTGATGGTTCAACTAATAATAGCAATCTTGCGATCCAAGGGTGCGTGGTCTGTTAGTTGCGTAATGCGCGTTCGTATTGGTTTATTGCCTGTAGTGGAGTTTAAGGGTGGGAGACAAGCGACGACACTGGTTCTAGTACAAATCGGAAAGTAATTATCAGATCAGATGAGAAACACTATTAATAAAGATAAAATTTAAAAAATAAGGTACCTACGTTTTTTTCAAAACTCGTATTAATTTACACATGTACGAAATAAATTTCTTTAAGAAAACGTCAGCTGAGCGAGTCCAATGACTTGTAGGTAGTTTGCACGTAACGCCGATTACTACCTACAGGTCATTGGAATCGCTCAGCTGACGTTTTCTTAAGGTAGGTAGGTACAATTCCAAAAGTATCGAGTTGCTCAGTCAACTAAAGAGTAGAATTTCCTGTTTATATTTCCCTATAGCTGTACCTACCAGGTGTGGTCTGTACCAGGGCTTTTTAGGTCTAAAGTGAATAGGTTACTTCTAGGTAAATGTACCTCATTGTAGACCACATCATGGCTTACCGTCAGGTGAGATAGTAGTCAAACTAGAGCCTATCAATAATAATAAAAACAGATCTGAAATCATACATCAACCATAGGTGTGGAGATTCGACACTGTGACGTAGATCTGCTGCCCTAGCCTATTGCTAACAGCCAAACACTTTTTGCCAGATACAGAAGAAATAAATTATCATGCACATCACAAACTTATCTTGGATGGGAATCGAAACCAACCATAGCATAGCAGTCAGGCACAGAATAAGTATGGTCAGAATCACTAACCAGTAAACTAACAGGTCAGTCAAAAAGTAAAATGGAGCGCTATATAATGTTAGCCAAGAGCTAATAGTATAATGTAGATAAACAGTCTAAACGGTTTTCCACTATACTTGCATAGTGACGAACATTACTTGACATGCAAATTGCAAGCACTTTAGAATCAGCTCGGTTATCATGGACACCAGTCGTGGTTTAATTAAAATTAGCTGCTAAAAATTGACGTACAGACGCTTATTAAAATACAACGATATTATAATGTACGTTATATAAACACGTTAAGCGCAGGCCACACCGCCAGCTAACGGGCGGGCGGGCTAGGCGGGTGGGCGAAGCGAACGAAGGAAACTATACAAACTATGTGAAATATTGGCGAGCTAAACTATGGGGTCCACACCGAGAACTACGGACAGACGAACGAGCGAAGCGGGCTAAGCGGGCGAAGCGGGGGGCGCGGATGGGAGAGCGAGAAGTTAGCGTTCTATCTGTCCATTGTCATTTGCGCGCTGTCGCATTATGCACGTCATCAAGACGAGCGTCGACTAGTCTACTCGAAACGGGGAGGACGGGCGAACGAACCGGGCGAACGAACCGGGCGAGCGGGCTGGCGGGTGAGCTAAGCTAGCGAAGCGCGGGCGCGCCAACGAGGTGAACGAGTAGCTTCGCTGGAATCGTCGGATATTTCGTTAGCTTAGCTCGTTAGGTTCGTCGGACGCTCGCGGTGTGAACCGAAGTATGTAAAGAGGTGAAACGATGTTCGCCCGCCTAGCCCGCCCGCCCGCTAGCTGGCGGTGTGGCCTGCGCTTTAATGAGCATAATTAGTTCTATGTTGGTCATCTGTTCTTCAGGCACATTGCTCGCAGAACAGATGACCAACGTGGACCAGACAGAACTAGTTGCTTCCTTTTTAGGGTTCCGTAGTCAACTAGGAACCCTTATAGTTTCGCCATGTTTTTGGTGGAAATAGAAGGGTTGCCACGCATAAAGATTTGAGTAAATGACCATAATTTACCCTCATCTGATATTCATTTCTTTTATGTTCATTAGTGTTTTTTAGTCTAATAGAAGCTAACGATAGAACTCATGGAAGTATTTGGATAAAGTCGAAAATATCAACATGTTCGCGATCTCAGATAAATTTTATTGATTAACATCATTGGCACCAGATTTAGTTAGCCAACCTATTCGGAAAGTTTTAATAAACGAATTATTTAGCACATAATATTTATCATAATTGAATAACAGGTGAGCGAACATTTTTTTTTAATTGTTATAAACTAGTGTTTGACTGCGATTCCACCTGATGGCAAGTAGCGATGCAATCTTGATGAGGCGCAGTAGTTTATTAAGAGCATATTCACTCTAGCCTTGACGACACCCAAATTATAATCGGATGAGAAGACCGCAGCGGGCAAACTGTTCCATTTCTTCTACGGATCTCGTACTCTACTACATCTTTATATATATAATTCTTCTGTGAGTGTGTATGTCACTGAACTTCTCTCAAACGACTGGACCGATTTTGATGAAATTTTTTGTGTATGTTCAAGGGGATCTGGGAATGGTTTAGATTCACAATTTTCACGCGAGCGAAGCCGCTGGCAGAAGCTAGTTTATTATATGTTTTCGTTACTCAACATATATAATGAAATATAGAAATCATGATGTTTAAAATAGGTGCTAATCGATGCTTATACGATTAGTACACTATCCGAGGCCACATGGTTTTAGCGATCACGAATTTTGAAATCCCTGAACAAACAGGCAGGTACTTTGAATTTCCGTCAACTCACGGTTGTACAAATTAGCACACGTTAATATGAATAACTGTAATCTACAAGGTGACTTATGTATAGCATAATCAGCCTCTTAATGTTCCCACTGCTGGGACTAAGGCCTCCTCTGTAGGAGAGGGAATGGGCCGTAATCCACCACGCGGGCCCAGTGCGGGTTGGTGGATGTCACATGTTTTCGAATTTGTGGTTCTAGGACATGCCTAGATGTTTTCTTACGCTGTTTTGAGAGCAGTGGTGATGAAACAAATTACACAAAGTAATGCGCCTAGCTGAGTTTGAACCCGCGACCTACAACTCGTAAGACGGGGCCGTTACCACTCGGCTACCATTGTAAAACCAAGGTGAATTAGTAACAATCATTATTATGCTTTTTTTAGCTTATTTTTCTCAGGTTGGCACCTGAGGGCTTCGCCACGTTAATAATCTACGATCGTTAACGCTAGTAGAAAACTTCAAATGTATGGGAGAATGACATCATCTCATCGTGAAGTCACGCGGTCAGATACAAGGAATCGGAGGCGTTACCGATTATAGGAAGATATTCGAAACGAAACGGTCGTAACTTGGCTAAGCCTGCTGGTGTTCATTTAAAATCTCAAGGTGAGATCCCAGCTATTAGTCTAAATAAAAACAAACAGAAAAAATATAAAAAAAAAAAACATAAAAATGACAATCTTTACTTTGTTTGTGGGTAAGTAGAGTGTAACTATACACATGCGAATGTGCAAGTCTAAAATAGTTTGTAGTAAGCCTTATAGGGACAGGCGTGCTTATCGGAGTTGGAACAATCTGATGCTGACTATGAAGAACACGTCAGTATCAGTGTTGTCGTCACTCGGCGTCGATGCCTTGATTTAGCTAGCTAGACCATAGGGTTGCTAAAATATCATGGCCGCTTATAGTGGCATTGATTTTTTGGAATAAAGTGTTGACCACACGGTTTCAAACTAGCGTCCCAACTAAGGTAACCTTGGTTTGTGTATTTGGTTTATGTTGCGGCTACATGGATGTAAACAACGCGCCAACAAGTTTGGTGGTTAGAAAAACGCGCCTCCCAACCAAGGGCGTTGAAGCAAGGTCACCTTGGTTGGAACGCTAGTTTGCAACCGTCTGGTCATCCCTTTACGTTGGCAATACTATCAGTGTAAGGGCAACTTTATTACTAATACGAGTATTATACATGTTTTAGTAAGCGGCTATGACCACAAAATGTAAGTCGAAAATTATATGTTTTGGGAAATAAAAACCTGCCTATTCTATGTTTTATTCCAGGATGTGGTCTTCTTATATACCAAACATCCAATTATAAATCGTCTTTCCATGATAAATTTTTTTTCAATCAAACAAACCAAATATCGTTGAAGTTTTATAGTCGTTTGATCGAAGTCCTATCCAAAAGCGGTATTCACGTGTTCCTTAATCAGGATTGGATAGAACGACCACTTAACTGGCTCGAAATTAAACGATCTATCGACGACTTATTTTCAGTTACATTAATAGGTAATCTATCAGGATAATGAAATACAGGTTTTTTTTTTTTAAATCGACTCTCTTTCGACCATACGACTATATAATCGGTGTCGTTCAAACTCGATTGATGGATGTAAATACAGAAATGGTCTAACCGACTAAATCGCTACGATATCCTTACGGTTTTGATTAAGTAAATCGGACTACAGGCCACTAACGGCCACGTGGATCGTGTTACAAGCGGCTCAGATATACTTAGGTGCATATTGCCATCAACAAGATGCTAATACAGATTACGGATATATAGGTATTGCATAATATAAAATACAGTTATCTATGAAACCTGAAAACTGAAGGGTTATTAAACTTTACAGCCGGCTATTTCACTTTAGGTTTGAACGTATATGTTTAACGGGTTGCATCATTTGACAAAATGCGTTTGTGAATTTCTGAAATAGCAATAAACAGGACCCTTTGTCACTAAAGCACGGCAAATCTAAGAAGTACCGTTTGACAGTTCTACAAGTAGTACATTTTAATTTTAATTTGCATAATAATACATTGTATAAGTTATCCTAAAATAAAAATTGCTTCATGATTCAATGGTTTTACGGAAAAGATATTAGAAATATTGTGAGTTACGCCTATACAAAGCTTTTTTTGTAGAAAAGTGTGAAACGTTAAAAGGTACTTTCTCGATTTCTTGTGCTGTAACTTGTACTATTATACCAAATACCTACATAAGTAAATTACCTACAATGTTAGGTCGTAGGTAGGTAAACAGAGAGATACTTTGTAACAATGAACTAGTTTCCAGAAACGCGATGGTTGCTGAAGGCAGAGATAAAGATCAAAGACTCTTGTTATCTAGGCTTGGTCAGCTGTTTGAGGGCTTACCTTTTGTGGGATTGAAGAATCGCTGGAAAAGGGGGGAAAGGGGATGACGGGGGCGGTGACTAAATGAACTTGCTATGGCACAATGTTTTGTTCTTTGCCTTTAGATGCCGATATCAGTTTATCTAGTATTCAATTAACCCCAATCGAATGCCATCGTTCGCGTATCGATTGTCTTATTATTGTGTCTCAAATTGACGATATCTGAAAGGTTAATAAGAGTGTGGAGGTTATTGTGATGAAGTAATTTAGTTTTTAATTGTTTGGAAGAATTACAAAAATTTGGTGGGCGATCTCGTTTTATTTATTTATGTACTTCATTTTGCACTAAATTTATAATTAATAGAAAAGAGACCTTATAATAAAACATACAATAATTGTCTCGATGACTTTTTCCAGACAACCTAAAATGGACAGACATTACTTGGATACAAAATGGGGTTGCACTTGGTGCAAATAAAAAGGAAACAGAAATTGAATAGGTACTTTTTACTAAAATAAATACGTACATGCAAGTGAATAGGTGGTAAAACGAAAACATTATCCCAGTGACAAGTAATTTTCCTTCACAAGCAAGTCTTATAGGCAGTGTTTGCGGACGTTCTATTGTCACAGGCAATGCATTCCATAGACGAATACTAAGACTTATTTGGGAAAATAGTTGAATGCCATACTGAATACAAATAATTGTAAATTGACATTTAAATCTTAAGCTGGTTGATTTGAGTTTTAAAGGCCAAATCTTTAAGCCTTAGAAGAAATAAATTGGCTATCTAGATACAACATGGACTCATGGAGGGCATTTTTCTGGCGGTCACAAATTGTCGCAAACAGATTTTTTTGCAAATTCAAACTATACCTATCTTCGATTGTGTATAGCATATTTTTTTGAGTTTATTCCGGAACAATATTTTACACTATACAACAAATAACACCTAAATCATATCTTTTTTTTTTTAAATAGCAAAAATTGGATTTTGATTCAATTTGATTATTTTCAAGATTGGATAAATCAGCAATTGGCATTTCAAAAATATTGGTACGAGAAAGAGCTGTTTCCGCTACGCACTTACGTAGCGGAGACATCTTGCTATCTCGTTTGTAAGCAAGTAACTTAATTGCGCTGACGTCACATTTCAATTAGTGCATTCTTTTACTTTACAGTTTTCCCGTCCACAAGATTTGAAATTTTGATAAAAAAATACTTAATTTGCGATTCTGGATAAAGTTATAAATTGAAATAAAACGTTCCAAAAATAAAGTCAATTACCCAATTCCAATAAAATCTACATCACTAGCTTTATATTTATGTAAACAAAAGCGGCGCGGCATGTAAATACCCACCTACTCCGCACAGGGCTAACCTAACCCTGACCTGTTGCTATCCGGAGTAAGGTCGCAAGTCTCTGTAACATAACTGAATATTTCATTAACTGGGCACTTGTATATCTACATATGTAAATTCTTTCTTTTTGAGAACTGCTCTAAGTTTATGGAAGTTATTTGTTTATGTCATAGGTTGGTGTTGGAAAATACCTTTTCCGAGGGATTCATTTTTGATATACAGTACTAGATGCTGCCAGCAGCTTCAACCGCGTGAAAGTAGGAATGAGAGGTAGAGGTATTTACTATTCCACGTCCAGTCTACCCGTATGCGATATTTCATCCAAATCTATTCAGCTATTCGAGCGTAAAGAAGTAGTAACAATCAAAGTAATTTTTTGGGTTCATTATATTAGTGTGACAAGGCATATGACCGGGTACCTCGTGAGGTTCTGTGGTGGGCCCTCAAGGAGAAAGGTGTGCCTGGGAAGTGCCTATGTGCAGTTGATCCGAGTGATGTACAGTCGATGCCGTACCCAAGTCCGGTCTTCAGTGGGCACTACTAGCAGCTTCAATGTGGCTGTCAGCTTCCATCAAGGACCGGCCCTCAGCCCTTACCTCTTCCTAATGATAATGGACGCTCTGACGTCGGAAATTCAGGAAGATGCTCCCTGGTGTATGTTGTTTGCCGATGACATTGTGCTGGTTGCCGAGAGTGGCCCAGAGGTCCAGAATAGATTGGAGGTATTGTGGCACTGATTGGAGAGTGTTGGCCTGAAATTGAGCAGAACCAAAACGGAGTACTTGTTCTGCGATTTCGGCGGTCTCTCCAATCCAGTGCCTTTAGCTCTCACCGGAACGCCCATACCGATCTGTTCCGACATTCGGTACCTCGGGTCGCTCATCCAAGGGGATGGTGAGGTAGACCGGGACGTAACACATCGGATCAACGCAGGATGGATGAAATAGCGACAGGTCACGGGAACAACTAGTGAACCACGGATACCCCTCAAGTTAAAGGGTAAAATCTACAAGTCCGTGATAAGGCCTGTCATTTTTTAGATGTAAGTTTTATTTGTACTGTAAGTGATTGTGCTGTTGGTATGCTTATTTATAATAGATAAATAAATACTGTATGGATCAGAATTTTGGGCTGTGAAAAAGACGGATGAAAAAAGATTGTATTTAGCAGAGATGAGAATGTTAAGATGGATGTGGTGTGTGACGAGAATGGATAAAGTGAGAAATGAGTATATTAGGGGAAGTTTGAAAGTGGCACCAAGTGGAAGAAGAAGAAGAATATTAGTGTGACAATGACTTTAGTACATAAGAAATTGCAATTCTATAACTTTCTGACGGAAGTTACGGATCCTACTATAAATCAATAGCAGAGTATATTGATCTATACTACGAGTAATATTGGGTTAAAAGTGGTAGGCGTCGATTAACTATTTACTATTATTGTGTACTAGCTTCTATCATAGGCTTCGTCCGTGTGAATGTTAGTTATTGTGAATGTGAAGTCGTAGTCGAAGGTGGATCCGTAGGCGCACTGTTCCCGCGCGCCCCAAGGAATTGTCAGCAACAGTAGGGACCCAGCCGGGTCGAAGCCTACTGGGACCAGGGTTATCCGAAAGGGAACTCGAGCCCCGGTATGAAGGCTAGAAGGAACAGGGTGGGTCGTTTAGTCAGACACTATCTCCCGCTCCGCCCAAGAGCGGGGGTTGTCATTGAAAAAAGAAAGTCGAAAGTGGATGAAAATAGCTTATGGTCATCATTGGAGTTCAAGTTTTCTTTGTACGAAATAATATCAAAATATGTTTAGTAATTTAACGGTGAAAGCGTTGTTACACTTACATATGTAGTTAAAAAATATGTTTTTTTATTGGTCACATCTTTTATTATTGGCTAAACTTATGACTTATCATATGATTCTAACGTGCTAAACCATTTGACATCTTCCAAGCCCTGATTTTGCAAGCTGTAATTTAACTAAGGATTCTCATTTATTTAAAATACATTTTCGGAAAACTAGCATACCTACGAATCACGAGAAAAACAATCTCTTCACATAGCTGTAGCAGCACAGATACTTACAAAGTTTGCAAGCATCTCTATTGAAACATTTATAAAACTCAATAAATTGGCTGAAACTTGAGCAACATTTAACAAGGCAAGTTAGTGAAAGTTTGCCGCAACAATAAGGTGAGGCTTATTATCGACAAGTATTATAGACATTCCAAAAGTTTGTAACCATTACAGACTGGTCGGAAAATCTCGTTATAAATACCAGATTTATGGAATATTTGACAAATATATACAAGGTGTCGTTTTGAAGCTGCAAAATATTTCAGGAGGTAATTATGTTAGTGATTCTCGACCCGAATCAATAATAAAATGCGTAGTAATTTTTTTTTTCTTATTTATGAAAATCGGTATGTGTGAACTACGTTTCTTAAAAAGCAGCCAGTCTGATACCTGCCTTATAACCGCGCTTTCTTTCACACACACAAACACGTAAAAATAAAGGGCGTTTTCACACACACTAACTCGCAACGATAGTTTCATAAATAATGTATCATCCAATCATCATCCCGCACGCCACACCCTAGCCACACCCCCGCTGCCATCGATCAATCGAATTAGTTTAGTATAATTAAAAAATAAAATAACAAGTATTACTGACTATTGACCAGGTATCGTTTTTTCACATGATTATTTATGAGTTTTATTACAACCTCCTAAAATATTGTGCAGTTTTAAAACTGCACCTTGTATATTACTAGCTTTTGCCCGAGCGGCTACGCTCTCGCTCTTCCCTGCTCCAACCTACTGTACCCTACTCTACTCTACTATACCCTACTCTACCTTACTCTACCCTACTCCACTCTACCCTACATTACCCTAATTTTATTTATTTTTTTCTTAAGAACCTTCTCCAAAAAACGAACATAACAAAAAAAGAATTAGCGAAATCGGTCCAGCCGTTCACGCGTGATGGCGTGACCAAGGAAATAGAGATTTATTTTTATATATATATAGACATATTAAAAAGTTCGAGTGTGTTGAACATGTTCGAGTAATTTTTTTCCCTGGACCATTCTTCCCCACTGCTGGTCAAATCATCCAACAAGTCTTTCGAAACATTCTTCTTCCACGCCATCTCGAACCAGTTTTTGCGTTATGCGTCCAAATCATGAATAAATGATATCCCTTTGCGCCAGTGCTTTACAGACATTATACCTCTTGTACTACCTAGCAACTCCATAACAACAGAATCACTGGCAACATTTTCTTTTCTATGAAAACTTAAACTTGGTTACCATATCGAAATCTCTCGACATCATCGCTTTACAGACACTATACCTAATGTTCTACCTAGCAACTCTATGACTTGATTAAAATTTTATAACCATAGCAATATCCTTCTACGTCAACACTTTACAGACACTATACCTAATGTACTACCTAACAACTCCACAACCGAACTAAAATTTGATTAACATAGAAATAACCCTCTACGTCAACACTTTACAGATACTGTCTATGGCTAATGTACTACCTAGCAACTTCATAATATGACTATAATTTTATTACCTCATCAATATTCCTCTACGTCAACAATTTACGGTTACTGCCTATACCTAATGATCTACCTAGCAACTCCATAACTTGATTAAAATTTTATTACCATAGCAATATCCTTCTACGTCAGACACTATACCTAATGTACTACCTAACAACTCCACAACCAGACTAAAATTTTATTACTGTACCAAAATCCCCCTACGTCAACGCTTTACAGGTACTTATACCTAATGTACTACCTAGCAAATCCATAATAACAGACTCACTGGCAACGTTTTCTTTTCTATGAAAACTTAAACTAGGTATTCAGAAACAACTTCAAAGATTCCCAAAATTTAAAATTAGCAGCTTTATGCCTCTATTTTACTCTAATAATGCTTTCAACATAATGGTTATTTTCGTAAGTATGAACCCTTTCAAATGAGCACCAACAATGGGTCCTATTGTTCCATGTTCCCATAGAAATGGGATCCCGCCTCCTAATTAGGATTCTTGCTTATTGTTCATTATACATGAAAAAGTATTATGTTTTTTAATTACGCTATGATTTACCGTATTTGAAGGATAGTAGCAAGATGGGACATAATTGATTTCGAGCTATGGTATACTTATATGTTTCAATCGCACGGATAACTTTGATATCGTAGGGGCCCAACAGGGTCGAAGGCTACTGAGATTCTGGAACAAAGGCAAAAGAGGAACATAGGAGTGAGTTTTAGACGTAAAAGTGTAACACGCCCACACGCACGGCCCTAGAGCGAAAAAACCATTGAACGATATCCTACTTAAAAAAAAAACGGAGTACTTTGATACCGAGATACAGGATTTTGAAGTTTAATTCCTATGTGACAGTATTATGAGTTAAACTTTGTACCAACAAAATTTAACTATCAACTTTGCCCCGGTAAAAGATAGAAATTGTCCCACAAGAACGTACTACCACAAAATATATAGGTACAAAAGTCAATCTGCATACAAAGCGCACTCGAGCAACGCACACAAAGACACCGCTTACAGACACGATATCTCGGTCGCGTCTTGGATCACTCGTCGAACAATTCCGGTTCAAACGCTCATTAGTGTGCGTCTACCGAGCGTAGGTATAAAAAGTGAAGTACATACATGAGATTGTCTTCTGTACCTATCTATTTTACGGTACTACCGAGCTAAATATCCTAATATAGGTCCAAGTTTACCCGTGTGATCCGTGTGCAAATCCGTTTAGCTAATGTTGATACTTGATTGATAAAAAATAGAGCATCTACACTAGTATTACAAAGAGGTAAAATTTTTTTTTATTTGTTTTTTTGTTTGTAGGAATATATCTCTTGAAATGCCGGTTCAATTGCTAAAATATTTACACCAATAGAAAGCTGTTTTATTTCTGAGTGACATTGGCTATATTTTACGCACCCGGGCGAAATCACGGGCAAAAGACTGTTCTGTAATAATCTCTATGATGATACATTTTTATGATGAGAGAAAATTTTAGTGAACTGAACGTCACTAGAAACTCGTACAACCTAGTATTCTTATTGAAGATGTCTTCATCGTTCTGGACCTACACACATAATTATTATGGTAGGGTTTTACAGAATACTCGAGCGCGTCAGAAAGTCATATGGTAGAAACCTTGCCCCTTGTAATGTACCCCTACATATAATAAACCCTTAATATGGTGGGGTTCGGTGAGGCCAGCCTGTCAGATTAGTAAAAAAAATAATCCTTGGAAAAACTCAAGCGCGTCAGATTAAGATAAAAGTACATACAGAAAAGTGTATATTTCAATAATCTGACAATTAGAGCGTGGCATAATCAAATGGGCGAGTCATAGAGTTTGTAGGTTCCTGTTAATATGTCGTTGATAAGTGCAATTTTTTACCATATTTTGCTATGATAATTTTGTTAGGAGCGTTGAAAATTTTACACTTATCGATGGTTTTTAACTACATCGCCCCATGAAAACCGTCAGATTATAGGTTCTTCATAATCCTGATAGGGTTACTTCAAAATAATAAAAAAAAATCAATCGCACCCGAGTATTTCGAGGTGATATTTTTTTACATTTTTGAAAATTCACTATTAACAAAAATAGACCAACAATAGTATAGTATCTATTATGACTATGCTACGTCATTAATCAGGATTAGGCGGACAATAATTTGACCAATTTCAATAAAGAGAAACCAAATCTTATAAAGCGTTTCGGGAATACATTAATTGTGCGTAGATACAGGTGGAATTCCCTGCAGGAACTTGTTATGGCTACAATCTTCAAGAGTGAATAAGTTACTTCTAGGCAAGTGTGCACCATAGTCGGCCCCATCATAGCTTACCATCAGGTAAGATAGTGATCACACACTAGCCTATACATAATAAAAAAAGTGGAATGTCCAATTTAAACAAATACCATGTATTTGATTTGATTATCAAATCATACATTGAGAACAAGATAAAAATGTGTAGTACATACGGCGCCATCTATTAATTCATTAAACCCCAAGCAAACGCCGGTGTTCGCGCACCTATTGTCTTTCAATTGTGTCTGTAATTATCACGATTGAAAGGTTAAGAACAAGGTTACTGTTACTGTCGGGCCGTAGCTTTCACCTTAATAGAATCATCCCCAGCTTGGCAGGTACTCTTGTTCAAGTGTGTCGTCGGACCAGCGGTCACTTTTGTATGTCCCAGGGGCAAATTAGTGCCATCTGAATTCGTAAATTGGCAATGGCCTTTACGCCGATATGTCGATATACCCCAGAGCTCGAGAGCTAATTCCAATTATCGAGAACTGGTAACCGTATGCGGAACTGTCCGTCAATTTAGATAGTTATATTGAATAGGGAGTAGATGTTTTAGGGATGAAATACGATTAGTTACGAGGGCCTAAAAGAAAGAAGAAAGAAAAACATTTTGTTTGCCGAAAAGGCGCGAACTTAAATTTTGATCACTATAACAAACAATAAAAAACAAACATGTATGCACCACGTCCGAGCAAAAAAGCCGAACGCTCAGCATAATGCCGTGTCCACACACAAAAAATGCGATAAGTCCACAGCGCTGGTGCTCCCAAAGTGCGCAGTTCTGGTAGGCTGGCGGGTAGCCTAGACACATTTTTTTTTTCTGCTATTTTGTTTGCCAAAAGACATAGAGTACTAACCACAATGTAGCACTTGGGTGTTTAGGTAAGTTAAGAGTGAATAGATTACTTACTTCTGCAAGCATACACCAGCGTCAACCACATCATCGCTTAACATCGAGTCAAGCGCGAGCCTATTAGTAATAATAACAATAAAAATATATACCTATGGGATTATCATGCGTTACCGACATGGCACGTAGTCAGTTCAAGACAACGTTCAAGCTTCGCTCAAAAATTTTTTTGCAGTACTTTTCAAAATAGTCGCTGATGCCTTAGTTTTAGCAAATAAATGTCAGCCTCTATTTCTCAACCAGTCAGCTATGATGGCACCTGTGCTGAATTACCATGGAGCGTTAGGCTATGTCACTACATACATGTGTTCGATAGTAGCTACAAGAAAACTACTATTGAACCTTGTATATGTGACATCTATTATTCTAACCAGTTGATGGCAATCTAAATCACCACAGAATTTAACTAAGACTAACGCTTAACGCTGTCCATAATGATCAGCTATATCAGTACAATCAGGTGAAAAATATAATGGTGTAGCTTTTGGTTATAATAGGTCTAATGTTACTCACTTCACCTGCGGTTGCCAAATACTGGTCAGAAAAAAATAGTTTGAGTGCCTACATTTTTTCTTTCTTTATTTTTATCGCAATCTATCATTAAAATTATACAGCAATATGTTTGATAATGTAACAGATTTGTACGCAGGCTGCCTAGTGACCGCCCCATTTATTTTTATAGTTTGAGTACATTGATATGAAAAGAAGAAGTTACATACATTCGACATAAATTCCTAAATGTTTTTATTTTAGGTGGAAAATCATCCTATGACTTCTCTCGCTCTTGGGTGAAGCGTGAGGGAGTGTCAGACTTTAACTGACTAAGCCCTCTTCTATGTTGCTTCTTTGTCTTTGTTCTAGTTTCCCGGGGTTCACTTTCGTACAACTAGAGATGTGCCGTTGCCGGCAATATGGGAATATGCCACCAATATTCATACATCGGACAATATTCCCGGCGATATTCCCGCCAATATTCCTACTTCACGGCGATATTGCCGGCAACAACACATTTCTACGTACAACCCAAAGAGAATTAAACATTGTTTCGTTCTCTTGACATTGTTTCATTCTCTTGACATTGTTTCATTCGCTCTCAATGGTTGTATAGTCATTGGTACAACCCATAGCTCCAAAAATCCTTCAAGTTTAAATATAACCTTTCATCACTGAACAAAAATGCGAAACCAAAAAGGATCCATAAAATACAAAAGGCAATCGTTTACTGCTAATTAATTGCGGTCGCACAAATGATGAACGATGGTCGATTCTAATTAGTTCAGTCTAGTGTATAAACTAAATCGTATTAGTGGGTAATGGCACAATGTGTCCAGTGTTTTCGCTCTAATTTGCTCGATTCATAACGTCAAATGCAGATTTATTTGTGTGGAATGTTCATCGTTTGATTATTTATTAATTTTATTTCACAGATAACATCCACAGTGTTAGTAAAACTATCTTAAACCTAGTGTTAGTCTTATTATATTTAGGTATTATTTTTTTATATTGTTGATAGGTTCGCGCTTGACCGCTATCTCACCTGATGGAAAGCGACGATGCGGTCGACGATGCGGTCGACGATGGAACGAGCTTACCTTGAAGAAACCTATTCACTCTCGATTTAAAGATTCCCGGGTTGTAGCTGTCAGGAGATACAGACTCCGGCAAGGAATTCCACTTCCTAGCTGCACGCACAATGAATGTGTTCCCAAAACGTTTTGTGCGTGTAGGTGGTATAAACACAAAAGATTACTCCAGTTTCATCTTCCCCACAAAATGCCTAAAAAAGGGGAAAGCACACTCTCCGCGAATATTTTTAGAATGCTGTTGCCACTAGCCCGGGTTCTAGCCGCCAAAGATGCTAGCTTCTTTCAAATGATCGCATGAAAGCCGTTAGTAGTTCGATTCTGTTTAAACATCTCTGACACACCAAAGAACCGGGGCAGTCTCAACAACATACTAAAAATGTTATTGTATTGGACGCGCAGGACATCCAGCGACCTTTTGGTGTAGTTGATCCACAGACATCCCATGTGCAAACTCTGTCAATACGCTTTGAAAGTCGATAATATTGCCAGCTGACCCTTTTTTTCACGTGGGAAATCATCAGATGACTTCTCTCAGAGCGAGACGAGGTGTCAAGACTTTTACTGACTAAAACCCGTTTTGTTCCTTCAGTTGCTCTTCGCATTTTAGGGCCGTTTTCATGTTTTAGAACAATCTCGCATATTAATTTTCCTTTTTTTTTGAGGTGGGAAATCATGAAATGACTTTTGCCGCTCTAAGGTGGTCGAGAGGGCGTGTCAAGACTTTCACTGGCTGAAAACCCGCTTGTGTACCTTCAGTTGCCCTTTAAATTCCAGAACCACAGTAATTCTTTCGAAAATCCTTCCGACCCTAGACAATTATCTAAAAAACGATAGGTAATGGTCGTGATTAAACTTTAAAGTGTTTAGATTGATCATTTATGGCTCCCGTAGTCGAGCATTCTGTATTGGATCTATTTATGTGGACATATATTTGCTGTCATTGTAAGTATTATATGTGTGTATTGTATGATTTTAGAATTATAGTCTACTTAATGTTTTCTCTCTAAATTATTTATCCACACTGCGTCTACATCTTTCATCCAACTCCGATACATACAAGCAGGACCTTTGTACTCTTCTATTTATATTTGTTCTTTTGGATTCTAAGTGTTTTGGTGTACATAAATAAATATATAAATTATATATGACAGAGTGACAACGCGAACACGGTCATAGCATTACCTCATTAGGTATGTTTATAGAAGCCACAAGCTTGTATGCTACTGCAATAGATTCACATCAGCACATTATTACTATAAGCATAGAGAAAAGATTTTTCAAACCAAGTTATATTACTAATAACGAAGCTGATACATGGTTAAAGTAATATAACCAGAGATATATAGTTTAATAAAGCTACGAGTGATGCTAACATTATGTAAAATAGTACACTATAGATAATCCTAGTGTTTGACGTGGATGTGGGAGAAAGTTTCTCAATCTCGATTTACGACTGCGAGTAAAGCCGTAAGTTCGTATATATTAAACCCAGTATTAGTCTGAACCTGAAACTTTGCCTAGTTTTATAAGGTACAAGTAGAATATTAAATGTTTTATTGGTCGAACTGAAAGTATTTGGTTGAAAAGAGAACTCAAAATAAATAAACTACAACACAGGTCAGGCAACAAATAAGTAAAAATAACAATAAAAAAACGTAAAACGGTACTTTTACTAACCAGTGTTCTTATCAGAAGTACAGAATAAGTAATAGTCGGTATTATTATACATCAAATTTTCACAAAAACACTATTTAAAGTAGCAGTAATTAGCTCAGCTTTTAACAAAAACATTAAACTAGCAGTATACTAGTACCTCGAGTTAATACAAAAATACTATAATTAGCAGTATGCTATCTCGAGTTTTTACAAAAAAACACACTTATTTGAAAGTACATTGATAGTCTTCTTCGCCTATTCCCTGTATTCTCTATTTTAATATAAAATAAGTATATGATCATGTATTACACGTAGTTCATTTTTATAAAAACAATACAACTAGTTTTACAAAAACACTAACCAGAAAGAAAGAAAGAAAAGCATTTTATTTGCCCGAAAAATTTGAAAACTTAAGTGTACCCGCACACAGGCCAAAAAAAAAAACGGCGTCACAAAAAAAAACAGAAATAAAAAGTAAAAATCTAAAACCCGATTAAGACAAAAAACGACACTGAAAAAAAAACCAGCAGTCACACGTTATAGGCACCAACTGAAAAACTTTAATAACGTGTGACTACGGCGTTTCTTTTTGTTCTGTTCTCGTTTTTCCAGTTACCTTGTTTATTTCAGCATCCCGAGAAACTTGTTTCATAATTTTTCAGGCTCGTTTTTTTGTCGTAGTCGGGTTTTAGTTTTTTACTTTTTTTATTTAAATAATTTTGGTGTTATATCACTGTGCTTCTATACTATTTACGTGAAGCCTTTGAAATGATACCATACAGGATACGACTTATTTATGTTATTTTTTTTAACAAAACATTTTTTGTCCACTTGAGGGCGCCACATTGAATTTTGATGATATTTTTTGATAAGTACCAGTGAAACCCTTTCAAATGATATAAAACACGGTGAATTTATTTTAATATTTTTTTAAACATTACTTTAAATAATAATAATAATATTAATAATAGTAATATTTTGGAAATGTACAAGTGAAGCCCTTTTAAATGATACCAAACACAGCGTATTTATCTCCATTTTTATTTTTAAAACATTATTTTTTGTCCGCTAGAGGGCGCCATATTAAATTTTGTGACACGTCACGTAGCCTATGTTCAGCGGACGATTAAGACGGTCCTAACGATACCTCATTAGGAGTCCCGATAAGTAGATTAGGAGCTATGAGGGAAAATATAAACATACTCACGTACATACATACATAGCCTGTCAAAAATCATAACCAGAGGAGGGTTAGGGGAGAGAGGCTTTGCCGTAGTCGGGTAAAAAGAAGCTTGAAGCGGCTTAAAGCCGCTTAAACTAACATATACTAAAACTAACATATTACATTTACATGGTCATTTTTATATTTATTATTAACGCATCAAGTTTCACTTAACAAAAACGAAAAATAGAATAAAAAAACAGAAGAAATAAAGAAAAATAGAAGACGATAGAGTTTTTACAAAAATACTGCAACCAACAGTATGTAACATCGAATCTTTATAAACCCTTGTTGAAAACTCGGGTTTCCGACTTGAAACACAGTGCTTTAGTTTGCCAGCAGACTCCTTAGTTTTTTTTTACCTATATTCCCTACTTCGATGTGTAAAATACTGATGCGATTGCTGTACAAGTCAACGTGCAATTTATTCCATATTAGAGATGTGATATGGGCACTAGTGCCAAGGGCGCTTGGACAGTCAGCGACAGTGGAAATGGAACTGTAATTGTCAATCTACTCATTCATTTGGCAGCGGATATCGACTAACGAAGCAAACGATTGCTCTTTCTCATAGGTTTCACGACTAAAATTTGGCATATGGGACACTTTCTAAACTGTATCTACTTGGCGTAGCAGTAAGACACACATTATGTGGTTGTTTTTTTACTGTTTAATTTACATGTGTGCCGATTTGTGTTGCTTTCTTTCTTTTTTTTATTTATGAAAAAAATATTTGATTGTATTTTTCAGGTGAGTTGTATGGAAATGTGTAAGTTCCAGCAATTAATTGATAGCATATTTGCAGTAGCCATTGAGCAGTGTTACCAACAGGAATGACTATCTTGGGAGTGCCTGATGAAAATGAAATAATATTAATCGTCGTGGCTCGTCATTGCATCAAAATGAGATAAGGCTTTTTCTATATGAATATTATGACATGTAAAAATATAGGTACAGGTAGAACCTGCCAGTCTGTGTTTTGTTATAACTAGGAAACTTGCGGTAGGTGTAGTATAAAGATAGCTTGTAATTCAACTAGACCCTTGTTATGGGTACTGTGCTTGGGATCGTCGACCACATCATCGGTTAGGTCCTACGAAAAATGGATAAAATTATTATATTAATGTATATTAAAAGCTTATTTTTTGATGTTCTGACAAATCATTAAACACAAGTAATATATATATATATATATATATATATTATCGTCTTGAATTAATTCAGCGTCGAGAAGGATTATTCATGTGGAAGTTTATGAATAATACTTACTTAGCTGCAGCTTTTGCTCCATCAGACTTGTATTCCGTCAGCAATAAATAAAGATGAAAACTTTGTGGTACCGGGACTTCGTAAGACCCGCCTGTTGCTTCGACAGATTGAACTTTCTGAATATCTATCGACCACTTCTCAAATACTTTCAGAGATATTGCTCGAGGCTTGTTCGAAAATTGATGGAATTCGCGCGAAAACTTTTATACAGGGTTTTTTTAGGCTGAGATTTTATTTGCTTGTACCACGTATTATAAATCCTATTGTGATGGTAACATTTATACGGATTCTGCGGGGATACCACATAGTTTCCCATGAAGCGGCGAGCCTCCTTGCTGGACTGCCACCATGGGATCTGGACGCAAAAGTCCTTGCACACATGCACGATCTGCGCATGGAGATGCAACGCCACCCGGGGCGAAAGGCGGTGAAATGGCGTCAGCGACTATCGCAACTAGTGCTGGGCATACCATACCATAATTTATATTTAAGTTACAAATACGGGCACGGATATTGAGCGCTGACTTCAAGTTGCGCAGAAGTCAAATATCGAGCGGGGTTTGTCATTGGATGATTGTTTCCAAAAGCGGAGCGTCAGTGATTTGCTCGCCACGCATCGCGTCATAGACGCCAATCGTGATTCGTTCATTGCGCTTGCAGCACGTACCTCCCGGCGACGACGATTAAGCGATTGGTTCGCCAATGTATGGAATGCACAAAACGATCCTCATTCTGACGCCGAGCGCTTAAGATCAGTGCTAGTATTTGTATAGAAAGATAAAAGTTTGTGAGTAATCATTGCGTGTATGTTACTCATTCAGAGTTTGGCAACCAGACGGATTTAGATAAAATTTGGATTATCTATAAGACATTGAAGTTTACACTTGTTTGACCAATACCAGCTAGTAGTACTAAAAAAATAAGTATCTACTAAAAAAGTTGTAACAAGTGTAATCTGTATGTGCAATTTACTTTTTATTGACCAACTTGATTTCAGTCAACATTACCTAAGCATTTTATAATATAACTAAAGAAAAACATTTCAAAATATTTCCAACAACCTTTCACAAAGGCATCGAGCGGTTGTGACGTCATAAAAAGGAACAAACCACATGAAAGGTGTCTCGCGAGGTTTTATTTAATTACAGGCGCTTACAAACGACACGACAGCACGCGCTCTTTGTGCTGTGTGGCAATCCTAACTCCTGTCATCTGGGGAAAAACTGAACTACCCCCCAGTGTGATTATTATATTGTCAAAACAAGGGATTTATTTCAAGTGATGTGCAGAGGTTGGAATTAGGTAGAGTTATTCATGTGATATTAAAAGTATCTTCCCGGGAATTCTAATGAAAAATCCCGTGTGGCCAACAATATCACAAATAAATAATAATAGAAACCTTAGAGATAGATAAGACACCTGAATTGTACCCTGTATTTGTATTTGACAAATAAAATAAACATAATTAAAGTAACATTTTTGATAAAAAAAAGTTATCTCTTCGTCAACTGAAGTACTCCTCGTCATTCATTCAAGAAGATTTTTTTCTGCTACATTTCTGATAGTATCATAAATGTTATGATTTTTAAAGAAAATATTCATAAATCGTTCAACTTCCAATAATAAGCGATAGATGGCGCTAGTAGTTACATGAACTTTAGACATTCATTGTAGATATTAAGTAATAATTTATAATATTACACTTTATGGATTTGTTTTGTATAATATATCATATCTGTTAAAATGGAATATTTACTTGCAGTTAATTATTAGATAAACTCTAATGTATATTAGATAGTCAATCTCTTTACTTTGCGCTGATTGGTCGGTCAGTCGACCGAGTGTTTGTGAAAGTGGGTAGTAGCAAAACACGGGGGTTTTTGTAACGATCTTTTGGGACAGGGTCGGTCTGCTTTGAGTTGTTGAACAGAAAACATGTCCGACTAATCTGTATATTTGTAAATGATTGTTAATAGAACGTAAGTATGAAATTGTGTTTATCAAAGTGAATAAAATATTTATACAATTTATCCTGGAGTGTTTGAATTGTTACAATTCAGAAGTGACACGGACCAGACAAAAAGGTATGGTTGAACAAATATTATAACGTTTATCGAGAAATTTTCAACGCCCACCAATGTTAATTTCTATATCACATAGATACATAGTCGTTAATCTATCAACTATTCACATTAAAACTGTCAGCAGACAAATAATCTCGATATAACCTACAAAATTTTTAGTTAATATACATTTTGAGTACTATTTCTTGTATAAGCGTTTGGTCGGGGCTACACTCCGATAACGTTCATCTTAACAGACGTTTAACATGTGTTAGATAAACAAATTGAGAGAGAGAGCCAGAGCTTCACTCTGGTAGCGTTTTGATTTCTTTGTTTTACTTCTCACATCGACAATATATACTGCATTACGATCACGCATTATCTAAATATGACACATTATATAATAACACATGAAATATTCAGGGTAATTGTTAATACATCGTAGCACTGATTTTTAAATCTCTATCTAATGATAAAGTATCGTATTGATTTTAAATATTTTATATCGAGACATGATATGGGTGAACTATGTATGTATGTTCATCGGATTATGTTAGGGGGTGAACTATGTATGTTCATCGGATTATGTTAGGGGGTGAACTATGTCTGTTCATCGGATTATGTTAGGGGATGGACTATGTATGTTCATCGGATTATGTTAAGGGTGGACTATGTACGTTCATCGGATTATGTTAGTGGATGGACTATGTACGTTCATCGGATTATGTTAAGGGTGGACTATGTACGTTCATCGGATTATGTTAAGGGTGGACTATGTATGTTCATCGGATCATGTTAGTGGATGGACTATGTACGTTCATCGGATTATGTTAAGGGTGGACTATGTACGTTCATCGGATTATGTTAAGGGTGGACTATGTATGTTCATCGGATCATGTTAGTGGATGGACTATGTACGTTCATCGGATTATGTTAAGGGTGGACTATGTACGTTCATCGGATTATGTTAAGGGTGGACTATGTATGTTCATCGGATCATGTTAGTGGATGGACTATGTACGTTCATCGGATTATGTTAAGGGTGGACTATGTATGTTCATCGGATCATGTTAAGGGTTGGACTATGTACGTTCATCGGATTATATTAAGGGTGGACTATGTATGTTCATCGGATTATGTTAGGGGTGAACTATGACCTGTTCACCAGTGTACATATGTGTACGATCTTACTAGAAAGTACACTACCCACTAGTTGTGTGTAGGCGCATCGTTGCCGGTTGATAGTGAGCTATGTATGCTTGCTAAATTCTCTTATTCTTAATTATGCCTACAAATATGTGCAGTGATAACAGGAAGAGGTTATGTGTGCCTAAATTGAAGCTAAATGAGCTTGAGATTTATTTATTTTTTTTAGCCAAATGTGCCAAGTATTTTAGACCAGTATCATACTCACCCAAATTTCTTACTGATGGTGACAGGCTCGTGTATTGAATCATTCGATTCCCTGCAAATGTGTGAACTGAATGGTATTGATATGCGCGTCATGTTCGTAATCGAACGTTGACAAGACTAAACACCTCTTATATGCTGGTGATTCATTTTAGTTTCTATATTTCAAATTGGGTTGCTTTTCCTTTCTTTATTTTCATCGAATTCGTATAATGATAAATGATAAATGATGAATGATAAATGATAAATGATAAATGATAAATGATAAATGATAAATGATAAATGATAAATGATAAATGATAAATGATAAATGATAAATGATAAATGATAAATGATAAATGATAAATGATAAATGATAAATGATAAATGATAAATGATAAATGATAAATGATAAATGATAAATGATAAATGATAAATGATAAATGATAAATGATAAATGATAAATGATAAATGATAAATGATAAATGATAAATGATAAATGATAAATGATAAATGATAAATGATAAATGATAAATGATAAATGATAAATGATAAATGATAAATGATAAATGATAAATGATAAATGATAAATGATAAATGATAAATGATAAATGATAAATGATAAATGATAAATGATAAATGATAAATGATAAATGATAAATGATAAATGATAAATGATAAATGATAAATGATAAATGATAAATGATAAATGATAAATGATAAATGATAAATGATAAATGATAAATGATAAATGATAAATGATAAATGATAAATGATAAATGATAAATGATAAATGATAAATGATAAATGATAAATGATAAATGATAAATGATAAATGATAAATGATAAATGATAAATGATAAATGATAAATGATAAATGATAAATGATAAATGATAAATGATAAATGATAAATGATAAATGATTGAAGATTGATGATTGATGATTGATGATTGATGATTGATGATTGATGATTGATGATTGATGATTGATGATTAATGATTAGTGGTTGGTGATTGATGATTGATGATTGATGGTTGATGGTTGATGGTTGATGATTGATGATTGATGATTGATGGTTAGTGATTGATGACTAGTGATTGGTGATTGGTGATTAATGGTTAATGATTAATGATTGGTGACTAATGATTAATGATTGATGGTTGATGATTAATGGTTAATGGTTGATGATTGATGATTGATGGTTAATGGTTGGTGATTGATGATTGGTGATTGATGGTTAATGGTTAGTGATTGATGATTAGTGAATGATCAGTGATAGTGCTTTGATGAGGCCAAGAGTGTCTTTGATGAGGCCAAACGTGACTTTGATGAGGCCCAACGTGCCTTTGATGAAGCTAAGTGTACCTTTGATGAAGCTAAGTGTACCTTTGATGAGGCCCAACGTGCCTTTGATGAAGCTAAGTGTACCTTTGATGAAGCCAAGCGTGCCTTGATGAAACCAAGCGTGCCTTGATGAAGCCAAGCGTGCCTTGATGAAGCCAAGCGTGCCTTGATGAAGCCATGCGTGCCTTTGATGAAGCTAAGCGTGCCTTTGATGAAGCCAAGCGTGCTTTTGATGAAGCTAAGCGTGCCTTTGATGAAGCCAAGTGGGCCATTTGATTTGGCCAGATGAGCCAATTAAGATTCGGGTTAAGTGTGCCCGGTGCAGATGAAGTTATCCTCAAGAGCGTAAGTAACGTATGAATTTACCTATAGTCTGACTACGTTGGTTTAATGCAGATGTTGTAAATGAATTGAATAATTTATTAAGTTTATTCATATCATTTTTGAACTGTTTATTGGATGAGATTTGAACATTCTGTTATAGTTTTTGAAGATATTATAGGTTTAGATAAATTGAATTGAAAGTATATTTTAACACTGGGATTTGATTCTTAAAAGAGTTTCAAATGAATGATACAAGTACTATTTCCTGTAAATGTTTTAACCACTGATTTTTTTTTTTTTTTTTTGAGGACTTGGATTCCGACAGAACTACAGAAGGAAAAATTGCCAGTTTTATTGAACAATAGATAGTTCCTGGTTCAAACAGTACAGGCTTGAAGAAAAATGATGCAAAGAGACGATTTGGAAGGAATAAGACACCACCACGATGCAAGAAGCGAAGAGGTACCCCACGTTGGTCAAAGAGAGTGGTTGATTTTCAAGGAGGAAGGCGTTACAAGTATCGAGGTTTGAACATATCCATTGGAACTTTGTGATACGGGAGTTCTACCACTTCTGTAAATTTTTAGAGTATTTAAGTTTGATTAGAAAGAGTAATTATAATTGATTTGTATTAAGCAAGTAGGATCAGAAACTGACTATAAAATTTGTCTCAAAAACTTGCTAGTCTTACCAAGAGAAAATAGAAAATTTACGGAACCTTGCCAAGTTTTGTAAGTTAGCATCTCGTGACGAAGTGGTAAACTAAACTAAAATGATTTTATCTAATGAGCAGAATTATGGTCGGTTTCAAGCAGAAATGTTAGCTGGTAAGAATTAAGGTGTAACTTATGTGAATATTATTACGACAAATTAATGCTTATGTACGGATAACATATAAGTAAAAGAGCTGCAGATAGGAGTTTAAACACACGGTATTAATGATAAATCTATTAGGAATTGAGCCAAACCATTAAATTGTAGACGAGGAAATGGATTTATCACACGTTTTCAATTCCTGTGACGTGTGCATACTGTAGCAGAGACTGATTCCATAGATAGAGAACACAATGATATTTATTTTACAAGTAGGATAAAATATATACTATTACATGACCATAACTAGTTCTCGTCGTCCAGACTGAAATCGAAGCCGGTTCCTAAGATGATTATGATACAATGAATGATTTAAATAGAGCTAAATATTACATCGTTATTTATTCGGTTAAGGGGAAGATGGATTGAAAATCCATACACTAGAGTAGAGGACCAATTTCAGGGTTTCAAATAAAAATGAAGTTTGACGAACAGTGCGATCCGAACTTCATTATTGGAACCTTTACTTGGTACGAAATCACGCACATATGCTGCTAATATTATTTGAGAGATAATTTTAGTACAATTAAGCCCTAAGCCTCTAGCCGAAGGATCACCTTTATTCTAAATGCTTAAGTTTCTGTTTTATATTATGCTTCCAAATAATGAAAGTAATGAACTCTGACTAAACGAGTCGCCACACAACATGTAGCAACATGGTGGCTACAGATTTGTGAGTTTCGTTTAACCGCTGAGAGTGTAAGATCTAGGACGCGTATGTCGATACCTTAAGCCGTAATATCATGTTTTCCACAGAAATTAAGACGAATACTGTTTCTGTTTATAGTATTGAGACGAGAATTGATCTAAATATCAACTTTTCGAATACTTTGACTAGAGACACAATAGAGGGACAATGAGGGGCCGGTTTGCTTGGGATTAAATGAATAAGATCTAGATTCCAAATTCTTATAGCTGAACCCTATGAAAAACTTAATGACATGAAGTGAATTCAGTGCGCGTAGATAATGAAGAATACTTTCGAACAAAAAGCTGATCAATTTTACTTTATGCTTACAGTCTCGCATAATTAACATTGACCAATGGTTTTGAGTACCTAATTTAGTGTTGGTTATAAAACATATTTGACAGTAGTTTATTAACTTGAATAATAGTGCAATCATGGATTTCTTTTAGATACCCTACTATCAAGAGCTTTTGCGATAGTCATAGTATTGACCTTGTTTTTAAAGCTGTATATTGTCTAAGTCGAGCGCGGTTTTGCTAAAATGTATAACCACTATTTTAAATCCCCTAGCAAAATAAAATGATTCCTATGACGAACACCAATGAAACATATACTATGGCGTGTTATTAATTCTGTTAAATGTCCCACTAGACGGACTGCCACAAAACTACGTAAATATGTATCGTAATATTAATCTTTATCGAAATTAAGCATTATGTTATCAAGAGTATTTATGTAGAAGTAAAATTCTTTTTGTTTCATCTCGATCGGATATTTCGTTTAAAAGTTATCACGTGTGTAAGATGTTAAGAGTTGGTACCTATTAATGAGTTATGGGCCATGGAGTTTTTTATCAACGTAAAATCCTGTAATAATCTTTTTCGAAATATATTTGTTGATGATTGTAAGTATAAGATCTTTGAAGAGAAATAAATACATTTATGAACGCGGTAATTTTGGGAAATACTGATTTGATATGAAAAGTATTTAAAATATTCAATAGTCCATTTATTGAGGGAGGCAATTATAGGCAATATTTTATCTCGGTATTTCCACGGAAACAAGAAAAACGCGGGTGAAGCCGCGGGGCACAGCTAGTACGTTATAAATTTTAAGATATGAAGTGAGCGTCAATATCTGGGTTAGACTAGCAAAAAGATACTTTCGTTATCAGTAAACTCCTTGATACAGCATACAGCATAAGTAGTTTAATAAAGATTAGTAGATCTGATTGCAATTATGAGGGTAAAATTGAATTTGCCTCATTTTAAAATTCATAGATTAACTATTCTTCGTGTGATGAATACTATAAATATATGACGTGACGATAAAGCAAATAATCAAGACTAAGCCGAATGTTATGATTATGAATGTAAGACTCGGTTCCTTGTAGAACTGGAATTAAGTTTCATAATTTTAATGAAAATATCCTATCATGTTAATTGTAGTCGTGCGTCAGGAGATCGCACGATGTCGGATGGCCGAATGTTATGATTTTTAAAGAAAATATTCATAAATCGTTCAACTTCCAATAATAAGCGATAGATGGCGCTAGTAGTTACATGAACTTTAGACATTCATTGTAGATATTAAGTAATAATTTATAATATTACACTTTATGGATTTGTTTTGTATAATATATCATATCTGTTAAAATGGAATATTTACTTGCAGTTAATTATTAGATAAACTCTAATGTATATTAGATAGTCAATCTCTTTACTTTGCGCTGATTGGTCGGTCAGTCGACCGAGTGTTTGTGAAAGTGGGTAGTAGCAAAACACGGGGGTTTTTGTAACGATCTTTTGGGACAGGGTCGGTCTGCTTTGAGTTGTTGAACAGAAAACATGTCCGACTAATCTGTATATTTGTAAATGATTGTTAATAGAACGTAAGTATGAAATTGTGTTTATCAAAGTGAATAAAATATTTATACAATTTATCCTGGAGTGTTTGAATTGTTACATAAAAATATGTGCTCTCAAAAAATAATCTCGGGATTTGAGGCGTATCCATTTTATTCTTTCAAATAAATAGAAATCAATATAAGTAGGTACTTAACAACTCTTCCTAATTCCCACCTCTGATGTTAGATTAATTTGAGCTAGCTGAAGACTAGCTGAAAACTTCACTTTTTATTTAAACGACAGATAAAGAAATCGTCTTGAGACATAGTGACTAGAAGTTTTTCATCAGAAATAACGCTGGGTAGAAGTCGTAGCCGCCAATTTCTATGAATTACCTAACAATAATATTCACCCAGACACTATTTTGACGCCTCCCATGTAAGTTGTAGTTTTGGGGTTACAACCCTTTTTTTATGGTGGGAAAAATCATGCATTGACATCCCCCGCCCTTGGGCGGAGCGGGAGATAGTGTCAGACTCTTGCTGACTAAAAGACCCACCCCGTTCCTTCTAGCCTTCATACCGGGGTTCGAGCGCCCTTTCGGATAACCCTGGCCCCAGTAGGCTTCGACCCGGCTGGGTCCCTGCTGCGGGGTTACAACCCCAAAACTGCGATTTTACTGGAGAGCATTTCAAAATTCTTTTTGCTATATTAACCACATTTTTCAATGAATCTTCATGAACAGTATGCGAGTATACTTAGACTTTTTAAATTTTAGTAATAGATTACTTATAATTAGACACTTTTGAGTGAAAAACACAAAATCTCTGATATAACAACTTACGTGGGAGGCATCGGTTTGTTTGTACCTATGACTACTTTTGTATGCACCGTCTGTAGCCGTAATCGTTGAGTTATCCTGGTGCTCAGTAACTGAAACATATGTACAAAGTACTTAACAATAATGAATCTTGTTATTGTTTATAGGAGATAAACAATAACAAGATTTCTTCCATTACAGTAGGACAGGGAATGGGCCGTAAACACGGGCCCATTGCTGATTGGTAATTGTCACATGTCTTTGAAGTTTTAGTTCTAGGACAGACCGGTTTTCTCACAATGTTTTCCTTTACCGTTTTGAGAGCAGTAGTGATGAAATAAATTAGCCAAAGTAATGCGCCTGGCTGGGTTTGAACGCGCGACCTACAACTCGTAAATCGGGGCCATTATCACTCAACCACCACGGCTCTTGCTGGTATTATACCAAGTAGGAACCTATTCATAATGATCCAAACTTTTTTATTCTCTCACATTTTATGCAAAAATATTTTACCTGTCTCAATATTTTTCTCCCCAAATACCCTGCCATTGTCTATGTATATTTAATCCATCAATATTTAATAGCAGGTTTAATGTATGAAAACGTAGCGGGCAGGTGTGTGGCGTATTGTAATCTATTACCGATCGACGGATCCAATTAGCATTATAAACGATTTCTACTCATCTAGGTCGGCTTAATTGAAAATGTAGGCTGATTGCGTCGAACTGAGCTAACTCATTTAGGTATAAAGATTGATTTTTCAGTAGGTGTAAGCACAAAATAGATAGGTACAGAAGACAATCTCATGTATGTAGGTACTCCACTTTTTATACCTACGCTCGGTGGACGTACACTAATGAGCGTTTGAGCCGGAACTGTTCGACGAGTGGTCCGAGACGCTTCGAGACATCGTGTCCGTGAGCGGTGTCTATGTGTGCGTTGCTCGAGCGTGCTTTGTATGTTGATTGACTTTTGTACTTATCTATTTTGTGGTGTAAATAAAGATAAACAAAATAAATGTTAGTTCTTAGAACCAGAATATCTAAGACAGAATATTTGTTGCAAATGATGGTCAAAGGGTAAACGCTACAGTTATTAGCCCCTACACAGTTATTGACCATTTCATCTTTGTCGGTCTAAAACAAACAATTACCTACCAGAATAGTACATTCAAAACTGCTTACTGATTAATACAGTAGTGAATCTTCTATTCTGGTAGGCATTGCTTATATTGAGCTGCCAAAGTTGAAATGGCCAATAACTGTATAGGGGCCACGGACCAGGAACTGAATAATGAACATTGATCACTACTCTTTATTATATTATGTGAGAATATTTTTTGATAGCTAAAACCCAGGGGTCTATCAGTCTAAAGTGAATATTTGGTAAGCGTGCTCCATCGTCAGTCAGATCTTGGCATACTATCAGTTGAGAATGGACAAGGGCCAATCCAGAAATAAGAAAACTATTGATCATTTACTAGCATTAGCATTAAAAGCCTTGTAATATTCCTACTGCTAGGATACAAGCCTCCTCTCTGGGAGAAGGAATGGGTCATAATCCACCATGTAGGCCCAGGTGCGGGTAGGTCTATATCACATGATTTTGAATTTTTGGTACTAGGACGTGCCAGCTACCTCATGATGTTTTCCTTCACCACTTTGGGAGCAGTAGTAAAGAAATAAATTACACAAAGTAATGCTCCAGGATGGGTTTGAATCCGCGACCTACAACTTGTAAGTCGGGGCCGTTACCACTCGGTCACCACTACTCTCAAGGGGGGTGAATCAATAAAAAACCAATACAACTGAATTAAACAACAACATTAAATCCATAACAAACAACCAAATACAATAAACAAACCACATGAAAGGAGCTAACAACAAGATATCAGCTATTTAAATCCGACATTACCTTCAAATAGCGACATGGTTAGACAAGTTGGCTTTGACATCGTCAAGTTGCGGGCGGTGTCGCCTACCGACGACGTCGGAGCACTAGAGACGTGCCTCATCTACATAATAGGATTACCTGTACTGACACCTCTTTGAGATATTACGGAATCCAGAATGCGACAGGCAAAGTGTGCCAACCTTATTTTAATTAACGAGTGATGAATCTGGCTTGAATTAACGTAACATCACGACTGTCCTTATAAGTATCGATTGATGTGTTAAGTCTTGTATGTACATTTTATCAGTAGTTTTATTTAAAAAAATACTTAACTGGCTATAATTACAGTGAAATATTTTTTTTTTAATCCTATGCAAACTAGATAATTTGTTTCACCAGTTATGTGTATATTTTTAACCTTTCGAGTAATAGACACACGATAGAAAGACAATGGGAACGCCGACGTTCGCTTGGGGTTTACTAAATTAAACTGACTGCACGTATTCGGTTTCCTAGTTAGGTTTCCTAATCAGGAATTCAAATTTGTAAATCTAAATCCAAAGTAACATATTCTTATTTTATCCAACCATAGCAAAACTTGACGTTCGTTTCAAAATATTTGCCGTGCGTTTAGGTCATAAGTTAGGGTCATCTGGTTAATCCTTCATCTCCTCGAGGGCCTATCACTTCACTGGTTCCTAAATTTTTAGTTATATTGGGTACAAATCCAAGCGTCAAAATGTGACGCTTAGAAATTCGTATGGGTAACCCAATGCGATTTAGTCTTTAGCCTTGCGTTCACTGTAGGTAGACCAATCACCCCAGCAATATGATTCTATTTCTTGAAACCACTGTAGAACATTTAAACATTAAACCCAATTTATTGATGAGCACATCTCAGTGGCCTGGACTTAGCAATACGATGTTCATATCAAAGTGGATGTGGTATTCTCGTGATCCAATTATGTGATGCTCGGTACTTCGAATACTCGTGGGATACGGTAGCCTGGCAATAATTGAGCCCGTCGTAGATTTCTGAAGTCTGATTAAGTTAAGTGTACCTTTGGGATATTTTGCGATTCTGATTTCATAAATAAGTTCCGCAGGTTTTAATAAAATTATCAACTACGGGTTCGTTTTTCAATGAATAGTTAAAAATTGCTCGGTACTTCGAATACTCGTGGGATACGGTAGCCTGGCAATAATTGAGCCCGTCGTAGATTTCTGAAGTCTGATTAAGTTAAGTGTACCTTTGGGATATTTTGCGATTCTGATTTCATAAATAAGTTCCGCAGGTTTTAATAAAATTATCAACTACGGGTTCGTTTTTCAATGAATAGTTAAAAATTATAATAAATAGTTAAACTACGCTAACATGTCTTGGCAAATTTTTGTGAGCCCCTAAATTGATGGCTCGACATAATTATATCCAGATACAAAACAAATGATCGTGCTCATTAATCAATCAAACATTTGTCTCAGGGCGGCAATCGAACCTATGACCTTCGGCATAGCAGTCAGGGTCACTAACCACTAGACCAACAGGCCCGTGATGTATAGTTAATATTTGGTTTCCCTACAACTAAATCACTAGCCAGCATAATAATCGTAGATCCCCGTGAGGACAGCTCTCCGAAGATTGATATCCTTTAATGATATCATAATGTTTCGAAAGGTTGGCTATGTCAGATTATGTAGCTGTGTTTTTTGACATACCCATGATGAATACATCTAATATTCCTATAAAATATATGTAAAAAAAATTGATACGTGTTTGTTATTGAACTCCTCCAACACGGCTAGACCGATTCTTATGAAATATTTTGTGTATATTTTGTAGGTCTGAGAATAGGTTGTAGTAAGCTTTTTACCCTCCTACTCCTACCCCCACCGCAATGTTTTCTTGGATAACATTATTCATATGACAGGACAATGTTCGCCGAGTCACTTAGAATTTTAAAAAAACAGCTAAACGTGTAATTTTTACTGTATTCTGGCAATCATGAACTTAGCGGAAGGAAGAGCGCTACTGATTTCCGTTCCTAATTTTTTCGCAAAATCCTCATATTTGACTTCGCATACGACTTCCCATCCATCGCGCTCAGCGGCTTTCTGCGTACCGTATGACGTCATCCACGCTCCATGCACGGCTACTCCGAATTCTTTGCAAATCAGTCGCCTGTAATAGAAACAAAAATGTGTAATTAGAAAAAACAGAACTACATTTTACCTATTAAAATTCAACAATAATGGAGAAAATTTGGAAGAAGAGTGCAAGCATAAATTACTATTTCCTGTTACAGGCCATGGTCCGAAGTGATGAGGAACGGCAGGCGATCACCTCCTTCTGCGAAGCAGTAATGCATGCGAAGAAGTTTAGCTTGCCGTCCGGCCGTCCCGTAACTGTCCGGAGCGAGCTCAAATCATCGACGGCGCGTAGTGTTCCACGCGCGCTTCCAGGAGATGTCAGCTAAACCATAGGGGCTCAGCAGGGTCTATGCCTGCTGAGGTCATAGTTTATGTGAAAGAAAGCTCTGGACCCCTGGAACGAAGGCAAAAACTAAACATAGGAGTAGATTTTAGTCAGTAAAACTCTGACACATCCTACTCCGCCCTAGTTAGGGAGTAGTTATTATAGAAAAAGCACAAATAACTATTTTGATGATGATGATTAATAACTAATAACATTTAAACTATTTCCTGTAATTCTTGTTTTTTACTTAATATTAATTTGAATGAAATTTTACTGACAGCCAAAACTAAAAGTTAATAGGTAAATAGTACAGTAAAAAATAAATAAGTGGTGAAAACTAACCTGATCCTTAAAAATTCTTGCGCAATGCCAAGCCCCCTGTACTCAGGGCGGACAAAGAGGCCTTTGTCAGAGAAACGGCGTTCTAAATCAAATACTTTTTTTTCATCGTAGTAGGATAACAATATACCGGCTATTAACCACAGTTTCTGCATTTCTTTCGTTTTAAATTCATACTGAAATAAATAATGTTTTTATTGTCAAATAATGTCAAATACCTACGAAGAAAAATCAGCATATGATTTTAAAACATACAGTGTATTTTTGTTAATTAACGATAAGATAAATTCTATCTGATTAATTTTGATTTTTTTTTATTATGAATTTTAATTCTAAATGATTCCAATAATACACTAACAGTCTGTGGATTAGTTATACACAGAGATCGCTCTGTGCCCTGCGCGTTCAATATAACAATGGTTTCAGGATGTTGCTGAGGCTGCCCCGTTTTTGTAGTACATCGAGCATGATTGCGGAGGCTCGCGTTCGTGGTTTACATATAATATAAATAATAATAATATTCCACAACTATCACACAACGCCGTCTAGTCCCAGGCTAAGCAGAGCTTGTGTTATGGGTACTAGACAAATGATAAACATACTTATATATTTCTAAACACATACATATTATAGATAAATTACACCAAGACACAGAACAAATGATTATGCTCATCACACAAACATTTGTCCTGGGTGGGAATCGAACCCACGACCTCCGGCATAGCAGTCAGGGTCAATAACCACTAGACCAACAGTCCGGTCGATATGCCATCAAACGCAAGAGAACCGCCTCCTTGCTGCACAGAGTGCGGGGCAGCACTAGTAATTATCTATAATTATCTTTACTATTATTATTTACTATTATTTTAAACATTTACTTCTGGTTCCCGATCGTTTTTCGAAGTTACTGTCATCATAGAAGCACCGATAACTTCTATGTTTTGGTCATCTCCGTTGTCAAGACAACAGACGACCACGTGAAGCCCTGAATTACTTGTTTCTTCTAATAATGGTCTCTGAAGCTCTTGCATAGCTTCAGGGCTTTCTGGGACACCTATAAAAATGTTTGTGATAGACATTAAACAGTTATTCATGAAATTACATGGAAAATGAAAAGACATTAATTCATTAAACTTCAAGCGAGCCGGCCTTCGCTCTCTCATTGTTTATTATGTCTCTAATTACGGTATTCGAACGGTTAATTCAATATCCGTCTATTTCTGATCCGGTCAACAGCATGAATTACATTTCACTAAATTTTTCTAATTTTCGAAAGGTCAAATAAAATAGACAGATACATATATTTAAGCCGTCTAGTGGAAGAATGAAATTATATGATTTACAATTACTTGCGATCACACAGAATAATAATCTACGTCTTTTCAGTCTCCTACGTTTTCCTGATAAAATAAAATGGCAACTTACCCGCTGCTTTGAAAGTAGACTCCTCGTTCACAAAATATTGTACGTATAGACTAAGGACATCTTCAAAAATAGTTTCAGAAGCTTCTATTATCCGTAACTTAACAACAGTACCATCTTTTTTCGTCACAGAGAATTTAGACCATACTTTAGGAGATTCAGACATTTTGATAAAATTAAAAAGATATAATAAAAAATATATTTATTTAAAAAAAAACGTTATATACCGACTTATTTTTTTTCCTTATGCGCGGTGTGTATTTTTATCACAATTATACTTGGCTCTAACTGAGATTATTTATAGTATCTACTAATTAGCGAATTTGCTATCTTATCGCTAGCAAAATAACGGTCGCAGTATTTTGTGTAGGTGGGTTGTAGTCAGTACAAGACTGACACGCGCACTTGTTCCACCCTAGACTGAAAAAATAATAAAATAGTTGGGAAAAAGTTAGGCAAATTGTAGTTAAATGCACACATACTCGTACTGCCGCGTGCGCCCGCATAGAGCCCCGCTGACTATTAAAACAATTTTCTTTGCGAACTTGAAACTTGAAAAATGATTTACATACATATGTTCCGTTCATTCTGAAGAACATTTAAACAGCATTTTTTTTTCGTGAAATCATATATTTATATATTTATAAAGGTCGAAGTCGTTCAAAGGAGTAGCAAAAATAATTGAAAAAATATCATATTGTTAAATTTTTTTGATAAAATTAGTCATACGAAAAAATTACATGTTGATAATGTTGTAAGTATATGAATCTAAGATAAACATAATTTTTTGTAAACTTTTAGTAGAGTAGGCTTTAGAAAGTGAATGTTTTATAACTCTGCTCCGGAGGTAGGGCCTTTAGAGATGGTAGGTAATGCATATCTACAAAGTTTATGTGAAAAAATATGTAGCATTTATGTATTACACAATTATTTTATAATACACAGGTGGTCTTAACAGATTTCATCCAGACCAAAAGTCAGCAAAATCTATGAGAACCCAATTGTAGTGCCTCCTATCAGGTTCAATCGATCAAGCCGTTTAGGAGGAGTTAGGTGACAAATAAACATACAGAAGAATTAAAGATTAACAATTATATCCTTATTTAAAATGTATACAGCAATATTTTATTATTAACTAGCTGCTGCCCGCGACGTCGTCTGCGTGAAGCCTCTACAGCACTAAAAATACCTAAGGTGCCAGTGTCGCTATAGCATTATAAATAAACAACTTTTAAAATAGCATTATAATATAATTATTTTTTCGCAAACGAAGCTAGTGAAGAGAGTTATATGGGAATCCTGCTGAGTTCAGTCATAAGATGTGACTGAAGGAAATAGAGAAAATAATGCAGGAATACATTCCAGGGCACAAAAGAGTAAAAATACGTATAAAGGTATCATACCTTACAAGACTTCCCTATAAACTACGTTGGTATGGATACTGCCAGGAGCCAAAATGTAAAGAGAGTCAGGACTGGTGGCGCGGGAGCAAGCGACGTACAGTTGCCCGTGTGAGAAGCAACTCGTCCTGAGGTTGATACCCGCTGCCCTCAGTGTCTGCCCCTGCGACTTATTGATGGTCATCGCGAAGCAAACACACACGGCGAACTGTACGCGCTTGAACTGGAACAGGAAGTTATGGGGTATGAGGGGAATGCGTGGTATAAATACTGCCTCGCTGACGCCACAACCCGTAAGAATTTCCGCCTCAATGGTGTGTCTGTGTGGAGCGAGATGACTTTGAGGCGGGTCCCGTCACAACTTCGAAGCATAATCGGGACACCGACCTTCAGCTTGATGGTATGCGCCGGAAGTCCTCTTGCTGACAGGGAGTTCAGAAATTCCACGGAATAACGTGTGGCATCATCTTGCTCGGCAACAGTGTTTATCGAGGTGTAGACCACTTCATTCTTCTCAATTTCCGAGAGAATGCATTCGTTAATTGCTGCAGCCTGATCATTTTTGGGCGTCAAAATGGCCCGCTCACACACCCAAGAATTCTGCTGGTGTAGTATACAACTGATGTCCCCGTACACACAGTGAATGAGTTTTTCTAAGCTGGATACCACTCTACCGAGAGACTCTTGAAGCACCACCTGTCCACCTCTCTTTTCTGGTAGAGTTTCTTCGTCAAGACTTAGAAGGACACCGGAGAATTCTTGAGCAAGTGCATTGCCGCCGAGCCGAGCTCTCATATGTCAAGCGCAGTGTACGAACTCGTGACCACAACGAAGATCGTTTCGACGAAGCATTCATCTCGTCAGCCCTCGATCCCCGCGTCACCTCGGGAAGTGTTTGCCGGAAATTGCCACTGAACAGAACTGTGACACCATCCATCAAATGTTAGTTCCTGCGGATGTCCTGCAGGGTTCTGTCCAAGACCTCAATTGCCTTCCTATTGGCCATCGTACACTCATCATCAGAGAGCAATCCTTGAGCACGTGTCCCTTATCGCTGTTACGTGACACACCACAAACAGGCGTTTCGGCGCTCTCTAAATCGATGGCAATTTTTAACATGGCATGTGCTGTCTTGCCTTCCGGAAGCAGTGTGGCAGCGATTCCTGACGACGCTACAGCAATAGCAATTTTGCCTTGGCTCCTGACCTCTGCAAGTATGCCAGAGGTAACAAATGTTTTTCCTGTTCCACCAGGAGCATCCAAGAAAAACATTTTACCCTGGTTTTGCCCAACGCTTTCAAGGACGGTGTCATAAATTTGTTTTTGCTCTCAAGAGAACAAAGTGACATGGTAATTTCGTATGGTGGTTATTTCGCCCGGATCGTAATTTGTTTCAGCGTTATACTCCCGATTTCCACGGTCTTGATGTGATGATGATTGGAGAGCTGGTAACCCATATTCGATCAGTGGATTGCCGGCGATAGTAATGACCACATCTTGAAGTGAACTGAGACAGGTGTTCAGCACGCGTTCATCAGTTACTTCGACTTCGTCTCTAGTAGCACGCCTCAAAGCTCGTAGAAAATCTTCAGACAGAAGATGGCGTTACTTCTCTCACAAAGCTACCGGGTTCGCGACTCCACAAAACACAAAGATGACGGCAAGTAGATGACGCATGTGGCTGGGACTGTCACTGACGCTTGCCTCCACGAGAGTGTCATCCCAATTAGGCAAAAGGCTGCGCGGTAAGTGGGATACTCCACGCCATCAAATGTCCTCAGAAAAGCGAAAGACGTTGAGCCTGGGACAGTGTGATGTAACAATCGCAGAAAATAGCATTCGCCACTATTCGGGTGCACGGTATAAACCCTACCCAATGCGGTGTCCTTGAAAATTCCCGGAAAACCTTCCACAGCACCTTTTTTTTATGGTGGGAAAAATCATGCATTGACATCCCCCGCCCTTGGGCGGAGCGGGAGATATTGTCTGACTCTTACTGAAAAGACCCACCCCGTTCCTTCTAGCCTTCATTCCGGGGCTCGAGCGCCCTTTCGGATAACCCTGGCCCCAGTAGGCTTCGACCTGGCTGGGTCCCTGCTGTTGCTGACAACTCCTAGAGGCGCGCGGGAGCAGTGCGCGCCGTCGACGACTTGGGCTTGGTCCGGACAGTTACCGGACGGCCGGACAGCGAGCTACCCATTGCTCACTGTCCGCAAGCCCGCGTCTACGTTGGCCGGAAATCGGGATCAGAATCCCGGCGAAGGCCCGGCGCGAGAGGTCTCTGCCGTCGATCGCCCCCACAAGGGCACGGCGATGCTCCGCCCAAGCAGGGCACACCTCGACTGTGTGCTCCACCTTGTCCTCCGGGTGTTCCGCACAGTGGCGACACCCGGGCGTCACTTCCGCATGAATCGAGTGCAGGAATCTCCCGAACGAACCATGTCCGGTGAGTACCTGCGTCATGCGGAAGGTAAGGACGCCGTGAGGTCTTTCCAGCCACGCCTCAAAGAGGGGTCCACAGCACCTCCTCGTCGATGTCGGTTGAATACACCCCTTTGCTTGTCGTACGTGAGTGAAGGCACCTCGTCATACGTAAGGGACTTCGCAAACTGGTCGACTTCACAGAGTCTGGGAAATGCCACCATGTAATACCTAACACCGCATTTTTTTTAAATTGTCTTCCTCAACTCTGCTCAAGATTTTGTGGGTTTTGTTGGAACTTGAATTTGTCAAAACGAACTATAGTATGAAGAAAATGCAAATTACCATCTATGAATTTTAAGAATAACTAACTACTAACCTCGCCAACATGATCTTTAAATGATTAATTTCCAAAAACGGTTAACATAAACTTGACTTAATTTTGATGAAATCTCATAGATGGCGCTGCTTTAAAATTGTGTTTATACTACTAACATTCATTAAAATATGTATCTCTGCCCAAGTTACTTTAATGGCGTAGTTTTTATAGTGTAAAGCTAGATAATAGCATGACTTACTCAAAAACAACATTTAAATATGCGTCCTTATATTACACGCTGTCACAGAATGCGTAAGAAAAATAAAGATTCACAGCTCCTCCCCCGTAGGTGATAGCGTGATAATATGTAGCCTATATCTTGACCCGACCTCTTAGTAATATTCATCCAAAATTTGAAGTAAATTCATGCAGTACTTTTTGAGTTTATCCCGGACATACATACAGACAAACAGACAAAAATTCTAAAAACTATATTTTTGACTTCGGTATCGATTGTAGATCACGCCCCAAGTATTCTTTTAAAAAAATATTCAATGTACAGTTTTGACTTTCCTACGATTTTATTATATGTATAGATTATTATAATCTAATTTTAATCAGATATTAAAATAAATTAACCGCTATTAACATTTTGATAATTTTATAATTATTGTATTCTAGCAATCATAAACTTAGAAGACAGAAGATCGCTATTAATTTCCATTCCTAATTTTTTCTCTAAATCCTCATATTTGAGCTCGCAGACGACCTCCCATCCATCGCGCTCAGCGGCTTTCTGCGTACCGTATGACGTCATCCACGCTCCATTCACGGCTACTCCGAATTCTTTGCAAATCAGTCGCCTGTAATAGAAAAAAAATGTGATTTGGGTAAAAAAAATAATTAATTAAAAAAACACCGAACTAAATTATAATTTAATTTTAACAATAATAGAGAGAATTATGAAGAAGAGTGCATGCATAAATTACCATGTGGTGATTTCTTTGATTCATGACTTTTACTTAATAAAATTACTTTTTTACACCACCTGCTCGATAATGTCGTTTTACACGTCATACAAACCTTACTTAAAGCAAGTCATTATATGCCTAGAGAGATAATGCAGTATGGCCGATCCCTAGGGAATAATGAGATTTGAATTTGGAGCATCAAGAATCGTCAACATTGTGAATTAAAATGTAGGCGCGTCGAACAAGTTGACTCGAAATTCAACCCAAAGAGTATGTAATCACTATGATTCAAACTGGCCACTAACAAAAAAAAAATAGAATAAAACGTGCGTACTGACGACACGGGATCATTATAGAAAATTGAAACTATAGAATCTTGGAGTACTGAATTTTGTTTGTTTGATGAACTTGTAAATATAATACTTATATTTCTCTAATATATGATTTGGTCGACCAAATTGTCTTTTAATTATCTCACAGATGGTGTAAAAAGTAGAGTATGCAACACGGGGATAAAGGTGTCTTTGTCTTGGGCGGCTTAAATTCCTCACTTCACTCAGGTTTCTTTATTAACTCCCTCGCAATGCTCGGGAGTTAATTTTATAAATCCCTCACTGTCGTTCGGGATTAAAATCAGCAACCTTCGTTTCGTTCGGAATTCAACATGCCGCCCGCGACTTAAAGACACTGCTTTATCCCCTAGTCACATAAACTACTATTAATAAAATTTTACTGAAAGCTGAAACTAAAGGTTCATAGATTAATAGTGCATTTTTTGTGCAACTGAGCAAATGTTATCGTTGCAAAGAAAAACTCCAGTGAAGTTTAGCAAACTACGTTTTTCAACACCTTACTCGAAAATAAAACGCATGAATTTCACACCATAGGAACTGTCACAAATTGTATTTTTCTTAGTGGTTGCTGCCCGGTTTGTATTGGAAACTGTTCGGCAATCAGTCTGATACATTTTAATAAATATAATAAATTGTGGCGTGAGCTACTAGCCATCGCACTTTTTCCCGCAAGTGCTTTGCAAGCCGGAAAGCGGTAGGGATAAGAGCAAAATTTCCAGTAAGCTCGTAAAAAAAAAGGTTTAAAAACAATCCTGACTTTTAAAAATTCCTGCGCAATACCAAGCCCCCTGTATTCAGGGCGGACAAAAAGGCCTTTGTCCAAGAAACGGCGTTCTAAATCGATTTCTGTTTTTTCATCATAGTAGCTATCAAATGCTCCCATCATTAACCACAGTTTCTGCATTTCTTTCGTTTTAAATTCATACTGAAATAAATAAAATAAAAATAAAATATATATAAATATATATTATTTCAAGTACCTAAGAAGAACAGTAGACAAATTACATAATTTAAAAAAGTAAAGTGTATTATTGTACGAGTACCTTTGTCGATTAATCATAAGATAATTCATCATCATCATCATCTCAGCTGAAAGGAGAGCTGTTGGACATAGGTCTCACCAAGTGTCATAATTAACGGTCCTGTGTGTCGGGCATCGTTTGGCACTGACTCACCGCCAGGTAATCAAAACCTCTAGGCCACTTTCAATTGTCCTAGCGTTATAAAATTTGGCACACAGGTCGTGTGTTCAATGTAAATTAACAAAAAAAAAAAAAAATTTAAGAAATTGGTCAAACGTGAGTTGGCTCAATCTAATATTTATGAACCAGTGATATGAGAATACGAAGAGGAGGGGGGAGGAAGGGGGAGGGGTAAAAAATATGTCATAAGAAATTTTAGAAATCGGTCAAGCGTGAGTTGGCTTAATCAAATATCAAATTTTTAATAAATATTTATGAACCAGTTTTACAATGAGAATACGATCTAAGGTTAACAATGGAGCGGGAGCGGCACAAAAAGAAAAAAATAGATACGATTTCTTGAAAAAAAGTATTGAAATCCCTCTCAAAACTTACCTGTTAAAAGGGGGCCAAGTTCCTTTCGGCCAATTGTTTGCCTAAAAAGGGTTGAAATCCAATCCAGTGCCAATCATCTTTATCAACAGCCTGATCATCTTCAAATTTGGACTTGGCAGGTTAATTTAATTATTTAAATAAAAAAAAAAAAATATACAATTAATCAAGTGTTCCGTGTAGCATGAAAACCTGCCAAATTCTATTGCCCTTTGACATACTGCAGCATGATAGCGGATAGATCGCATTAGAAAGTCGAAACGATCGTCGAAAACGAACTCATCATGTTTGTGGGGCAAACTTGGCCAGTAATTGCTCTAGACAGACACTTTTGGAAGGAGAAAGGGGAGGATTTTGCACAGCAGTGGGACACAAAATAGGCTATCTATATACATTCTAAATGATACCGATAACTTTCTTATTTGGTAAACGTTTACCTCTGGTTCTTGATCGTTTTTCGAAGTTAAGGCCATTATAGAAGCACCGATGACATCTTTAATTTGGTCATCTTCATTGTCAAGACAACAGACGACCACATGCAGACCTGAATCACCTGTTTCTCCTAGTAATAGTCTCTGTACCTCATGCATAGCTTCAACGCTTTCTGGAACACCTATAATAAAATAAAAAAAACTTGTGATAGACATCAGACAGAAATCGATGGAATTACACAAAAAAGTAATAGATACTAAATACAATACAGAATTTATTTTGTTTAAAAATAATAAAATATTTGAACTTAAATGACTTACATATTCACTAGAGATTCATAAACTCGTTAACTAGTGCGCCTCGCCATTAGAGATTGCATCACTGCTTACCACCAGATGGGATCGCAGTCAAGCGTTATTTTATATCGATTAAAAAAAAACTACAGACAGACTGAGGTGGGACACTTGTACATCACTGTCATTTGAGCACGTTGGACACGTACTCAAAAGAGTGGCACGCACGCACGCACGCAGTGGTGGTGACCTTTATTTATTATTATTTTTAATAAAAATATAAATAAAATATATAAATTATTATTATATTTATTTATTATAAGCTTTATTGTACACCATTACATAAACAAAAAGGAAACTAAAACTAAACACATACATACAATGGGCGGCCTTATCGCATTCCGCGATCTCTTCCAGGCAACCTGGAATGGACAGTAATTGCCTGGACAAGAAATGGGGCTGTCGTTGGTGTGACAAACTAGAGTTACACATATATATTATAATATATACACAGATATATACATATGCTGTATAATACATACGTAGATATATACATATGCCGTATAATAGATACATAAATACATACATAATTATTGAAGACTAAAGACAAAATTATATGTACATAAATAACGACTATCGACATTCACAGCGACAGGTACCTAATGTTCCTTAACGAATCTTTTAAAAACAGGCAACGATTGAGCGCGTTTAATTGTGTGTGGCAATCCATTCCACAGACGAGCAGCCTGGACAGTAAATGATTTGTCAAAGAACGTTGATTCATCGAGCACAGAACAAGCCAGCCCGATCGTTACGCAAAATGCCCATCATTTGTCGAGAAAATATAACTTTGAAAGATAACATGCATAGGACCCAATGACTAAAGCCCTTCGACCCTTTGCGGTCGAAGCAATCAGCTCGGCTCAGAACAGTAGTTGCCGATAAGGTTTACAGTATTTACACTGCTTGAGAGTCTCAGCAGCCGCAGCGGCAGCACCGGCAAAGCCCATCATACTTATCTATTTAATAAGTCAAGGTCGTCTACTTTTCCCCGAAGCATAATAAAATAAAATTCCAACTTACCAGCCGCTTTGCAATTATTCTCCTCGTTTATAAGATATTTTATGTAAAGAGAACGGACATCTTCGAAAATAGTTTCAGGGGCTTCCACTATCCGTAACTTAACAACAGTACCATCCTTCTTCGTTGCGGAGAATTTAGACCATACTTTAGGAGATTCAGACATTTTGATAGAGTAAAAAAGTTGACAAAATATTTATTTTCTAAAGGAATAAATGTGATGTATGTTTTTATCACAATTTAACTGTCTCTAACTGAGATTATTCGTAGTAGGAATTGACATTTTGGCGAATTTATTATCTTATCGCTACCTACCAAAATTGTAGTTGCAGTACGATTAGTAGGTCATATCATTTACGAAAATTGGAAAAGTAACCTATTTCACGTTTGAACAAAGTCTTGGAGATACGTACAGTTATGCTCAGTATTTTTTTTTTATTTAAGGGGTTTTTTTATGTTATTTAAGAAAATATTGAAGTAGTTCAATATTTCCTTAAATAACTTTTAATAATTCAAAAGTTATTTTAGAAAAAATTATATTAAATATTTAAAATTATGAAAATCATTTATTAGATACTATTCTAACAATACACGGTACAGTTTAATTTTGGTACTATTTTGGTCTACAACAAAGTTATTGTGACTGTCTGTCACTAATTCCAAATTAATAACAAAATATTATATTCGTCTTTGAACACCACGTCTGGCGTCATGCGCCACTTAGACCCTCATAAAATGTCCTTTTAATGTGAAAGGAACAATTAGAAAAAAGGGAAATATTTTAGCACAATTGTAAAGAAATGACCAAAATACCCAACACGTGCGAGCAAGTCGTGAGAACCAAGCGACCCAAACCTTCTTAGAAACAATACAAAAAAACAAAGCAATAATAAGTAATTGACAAGCGATACTGAGCCTTAAGGCGAAAGGAGACACTTCGGGTCGGACCCTAGGAGGGCACAGACATGCAGAGGCACTTCGCTTCAGGCCCTAGTAGGGGACACACGTTTAGAGAGACTTAGCGTCAGGGCCGAGTAGGGAACACACGTCTAGGGACACTTAGTGTCAGGTCCGCGTAGAGGACACGTCCAGGAGGATCTAGCTAAACTAGCCGTCTCAGTAGATATATTATCATAGGCCAATGTCCCGTTGTAATTCTTAGGAGTGCCAGTATTGCGATACAGTATTAGATATTATAGATGAACCGAGCCTAGTTTGGGCTTGTCTAATATTTATAGTACAGTATGTGAGTTAGAGAACGAATGGATGGGCGTTGATTGTGATCTAGTGAGTAGAGTGTAAGTACGCGAGTGAATCTCAGCGGCAGTGTTGAAGACTGAATGGGTGAGTGTTGTGTGTTTTATTCTTCCTTACTCCATCCTATGACAAGGTAACCTGAGCTTGCGGTTGGTGTTAGGGACTCGGAGAAGGCCTTCCTTTGGAGTGAGCATGACATTGACTTTCCTTCGAGAGGACTTGACACTTCCAGCCATACTTGGCGCAACCATGACTGAAGCACTGCCAATTGAGGGTTGAACCGAATAAACATTTGCTACATGCTAAGGCTAGTTTGAGCCACACTGAGATCACGAACCACCAAACGTTAGCGACGGCTACCTCCCCCTAAGAACTGACTGACAGTAGAGTGATCTACATTGCTCTTGTTATACGCACACTTCCAGGGAGAGGGGGTAGGCTTCACCAAGTACCCCAAACTGCATTGATAGTCGTTCTAAGGAACGCTAGGGAACGTATCTCGTTAAAACACACCCGGCCCCCGTAGGCCTCTTACTGATACAAAAAAATAATATTTAGCGAGACACGTAATTTGGACTCATCTCTGGAAACTCCGCAAGCTAGACGTAGCTCGGAGACACGTAGGTTATGATGTCCTCACCTTTGGGTAGAGTAAGGAAGTGAGAAGTGTCGATAAACCACTTCAGCGTATAGCAAGGTAACTGTAAATAGTTCTGCGACCGACTGACGATACGTCACGCTTGTTTAAGTTTTGTATTGTCTTAGTGATGAGTGAGTAGGCCGTTATAAGAAGTCAATTGTAGAAGAAGTGTGTCTTATCCAATAGCAGAGGCCTCACAACCCTTTGCCGTAGGATTGGTCAGGACATGCACGAGCGAAACGGATTGAAGTAGTTTCTAAAACAATTTAACTTGCAAATACAAGCGTCACGTGTCATATACCCTTTTGCAGCCCTCTCAGTCTCATAATATTTATAACTCAAAAGAGAAGTAGATTATCCTTCCTTATCCCTTGGATTTCCAACCCTATTTGATTTTAACTTTGTTTTCTCAATTCCCCACCTAATCCCCTAGCTTTCTAAGTCGGGAGAAGGTGACATATTCCTTGGAAATCCATTACTGTCGGTGGGAGCTTGTCCAAGTCACTGGTTGAGAGCTACAAGGGCGAGCGAATGGTGGCGCTCGCCCTCTTCCCCTTAGGGGGAAGCCGACCTTCACACCTTCATGTAGGGAAATTCAGGAAAAATGAAAATTTTATCAGCCTGGGGTCTCATTGGAACAGTCACATTATCTATTCTATTCTATTGACCACACATATTTGCAACAGAACCTTATATGTATCAAATTTCAATATTTTTTTACAGATATTTAAAAAAATATTAAATTTAGTTGTACTTAGCTGTGACTAAGTAGGCTCTACTTTTTGACATATCACAATCATTTTCCTTTTAAATTGCTAAAATTGTGAATACTTATCCATAAAATACAGTATTTGTGAGACAAGCAGCTCAAAAAAAAACACAAATGTAACACTCGTCGGATCCGAAATCGAAATATGCCAAAATATTATAACATTGTTTTTTTGCACTGAAAGTCATGTTATAGTCGAAATGCCAAAAATATGGTTAATTAAAGTAGTTTTGAAGCAAGATCTCGCAAGATTTGGAAAAAACAGCAATTTTAGTCCCATTTTATATGACATGGATTGAAAAAACAAAATCCAACTCTCAGTTTAACTATCAGTTTTAAAGAAAACCATTTCATGATGACTTTATCATTCATTAAAATGACAAGATTTATCGACAGGTATTTTAAGAGTAATTGCAAAAAAAAAACATTTGTATGTCCCTCAAACAGTTTCGACTCAACGATGTCTGGACTTCGCAGAACTGCAAAGGTTCCTTGTTGTTCTACTAGGGAACCATCGGTCACTCATAAAGAATACGGAACCATAAAAAATCTGAACACATTATCACATTTTTTTTAAATCTTGGAATTGCATCGAATGACCGCTGATTGTGTTATGTAAAGACTAGAAGTACCCACTCATGTAATTAATATTGCAACACCCAAAAAGACTACACTGACGTAGGTAAAACTCAGTTACTATCTTGTTTGCTCTCACTGAAAATAGGTTTGTTCCTTTTTGTACCACTAGAAATATCTAAGACCGGTGCTACATTTACAAAAGCGTTTACTGACCCTCCTATATTATTGGAATTCTTAATTTCAAAAACGAAAACAAAGATATAAAGCTGTCTTGAAGCGACATCTATCCTATTCATCTGATTCTACATGTTCTAGCAATGAAAAATAGTTCATTGTTTAGTTTTGGGAGAGATATTAAGAAAAGATGAATGTGATTTCTTTATTACTTATTAATTATCTGCCTCCCTAGCCAAGTTACAGTCGTTTCACTTGCGTCGAACGCTTCGAGTTGGTCACACCATGTGCGCAACCAAGCGTTGAGATGACGTCATTCCCGTACATTTGAACCTTTCTACTAGCGTTAACTATTGCAGATTATCAACTTGGCTTGGAGTACTGGAACCTGCAATGCTTGAAAATCTCGCGCATGAAGTTACGTTAGTTTAATTACTTTGTCTGTTTAGTCTATTAACTCTTGCTCTGCAAAAAAAAATCCTTACTGGTATGAAATAAAATCGTTTCTAATAGCAGTGCGTTTACCCAAGAGTAAGAATTATTTTACGATTTTCGTGGTCGGCTTTGATACAATTAGGTATTGGAATACGTAAGAGACAAAATACATTTTCATAATGACAAATGATAATAAAGTACTGGGAATGAGGCTCATAAATTAAATTAAAAAATAATCTCCATTAAAGAACTTTTTCGTCACTAAGTTCATGCGTTATATCTGAGTCGTCTATTTTATTGCAGATCGTGAATATGATGGTACAAATCGGAACAAACTTGAGGTGTGTAACGAGATCACAGTCTCTATGAATACATAGTAGTTTAAGTCTTTTATGACCTCCCTACATGTACCACTTGTTTGAAATGTAGGTATTTTTTAGGTTTTTTTAACAAGAATAGAACATTAAAAACACCACTCGATTTTGCAGGTAAATTGTAGTTTCTAAGAAAGTATGGTGTTTATTCACATTCAGATTGACTGTTTGAGACAGATAGCGGTCAAGCGCGAAAATATTAACAATAAAAAAAAAAAATTAAAAAAAAACGCACGAGTTTGGTACGATGGACGTACAGATTCGGTCTGTCTGCACCTACCAAGTTCGAGTATGACTCAACGTAATTAGTATTAACACATATTCGTTGCTCGAACGTCGGCGGTACGACTCCGACACGGCGACAAATCAAACTTACACTCCTAATTTCTGATTTAAGCATTTAAAGTTGTTAAAATTTAGCATTCGAGTACAATTTGAGACGTTCTTGAATCAAAATATTAGTCGCGCTCGAACTTGGTACGGGCGGACCAAATCCGACGTACCAAGTTCGAAGAAGAGAAGAGCGTGTGTTAACACTATTTTTACTTACACCACACCTAAACAGGACTCTCTATGAGTTTTTCCATACTTATGAACATTTCATAAGTGTATTGTGTTAGATAAAAAGTGATATCACTGCTTTAATCTCACTTTAAGACATTGACCTGTCGTTATCGTTCAATCAAAGTTCGATTTATAATAAAGCAATATTTAAGTCAAAAGTACCAAAGTAAACAAAACAGATATCATTAGATCTATAAGTACACAACAATTCAGGAAAACTATTATTTAAATAGTACTTGGCCCAGCAGCTTTGCCCACTGATTGATAGTCAAAAGTTGTCTCATGGGAATATACATGTGGAGTAAAAAGTATTCTATGTCCAGGACACGGCCTATTGGAGTGCTACATTTCATGTAAATCACGTCTACCGTTTGATTATAAATAAAGGAGTATCAAATATACTCGTACACACTCATTCAGACAAACTTTCATGTCGATTATTCCCGATGTCCACCACTTGTCTGGCCACCACTGGGGGACAGCGAGACCACTTTAAAACATTATTCTCGTTGTCCACCACTGGGGGACAGCGTCACAACTTTGTAAATTATTTCCATTCGCCACCACTGGTGGACAGCGACACGGATTTTTTAACATTCCCTATGGCCGCCGTTGGGGAACAATGGCACAACTCTTTTGATCCGATTCCCACTGGCCATCAATTTAAATTGTTTAATCTAGAGACCGGTAAGGGATAGCTTAATATACTTACGGATTTGATTTTTAGCAGGGCTAAGGGTAAGACTAATTTAAATATTTATAAATTATATGTTAGGTAAATAATAGTCATATTCTTGAATCAACTTTTATTAAATGTTTCACTCAAGTATTAAAAAATGATCCTACTACTTAGTATTATATAATATAGCTTTGATTGCTTATTATTTATTGAAGTGGGTAATTAACCGACTTAATTTCCACAGCTGGTTAACAGGCTACAATTTTTAAAATCGACTAGAACATTACAATCATAATCACAGTTTTATTTTCTTATTCCTCGACGGAGGAATAAAAACAAAAAGACAATAATAATTTATCACAATATCTAGAAATTGGCCTACAGATATGTACTAATCAACAGTTTTAAAAATCACATATGTAGTTAAATAAAAAGACAATAATAATTTTTCACAATATCTAGAAATTGGCCTACAGATATGTACTAATCAACAGTTTTAAAAATCACATATGTAGTTAAACAAAAAACAATAATAATTTCTCACAATATCTAGAAATTGGCCTTTACAAGACCCATTTGGGTTTCTTGAATTAAACATAATGTAGGTACTACTCAAAAGTCTTAAACACCACATAGTCAAACAAAATACAATAAGTACTTATTAGTATCTCATAATTTCTAAAACTTAGCCTACAGATATTTGGCCGTTTACAAGCTCCATTTGGGTTTCTTGAATAAACTGATCGCCGTAAACATACTTTTTTTTGTTTTTTGGACGATTCTTTTTTTGACTTATTTTCATTTTTTTCACAAAGAAAAAACATGCATCTTCTCGAAGAACGCTTAAAGCGTGCATTATGTTTGGGTTTTTCTTGCTCATCGCTGAATTTAGTTTGTGGTGCCACTCTTCGACATCGTTTTTCGTTCGGTGCCTTTCCCCAAAAACGCACCAAACTGGTATAAAATTATCTTTTAGCCATTATACTTCAACGTATTTCCTGAACTTTAAAATATCAGGATCCGTAGTATCCCTGTGCATTATATAGAGCTTTTAGACTATTATTTACCTACCATATAATTTATAAATATTTAAATTAGTTCTTACCCTTAGCCCTGCTAAAAATCAAATCCGTAAGTATATTAAGCTATCCCTTACCGACCGGTAAGGGATAGCTTAAACAATTTAACAATTTAAATTAATTATGCTCTAGATTAAACAATTTAAATTGATGGCCAGTGGGAATTGGATCAAAAAAGTTGTGCTATTGTCCCCCAACGGCGGCCATAGGGAATGTTAAAAAATCCGTGTCGCTGTCCACCAGTGGTGGCGAATGGAAATAATTTACAAAGTTGTGACGCTGTCCCCCAGTGGTGGACAACGAGAATAATGTTTTAAAGTTGTCTCGCTGTCCCCCAGTGGTGGCCAGACAAGTGGTGGACATCGGGAATAATCGCTTTCATGTTTATAATATTAGTAAGCATTGAACTAGGTAGTTAGGCGAATAAAAATCATAGTGTGCCTACTGGTAAGTCCTTTATTTTTATATAATCTGATGCTGAAATAGTGTCAAGTCAAAACGCCAAAGTCTTGAGCATCGTCGCAGAGTTGCTGGCCTGTTTGTTTTCTATCGTTTAGATTTGAAGGAGTGTGTGTTGGAAATGCATAATTTAATTCCACCAAGTCCGTTCCATCATCGGACCACTAGAATTGCGTCATTGCGCCATCAGTACATGGTGGATATCCCACCCATACGTACAAAGCGTTTTGGTAACACATTTATTATGCGTGCAGTTAAGGAGTGCAATTCCCTGCCGGGGTCTGTGTTTTCTGGTAGCTACAACCTAGAGGGTATTTAAGTCAAGAGTGATTAGGCTAGATTTAGGCAAGCGTGCTCCATCATCGGCCACATCATTGCTTATGCTATTCCTATTGCTGAGAGAGTCAAACGCGAGCCTATCAAAAATATTTAAAAAAAGTAAGCCATGGAATAAAATTTAGATTACAAACGAAATTCGACTTTTTCACCTCTTTTTTAAAACTCCTTAGTACTCGTCTACGACACAATAGGAAGCCTTGTGCGAGATTTCACATTGCTAGTCACAGTAGTACATTGATACATCGATATACACTGCTAAATTTTAATCATTTTAATCCCGTGAAGGGTCGATTCGGTACATAAAACAGTATCGATTTGTGAGGATAAAATTAAAAAATAAATTACCATTTTCAAAACTCGTACTAATTTACGCATGTACGAAATTAATTTCTTTAAGAAAACGTCAGCTGAGCGAGTCCAATGACCTGTAGGTAGTTTGTACGCAACGCCGGCTATTAAGTAGAGGTCATTGAACTCGCTCAGCTAAATATATAGTCCTGAGAAGTACTAACATCAACAAATTTTTTTCTATGACTTTTAAAAATTTATCATATTTTAGTTCATCAGATTTTCATACAAAATTAAGAATGTTTAAATTGACAGTTCTAAATATTACGAAGTCTATGCGAAGCAAGCGATAGTACAATAGCGGAAGGGAGCGCGGATTGGGCGGCGAAAGTGCTTGATACGCTTACATCGCGTCATACAGACGTAAGTATAGCAAATTACAGAGTTAGATAGAATAACTATGTTGTTTATGATGTTAGTCATACAGTCCTGCAAAAATGTTAGTGTTTAACAAATAACACAGGTGTAGATAACGTTGATTGTTATGGGGGTATCCTCGCTTTCCTACTGAAGATAACAGTGTAACAAATAATGACATGTAATTACTTTTGGCCTTAAAATGACAAAACTTGACATTGTTTACTCTTTTTTTATGCATATTTTACCTTACACTGTGTTCCTTTAGTATTTTTATCTCATAATTAGTAAGTTTACGTCTAAATGATTATAATCGTTGTCTTTGTAGATTGTAGGTAGGGTCTATAAGATATTCTTGCTGCCATGAGGCTTCGATCTAGTCGCATCCCATCGAGGAAGTTTACGTTCCTTATGGGTATCACAGCTTTGCCTAATTGCGAAAAACGCGGATCAATCGAGATCGATTCTGAAGGAGTGTGAGCTGGGCGAATACCTCAGGAGAAATCAGTTTAACACTCTAAATATGTTTGAAATCGGTATTTACAACAATGTCTTAGCTAAGCCTACGTCAGATAAGGCAAGAGTTCTGTACAAGATACATTACAATCATTTAAATTATTTAACTTAAAATTCAAAATTTGACTACGATGGAGCGACATAGTCAATGTGGTGACAAAGCTCCTTAATATAATATATAATTATTAAAAAAAGCCAACAATTCAAATTGTACATCCGTAGTATTTAACGCATTCCCCGTAGTATATAACCGCACCCGCAGTGTACAATCCATTGTTTATGTCACAACCGAGCATCATTTGGACGTTGCTAGTAAACATAATGTAATATTGCACAAAAATAGATTGACTTAATATATAAAATATCTGTATAGCGACAACAGAAGCAGCACTAATTAATAATAATAATTAATTAATTAATAAGTAAAGACGACTTTTGAAGGTAAAATGTCAAACTTTTTCAAAGTTTGGTCGAAATTCTCAACTGTTGCTAAAAAGAGTGGTGATGTTTATAATTTTCGTATAATGGACATGCCCGATAATCTGAGAGATACTGTTGTGAATTTATACATAGAACATTTTGTAAAACAAGAAGCTATTTTCAAAGCGGCTGGTAATTATTTGAATATTACTATCGCATCTGACGATGACACGGCTGGTGTAGTGGTTGAGCGATTTGCTGCTGCGCTACGTGTTGTGGTTTGATCTCCGCGAAACAAATAGACAATGGCATGGCCTACTGATCATTTCATTGTTCCGACTCTGGGTTTTTTGTATAGGGTTGAGTTGCCTAAATTGGACCGGCTGGTAAATTGGACCGCTTCAAAAATCTACCAAACCATAATGTATTTAGTTTTCATTTGACGACACTAAAAAGCAGCACTACTAACATGAATTTGTGTGATAGTTTGGAAAGTTCGTTAACTAGTACAATATTAGGTATAGGCAACCTTTCTATACTTAAGTGACTTTCAATGTTTGTGAGAGCCACGGTGGCCGAGTGGTAACGACTGACGATTTGTAAGTCGAGGGTTCAGAACTAGCCAGGTGTATCGCTTTGTGTAATTTATTTCATCACCACAGCTCTAAAAACGGTGAAGGAAAACATCGTGCGGAAACCGGCATGTCCTAAAACCAAAAATTCGAAGACATGTGACGTTCACCAACTCGCACTGGGCCTGTAGTGGCTCATTCCCTCTCCCAGAGAGGCCTGAGTCCCAGCAGTGGGAAAATTAAAAGGCTGATTATGCTAAATGCTATGGTATGAACGTAGCCACAATATGAGCGTAATTCATGATACAGGGCAACGTTTTATTTTTAATCAAAATAACCAGTAAATACAAACCTCAGTAAGTATTACATCCTAGTATTTTATTCTAAGTAAAAAATAATTAAAGAATAATTTGTATTCCTGTTACAGGAGTCCCAAAAAGTGTAAAAGCGTTAAATGAAATACGGGAACCAATATTGAAAGCCATAGAGAAACCAGAATTTCATACTATGATATGTTGTAAAGACGATGGTGATAAACAAATTCAAGAGGTCGTTGGAGCATCTATGATGATATTGCAAATGAAAGGATATGCAGAACCAGAGCTAAATGTAACTATAATTTTGAACTTTTACAATCACCGTTTTTTTTATGGCATAGTTGACGTTCTGGGCACTGTTCCCATTGACAGCGACGTGGATGAATTTTTTGAGGTCCAGTAAATTTTATACGGATTATGTGTGCTCTTCAGTTTGAATATTACTTTAGTAGTTAGTAGATACTATAGTTAGTATACCATAGTAACATAATTACAAAAATACTTAAGGCCCAAGCGCCCGAAAAGTGCCATAAAACTGCGATTTTCTGAAGCCTACTACTGCTATTAATACTTTAGTCAAAAAAAAAAAATTTAGTCATTTCGCAACTTTTCCCTACTCCTTTGAAACGGCTTGGTTCTTAGAAACATTTTTACACGTAAAAATTGGTGGTTAAATATTCTTCAAAGTGAATATTGCATAAATAAATCAATCAATATTTCCCAAAGAAAATAGACTTAAAGGTCACCCGCGCGCTTTCCGGGCACTGTTGGCCGCAAATAATGCAAGAGGTGCGTCCACATAATTTTGGCCAGATGGTTGAAGGGACTATAAGCCTTAACTAGTTATAACTGGTTAGCGAATATATAAATATAACTTACATATTTTTATTTTTCAGTGTAAGTTTGAATCACAAGAAATGAAGAAGCTGCTTGAAATTTTCTCCACCTTAACAACTCATTTTGATGAAATGAAAGTATTCAATTTGGATCGTAATTTTAGTGATAGAGGAGCGTTTGTCTGTCCTGAGTTTAGAGGACTCGGAATCCCGCAAGAGCTCCTTAAAGTCAGGTTAGTTTAAGTAAGCCTTTACTATTTTTTAGAGTTCCATACCTCAAAAGAAAAAAAACACGGAACCCTTGTTGTACGACTGTCTATCTGTCAAGACCTTTATCTCGGTAATGCGTAGAGGTATTGAGTTAAAATTAAAAAGATATACTCAGATCTGCGGTCCCTTGAGCTGTGAAAAAATCAAACTTCTAAGTTAACGAAAAAAAAAGATACGGGTGCTTATGTCACAAAATCTTATATTTGAACACTTTCAAGGGAATCAAAATTCATAAGGTACTTCCTGTTGGCCCAGAATTCTGAAATTTAGCATAAAGCAAGGTCTTATAGCACAGTTATGGGAATAAATCTGAAAACAGTAAATTTGTTGTCACTATAACTGTGTTGACCTACAATCGGGAATTGACCTATTTACATATAAGTAAGTTTGTACGGAAGCCTTAGTGCGCGAGTCCGACTCGCACTTGCTCAGTTTTTCTACAATTTATGTTAGGTTTGACACACTCGAGTATTGAATCAAATACTTAGTACTCACACATTCTTGAGTACTCAAAAGACTTCGAATTAGTACTCGGATACGGAATTCGAGTACGGTATTCGAAGTCTAGTAAATATACTTAGTCGCGTATTTCAATCGCGACCTTCACTATAAAATTATTCCTAGTTCCTACAAAACTTGAGCTTTTTAGTATAAAAAATACATAATAATGAATAATAAATGCTGTCAAAAGATTAAATTATAAAAAAATAATTTTATTACTTTCTATTTTTCCTATCGCCCTACGACACACGATAAAATACGAATCTTCAGAGCTCAAATAAAAAAGTACTCGAGTCCAGCAGAGTACTCGAATACCTGCCTATCCGAGTACCACGACTAGATTCCTCTTTTAACGAGTACCAAGATATTCGAATACTAAACATCACTAGTACTAAATACGTTTGTCTATATTGAATATCACAAACTCTCTCACCCCAAGCGAACGGAACGCCGGCGTTCTCTCTCTCATAAAGTTTATTCTATTCTATTTGGTCTCTCTATTGTGTCTCTAATCACGGTATTCGAATGGTTAATACGATATCCGTCTATGTCTGATCCGGTTTTTCTAATTTATGCATTTTCAGGAAGACGATTTGCAAGGAGCACGGTATACCTATAAATGGAGCTTGGGTGACCTCATATGGCATGTGGAAAGCTGCTGAACGCGATGGATGGGAGACCGTCACCGAAATATCATTTGAAGAGTTAGGAAGAAAACATGGCGTTACATTTGAAGATAACCCTCCATTTTGCAAGTTTATGCTTGCCAGATTCGATGAAAATAATTAATCAAAAACTTACATACATTAATTTTTTTCCCATAAGGGTCGAATTAGGATGGAAAAAAATAAACATTATAATACACTGGAATAGTAACATAGGTCCTGTAACTTGTACCTACACATATTTAAATCTACAAGGTACAAATGGTAGAAAAGCAACTGACAACGAGTTTCTACCCATACTTTATTTATCTTTTTCATAACTGATACTCCGAAAGTAGGTTTAAAATTGCCTGAGGAACGGGTTGAAAGTAATACGTTTCATCCATAAGGAGTTTTACTTTCAACTTACAGCTGTCAAATAAAAAAAAAATAGTTTTAGTACTAGTGTACTATTTTCACATTTCTTTTAAACCATGTTCCAACTTTCTATACAGCCATTAAATTACAGCGTGATTATCAATAATGAAAAAGAAAGGCTGAATAGATGGCTGGTCGGCCACAGAAAAAAAAAAATCAAAATGGCGGGAAAGTGGCAATCTGTCATTGGTTTTATCGAGTTTTTTTATACACCAGAGATTTATATTAACACGATAAGTTCATCAGATTAAAATAGTGACTTAACGCCTAATTTCATAAGAGAAAAAGCTAAAGGAGTAGTGGAAAACCTCTTACCGCCTAAAACAGAAGAAAGATGTATACGACGACTCAGGTTTTTACAAACTATTTATTTTATTTTTACTTTCCTTGTATTCCTAATGATAAGCAGTGTTTACCTCGGGATGAAAGTAACTTATTTCATCCCGAAATGGCTTTGCTTTTACCTTTAGGGTAACAATGTACTATTATTTAACCTCAAATACTAACATTAGTTATAAGTTAAATTCTTGTTAAAAAAAAAAGAACGATAACGGTGGAATAAAGTAAATTGACCTTTTCCTAATATCAGAGGCGTAGGTACACGAAAAATCAACAATGAACTGCTTTTCATTACTAGATCATGTAAAGGATCACGATACATGTCGATACAAGACAGCTTTATGTCTTCATTTCCGTTTTTGAAATTAAGAATGTCAACAAATCGATGGTCAAAGACGGTTTTTTCACGGTTATCCTAGCCTTGCCTATGGTCTGTTTATTTAAAATAAATCATTGTTATTTATTTAATACACTTAAGTAATTCTTTTAAAAGCCGCTCCTATCCCTACTGTAGGCACGCAATTTACTGCTGCACTCGACTCAATTACACTCTCGCCTTCGCTCGGGCGAATTCCGTTTCGGTCGCAATGAAAAAAATTCACTACTTGTATCAAAATAAGTTTGTTAGTTTAACTTTGTTTGATACTATATTTAACTATGTTAATAAACCTAATATAACACGTTGGAACGGTATAACTACAATTTTTTTAAGTTTTATTGTTAGTTTTCGCTCTCATTGTGGCTATTGTGGGGAGTCTACAGTGCTATAGACGAAGTTTTTGGTAAAGTCTTTCAACAATTTAAATGAAGACAGTAAACAAACTCATAAATAGTCTGTTAACTAAAAATAATGCTGATAAGAACAGAAATAATTTTGTGCCGATTCAATTAGAAAGTTGTTTCTTGATAATAAACGTGTTAATCAACTTTTTTTGATTGGTGTAGGCTTTCGTGTTACTAACTTTGTGCTCGAAATTATAATTTAGTATTTATTTAAATGGCTGTATGTACCCACAATTATTATTATTAATTATAATCGACGATTCATCTTTTTAGGGTTCCGTAGTCAACTAGGAACCCTTATAGTTTCGCCATGTCTGTCTGTCCGTCTGTCTGTCCATCTGTCTGTCTGTTCGTCCTCGCTTAATCTCTGTGACCGTTAGCACTAGAAAGCTGAAATTTGGTAACAATATGTATATCAATCACGCCGACAAAGTGGTCAAATAAAAATTGGAAAAAAAATTTTTATTAGGGTAGCCCCCCTATATGTAAAGTGGGAAGTGATTTTTTTTTTAATTTCAACCCTAACGTGTGATATATTGTTGGATAGGTATTTAAAAATGAATAGGGGTTTACTAAAATCATTTTTTTATAATGTTAATAATTTCGAAAATAATCGCTCCAAAAGTAAAAAACAATAATAGAATAGAAAAATAATAGAATAATAATATTCCCGAATGTGTCCCCCCCCTCTAACTTTTGAACCATATTATGTTTAGAAAATATGGAAAAAATCTGAAAAGTAGAACTTTTAGGAAAATTATTTTGAACTTGATGGAAAGAACAGTTTTTGTACAAAAAGACAAAAAGGTTCTACAAAATAATTTCTAGACTAAGTTTGTGGTATAATCGTATATGCAAGCATTTTATTAAATTCATAAGTGGGTACACTTATTGTGACGGACGGGAAACTACGGAACCCTACACTGAGCGTGGCCCGACACGCTCTTGGCCGGTTTTTTTTTAAATAATGTCATTAGTTCTAAATGAACGTTTTTCTGCTCATCCGAGTCTCAACAAAGTAATAATAATAATACAGAAGGCAGTAATCTTCGATACGGCTCACATAATGAGGAGGTTCCTGTCTCTGGAGTTCTAACCAGGGACCGTTCTGGTTACCCATTAAAGGGGTTTTGATAGGGTTTTTCTAAGCAGTTAATAAAAAACCCTTAACATATAGGTAACCCTTTTAAAGGGTTCAAAGGATCATTTTGTTTTTTTTATAGAAAGGGCTATAATAACTGCTTAGAAAAACCCTATCGAAAAGATAGGGTTTTTCTAAGCAGTTAATCTAAAACCCATACGATAAAGGTAACCTTTATTCGATAGGGTTTTCCTAAACCGGTTAACAAAAACCCATACGATATGGGTTACAGTTTTGAACGGCTTAAATTAAGTCGTTCAAAAGGGTTTCTTACACTGAACTCTTTTGAAACCGATAACAACGTAACATTTCAATTTGGAGCAATGTAATTATGATCTGTCGATGGTAGACATTCGTTGCAAAATGGCATAGCACACGTTAAACGTCAGCGGCGGGGCGGGCGCCTTTGTGGTCACGTATGTACCTACTGAGAACGAGATTTATTATCATTATTGCATGTATTAAAGACACATGAGTAAATAAACCGTACAGGGGCAAAGCTTCTTAAGAACGTGTAATATTGTTACCTATTTTGGTAGGGCAAAATAGGTGAAAACAAATTAAATTAAACATTTGTTATGTATATATCGTTTTATTATTCAGAAGGTTCAAAATAGGATAAGTAACTAATAAGATTCCAATAAGAATTAATAAGAAAGTGCGAATTTATTAGTGAATGTAAATTTGTTTGTTAACTATTTTGATAAGACATGGGATTTTATTTAAAAAAGCAGGTCTAAAAGGGAGATGTTAAATGGGGAGGTACGATTTTGTGGCGTGGCGTTTTCGGTATTTGAAGGAATTGCAGGGCAATTGAAATGGAGCCCAACATCCTATATTTTATTCAAAAAATAGTTATTACAGTTAAAAAAAAAAACCTTATAAGAGAACTGTTAACAGTAACGAAATATCAGTAAATCTCTATAATTTTAAGTAATTTCATTCTATATAGCTATTCTATAAGCTCAAAATATAGCAACACATTTTTTTTCCGTATTGCCAACATTACAGCGAAGGAACTTCTTAAAAGTGAAACGCACACTACGCACAGTACGATGTACTTGTTTTTGAAGCTGGACGTCTTTTAGGATTTTATTTTGCATTTGTGAATTTTAAACAATTCAAACCGGAAAAATGCCGAAAACGATACGAGACGCTGTACATCGCTATTATTTACCTATATGATGCCTCAAATAATACAAGTAAATGTACCATATGTGGAAACATCTTAAAGGTATGGTTACATTCTAATATTTAGTTATTCTGACAATTTACTTAATTATTTGTTATATGATAATGAGTCATGTCCTCACCTTAAAACCTACCTGTACCATACAATAGGTAGGTACTTGTGTTATGCACCTAATTTATCAATCTAACAATACCTATATGCTCATTCAATTGACTATGATAACACGGCTAACACGGGTCACACGAGATAACTATTGTCGTAAATACGGGAGTTCAGGACACACACCTTAATATGAGAGTACTTGTCTAAAATCTAAATATTATAAAAACACGTGCTTCGTCTACAAGTCTTCAATGTATAGTGAAACTCGCACCTATTTATTGAATAACCATAATAATACGGTAACCCGAAGAAAACCCTTACTTATAAGGGTTATCTCGATAAGGGTAACCCTTTCACTGGGTTTCAAGTATAGAACCCATTCAATGGGTTACCCATATTGAATAGGTAACCCTTTTAATGGGTTCGAGCTTAAAACCCATTCACGGGGTTACATCATGATAAAGGTAACCCTTTTAATGGGTTCGAGCATAAAACCCATTCACGGGGTTACATCATGATAAAGGTAACCCTTATAATGGGTTTGAGCTTAAAACCCATTCACGGGGTTACATCATGATAAAGGTAACCTCATAAACGGGTTACCTTTCCAATGACTTAACTCTTAACCGGGGTTGTACGGTCCCTGGTTCTAACCACCGGTAGCTTGGACCCTGCTCCCGAAACCGGTGGATAACTATGTTTTGTAATTTTCAATGTTTTTTTTTTTCTTTTGTAGGTATATGATTTTGTAAAAAAAAATATTTTGGATTAAAGAAATTAAATATTAATATAATAACTGTAGGTGGGAAAACTGTGTGCGAAATTAAAAGTGAAGAGTGCGGGAAAAACTTGGATTGACCACTACCAGTGATCTTTCTGCTAATAAATTTACGATTATGTTGTTTTTTTATTATTACGCATAGGTACGCGTTTCATGACTATCTCACCTGATGGTAAGCGATGTGGCCGACGATGGAACACGGTTGTCTAGAAGTAACTTATTCACTCTTCACTTAAATACCTATTGGTTAGCTGCTGCACTCCTTAGCTGTACGTATAATGAATGTCTTTTAAACTTTGTACGTATGGGTCGGATGGCCACCATATACCGCGCATGTGGCACAACGCCGTACGTCTAGTGGTCCGATGATGGAACGGACTTGGTGGAGTTCAATTGTGCAATTTCCATACACATTACCCGAAATGTAGACGGTAGAAAACCGACAGCTTAAGACTTTAAAGTTTTGACTCAATAAGTGTATCGTTACCGACGATCTTCTTATCTCGTTTCTCAATCAACTTCAACGCATCAACGCAAGGTATTTGGCAGACCTATCTAAAAGATGAGAGCAGTATTCCCTACACGATCGAACTTGCGTTTGATATAGGTTGAGATTGAGGAACAGTTCCAGCGTGAAGTACTGTCTAACCTTTGCTAACCCCAATTTTTTGGCAGCCTTTTGAGCTTTTGCCTTGATTTAAGAGCTAAAATTAAAGGTAGACGACAGCGTCACACCCCAGAAAGATGGAGCCGGGTGTAATTGCCTTCTTATAGTGGAAAAAAGACACACCCGGGGTTTTATTAGCATTGAACTTGACCATATTAGCATCACCCCAATCGGAGACCACCTTCAAGGACGATTTCAAAACGAACTTAGTTAGAGCAATCTACAGGATTCATTCTCGTAGAGTGACATATGACGGCTTCATCTCGAAGAAGATACTGGAGGATGCGAGAGTACGACAGGGGTGCCTTATCTCACCTCTCCTCTTTCTGGTTGTTTCTGAGGGCATAACCACCGTTTTTAAACACATTGCATTATGGCAGTAGGCATAGAGTGGAGAAGCCTACGGCTTGCAAGGTTTGCATTACGCCGAAAACTTAAGTCTGCTGAGTCACAAACGCATCGACATGCAAGCCAAGCTGGTCGACCTGCAACGAGAGACAAAAGAAACGGGACTAATATTCAACAGAAGACCCAGATCAATGAGATGCGGGGCAACAAGCTCTTTGCCGTTGCTCTTCGGTACAGAAGCTGTGGAAAGGGTCCACTAATTCACTTACTTCGGTAGTAGAGTGTAAACGCTTCGAGAATCCCCAAGGCAAGAGACCTTCACACAGCTCCGTCCCGTGAGGTAATGGTGAAAACTCACTAGAAGAATTAAGTTAAAAATATTCCGGTCCAACGCCAAAACCGTACTGCTGTATAGGTGTGAGACGTGGAAAGTCACAACATCTCATCAACCGCTGTCTTCGTAATATTCTCGGTATTTGCTAGTCTGAGAACATCTTCAACATAAATCTATGGGAAAGTTGCGGCAAAACCCTGAACGACGAACGAATCAAATGCCGCTAGTGGAACTGGATCGACCATACGCACCAAAGAGACCTTGAGCGAATACAAAAGCAAAAGACTAGAATCTACAAGGAAAACGTAAACGTGGTCGCCCTAAGCAGACCTGGTGACAACCGTCAACGCAGAGGCGAAGAAGATCAGAAGCAGAACCTGGAGCAAAATGAGACGCAAAGTTTAAGACCAAACGGAGTGGCGACGTACTGTGGAGGTCCTTTGTACCATCTAGGAGAATCGGGAACTTATAAAAGTGGATAATATGGTTTTTCGGAAGAAAACTCTTTCTAATGTTCAAGCAATATGTGAAATCTTACGTATATCTTATCATGCACACAGACTCTCATAAACTTTTACTTTTATAATATTAGTGTTATTCAGTCAAAGTAAATATGTACGGTTTTAGAAAATGATAAACTCGTTCATACCAAGGTTTTCCGAATACGATAGCTAGTTAATTACAATTTAAATTATATACGCGTACAACACATAGATTATAACAACCGGGCTACGTACTGACGTTGCTAGTTAAGATAATATATTAAAAATTTAAATGTTTGAAAATATATTGTAAGAAAAATAAATATTCCATATAGAGATTAAATAATAGTCCTTGCAAAGACTTTTAACGGCAAAAATGTCTAATTTGTCCAAAGTGTGGTCAAGATTTTCGAGCGCTTCGAAAAAGAGTGGCAATATTTTTAATTTTCGAATAATGGACATGCCCGATAATCTGAGAGATACTGTTGTGAATTTATACATAGAACATTTTGTAAAACAAGAGGCTATTTTCAAAGCAGCTGGTAAGTAATATTTGTATGTTATTATTGTGTCTGACGACGACACGGCTGGTGCAGTGGTTGAGCAATTGGCTGCTGCGCTACGTGTCGTGGTTTGATCCCTGCGAAACAAATAGACAATTGCATGGCCTACTGATCATTTCATTGTTCCGACTCTAGGTTTTTTGTATAGGGTCGAGTTTCCTATATTGGACCGGCTGGTAAATTGTACCGCTTCAAAAATCTGCCAAACCATAATAATGTATTTAGTTTTGATTTGACGACACTAAAAAGCAGCACCACTAACGTGATACAATCGCTGTCATTTTGGAATCGATCCATTAAAGTTAAATAGTTTTTGTGATAGTTTGTTAAGTTCGTTAACTGGTACAATATAGGCATAGGTAACCTTCCTATACTTAAGTGACTTCAAATGTTTATGAGAGCCATGGTGGCCGAGTAGTAACGACCCTGACTTACGAGTTGTAGGTCAGGGGTTCAAAACTAGCCAGGCGTATTGCTTTGTGTAATTTATTTCATCACCACAGCTCTAAAAACGGTGAAGGAAAACATCGTGAGGAAAACATGCCGGTTGCATGTCCTAAAACCAAAAACTAGGAGACATGTGACGTTCACCAACTCGGCCGTGCGAGTTGGTGAACGTCGTGTGGTGGCTCGTTCCCTCTCTCAGAGAGGGGGCCTGAGTCCCAGCAGTGGGAAGATGAAAAGGCTGATTATGCTATAATGCTATACTATAAACGTTGCCACAATATGAGCGTAATTCTTGATGCAGGGCAACGTTTTATTTGTAATCAAAATAACCAGTAAATACAAACGTTAGTAAGTATTACAACCTAATATTTTAACCTTTCAATCGCGGAAATAACAGACACAATAGAAAGACAATATGTGAGCGAACGCCGGGCGTTCGCTTGGGATTTAATAAATTAATCGAAAATAAAATTAAAATAATTTGTATTCCTGTTACAGGAGTCCCAAAAAGTCTAAAAGCGTTAAATGAAATACGGGAACCAATATTGAAAGAAATAGAGAAACCAGAATTTCACACTATAATATGTAGTAAAGACGACGGTGATGAACAAATTCAAGAGGTAGTTGGAGCATCTATGATGATATTGCAAATGAAAGGAAATGCAGAACCAGAGCTAAATGTAACTATAATTTTGAACTTTTACAATCACCGTCTTTTTTATGGCATAGTTGACGTTCTGGGCACTGTTCCCATTGACAGCGACGTGGATGAATTTTTTGAGGTCCAGTATATTTTATACGGATTATATGTGCTCTTCAGTTTGAATATTACTTTAGTAGTTAGTAGATAAGTATAGATAGTTACGTATAGGTAGTACACTATGGTAACCTAATTACAAAAATACTTAATGCCCATGCGCCCGAAAAATGGCATAAAATAGTGACTTTCTGAAGCCTACACCTCGGTAACGGCCAGATTAATAGGTTTGACAAAAAAAATATATGTTTATTATAGATTCATGAACATTTGATTTTTTCGTGCTTAATTCTCAATATTAATATTTTTTTCTATAACTTCTTAATATTTTTTTCAAAAAAAAATATTTAGCAATTTCGCAACTTTTCCCTATTACTTCGAAACGGCTTGGATCTTTATAGTCTAAGATCCCATTAACAACGACCTTCACCGGTCTGTTTAATGGATGAAACGTATTTTATGATAAATTTAGTGTAACGCGGATGGGTTGCCTAAAAAATGCCTGGCCAGACTATTTTTAATTGAAAATTTAAAATTTACTTATTTTTTAGAAAAATGCACAAGCGTTACTCATACCAGATTTTTATGCAGACAAAACTATAACATCGTATTCGTAATGAAACAGCCTTTATTTTAATATAGAATTTGTTGTATATCAAAATAAACACACCTGTTTATACCTGGCAACCCATATCACCACCCAACCCATAACTATTATGCCAGGAAACAAATAGGCAACCCAACATTTTTATGTTCTAAAGGCTTCACTCTTTCGGTTAGTGTTAAAATTATTCGTTAAACACACCGGTGCCCTCAGCAAAAAAAAAAAAAATTGTTTGGCCAGGAATTTCTCTGGCAACCCACCCGCGTTATATTATTTAATATACTAAATTTATCATAAAATACGTTTCATCCATTAAACAAACCGGTGAAGGTCGTTCTTAACTGTATCCTCTACTATTAGAAACATTTTTACACATAAAAATTGGTGGAAGAATATTTCTTCAAAGTGAACATTGCATATGTAAATCAATCAATATTTCGCAAAGAAAATGGATTTAAAGGTCAGCCGCGCGCTTTCCTGGCGCTGTTGGCCGTAAATAATGCGAGAGGTGCGACCACATAATTTTGGCCAGACCGTTCAAGGGACTATAAGCCTTAACTAGTTCTAACTGGTTAGCATATATATCTATAACTTAAATATTTTCCTTTTTCAGTGTAAGTTTGAATCACAAGAAATGAAGAAGCTGCTTGAAATTTTCTCCACCTTAACAGCTCATTTTGATGAAATGAAAGTATTCAATTTGGATCGTAATTTTAGTGATAGAGGAGTGTTTGTCTGTCCTGAGTTTAGAGGATTCGGAATCTCGCAAGAGATCCTTAAAGCCAGGTTAGTTTAAGTAAGCCTTTACTATTTTTTTAGAGTTCCATACCTCAAAAGAAAAAACAACGAAACCCTTAAGGATCACTTTGCTGTACGACTGTCTGTCTGTCAAGACCTTTATCTCGGTAACGCGTAGAGGTATTAAGTTGAAATTAAAACTCAGATCTGCGGTCGCTTGAGCTGTGAAAATCAAACTTCTAAGTTAACGAAAAAAAAAGATACGGGTGCTTATGTCACAAAAAACGTAAATTTGAACACTTTCAAGGGAATCAAAATTCATAAGGTACTTTTTTTTTTCGATGGGAAAAATCATTTTATGAAAACCCCCGCTCTTGGGCGCAGCGGGAGATAGTGTCAGACTCTTACTGACTAAAAAACACCCATCCAGTTCCATCAAGCCTTCATGCCGAGGCTCGAGCGCCCTTTCGGATAACCCTGGCCCCAGTAGGCTTCGACCCGGCTGGGCCCCTGCTGTTGCTGACAACTCCTTGATACACGCGGGAACAGCGTGCGCCGTCGACGATTTGGGCTTGGTCCGGACGGTTACCGGACGGCCGGACAGCGAGCTACCCATTGCTCACTGTCCGCAAGCCCGCGCCTACGGTGGCTGGAAATCGGGATCGGAATTCCGGCGGCGGCGAGAGCGCCGGCGCCGTTGCCTGATGCGGTCGGCCTCCTCCTTAGCGAGCATTACTGCTTCGCAGAAGTCGGCGACCTCCTGCCACTCCTCCTCGCTCCGGATCATGGCCTCGACCAAGGCCCGGCGCGAGAGGTCTCCGCCGCCGATCACCCCCACGAGGGCACAGCGATGCTCCGCCCAAGTTCCTAAGGTACTTCCCGTTGGCCCAGAATTCTGAATAAATTTCATAAAGCAAGGTCTAAATAAAAGCAAGGGAATAAATCTGAAAACAGTAAATTTGTTGTTCCGACTCGCACTTGCTCAGTTTTTCATAAATTTATGTTAGGTTTGACACACTCGAGTATTGACTCAAATACTTAGTAAGTACTCACACATTCTCGAGTACTCAAAATACGGACTTCAAATCGGTACTCGGATACGGAATTATATATTCCTAGTTTCTACTAAGCTTGAACTTTTTACTTTAAAAAATACATAATAATGTATTAATAAATGCTAAGTTTAGTGTCAAAAGACTAAATTATAAATAATAATTTTATTACATTCTATTTTTCGTATTGCCCTATGACACACGATAAAATACGAATCATCAGAGCTCAAATAAAAAAAACTTGAGTCCAGCAGAGTACTCAAATACCTACCTATCCGAGTACGACTCGATTTCTCTTTTTTGATTTCTTTTTTAGGGTTCTGTAGTCAACTAGGAACCCTTATAGTTTCGCCATGTCAACACAACAATCAAACACGCCGAAAAAGTAGTAAAATAAAAATTGAAAAAAAAAAATGTTTTATTAGGGTAGCCCCCCTATATGTAAAGTGGAAAGTGATTTTTTTTTAAATTTCAACCCTAATGTGTGATATATTGTTGGATAGGTATTTAAAAATGAATAGAGGTTTACTAAGATCATTTTTTGATAATGTCAATAATTTCGGAAATAATCGCTCCAAAAGTAAAAAACAATGTCCCCCCCTCTAACTTTTGAACCATAAGTTTAGAAAATATGAAAAAATTCTGAAAAGTAGAACTTTATAAGGACTTTCTAGGAAAATTATTTTGAACTTGATGGAAAGAACAGTTTTTGTACAAAAAAGACAAAAAGGTTGTACAAAACAATTTCTGGACTAAGTTTGTAGTATAATCGTATATGCAAGCATTTTTTTAAACTCATTAGTGGATACACTTATTGTGACGGATGGGAAACTACAGAACCCTACACTGAGCGTGGCCCGACACGCTCTTGGCCGGTTTTTTTCCAATATATTCGAATACCAAACATACCTGACTACGTACATCACTAGTAACTAAATACGTTAACAATGTATGTGTCGAATATCACAAACTCTCTCATAATTATATATTCATTGCCTTATTTGATCAACAAAATGAACTACATTTAACTAGTGTTTTCTACATAATTTTACATTTTCAGGAAGAGGATTTGCAAGGAACACGGTATTCCTATAAATGGAGGTTGGGTGACCTCATATTTCACGTGGAAAGCTGCTGAACGCGTGGGATGGGAGACCGTCACCGAAATTTCATGTGAAGAGTTAGAAAGAAAACATGGCGTTACATTTGAAGATAAACCTCCAATTTGCAAGTTTATGCTTGCCAGAATAGATGAAAATAATTAATCAAAAACTTTCCTATAAGGGTCGAATTGGGATAGAAAATAATAAACATAATGGGATAGTAACATATGTCCTTTAACTACAAATTTAAATTTTAATGGTACAAATGGTAGAAAAGCAACTAGTTAATAACTGTTACAATTTACAACGAGTACCCAAACCTTATTTATCTTTTTCATTACTCATACTCCGAAAGTGTGTTTAAAGTTGCCTGAGGAGAGGGTTGAAAGTAACACGTTTCATCCATATAGAGTTTTACTTTCAACTTACTGCTGTCAAATTAAAAAAAAAAATACAACAGACTTCAATGTTAAAAGAAACATTGAAAATTTTGTTTTTTTGTATTGGTTGTATTTTTTTTTTGTAAAAATTATAGTTTTTAGTTATGGTATCACCACTAAAAAGTACCTCTCAGCCAAACTTATATACCTTATAGCCAGAGAGCATCTCATAACGATTCTAATAATCCTAAACACGGTTAGATCAATCCGATGCATCACCTCCCCCTTTTCCTTCAGCCAGTCATGGACTACACATATAAACAAAGCAATTTTACTTGTTACGATAGTTCTGCTGTGATTCAATGAGGAGTTCTGTGCCATATCTTCGAAGTTCATGATCAGATCATAATAATATTTGAGAGACCAATATATCAATGAGACTTTTTTTTTTTTTCGATGGGAAAAATCATCTTATGACAACCCCCGCTCTTGGGCGGAGCGGGAGATAGTGTCAGACTCTTACTGACTAAAAAACCCATCCCGTTCTTTCAAGTCTTCATACCGGGGCTCGAGCGCTCTTTCGGATAACCCTGGCCCCAGTAATATCAATGAGACCAATACCATAACCTTTCAATCAAACAAAGAATTTTCAAAATCGATCCACAATAGACCGAGATATGGGTGAATAATAATAAGGTGGAGGTGTACCCTGGCATATACTCGTCAAAGAACCAGGTCCACTCCTTACAACTAAGAAGGTTCATGGGCGCACATATTCCCAACACTCTTCCCAATACGCTTTTCCTGGTCCACACGCAAGAGGAGAAGAAGACCCTCATTGACCAGGGTTATGGGGTTGGGGTTGGATCATGCGTCCTAACTATACACGAAGCTCAGGGACTTACCAGCGAGACGGTCATCATCTTGAAGACAAAATCCGTTAACATCCGGATTCACAGCAGCGTCCCCCACGCAGTTGTGGCAGTCTCCAGACATACTGCCCGCTGCGTGTACTACGCCGACAACGCTGACGACGCTATTGGAAGGTTTGTGAGGAGGGCACAGGAAGCGTCGACCAGGGACATTATCAACGCTAACTTGAAGATCGCCATGCAGCATCGGGACAAAACAGTCGTCGAGGCACTGATTCGCCTGCTTAGGCAAGGCTGAAGTAGCTTTGGACGACGTGGGTATTGCTCGGGGCGGTTGGTTTTTAACGTAAAACAGCGACCGGTCTTGGGGAGGATAAACAGCGGTTGAAGACATATACATAAACATAGCGTTACCTGTATTATGAAATTCAGAGGAAAAAAAAAATAACAAAAAAAAATGCAAATGTCCTACCTACCAGAGTAAAGAAAAAAAAAAAAGGAAAGGCAAAACATTATTGATCGAAGGGCAAAACAAACACTGTATTTACAGCAGTACCTAGTTATAGTTATTGATGATATTATATATTTATGGTTATTGATGTGTGTATTTGTATTGTATAATATTAATTATAGTTATGTATCTGGAGCTGGGGGGCCGTCTGCTTGGTGTGGCATTTTGGGCGGCGGAGGGTTGTATGTGTATTGAAGGTTGGGAGAACCCTGATCTTTGATGCGTTTATGACTCGTTGTTGCTTGGGTATCGCTTCGGGCTGATGGCCTCTCAGCCATTAAATTTAGACGGGATTTACTGTAATAGCTTAAGTGCTCTGGAGTGACGCCACTTGCACGTGGCCCAGCAGCAAACAATGTAGAACTATTAAACAAGAGCACGGACGTCATGTCTGTGGTTTAAATGTAAGGCAGGAGTGTGGTTTTAGTCAGTAGGAGTCTGACACTGCCCCTTTGTGAGGCAGCCTGGCCGTCCATGAGGATTTCCCACTCCTGCCAAAAAAAAAAAAAAAACAGATTTACTGTTTTCAGATTTTCCCCTATATCTGTGCTATAAGACCTTACTTTGTGCCAAATTTCAGAATTCTGGGTCAACGGGAAGTATCTTATGAATTTCGATCTTGGAGAGTATCAATATATACGTTTTTTTGCGACCCAAACAGCTATATCTTTTTTATTTGTTAACTTAGAAGGTCATTCGCAGCTTGAAAGAACCGCAGACCTGAGTATATGGTTTTAATTTCAACTCTATACCTCCACGCATTCTTGAGGTAAAGGGTCTTTACAGACAGACAGACAGACGGACGGACAACAAAGTGATCCTTTATGGGTTCCGTTTTTTCCTTTTGAGGTACGGAACCCTAAAAAGAATGAAAAGTTTGTGCAAGGAATACAAACAAGAAATGTCTGATAGGAATGACGAATGTGTGGGACGCGATATGTCTGCCCATGTACAGATGAGCAAAGACCGCTATGTATCCTCGCACAACTCAGTTACACAGTTTTAGATTCACTTCACATCTTTGCTTGGCACCTGTTACGCATCCTAGCTTCATCGAACATAATTTTCTAGGCGGATGTGGGCTGGGACGGGAAAATACCTTATTTTAGTTTGTCAACTCTTTAAGCCAGTTGCTTGTTGTAGGATCCAAGACAGTTGAATCATTTATTCGGAATTAGATAAACTCGATTGTCTTACCGCTTTACTGGTTGTTATCTCTGTTGATTCCTGCTTTTAGGAGTTGTTGGTAAAATGTCTGTGAGCTTATCCGTTCGCTAAACCTATAAAAAGCCACGTCTCCGTTAGGTACTGAAAATTATGGTGTATTTTGGTTTTTCTCTAACACCAGTCGCAAATAGTAGTACGTCATAAATACCTATGACAACAATATATAGTTTACGCAATATGTCGATCAATAGCACAAGAGATTAATATTGCATTCGATCTACTCGAGAACCATTATGGGAACATTTTAAAGCCAACTATGCTATGCTATGCCATCAAATTAGCCGCCATTCCATGCACATAACAAAGAAGCATGCGGTGCGACTGGGGCGCGCAACCTATAGCGCAGCAGTCCACGAACCCTGAGTAAAAAATACTCTGATTACATAATGAAAACCTAACAATACTTCATCTAATAACTAAAAAAAAATGTTTATTGATACCAAACATGCATTCACAATATTATAAGTCCAATATAACATAGGGACAGTAATCACAGAAGTTGCAGATACAGGAACTTAATTGTTCATCTAGCATTCATAGTAACTTCTAAAAGACATGATCAGTTCTTGGTAACAAGTTTGCAACGAGAATGATATTATCTCGCGAATTTATTTATTTATATTGGCAATGGGACATCCCAAAGGAGTTCAACGAAACGGGTCGTAAAATAACCAGGAATAGAAGTAAAAGTCAAGGAATGTAAGAATTTATGATTCCGATTAGGAATAAAAGTTCTCGCAAAGCTATTAGAGTATAGTAAAATGTGACTGTTTTGGCGATGATCGGAAAAACAGAATGAAGAAAAGGCTTTTGATCATACATATTTTTCTGTTGCTACCTAACAAAGTTTACTACCTTTTTTACTTTGTCAATGATTTATTTTTGTCCAAGTACCTACAATGTTATGTATTAATTTGTAACTTATCATCATCGTCTGCTGAACCTTCTCTCAGTGGGGTCAGCTTTTCTTTTTCTTCTTATTCGGCAACATCATAGGTTCACCTGCCCCCCTAGCCAAGTTACGACCTTTTCGTTTCTCTTGCGTCGAACGCCTCGAGTTGGCCACGCCTTCAATTCCTTTGTTCTGACGACATCTTAACGCTCAATCCCGTGGTCAGAAAAAAGGAATTGGAGGCGTGGTCAACTCGAGGCGTCCGACGCAAGAGAATCGTAACGAAACGGTTGTAACTTGGCTAGGTCTCATGATGTAACAAAGCTTCCATATTGTATAAACTGACATCATTTGCGTAAATTTGATCACAGAACGAGACAAGATTCAAAGTATTTTATTGATATTAATGAAAGTTACCACTTGGGGTAAACATGTTTACCTGAGAGTTGCTAACTCAGCTCACATCTACCCAAAAGTATAGAAAGTTGGAGAACTCAGCTGAATACAAATATCATGCAACTTTCATCATTAAACTCTTAAATTCGCATAAATATAATTTGTTTCGCGATAACCATGCATTGGTGGTTTATTTTATTTTTTATATTTAGAACTAGTTTTTTCCCGCAGCTTCACCCGCGTACGTAAAATATAGCCTATGTCACTCAAGAATAAAGGAGCTTTCTATCGATGAAAGAATTTTAGCAATCGGACCAGTACTTTCAGAGAACACCTCCTACAAAGAAAAAATCAAAAAACAAACTTTACCTCTTTATTACCTATATTAGTGTAGCGTTTTTTTTTTTTACTTTGTACACATTATTTCACTTAGTAATAGCGACAAGAAACATGTATCGAGGTATTTGTAATCATAATTTGATTGAAAAGAGTTTCCATGGAGTTTCTTGCACATTCTTCTCCATAGAGATATACGATTTTGAATGTGCAATTAGCATCATTTTTTCTGACAGACTAACTTCTTGATCTCTTAAAAGTGCTGTAAATAAAATAATGGTTTATTTGAAATAAAATGTTTTGAATCATGATCGTATTGAATAGACCTTCTTACCATTGAATGGCCTTTTTTTATTTGATTGTTGCTCTTTGGTTTAACTCCATTCAAATAAGCCATAGCAATGTTGTAACATGACAAGTAATGGCGCATAAAAAATCACTCGGAGCATTTCTTTGAATTTATTTAAAGACATCAATTCCACGCTGTTACCTATTATTGTCCATACTAATATTACTAATTTGAAAGTAATTCAGTTTATCTGTTTGTGACACTTTCACGGTTAAACTATTGTTCTGATTTTGATGAAATTTGGTTTGAAAGAAGTTTGAATTCAAAGGATGGACATAGGCTATATTTTACCCGTCTTCAACTTCGTGTCCACAATAACTAACATTCACGTGGATGAAGTCGCAGCAGAAGGTATAGTTATAACACATAATATCTACTAAGTTATAGTCGTTGACGCACTTCGTTAGCTTTGTTTACGTAGACGCGCTAAAGACATCTCATTAGGCACCAGCAGACTGTGAAAGACAGTTTGTATACTCTTTAAATATGCAAGGCGAAGTAGTTGGCTGACGTAACTATGAACAATAGTTTTAAAGGGTGAAAATAACGTTACGGGTGATTGTCGAAGCTCTTTTTAAGATATTGCTGACAAATCTATATCCAAGTCCATGACCTCGCAGGCTTGCGGACAACGAGCAATGGGTAGCTCGCCGTCCGACCGTCCGATAACCGCTCGTACCGAGCCCAAGTCGTCGACGGCGCGGAGTGTTCCACGCGCCTCTCAATGAGTTATCAGGAACCGTAGGAGCCCAGCAGGGTCGAAGCCTACTGGGGCCATGGGTGATGCAAAAGAGATCCCGGGGCCCTGGAACAATGGCAAAGAAGGAACAGGAGTGTGTTTTTCGTTAGCAAAAGTCTGACACGAACTTCCGTTGGCCCAAGGGCGAGAGATGTCATTTAGATGATTTAACCCACATGAAAAAAAAGTAGTCCTCGAACTCTTAGGGCAAGTTAACATGTCCTGATAATTGTTCAATTAACTTAGCTTTAAAATGACTTTAAGTTTTCTTCAAATTCCTCCAGAAAACAATTGTTAATATTGACTAAAATATACAAAGTGTAAGGGACAGCCCTCCACAAACTTTAAGGGCTTGCTCAGTAGACGAAACTGAACAACCTTCCACAAACATTTTTTTCATGAAATGAAAAAAAAACTTGTATGGAAAGGCCGAATTTTTTTTTCGTTTCCTGAAAAAACTTTTTGTGGAAGGTTGTCGAGTTTCGTCTACTGAGCAAGCCCTTAAAGTTTGGGGCTGTCCCTTACACCTTGTATATAAATATTGATTTATCTTTGTTATACAAATCAAAGTCAAGCATAATAAAATAAGAGAGAAAACAAAGAGCTGATCTCTAACTAATCTATAACTTTCAAACACTACCGATAGCATGTAAACAAATTACATGTATCATGTATCATTAAGAAGGGAATTATCTCCTGAGACACACTCTAACTATCTAACTCTAAAGGCAGGCCATTTTCCTGTAGCGAAAGAGAACCCGTTGGAACGAAAGCACGCAACGCAGTCACAAAGAGAACATACTCGTTTTAGTGGTATTTTAGTCAGTAAAGTTCCTCCCGCTCCGCCTTAGAAAAGTCATTGGATGATTTCTCCGACCTAACGGCCGACGAATTTTTATCCGACCTAAAAAAAGCACCATTCTGTGAAAGTGGCACTTGTTTGGGAATAAATGAATATATTTGCTGTAAAATCTACACTAATGTTATAAAGAGGTAAAGTTTGTTTTTTTGTTTGTAGGAAGTAATCTCTAGAAGTACTGGTCCCATTATTCATCTTAGCGTATCGATGGCAAAATAGTTAAATTCCTTGCCTGGCCCAGAATTCGGCCACGGCAATGCCGTCCGCTGATACTGTCATTAGGTCCCTACGTGAGCAGGCAACAAGGCAAGTGATGCAGGACGAAACGTGGGACATGGTCTGCGGAGAGACGCCGCACAAACACTGAAAATCGGAACCATCCGAGAACCTCTACCTGTGAAGGCTGTCTTTGCTGCGCCCAATCTGGGTGCGGAGTCTGTTTAGAGTTTTCCAGGTTGGCCATGGCAACTCGTGTCCAGGAGAGAGGCTCTCCGACAGCTCAATAAAATCATCGGGAGGTTTAAACTTCTGCCGCCAGAGGTCGCATCTCTCCGAGGTGGTGTTACTTTGAGATGGGTTCACGCTTGCAACAAAACTTTTACGACTGGTCCCATTAAAAAAATATTTTCACCGATATTAAGCTGCTTTATTCCTGAGTGACATAAGCTATATTTAATGTACACGGGCAAAACTGCGGGAAAAGCTAGTTTTAAAACAAAATGATTAAAAACATACATTCAGAAATATTATTATTAATAACTGCTTATGAATAACATCAGATCCCTTCATCAGAGTGGTCTTTTATCAATGTAATACAGCGTAATACATAATAACTAATTGATATTACACAAACTTACAAAATATTTTAAAGTATTCTAGCAATCATGAATTTTGTAGAGGGAGGTTCTTTGGTGAATGTGACTCCGTATTTTAGTCCTAAGTCTTCATATTGGAGTTCACAAACAGTCTCCCATCCATCGCGCTCAGCTGCTTTCTGAGTGCCAAATGAAGTCATCCACGCTCCATTTATTGGTATTCCATTTTCTTTGCATATCAGTCGCCTGAAAAAGTTGTTAAAAGAGTACATATAGTCTAAGATCCGATTAAGAACGACCTTCACCTGTAATCTGGCCAGGAATTTCTCAGGCAACTCACCCGCGTTATATTATTTTAATATACTAAATTTATCATAAAATACGTTTCATCCATTATACAAACCGGTGAAGGTCGTTCTTAACTATATCCTCTACTAATAGAACTGTCTGATCATCGTATTAGGGAACAACTATGACAGAACATGAGACAATAATTTTATAACTTGATTCGTTAAAAACATTTTGGCAGCTCGTTTGTTCAAACTTAAATATTCAAATGTCGATCGATGTATTTACCTCTACTAACAATGAGGTCACAATAGCAGCTAATATTTAATGTTTTGAAGATTGAAATACACCAAATAATAAACTAAGAAGATAAGGATTGGGTCTACCTGACTTTGAGGAGTTGCTGCGCAATCCCGAGCCCCCTGTATTCAGGGCAAACAAAGAGTCCTCTATCACTGAAACAACGGTCCAAATCGAACTCTTTTAATTCATTGAATTTAGCTTCCAAGCCATGTATCATTTCATTTAGTTTTTTTAATTCCTCCGTTTTGAAGTCAAACTAAAAAGAAAGTATAATATTTTACGACATTCAAGGTACTTTTTCATTATTATTACTTTTATTTTGAAATCGATATTTAATTGTATTAACGTAATATCAGCATCATCATTTCAGACTACAGTGTTGCCACATTGACCAATTCTGTGTTTATCACTTTCCATCAATTCGTCTTCTGTTACGTTGATAACACTCTAGAATCTTTCGGCCCCATTGGCCATCCATTCCGCAAATAATATAAATATAATAAAATAGCTTTCTATTCTGCCTGTTATGTCGGATATAGATTTTAACAATTAATAAAAATTACCTCTGGTCCAGAATCATATTTCGATACTAATGACATAAAAGATGCTCCAGTGACAACTTTAATTTCGTCATCGTCGTTGTCTAGACAACAGATCACAATGTTAAATCTGTCATCACTGAAAACATCTAATAGACGCCCGTATATCTCCTCGATGGACTTTGCATTTTTTGAGACTCCTGTAACTCCAAAAATAATCGTGAAACAAAACAAAAAAAAAGGTTTCTTAACAAAAACAAAAATAAGGCAGAATTGAACATTACATTTCGACATTAGAATGTTTTTAGTTTTGGTTGTTATGGCTTTGCACTTATATTTTTTTTACAAATAAGATAAGAGAGAGCATAATCATGAGCCTTGGCACTAAGGTTATAGTTCATCAATCTAATGTTATTATAATATATAAAAATAAAGATGAAAGGTTATTTTTATATGCATAGATTCAAAAAGCTGAATGGATTTACTTTTTACTCCAGGACTATGTTCCCTTACGATAAATTTCTAATTTCATGTGGTTATTCACACATAAGGGAACCCGTTAATAAAAGTTAGTATCTAATAAAAATTAGATAATTTTATACTAAAAGATTACTCAAGCAGATTGTATTCACAAGAACACGAACTTTACTAAAGTTTAATAGAAGATTTATGTCATAACTACTTAATAATTTCTTGAAAAAATAAAAAAGAGAATGAATAAAATGTTTGTGCAATAATAGGTATGTTGTTAATGATATTAAAACCAATTATACGCACCAGCAGCTATAAAAGTGTTCTCCTCTTTCACAAAATAATTGATGTACAGTTTTGTTACTTCATCATAAAGATATTTCGGTATATCCACTATACGTAAATTAAGAACTGCTCCATCTTTTTTCTTCACTGAGAATTTAGACCACACTTTTAAGGTCGACGACATTGTGAAAATTTTAGAGATTTTTCGCAGTAGAAAAAAAATTTCACCGTCTTCGTGAACCGTTTTTAAACAATATTTCCTTGTAGAGATTTGGTTATAAATGATTTTTTAAGTGTATTTTTTTTTTATTATATCTACTTATGAGCAAACCAGTTATCTTATCAAAACATAATAAATGTTGATGTCATTTGGTAACATTGATAAAATACTTAACTGATTAAATAGGTAATAATACTTTTTACAAGCCGCGTAATATTTAAGAAAATGTAGGTTGTTAAGTCTGATTAGACTTATAAATGCATCAAGTTATGATAGATCGTGTTAATATAAAAGCCAAATATATCAATTAGATGATAGTTTTAGAATATTTGCAACTTGAATAATAAATATATATTTCAATTTCAACAGCAAAACGTTTGATATTTCATTAACTAATCTCTGCAAAATAAAGCGGATTTTTAAATAAATCTTATGTCAGTGTTTAATTATATACCTACTAGCTGACCCGGCAAACTTCGTACCACCTAATATTTACCATTTATCTAAGCTGTCAACTCTACCTACTCTACCCTACTCTACCCTACTCTACCCTACTCTACCCTACTCTACCCTACTCTACCCTACTCTACCCTACCCTACTCTACCATACCCTACTATATCCTACCCTACTCTACCCTACCCTACTCTACCCTACCCTACTCTACCCTACCCTACTCTACCCTACCCTACTCTACCCTACCCTACTCTACCCTACCAAATTGTGAATCTAAACCATTCCCAGATCCCCTTGAACACACACAAAAAATTTCATCAAAATCGGTCCAGTCGTTTGAGAGAAGTTCAGTGACATACACACTCACAGAAGAATTATATATATAAAGATAATCCAAATGACTAACAATGATTAGTGCATGGTAACTTGTCTAAATATTTGCGTATAGTATTGCACGAGGTGCCAAAGACGACCTACTTATATAATAGAGAATCTATCAGTTATACTTACTCGAATTGCCTAGTATTGAAATTGAAAACGATATCACTGTGGTAATGTTTACGTTTGTAGGGTTCCGTACTCAAAAGGTAAAAACGGAACCCTATTGCTAAGACTTTACTGTCCGTTTGTCTATCACCAAGCTGTATCTTATGAATATTGAGACAGTTGAAATGACTAAAAAGCGATGAGTTATTGGGTCGTTTTTCAAAATAATTTAATTATTTTATTATAATCAATACAATTATTTTATTTTAGTTATTTACAACATAAAGCAACAAAATGTATACATAATAAACTTGAATATTAAAAAATATTTCCGTTAAAAAATGTTTCGTTTCCTGAAAAAAAGTGTTGTGTAAGGTTGTTCAGTTCCGTCTACTGAGCAAGCCCTTAAAGTTTGTGGAGGGCTATCCCTTACACCTTGTATATACACACTAAAGGCTACTCCCTAATAAAATATGGCGTCATAAAACTCCTCCGCATCGCTGTCGACTGGAAGTGTGCCCAAAAGGCTGGCGGCATTGCCACGTTGAATGGCAATGCTTAATCTCAGGTAAAAATCAGCCCTTGGGTCACGCGAAGTGTCAACTAAGCGTTTTGACAGTTCTTAAAACAGCGTAATGTACAATTATTATGTTTTACGAATTTCTTGATGAACTTGGCCAATTTCAGAATTATCGTTAAAATATAAAAAATTGTTTAATACTAGTACACAGCGGTGTAGCTTTCAGAAAAAAAAATGTATTTAACCACTGTGGTGTCGTACAAAGGTGTCGTTTACAATACACGCAAATTTCAGTTTAAAATATAAATGATATTATAAAAGTTGTTACTAACTGCTGCCAGCGGATTTACCTGTGTGATAGTACAAAGTTATCAAAAGTTATACACTCGGGATAGTATAGGTACTTGTGTAACAGGTTTCATTGAAATCTGTTTAGCTTTTCGAACCCGAAGAATTAATAGACATGCACTCACTCGCGCCTTTTTAGATTAGTGATACTACTACGATGATATTTGCCAATGTACTAACAGGAGGTATTATCTAAACTAAGATTGTGTCGGGTAACTTGAATAATCTAGTATCAAAACAGTTCAAAGAAAAGGCAGGGATACTATAATATTATTCTTTAAAGACCTATAATATTATTATAATTCTTTATTTATCAATATCGATTTACTTTCATAACATGTCAAGTATTTTGAATACATAAATTTTCAATCCACTACTATTGTTTTACTTCCACTTCACAAGATTGTCTATACCTAGCAAGTTTATTTTGTAAAATACAAAAACAAAATATCTATTTTAAATTACTTTAGAAATTTTTATTGTATTTTGGCAATCATGAACTTGGTAGAAGGAGGGTCGCTATCGAAGGTAGCTCCAAGTTTCTTTCCGAGCTTTTCGAATTGGACCTCGAAGGCAGACTCCCACCCGTCACTTTCAGCAGCTTTTTGCGTATCAGATGACATCATCCAAGCTCCAAGGACTGGTATTCCGTTTTCTTTGCAAATCAATCGCCTGAAAAATTAGATAATATACAATACCGATACTACAGAATGATGAGAACTGTGAAAAAGATGATATGACTGAAAAATAGCAAATAGAAAAGTACCTATCTATAGAAGAAGAAGAAAACAATTTAAGAAAATGGTAGGTAAAGAATTATTATACATTTACATTTTACATTTTGATAAACCTGGATATGATTTTATACAATTATAGTGAAACCTCTACCGCTACATGAAAATAATAAATGGAAAGTCCATTTATTTTTTTATACAAGTACTAAAGTGTACATGAGCATGGTGTAAGTACATGGCAATATTCATTTCTAATGCGATGCGATCGAATTTGCTATGATCATTGGTGGTCTAAGTCAAAGAAGTCAACATGTAGATTAAGGGAATCCAATAAAAACGATGGATAGTAAAAATATATCGGATATGATTAGGAGAAACTAACCTGGCTCTAAGGAACTCTAGCTCAACACCAAGTCCTCTGTACTGAGGATTAACGAAGAGTCCTCTGTCGCTAAAGAAACGGTTAGAGTTTAGCACCTTAGCTTCATCATAGAGTAACTCTAACTCACAAAACATATTAAACAACTTCTTCATTTCCTCCGTTTTGAAGTCAAACTGAAACAACAATATAAACCATTATTTTATATAGACTACAAAATTACTAATTATAAAATTATATTACCATAGACAATTGGTAATAGTTCTCGCTTTTCATTAAGAACTAAACATTTATAGGTAGTCGACCTAAATAAACGGTGAGTGACTAAAGAGCTCTATGTCAAACTGCAAAGTACTGATGCAAGACTGAGTAAGCTGATATTGATGGTGAAAGTCGGTGCAACGAGTTGTCAAAAAGATGTTATACGATTAACTTCTGCCTTTACATTTAGTAATGTCAGTGAATCGAATATGTATATTGACATTGAACTATACAGTAGGTATCTCGTCTAATAGATACAAGTTACCTCTGGTTCTGGATCTCCTTTCGATGTTAAAACCATCATGGATGCTCCGAGGACCTCTTTAATTTGATCGTCCCCGGTGTCTAAACAGCAAATCATAGTGTGGGATTCTTTTCCTTTGATATCTTTAAGCATAAACACCCGAAGTTCTTCCATTGCTGCAGCATTGTTTGGTACTCCTGAGAAAAAAAAAACATACTTATAAAAATTGAGTATAAGAATAGTAAACGATTTGGAAGGATTAGAATTCTTACTTTCACATCTTTGGTTGCAGATCAAACTTAAGTAGCATAGTTGACATAAATTTTCTATTGCTATTGTAGCTTTATATCTAATACTCGTAATATAAATAAATAATGCAAGTAAACTTATTTATTTATATTATGCGTATACAGCTATGTGACTTAAACTACCTTTTGCTTTTTGGGTCTGCAGTCGAGTTTGGGTTTTAGGTGGAATCAATAAGCATATTGAGCAAGTGCAAGGTGCATCTTTTAGATATATTATTATCAAAAGACATACCAGCAGCTTTTAAAGTAGAGTCGTCAGTCACGTAATACTTCATGTACTGGTTGATAACTTCTTCTAGAACACTTTCAGGGGCATCCACAATTCGTAAATTAATAGCAGCACCTCCCTTTTTCACAGAGAATGTGGACCAGATTTTAAGAGGTGCCATTTTTGTGAAGGACTAAATAGTTTTCTAAACAATAAATTTTATTTTTTATTTGAATATGAATTGTGTCTTTACACTTCACGCTTCAATACTACCTGTGAACGTGATAAGAACTAGTTTATATACAGTTTCACATTGCAACTAAGAGGTTATCTAAAGCCAGCAGTAAAATTATGAAGATGTCATTCGGAAAAAAAATATAAAATACCCAAATGATGGAAAGTACGCTGGTATTTTCTATTTACTAAAATAAAATCGTAAGTTTTTTTTATTGCAATACAAACGAACAATGATGATATTTTGAATCATCTGTTGTAGTAAGAGAGAGATGAGGTTCATTAAAAAAAGAAAGAAGTAGAATCATGATTATTTCAGCTGAAAGTTGTTGGATATAATATGTCTCCATCAAACGGCATTAAAATCATTATAACTTCTTTTAATTTTAATGAATCAGGAACAAGGTGTAAGACTTTGAAAGGTATTCTTAGGTACCATTCCTGATTTATGACAATACAATTTTATAAATAGGGTAATTTTCTTTATAATAGAACTATTTACTAGTATTATCACACAGTAAAGAAGTACGAGTATTAGCTACTTGTGTGAATTTTATGATGTTTTTTTTAACATAATTATACCAATATCAATCTGCAATAGATTTATACCTAATCTAATCCAACTAGAAACAACATTGATACTTTTACCCATACCCTGCAAATAGGTCGAAGCTCCAATAATACTGGATCCCGCTCCAAGTAGGGATTTAACGATATCATTCAGCCTGTTTGTTTTCAATTAATGGGGAGCTGTGAAACATGTAAACACAAACAAGAGGGATTATACAAGATCTGCCGTAGAAACAGCCCTCGCACGAAATATTCGTGTTATTTTTACGTTTTCGCCAATCCTTATGGTGTTTTTGCTGGATTTCGTCTTACTGACAGCTACTTGGTTTATGGATTTTTATTAACACGATTATGTACAAAGCCTTTTAGTAACGTCGATAAATAATCATTTTTCTTTTTAAATTGTATGATAGTGTGTCACTCGACAGTTAGGTACCAATACAATTAGGTAAACGCTGGCTTCTTATTTTATTGATAGTACGTACTACGATCCACGTGCTAAGTTCTTACGATCCCTCCTAAGGAGGTCTGGAAGATGTCACTGTCAGTGATAAGATCGCCATTGTTCCCGTTGATTTATGATCATGTAAAGTTGTGTTACTTTTTTAATGTACAATCAAGTTGATTCTATTCTAAGCCAGCTCAAGGTCACGGTTACCACCAATTTGCGTTTGATCATATCATCATTACATAAAACAAAACGAGGATCAAGATCTAGAACCCATACTAGATTAACATTTTGTTCAGTCGTAAGACGATTTAAGTGTCCACTTTTTTTTGACAGGTAGAAAGTCAAGTAGTTTATTTTGTCTATCAGCAAAATCTGGACCTACGTCGGCAAGTGTAATTATCCCATCTTCGGGCTCCAAAGTCAGCTTGATACCGTTAGGAGATAAGAGTACCTACGGGATAAGCAGTTCTCTTGAAGAAAAGATAAGGGTCCTTCGAACTTCGAAATCTTGGATCCCTGAGGTTTAACTATCTTAAGATTAAAATCATTGTTCGATACCTTGCAGTTAATGAAAACAGAAAGTCAGAACCTGAAGACAATTGTATGGAAATCAATGATATAAAAGTGGAAGTGATTGCAGCCATTTCCACTTTTATATCATTGATTTCCAAAACGAACAAGCTGTGTTTATCGGAACCGAATAATTTGGCCTTCACACTTTCTAAAGAAATTGATATTCTCAAAGCCAGCTGATGTTTTTTTCCTTCATCGATTGTTTATCATTACTCTGGATTATGACATCATCATAAAAAAATTGAGTGCGGTAAATAAAAAATATACATATTTACTAAAATTGTTGTTGTTACAATATCAAAAGATTCACTAAAATATTATTTGAAATTTAGGCCAAGTAGCCCAGATTTCTGTAAGCAATTTCATTACTGGCTGGACGCAATTATATTTAGGCATGATCCCAAATTAACACATTTTAATCTAGATCTTAATTAGCCCTTTTAGTGTAATTGCTAATCGCAAGTCTACCTTAATTGGTAATTGATTCAAATTATTAGATACAATTAGCTGGAATTGCTAATGGCATAGAGTAATCAGCCTTATGATTATTCCACTGTTGGGCCCCAGGCCTCTGTAGGAGATGGAATGGACCGTAATCCACCACGAATGCCCTGTGCGACTTATTTCGTTAATGGCATGCCATTATAAATTAAAGGTGATAAAATGATGAAATGATTCTGAAGTATATATTCATAAGTAAGTACCTATTATTATCATCTACAGGGTCTTCAAATCAAGTCATCCAATTTGTAAAAGACTATGTTACAAAGTATTCTGCTACGGTATTTTGAAATCATTATTGTAGGATTAGCTATATTAAAATCAAAGAAAACAAGCCTAGACTCACCTTGGCGTGTGCAACGGTTTCCAGCTGAAGGAATAGTACTGTAAAATCATAAATTTTAAAATTGAATTGAACTAAAAATGTGTGAATAACTTTATATTCTAAACAACAAAAAGTTTTAATTTTGTGTGTTTCAACTCGCATCAATTAGCTGTTAAAAATGAGTTTCGCTGCAACGATTCTTTATATTACATTATAATCATGCTACTAAAAAAGTTATACGAGTATAGGTAATGTTACTATAACGTTACTAAATAATGTTTCTAAGAAAGTTCTGAGTATACATGTATATGGATGGAGAGGGAGAGGAAGGAAAAAGAAAAGATGGCTGGATTGTGTGAGGAAATAAAAAAATTAAAAACTTTTTACAAAAAAAAATCAAACCGACTTCAATTAAAAAAAAAAAACTGAAAGTACAAAATAACTTTAATTTCGGAAGTTGGTGTTTCTAGAATAGATAGTTTTGTCTCTTCGTTATATAACACTGACTTTCGAAATTAAAGTTATTTAGTTTTTTTTTTTATACATTGAAATTGGTTTCATTTTTTTTTTGTAAAAAGTTTTTATTTTTTTATTTTTAGATATGGTGCCACCACTTAAAGTACCCCTCAGCCAAAATTTTACTTGTTATGATAATTCTGCTGTGATCCTATGAAAAGTTCTGTTCAATATCTTCAAAGTTCATGATCAGATCATAACAATATTTCTATGGGACCTTGGAAGCATAACTTTTCAGTCAAAAAATCAATTTTCAAAACCGGTCCACAATTGATAAAGATATCGGTGAACATACATAAAAAAAAACATTCAGCCGAATATAGAACCTCCTCCTTTTCAAAGTCGGTTAAAAAGGAAGATAATGATAGTGTGACGGGTGACAGGACAGAATGGAAGAAAAAAACATGTTGCGCCGACTCCAAGTAATATGAGATAAGAGCAGGAAGAAAATGAAGATAATGCAATCGACCTTGAACTATTTGATAAATGATTGCCATCGTGAAAGCAAAGTTTGCAAAACGTACAAGTACCTTACAACATTAACACAGTAATAACTTTTTTATTTGTTCGATGATTACCAAACTGTGTGACATTTTATGAGTGCCAATGTTTCTTATAAAACTAGATAAACATTTTTCAAGGAAATAAAAGTCACAAAGTTACAAATGATGGCATTATTTTTGGTCCCTTTTATTGCTCTGTTTGTTTTGTTCTAGGTGAATGGATGGTTTAGGCTTTGTTTTTGAAGTTTTATCTTTTTTGGTACTCAATACGTTAAAGTATTCGCAAGTTAATAGTTAATAGGCGAATATGACGACCAGATTTCTTTGTAATTTTCAAATTGAGTCGTCATTCCTTGATGTCTTTTTTGCTTGGGTTACACGAGGTTAATATTTCATACCTATCTTGGTTTAAATATCTAAAAAGCTTGTAACTCTCGAGTTTGTGTATTACAAGTTTTTATACAACTTAAAATAGTTGTATGTACCTATGTTTGTTTAGGGTTGGTAAATCACGTAAATGAATTTTAAATAGTTTTTTTATTGATACTAACTAGTGCTTGACTGCTATCCCACCTGATGATAAGCAGTGATGCAATGATGCTGAGAAGCACTAGTGGGGGTGTAGGAGGGGGTAGGGGTTTTGTATTTACCCCAAATCCATTTAGCTTATACTTGGTGTACCAAGTAACTTTGGTGGCAATTCATTAATGTGGTATCATTCCACGACACATACCATGTATTACCAGCCTGCTGGCCTTATGATGGAATCTGTGGCCATTGGAATTATTGAGCGCGATAAAAAACCCTATCGCGTTTGAGCTTTTTCCAATGGCCTTTTTTTTTAATTTCATTAAAGGGCTTTGTCGCTTAGCGACCACATCGCCCAATGGTCTTGGTGAGTACTATATTTAAGGTCTTATGATAATGACAGACTGCTATAGGAACTACCGACTGAATACAAAAAAATAATCTCATCGTGTTTGGGCTCTATGGAATGAATATTATATGTGAGCGATATAAGTTTATTTAAAAAACAATCTTTTTCATTGAAAACTTTTTAAACTATGTAATTCTTAGTATTAACGTTAGCAAGGAGTGAGAATAGGTCTCTTATATAACACATATATATATATATATATATGTTTTTTCAGCTACTAACACTTCTCACAGCCAATTTTGATAGTGAGTTAGCTTCATGAAGATTATTATATCAGGTCCGTCCCAATGATCTAATAAATAACTAAATATAAGCTGTTTAGTATTCAGTTTGACCTAAAGCTACCATATAACGATAATAACCAGGCACAGCGCTGCCAAGGTACCAGGATGTCATGTGAAGACAAGGGTGCGATCTACTTTAGATAAAGGAACGTGTGGAAGACTGGAACGTGCCTCGGAATGAAAGTAAGACAAATAAAATCGTAATATTTTGTACGAGTTTTGATATTTTTTATCGTTTTTTGACTTCTCTGTGTAAAGTTTTCAATTTATAAAGAGATAAAATTTAACTCCAAGAAAAAATTTAATTTTTAACTCTCAGGAAAAAAATCGAGAAGTTTTTGTCATAATAAACCATGCATTAAGAGGAAGCCTAAGTCCGATTAGTGGGAACATAATAAACCGGATTGTGCTACTCCTTCTCGCCCCACCCTGAGTGGATTTGATTATATATCAGCAAAAAATAAAACTACACGTGGAAAACAAACAGCTCTCTTCGTGTTGACTGAATAGGTGGGAATTAATGGCATTATCGCCATCATGCACAGGGTACGCGTCAGCACTAGCATCCTGGAACATTGGCTATGCTTACGTAGCACTAAGATGGTTTTTTTTTTTATAAATAGGTACCTATATAAAATATATTATTTCTGGTAGTAATAAGTAACCAACTATTATTATAAATGTATATATTATAATTACTTACATTCCCATACCTCTTTAAAACAATCAACTACACGTTGATTATACATTTGTATATAAATATTTAGATGAACAATTTATTCAAGATAATTTTAAAATTTTGAATAAATAACATTATTTAATGCGTAGTTCAAATTCTTTTGTAGCTTATCTACACTAATATTATAAAGAGGTAAAGTTTTTTTTTTGTTTTTATGTTTTTTTGTTTGTAGGAGATAATCTCTGGACCAGTACGGTCCAAATGCTAAAATTTTTTCACCGATAGAAAGCTGTTTTATTCCTGAGTGACGTATATATTATCTACACGCGCGAAACTGTGAGCAAAAGCTAGTAAAGATATAAATTGGGGTCTTTTTAATACTCACTTAAAATTAAAATTCACAGAGCTCCAAGAATATTACGGGTTTTACCTGGAAATGAGAGATAGTAAGCTATAAATTTGTATAAACCTTAATTTTGGCACCCCAACACTTGTCTCAAAACCTACTTATCCGTAAGGCGTCCGTGACTACAGATATTCCTAGGTTAAAGATCAAAATAATCGATTTGATTTTTTACACATTTATTGGAAATATCTCGTTTCCTATGGATTTATGCTTTAAGTATTTATTATAAAAGTCAAAGTCAAAACGTTGACTGCAAACCAAGTGTACAATGACGACATTATACCTATAATTACTTATAGAGGAAATATATTGTAGAAGATTAATTCATTAAACCCCAAGCGAACGCTCTCTCATTGTCTTTCTGTTGTGTCTCTAACTACGGATTTTTTTAGAATAGTTTTGTTTAGAAAATTACATCTTGAACCATTTTTGTTACAGCACGCGCAGTGTTTATCTATTTAGGGTGAGTTGCACGATTTAACTATAACGATAACAAAGCCGTTAACAGTTGTCAAATCGTCGAATTGACCAATAGGCGGCCGTTTCACGGCTGGTTTAGGTTCGGTTATCGTTATAGTTAAATGGTGCAACTCACCCTGAGAGTACTCTAATAATAAGTAATAACTAATACTCTAAATAGGTAGTTATGATGTTACAAGTTTGTAATCCCGATTAAAAACATGTATATAGTTTATAAATGAAGGTAGGTACCTACTGGAGTTTATGGTGATGGATACAAATTGACTCGAATTATTTAAACAAGTTTATTACTTATTCTCTAGATTTAAAAAATAGTAAAGATTAAAAAAAAAATAGTTACGATGTTACAAGTTTGTAATCCCCATTATAAACACGTATAAAGTTTATAAATGAAGGTACTACAGTTTATGGTGATAGATACAAATTAACTAAAATTACCTACTTAAAACTAGTTATTACTTATCTTCTAGATTTATAAAATGGTTAAGATTAAAAGCTAATTAGACAAGTAAAACATAATACTACAAGCAACACGTTATTTACATAACAAGTTTAAACAGTATATGTTTGTCTGTAAACACTAAATACACGGCGATCAATCATTCATCGGCTCAATGTTGGTGCAATTGCATTATTTACGAACAAAACCTGTTGTACTCTCATTAAGCGTTAATCATATGTGACTGATACAGTTTCGTACAGTTTTAATTACACCACCATTTTTGTTTGGGTAATAACCACAAAACAGAAAATACAGGAAATCAGAATTTACCCCATTTTCTATTCCGAGGTAATAACTATTCACAGACTACGATGATATCAACGAACGACGTGGCACAGCGGTGGCGCTAGGACCAACAACTAGTCAGCACGCGCATTGCATCGTCTAATACGACCGCACTTAGGCGTACGGGCGTACTTATAGATTTACTCACAGAAAAGACGAAAAAGGGCGGGGTAGGCGTGCCTCAAAATGTGGTCATGCTCATAATTGACAGAACCAATAGCAAACTTGCGATCTAAGTGTAGGTCTGTTATTTGCGTAATGCGCGTTCGTATTGGTTTGTTGCCTGTAGTGGAGTTAAAGGGTGGGAGACAAGCGGCAACACTCGTTGTACAAATCGGAAAATATTTTCTTTCTAACCTCTTTCACCTTTTCTGTGGATCTACTTGTTGTTACACAAGAAGAGGCAGACAAGAGCATTAGTAAACAAAAACATCCAGTGCAGGAAAAGGAACATCCAGAACAGGAAGAGGAAAATCCAGAACAAGATTACTATGAACTCTCCTAATTACCTCTCATATTTTAATATTATCGTAATTATAACTTTCTTTTCCCATCCGCACACGGTCTTATATGCACTTCAAAGAAGTTCAACTTTGCCTCTAAAAGACCTCATACGCACTGGCTGAAAGTCCATGGATCAAAATTGGCTCCACAGCGAACGTGTTAACTTAACCACATAAATTAACGCAAAGCAGAATATATTTTTCCTCCTTGTTCTTCGTATATATCTTAAAATTGGGAGTAGCATAGTCTTACACAAAATAACGAAGTGTATAATAGTAGATGATCATCTCTAACATTGCTGTCAGGTGTCAGGATGCCACTAGAGCACTCTCGAGCATTTGATTGATGTCTTTCTTTCCCTTAGTAAAAGCGTGCTTTGTTCAGCGAACGCGAGAGAACCATCGCATCTGATATCTTCGCTTCAATAGACACTGTTAGAGAACCTACTTATACTTTTATATATTGAAATGTTCTTATTTGTCTTGCATGTGAAAAAAAATGCATTGTGTCACTAAAAAAAATTATAAACTCACTTCTCTAATATTATATGCTTAAACAGAGCAAACAACAAACTATGTAAAGCAAACTATGTAGAGCAAACTATGTAAAGGAAACACGGGAAATATGAGCATATTATTTGATGAAAATATTTGCTACCAAAAAAGCCCGAACAATTTTAGCTTTAATTAATGGGTAAGGCAATATCAGACCATTTTTTTAACAAAAAATGGTTTTTATAATTTACATTGTACTCATGCATATTTCATAAAGCGGAGTGTAAACGGGTCGATTTTTGGTGAAACTTTATAGCACAGAATAGTAAAATCCTACAGAAGCGATACTTGTGTTTCCTCTGTAGTCCACTTCCATCGAAATACTTACCTGCCGCTCCCCCAGCCAATCATCACCATAATTTCAGTTAAAAGACGTGTACTGCTGGTTATAGGCTTCCTCCAAGCATCGCCAGAACGACGGGTCCTGTGTATCTCGCAGCCTCTGGATTCCCATGACTTTCGTCAGTTTTCTAGCTGATAAGAATTCCAGTCTGTAGATTTTTGCAAAAAATAGAAATATTGGTCTGTAATAACGTTATGATGAAATGAAATTCAGTTGTTTTTTTTTTTTTGACGTCGGTATACATATGTGTCCAGGTAATGTGCTCTGCCTACTGCCATATCAGTTTGGCAATTCTTCGGGCTATATCGGTACAAAATCATCATGATGTCCACTTTCATTGTATTATTTTCTATGAAAAAACGAAAGAACTGGTTTTTTAAAACAAATTCAGCTCGAAAACTGGGCTCAAAAATTGTGGAATTATATGAAATGTTACCTTGGCCCTGGAACCCAAAAAATAACTGGAGGAACATGGATGAGTTTTAGTCAGTAAAAGTCTGAGTCTCCCTCTCATAGCATAGCGTTGTCGGCCTTATAATGTTCCCACTGTTAGGACTTAGGCCTCCTCTCTGGAATAGAGAATGGGCCGTAATCCACCACTCGGGAACAGTGCGGATTGGTGGATTCGAATTTTTTGGTCCTAGGACATGCAAAGCAGTGGTGATGAAATAAATAAAACAAAGTAATGGATCTGGCTGAGTTTGAACCCGTGACCTACAACTCATAAGTCGGGGCGGTTACCACTCTCCCTCTCACTTTACTAAAACAAATTGCTACAGTAAGAAAAAACTTAAACAAAACAAGAATAAAAACGGAATTTCCATTTATCTCATTACTTTTTTGCAATTCATTATACAAATTGTTTGTGAAAAGCTGCAGTGTCCATAAAAACCGTTTTTATCTAACGTTTAGTGTACCATTAAGCAGTTTATCGCATATTAACAAGAGTGTAAAAGAAAGCGGCCCGGAATTGTCACTTGAAACAGGTCAAGTGTACAATACGAAGAGAAAAACATGATATTGAAATATTTAAATTGTGGTGGCGCGTTTGTTTTACGATTCCTGAAACGACGCTGCCAGTAGGGTGACCAAGCGTTTGGTGTATGAGGTATTTAAAAAGACTCTTAATTGCCTACTGGTCATTTGATAAGCGGGCAGGGTTTATTTACTTCACAGTCTTTGCTTTCTTATTCCCCGAATACTTTTTAAACGAATTAATGTTAAGATCTCGTACCTACCTACTTAGAACTGTTTTTCTTTCTAATCTCATTTACAGGTCCGATTTTACATGAGGCAAATTCCAGAAAGAGATCATGATTTTCTAGGGTTCAGTACCCAAAGGGTAAAATCGGGACTCTATTGCTAACATTCCGCTGTCTGGCTGTCACTAGGCTATATCTCATAAACTGTGATACCTTGACAGTTAGAAATTCACTTCCATTGCCAATATAGCAAAAAATACAAAAAAAAAACAGAATAAAATAAAAATTTAATGTGGGGCTCCCATTCAAAAAACGTGATATTTTTTGCCGTTTTTTGTTACGGACTGCACTGAATCTTTCATGCACGAGTTCGAAATGCACTTGGGCAGGTTTTTTTAATATGTACATATATTAAAAATAAATGCAAAAATAAATAAAAGAGAAAAAAAATGAGAAAAATGAAATGAGTTAATGTACATTAATTCATTTGCAACCACAATAACCAAATTTGTTTTAATCTTTCATAGAACTAAAAGAAATTTCCTCGAATTTTCCAGAAATGTCCAATTTCTGAAACATGCAAGATGGCTACCCTATCCTCGAGCGCGTCCCACAGCTATAATGTTATTTTCCTTGCGGCGTCCGGGCAGATGGCCGTAACGACCGATACCGATACCGAAACCACGTTTAATTGTCGCCTTAAATAAATGCTGACCGACACTCTCGTTATATTTATACGACCACACGGTAACTGCTATTTTCTTATGATTTTGGAGTTTTTATCTACAAGTAATGTGTTTTGAGTCAAAGCAAATTAGAAATGTCTTCTCGTTTATTTTATGGCTATAGTCATAAATTACTTGCATGTAATTAATTATACAATAAGAATATTTTTAAATTAATGAGGGAAAATTCAAAACTCATATTAAGCGTGTCCTGACCATAAAAGCATATTATAAGGTTAAAGACTATGTCGAAGCTACGATTATTTTGCAATGACTACCTCTGCACATGTGATCCCCCTTTTTTACGATGGGAAAAGTCATCCAATGACAACCCCTGCTCTTGGGCGGAGTGGGAGATAGTGTCAGACTCTTATTGACTAAACGACCCACCCTGTTCCTTCTAGCCTTCATACTGGGGCTCGAGTTCCCTTTCGGATCACCCTGGCTCCAGTAGGCTTCGACCCGGCTGGGTCGCTACTGTTGCTGACAACTTCTTGAGGCGTGCGGGAACAGTGCGAGCCGTTGACGACTTAGGCTTGGTCCGGACAGTTACCGGACGGCTGGACAGCGATATACCCATTGCTCACTGTTCGCAAGCTCGCGCCTATGGTGGCTGGAAATCGGGATCAGAATGCCGGCGGCGGCGGCGAGAAAGCCGTTGCCTGATGTGGTCGGCCTCCTCCTTTGCGAGCATTATTGCTTCGCAAAAGTCGGCGACCGCCTGCCACTCCTCCTCACTTCGTACCATGGCCTCAACCAAGGCCCGGCGCGAGTGGTCTCCACCGGCGATGCTCCGCCCAAGCTGGACACACCACGACGGTGTCCTCCACTGTGTCTACTGGGCGTTTCGCACAGTGGCGACACCCGGGCGTCTCTTCCACTTGAATCCGGAACAGGTACCTCCCGAACGTGCCATGTCCTGTGAGGAACTGCGTCATGCGGAAGGTAAGGACGCCGTAAGGTCTTTCCAGCCACGCCTCAAAGAGGGGACTTACCGCCATAATTGTGGCGTGCCCAGCACTGGGTTGCGATAGTCGCTGGCGCATCTCCACGCGTATATCGTGCATACATGTGGCCCCCTGGTAACTCAGTACTATCGTGTCTATTAACTGCTCCATCTTTGTTTTAATATATACAAACATTTTCTTCAAACATATTGCTTTTGCAATATTTTTTTAATTAGTTAGACTAACTAACTTTGTTAACATTTTATTGATAGTGGTAATTATTTATAATTTTTTTTTTTATATATATAGCCTCTTTTTTATAATGTGAATGTGAGAACACTGTAGACACCGTGAATTCTTAGATTAATATTTATACTGACTTTTTTTATTATGATTATTTTTATTGTGCTTTTGGGTACAATACTGACTGGTCTACGCTGTTCTAACATAATATCTATTAATACTGTAATATGGAAATATTGTAATATCAACCACTTTTTTTAAAAGAGTATTCATGGAGTTTCTTGCCGGTTCTTCTCCATAGAAAACGACCAGCAGGATTGAAGCCTACTGGGGCCCAAGGGTCTGCTTCTGAAAGAAAGATTCGGCCCCGGTTCGAAAGGCAATGAAAGAACAGGAGTGGGTTTTTAGTCAATAAAAGTCTGACACTATCTCCGGCTCATCCAAGGGCGCGGAAATGTCATTGGATGACTTCTCCACCTATAAAAAAGAGCAAAATGCTGTAAATATTTCTGTACAGTAATCTTGCAAGAGGAACTCCATGGCAACTCGATTTACCTCTTGTCGCACAATCTTGTTATTTACATAATAGTATAACAAGAGGTGATTAAAGTAGGATTACGTTAGAATTACATTGTTATTGGTTTATTTCATTACGAGTTTATAGTTCGTATGGAGGTAATCTTTACTATCATGATAAGAACCTCTAAACAACATAGTAAAGTTTTGTCATCATTTTTGACTGTCGAACGAAGTAAATACTTACCTAAGGTTGAGATGCGCTGATGTGAATCTGAAAAACCTGATGATACAATTGGCGGAGTGGTTGAGCGATTGGCTACTACGCTGGGTCACAAAATAGATAAATACAGAAACGAATCTCATGTATGTACTTCACTTTTTATACCTCGCTCGGTGGACGCACACTAATGAGCGTTTGAGCCGGAACTGTTCGACAAGTGGTCCGAGACACTCCGAGATATCGTATCCGTGAGCGGTGTCTACCTATGTGTGCATTGCTCGAGCGCGCTTTGTATGTAGATTGACTTCTGTATCTATCTATTTTGTGGCTGCGTGTCGTGATTTTGATTCCCGTTCGAAACAAACATTTTTATAACCTAGAGGTAGTTATTCCAGGTCTGCCTGTTTAGCATTTGTGAGTTTACACGTTCGTGAATGCACCCAAAAAACATGAGTAATTCAAAGTGTTGCACAACGTTTTCAAAAAATAAAATAAACTGATAAGCGATTGACTGCTATATTGCATGTCATCATCATCGGATTCCCGTGACCATCACCAGGTCAGCGGTCCACCTTATAGGAGGTCTTCCAATGCTGCGTCTTCCTGTACGTTCTCCCATTGGTTCGACTTCCGGCCGGAACAAATATTTTAATGCTCTACCGGTCGTTCCGGCTCTGGATGTCTACTTCACGTGGCCCGTGTTTGTGAACGCTCTCACTATACAGGAGTAAGTCTTTGTGTAAAGTATTAAAAAAAAACCTGGGCAAGTGCGAGTCGGACTCGCGCACTTAGAGTTCCGTACAAACTTAACTATGTAAATATTTCGATCTCCGAATAGTCTCGAAGATTATTCCGAATAAAAAAAGTTTAAATTTGTGACGTAATAACAAATTCATATCATCAAAAAAGTCTCTCTACTCTGATAAGACACAATTACAAGAAATACCCATAACAGTATACCGCCTATGGACACGAAGTTCGTGTAGCCCTCGGCAAAATGAAAAACAATATCATGTGGCGAAGACAGTATAAGCACAGTCTTTGAAAATAAGCGGACCCAACCTCTTCCATTATTTAACCCAATTATTCTTCTTCTTCAAAAAAGGCGACCAGTTTGACTTAAACAACTACAGGCCAATTAGTTTAATTTCACACATTTACAAAATATTTATAAAAATATCAAAAATCGTATATTCAACGAATTAGATAAACAGCAACCACCTGAGCAAGCAGATTTCCACCCTGGCCTCTCCACTACGGACTATCTTCACTTAGTCAACTAATTAATAGAAAAACACCAAGAATTCAAGATCTCGCTCCACTTGGCGTTTGTTGACTATTCCAAAGCATTCGACAGCATTACACACACAGCAATTTTTGAGGCTCTAAGCAGGCAACAAATAGATCCCACTAACATTGATCTGTTACGGATAATTTATAAAAATAGCACCGCCGCAATCAAATAAGAAACCACACACAGGTCAAAAATTTAATATAGAAAAAGGAGTCAAACAGGGCAACCCGCTGTCTCCGAAATTGTTCACCAGTACCCCAGAAGAAATTTTCAGAAGATTGGCATTGAATGCATGCTACAAGAGCTAAGTGAAGCCTTGAGGTTGGACGGAAGATGAATCACCAAAAGCCATAAAAGTACACGGGGAGACTATACAACATGTCCAGGAATACCTTTACCTGGGCCAAGTAGTCTCCTTCCAGGCTAGGCAAGACAAAGAGATCGCAAGACGGACTGAAAACGCCTGGAAGAGCTACTGGTCCATGAAAGTCTTAATCAAGGGTGAATTGCCCATGGCACTAAAATAAAAACTCATAGACATGTGTATTCTCCCCGTCCTAACCTATGGCGTACAAACTTGGTCTTTGACTAACATTCAGAAGTCCAAACTTATGGTTTGCCAACAGGCAATGTAGCGCAGTATTCTAAGTGTTAATAATTAACGAATCGAGTTCGAAACACTGTACTGCGCTCCAAAACCAAAATAGTTGATGTGGCTCAAAAGGCTGCCAAACTGAAGTGGGACTGGGCAGGACACGTCTGCCGCATGCCCGATAAACTGTGGACCAAAGTAGCACAAACTTGGTGCCCTGAAACAGCGCGTCGGGGTCACGGTAGACCACGAAGGAGATGGCGCGACAAACTTGATAGATTCCACCAGAATTGGCAAGAAGAAGTCTAGGTGCGCGAAAAATAGGAGTGGAGAGAGGCCTTTGCCCAGGAGTGCGACAGAACAAGCTAAAAAAACAACAAATTTACTGTTTTCAGATTTGTTTCTGTACGGGCTATACAACAAGGAGTAGCCTCTGAATTTTGATGCCTTGAAAATGTCGAAATATACGTTTTTTTTGCGACATAAAGCCATATCTCTTTTTTTGCACTAACTTAGAAGTTTGATTTTTTCACAGCATCAAGGGACTCTAGACCTGAATACATGGTTTTCATTTCAAAAGAGTCTTGCCAGACTGACAGACGGAGAACAAAGTGATCCTATAAAGATTACGTTTTTTCCTATTGAGGTACGGCACCTGAAAAAAAACTCTACATTCCTTCTTTAAACCCATATTGTTGGAGAGACTTATCGATGACCTAGTGTCCTAAGTCCAGTGGTTTCAGTTGACTATGTTCAATAGATTGACAGCGGGTGTCTGCAGTATTCAGTCATTTCTGATCACTAGCACAATATTGATTCGCTCAACAGGTGCTTAAATTAATGTCAGTGGGTCAATATTTAAATGAATTATGATCACGACAGTGACAAGCAGCAACTTAGCTCTATGTTTAAAGGAATTGTATCAAAACTATTGAGTCTGCCATGAGTGATGCGAAGTATAGTAACTGAGGCAGCAAGAAGAATTGAAGAGTTTCAAGAATAGAGGCTTCTACAGTGCGCTATCTATTACTCTTTTTTATACTCTTTTTACATTATCTGCTTGAAAACGCCCTTTTATATGTAACACAGCCATACCTAAAGCAAGTCATTCTAATGGATCTCGAATGTAATACGGGCGCGAGATTTGAACATGGATACCGTAATTTGGAAAAAAAAATACACTGCACTTGTATCAAATAAGTTTATTCAAAAATCAAACTGACTACTAACAAAAAATTAAAAGAATGAAATAATATGTAACGAGTCTCTCAAAAACAAAAAAATTAATAGCGGGATTATTATAGAAAATTAAAACTAATAGTTCAATCTTTACTATTTTGTTTGTTTCAGGTTTCTATATATACGAGTATACCCTTGCAGTATTCGGGAGTTAGTTATATTAATCCTTCACTGCTTTCGGGATTAAAACTTCTTCCTTCATTTTGTTCGGGATTAAATCTGCCACCTGCCACATAATATACTATTTTCCCTACATACTTTAGTGGTTACAAAGAACTTAGGTCTCAAAATAATTGTTACTAGAGTCATTTTTTATTACAATAATTCACTTACAAGTATTGTAATAAAAAAATACTTACAAATTGATTCTCTAAGCTTTGCCAAAGATATCAGATGTTTCAATTTTAATTAAAACTTTACAGAGATACATTTATAGTAAGGACTTAGAGTTATTCGAACATTTACATTTAAACTCATTTAACAAATTGCTAATTATTTTGGAGCTGAGTCGTGTTTAATATTAGTTAAATTGATAATTTTATGCAGCTATATCTCATGGTTAGGTTGTGCAATTCTTTGAAAGAGTTATCGCGACCCTGAAACGCAAAAGGCAACTGAAGGAACACAGCTTTTTTTAAGGTGGAAATCACCTAAAGAGAAAGCGGGATGGCATGTTTTTTTTTGGTGGGTAAAAATCATCCAAATAATATCCCCCGCCCTTAGGCGGAGCGGGAGATAGTGTCAGACTCTTACTGACTAAAAAACCCACCCCGTTCTTTCTTGCCATTCGTGCTGGGGTCGAGCTACCTTTCGGAGCTAACCCTGGCCCCAGTAAGCTTCGACCCAGCTGGGCCCTTGCTGTGGAATGACATGTCAGACTCTTACTGACTAAAACCCACTCCTGTTCTTTCTTTGACTTTGTTTCAGGGCCCAGAAGAATTACGGATGAGTCTTAGTCAATAAAAATCTAACAACCCCTCACTACACTCAGGATGGAAAGAGCGATTTGTTGATGATTGCTCAGCTTAAAAAAAATCCCACATTTATTTCGGACGAAGTCCATATTATGTTGTTAATAATAATATCTAATATTATCTGATACTAACGTTAGTAGGTTTTAACAAAATAATTATACACACAACTAGACTACGATATGAAGTCACACCCATCTTTGCGCCATGGGGGACTAACACCTATCTGCAAACACACTCTGTATAGTGTTGGTGCTGCGAGCGAATAGGGAGGCCCATCTCTTTCTGATTATGGTGGCAAAACCATCAACTTGCTCCTTAACAAACATCCATAGTACACTGCAATGCCACAGCAATCCCAACAGTACCCAAATCCAACGAGCTTCACTTTCCCAAGCAGCCCATTTCTTTCTGGGCTCTCCTCGGAGCAACCACCTCGAACTATCTTTTACGTTATGACCACTCTATACTTACCCTATTTTATCAGATTGGACTCTTTATGGCAAAGGCCTTCCTCATTTTTATCAAGGCTTTGCTTCTTTTTGATAATTCTAAAAGACCTTACATTATCTATTCGGTTTGCAGAAAACCCGTATTGTTACTTGTCGTAATCAAGCATTAATAAACATAAGAAATAGTACAATATGTTACAACGTCTTTTCAGCTGCTTGCTATTAAAGTCGCGTCACGAATACAGTGTAATTACTTCGTAATATTCTAGTAATACCTAGCAGCCGTGATCCGGCGCCGTGCTCATACTGATGCGAAAGGAGCTTTAGGTCAATATCAAAAGACTTGTCTACTATTATTATAAAGCATATAATCACATATTTTTGCTGGAAATCTTTTTCACATATATATTTTTTTTTATTAAAAAAATAACGGTCTATTATTTCATATTCGGCTGATACATTCATGGTCATTCATCGGTGATGTTAGTCTTTATTTTTGAGTTATCATAATCAGGATAGCAACTAACAAACAAGGAGTGAAATTCCCAACTGAAATCTGTGTTTCCTAATAGCTACAACCTAAGTCTAGAGCTTTGATATCTAGTTCTCATATCATATTATTTATCTATACATATAAATAAAACTGTTTGTTTGTAATATTGAAAACATAACTAACTGCTTTTACTACATGCATATGAATATATATACGGTACATACACGAAAATAACATTTTTACAATTTTTGTCGGTCTGTTTGTTTGTCCGGGCTAATCTCTGAAATGGCTGGACCGATTTTGACGGGACTTTTTAGGGCAGGTAGCTGATGTAATAAGGAGAAATATAGGCTGCTTTTATTATAGAAAAAATAAATTAAAAATCCTGAAGTCCACGCGAACGAAGTCGCGGGCACAGCTAGTTAATTTATATAAACTCAGATTTCTGCAATCTGCATTAAGCTCGTCTTGATACTTTTTGCAAAAATAATTAGGTCAAAACCACTCACATCAACACCGTACAAAACATTCATTAAAATCATATTAACAGCATTTCCTCTCCTAAAAATCATCTAATGACATCCCCACTCTTAGGCGGAGCGGGAGATAGTGTCAGACTTTTACTGACTAAGAAACCCACCCTGTTTCTTCGTTGCCTTTCACACCAGAGCCGAGCCTTCCTTTCAAAAGCAGACCCCTGGCCCCAGTAGGCTTCGACCGTGCTAGGCCTAGACCCCTATGATTGCTGATGCTCCTTAAGGCGCGAGGGAACAGTACGCGCCGTCGACGACTTGGGCTCGGTCTGGACAGTGAGCTACCCAATGCTCGCCGTCCAGAAGCCCATGCTTACAGTATGCTATGCTTTTCGATTTACTTATTAGCTACATACGAGTATATCGCATCCGAGTGCCCGAATTATTTTATCACATGCCTTCCCTGGGCTGTACCTACTAAGTGGAATGATGGCCGATGGAGTGGGAAGCATCATGAATGTGGAAATAATTTATAGCCCATAAAATCACGGGCGTATTAATTGAATTGTAATAATTTGTAATTAATGTTTAATAATACGGAAAATTGGCAGCACAACGTAATGCGCGAAGCTTTTACTGGTTAACATGGGTTTTTGTTTTTAACTGTTGCACTTTACGCTTATTTTATTTGATTTGTTGAAGTGATTGCTATTAAAAGAGGCATCGAAAGTCCAACAGTGAACGTTTTTTGGCTGAAATGATGATGATGTTACCTTTATTGTACATACACTAAGATAATTAACAACATAATCAATATAATCATATTAGCCTAAATATTTCCACTGTTAGACATAGGCCTCCTCCAAGTGTCGCCACAATGAACGGTCCCGAGCGTCGCGCATCCATCGAGTTCCCGCAACCCTTACCAGGTCATCGATTCACCTTGTAGGAGGCCTTCCAAGACTGCGCCTTCCGGTATGTGGTCGGCACTCCAGAACCTTTCAGCCCCAACGGCCATGCGTTCTGCGAGCAATGTGCTCTGCCCATTGCCACTTACGGTTGTGTTAAATAACATAATGGGAACTTTAAACTAAAAATATATCTACGATTGGCTACCTTATGAGATCCTGCGATCTTTTCAAGATTATCTGAAATGAAAGACACAAATTAGAGTCGCACTTGGTGTGAAAAAATAAGTTAAACAATATATCTATTATTTATCTATATTTGAAATCTCTCAAACCATGAAATGAAATTGGCAGTAATAAATAGCTCTCTATTTATTAAAATTAATCGTGGTTTCATCTGGTTCTTCTAATAGACTTGAAATTTAACCTACTGTCCACAGATGCGTAGCTTCATAAACACAACACAACGGCACAACGTTTTGTGTGTGAGCTTCACACCAGCGTATCTACTCCTAACTTATAATGACAAATACCCGTCTATGAAATTACGCGTCCGTTTTAGCCTCCAGACAAAGGCTTATTTTATCAGCAGCAATAACTACTCTAACAAACTCAAAAATGTACAAGATCGGTATGAAACCTCATGCCCATCGGAAACTCACACTGAAAACAGGGATTGACCTGAGTTAATCCTGTTTCTCGTCTGAGTTTCCTTATAACTACAAACTAAAAACCCCGTCTTTACGTCAAGATGAGATACTGGCCAAAGGCGTGCACAAAAAAAAAACCATTTGGCGACCGGCCTAATCTAGAGTCCCTTTTCGTCATAATTTATGAACTCATAGGCACAACTTTTCTCATTTTGGTTGAATCTCGATAAGAAACACATATACAGTGACGTAAACAGATGACTATCTTACTTGACTAGGTTGTCAGTCAAACCAACTGTCCCTAATTTATGAAAACGCAAAACATAGTTTCAGATCCTATAATAGAAAGTCTGTCGTCATGTTACTTAGTTATTCAATTAACGTCTATTAAACTCAACGCCACTCCAAAACCTAGCACAACATGCATGTATATCAAGCTGATATTAAATTCCATTAACTAACCTCAATTGATGAAACACTGGTAAATTCAATTGTGCCTAAATCTGAGCTAAAGTCTGAATAGATTACAACCATAATGGAGCTATTAGACGCACTCCATTAATACTGTTCTATAGGTACCAAGTAAATGATGCGTTATATATAACATTATATGCTTAGATACTTGTGTGATAAATCACGTAGACTGTCGAATCTAGTTAAGCCTGGAGCTTAGACAATGTGCTACATTTGAATATTGTTTTGAGTATAAATTACATTTAAGATATTATGTTTTGTTTGATATACACTATAATGTTTCACCAAAAACATCATAACGTATAGTTTCCCAATAACCCTTACGTATATTTACATCAAAGAGGTGCGAGGTACAAAGTCCACCTATAATCCACGTAAAGGGTCACTTCGTTTTCCTGGTCAGGTTAAGCACAGCTCTAGGGGAAAAGGTTAGCAGAGCTAGGTATTTTTGGGTTAAAAAGCGAGAGATGTAAGCAAGGAATCCGGATGCGGTATGTCTGCAACGAATGTTTCCGAGGAATACGTACTGGGGCCTAAGTCTGTTATTTTTATAAATTCGTCATTCCAACACGATTCCATTGTCATTTTGCTAAAAGTTTGTAATCTACTAATTCATAATGATCGGTCATTGATCGGTCAATGGTCTTGTAATAGAATTGTGGTAGAATGACAATGTCGAGCTTATTAAAAGCACTAATTGCGCAATGACGTCACTGATCTGAATGGTAGGTCACTGGTCACTGGTCAAAGGAACTGTCAATTTTTTTTCAGATTACTGCATACGTCAGATATTCATTTGTCATTATCTATGAGATTACCATTCTATGCCATTTCTTTCAATGGAGTGTCAGTGGTTGACCATTGGTAAGTCATAACGACGCCATTATATTAGTAGATTACCAAAACTTGTCAAAATCAAACTTAAGTGACAGTGGGCAGGGCACAGTGCTTGCAGAATAGGTGGTCGAAGGGGTTTCTAGGTCTCGTTTAGTAGGTACTAACCACGTACCGGAAGACGTAGTGTTGGAAAGGTTTCCCAAAGCAGTGGATAAACGACATGTTGAAGGTTGAGCGTTGTTGAGCAGTGGTGGCCGAGTGGTAACGGCCCTGACTTACGAGTTGTAGGTCGCGGGTTCAAACACAGCCAGGTGCATTACCTACTTTGTGTAATTTATTTCATCACCACTGCTCTCAAAACGGTAAAAAAAAACATCGTGAAGAAACCGGCATGTCCTAGAATCAAAAAATTCGAAGATATGTGACATCCACCAATCCGCACTGGGCCCGTGTGATGGATTTCGGCCCATTCCCTCTCCTAGAGAGGAGGCCTGAGTCCCAATAGCGGTAACATTATAAGGCCGACAATGCAAAAATTATGAGATGCACAGAACTGGTCGATGTGGTTACACTTGAGGGATACTTATTATCTAACAGTGGGTGTCTTTCGGTAGAAATCATGATGATAATAAGTTTTTGAAGATATGGCTTTTATAAAAATTTTAAGCCTACAATTAGAGTTTGGGTCCCGGGACGTCTCGTGTCTCAAATTCCCGGGAATTTTCGAAAATTTAGTTGTCTCGAGTCCCTGGACTTTCGTGTCAAGATTTGAGACGAGACAAGATTATCGAAATTTCAAATAAGAAGATGCCTAACGCCATTTAAATATGAAACAAATCTGAGAATTAACAATGTTTTTAATATGAGAATTAACAATGTTGTGATTGTGATTATGACCAATGTTTAGACTAGTCGAATTACCAATAACAGCAAAGTTATTAAAATTAACTAATGATTTTTAACTAAGTTCGTTTTATAAATTATAAGATTTAACTGTTTACAAGTGAATCTGTGTGTGATCAAAAGATACAAACAAAGCACTTATTAAGACTGAAATTAACGTTATAGTTATTAGGATATAATTTTTGGTTTAATAAATGTCGATGTTTAAAAAAAAATGCATTTTAGGGTTCCATACATCTTGTATTGGGAAAACGAGACTAAACCTATTTTTCAACACTCTCAAAGGAATTTAAATTTATAGGGCACTTTCCGTTGACCCAGAATTCTGAAATTTGACATAAAGCAAGGTCTTATAGAACAGGTATAGGAATAAATCTGAAAACAGTAAATTTGTTGATACGTAACATATTTTTTTTCTGCGATTTAAAATAACTTCGAGACTACGTTCGGAAATTCAACCATTTACATAGACAAGTTTGTACAGAACCATGAGTACGCGAGTCCGACTCGCATTTGCTCAGTTTTTCTTTTAATTCGTTTCATCAAAAAGTCTTAAGTACTGGTCCCATAAAAAATAATACAAACATACAACCTCAAAAGTCTCGAAGTCCTGGGAATTCCCGGGACTTTGAGTGTAGTCTGTCTCGTGTCCCGGGACTTAAAACTTGTCGGAAATTCCCAAACCCTACCTACAATACTCCACTTGGTTAATTCTATACCTGTATTTTTTCTGACAACTGTGTTAAAATATTTTTTCACAACTGAAAGCCATAATTTTAATTTGGAAAAACATTTTTTGATTTATTGTTCATGGGTACATTTTAATTGACCCTTTGCCGAATATGAAATATCTAAAACAAACTGGACGAATACAATTTGGTTTCTTTAGCAAACACGAATTTGAAATTTTATTTTCATTACAAGCGTATTTTTTGCTTGTTATTTATGATATTTATTTTATCGAGTCGTACTTCATCTATAAAATTTAATGAAGGATTATTTGAACGGTTACAATTAAAAAATAAAAATACATTTTTAGAAACGGGTAACGCAATATCAGCAATATCATTTTGATTGGTACAAAATACATTTTATTTTAATGAACGAATATAAATTTTGTTAGTTCTTATAATATTCATTGAAAATCGCATTCAGTCATTAATTCATTTCAGTTAATTATTTATTAGTGGCAGAAAGATTCGCGCACGTGCAAGTCAGTAATTAAATCAAGATAATCTACCGAAATATAAAATATCTTGTCCTTCTTCAAGATCAATCCATTTGTATACGAAAGTAGGTACAGAAGTACGGTACTAACGGTGACATAGGGGTGAAGGAAGACTAGGCGATTATTATTCTTCTAAGTTTTTGAAATATTTGCCATTTTAGACGAATATAATGTTGTTTCGAAATATCGCTCCATTCCATTCATTGTTCACGGCTCTGGACTACATCTTGACAAGTCCTAAGAAAGTCGTCCAAGACGACCAGCCATCTTCTGTGATCCCAACGCGCGTTTTCAGAGCACCAATTTTTTATTTTACGGCTCCACTGCTCGATCGACTTGCTTTAAAAAAGTCCAGCTCAGTTCCACTTAAGCTGGGCAGCCTCCTGAGTTGCTTCAACGATCTGTGTTTCTGAGACCTTTGGTAACACGGGATCAGAACTGACTAGGCATAACAAATAACTTCTGTCCATAATGATGATTTCCATGACATCATCAATCAAATATGTCAACTAAGTACTGATTTCTCTAATATTTTTAGACATTCTATTAGAATAAAGTTTATATTCTTTCCAAAATATTTGTAGGTTCAAAACAAGCAAGAAAACTGTTTTGCGCCGAAATTATAACAACAACACACGATTTTGAATTATGTTAAGTGTAATTTATACTCGCGTTCCCCGCATGTTTTAATTGGTAGCCTTGAACTGGGTAACAGAGATTTACGAGTGATGCTCTACAAATATGAAGGGTATTTTCGTATTAATTGAACATGTGGAAATTCGTCTGGCTATAAGTGGTGCTTCGTTGGGTCAGTGGTGAAAGCTCTTTTTTAAAAATGGCTTATCACAAGCCAATCTATATGAGGTTGTAGTCTGCTTAGCTGGATTTGCTTGTAGCGACCTTAATAAAATTAAATTCTCTAGTTGGGACTTATAAAAAGCCTAAAACTAAACTAAAACTAAGTACGGATACGGGGTAGGGATTTGGACAGCAAAGGACGCGCTGGATCGAATATTGTAATAGTGAAAGTTGTAAGGGCAGAATTATTAATGATGACGTCTACTTTGACATGTGAATGATACCTGTATTATCTCTGAGAATGTATACCTACGTATTAATTGATTGCCATAACAGTACCGACAGATTAAAGACAGTGCAAAGCAAAATCTACATTGACTTAATGTTATATCTAAGGCAAGGCACAAACGTGGACACTTTTGTGTCTTTTATCAAATACAAGCTACCGATGAATATTTGATTTCTATAGAATCAATATGAAATCATCCACTCCCTGCGCATACGTATTTCTTTTTTTGCGTCCAGTTGCTTCTACTTACACATGCTTATGACGATCAAAAAGAGTTTGGTGTCGGTAACTGGAACAATAAGTGAGTCGGTTTTCGCAGCGCCTAACCAAAATACCCCAGTGAGTGTAAACCTTTTCCGAATAAAACGCAGAGTTCCGCGTTTAGCAATCGGACCAGTACTCTCAAAGATTACATCCTGCAAAAAAAAAAAACAAACAAACTGCCTCTTTATAAGTAGTGTAGATTCAAATTATTATTTTTTTTACATTGCAGGATTATTCAAAATTGCCAGTGGCATGCTACACTACAAACAATAATATTGGTAGCAAACTTTCTCCGTTAATAGATTCATAAGCACTAACTAAAAGTTCGTAAGTAGGTATTGTCAATTTGTGCAGGAACTCCGCACACCAAAACAACTGTGTTCGCGATGCAGAACGTGAGATTTGAATACTGCCCAAATAGCAGAAGTTTAATTAAGGAATTTCGACAATTCACCATTCGTTATTTCCTTGGAAGATGGGAAGGCCTTTAGTATGGGACGCTACTTGTGTCGATACTCTTGCGCCTTCACATCTTCCTAGCTCGTCGTGTCGTGCTGGTGCTGCCGCTGCGGCTGCGGAGAACCTCAAGCGGCGGAAATATAACAACCTTGTTGGAAGTTATATTTGCGAACCGTTTGGGGTTGAAACTCTTGGATCGTGGGGTCCGAGTGCTCACAAGTTGTTTAAAGATCTGTCGAAACGTCTAGTTGACACTTCGCGTGACTCAAAGGCTAGCTTTTACCTTGGACAGAGGATAAGCATTGCCATACAACGTGGCAATGCCGCCAGTCTTTTGGGCACATTACCAGTCGACAGCGATGTGGAAGAGTTTTTTTGACGCCATATTTTAGATAGTGTATTTTAGCGTTTTATTATTTATTTATTTTGTAATTTACTGTAATTATAGTTATTAAGTTGTTTATAAGTGTAGATAATTAATTAATTTATAATAGTAAAAATGTAAATAAATAAATAACTTGTAAAAAATCACCAACGATCATTGTAATATTTTTACTTTAGGGTGTTTTTGATATCTTGCGGCTTGTTTTTGATAACTTTAATACCCCTGAAATCGTATTCTGAGGATAGTTTTGACAAAAATTTCACATTCTTAGATCCAGAGTTTCCAACGTGCGTTGATACTGTCCATCAGTTTCTCCTTTTTATAAAATATGTTATTTTATTTAATAATGAAATAAACTGGACATTTTGCGAATTTTTAATTTAATTTTCAACATTGCTTTCTGTGAATTGGACGTTCTGCACCAAGAACATTTGCATCAAATGAATTTCATGGCTGTTATTGTAGTATACACCTTAGACTTGGAGTTGCAACTTTATAATTAACTGGCATTCCTTGTTTAGTTGAGATTCGTCTTGGCGGATTAGAACGCTGTGCGTTGAGAGATGAATGTTGAAACTATGATCGTTATTAAAATATCAAAGATGTTGTTTGCTTATGCGGATCCATAAAATTATTTATCTACACAAATTTTAGAAAGAGGTAAAGTTTGTTTTTTGTTTAACTCTGAAAGTACTGGTCCGATTGCTAAATATTTTTCATCGATAGAAAGGGTTATTCCCAGTTGTCCCCACTGTCAACGCCACCATTGGTGACAAATGGGATTTCTTTGCATAAAATGTCCCATTTGCCACCAGTGGTGGCAATTGGGAATGGCCAATTTTTTTGTTCCCAGTTGCCACCAGTGGTGACAAATGGGAAAAATTAAATGATCATTTACTTCGAATTTTCTAATTTACATTAGCAAGCATTACAGCCGCTTTATTCCTGAGTGACATAGACTATATTATATGTGCGCGTATGAAGCTGCGAGCAAAAACTAGTAGTTAGTAGTCTGCTCCGGAGTTTGCTAAACCAATAAAATAAATAAATCTATAATTAGTAAAAGACAAAAAAAAAATGCATTTCTCTATCTACATATAAAAAAAAAGATCAACGACCTAGATTGATTCGAAAAGGCTTTTATTACCATTTTTGTGTACCAAAAGTTTGTTAGAAAACTATAATGACATAATACATGTTATATAAATACCTATTTTATGTCTTAAATTTAATGATAAGTCTAGTTGTCTTTCAATTTCAGCTTAGGGTGCGCGAAAGTCGAATATTATTACAAAGAAATTTACTCACGGCATAAAAAGTATCTTTTGTCATATTTCTAAACATGATGTACTAATTTGTTATTAATTGTGTTAATTTTATTTAAATCTGTGAGTAACATATTCTATACAAACTTTTGCCTTTCAAACTATTTACAAACTGTAATATTTTTATACGGGCTAGTGTAGTAAATAGTGAATTGCGTACCTAAAAGCGGTAGGACAATGAGCGACTTTTCAAGTGTATTGAAAAAATAATTTCTGCCATTTCAATAGACATTAGGTGCATTAAGGTGTCGCTCAGTGTTAGTAGAAATGGGTATTACTGTCTACTACTTTACTGTACATTTGTGTAAACATTCATCTCATTAACAAATGTTGATGGCTATGTTCCACTTATTTTAAGTGGTTTGTAATAATATTGAAACGGAACACTTACATAATTACTTCCGCGACTGTCTGTCTGTCCCGTTTCACTAAACCCCTCGTCAATGATTCTGATGCAATTATTTTAGATGAATTTGAATTTCAGAAGTAGATCGGTTGTTATGATATTGACTTACAATACATATAACTATGTTATTTGTGATCAAGCTACATACTGTATATTATACTCTTATCTATTTCTTTTTTATCTTTTTTTTTTGTGAGTCTCGACCTCGACACAATTTTTTGTACGCACTTAATTTAAGTATATTATATCTTTAATTTTTCCTACTCTAAGTCAATGAAATTTGTATGTAGATGTATATTTATGGGAGCTTATTATTAGTGACTTTTCTTACCTAAGTAAAAAGTAGGTATTGTAATTGTTTGTGTTGCGTAATTGCAGCATCGTGTAAAAACTGGCATTGCTAGAGTTGAACAATTGAAGACATGAATATCAATATGACAAGTCTTCAATTTTTCGCCGTGCTAGATTACGGCTCATTCCTTCTCCTATAGAAGAAAACCCAGCATTATTAATGTTATATAGCTGACATCAATGTAAAAATCCGAAGGCCTCCTACAAGGTGGACCGATGACCTGGTGAAGGTTGCGGGAATCCGATGGATGCGAGACGCACAGGATTGTGCATTGTGGTGATACTTGGGGGAGGCCTATGTCCAACAGTGGACGTCTATTGGCTGAATATGTGGAATGCAATAAACAATTGAGTTTTGAGTATTGAAATGATGATGATAATGAATGTAAAAATATAACTAAGTTATTACTCTATAAGCTTTTTGTAACAATAAATAAATAAGGCGTAGGAATAAGAAAAACAAATGTGGCGAAAGCTTGAATAAATATAAATGCAGAGAGCTCTAAAGATGGGGAAGATTATATGGCTAGAAAGGGTGTAACTTCTGGGATGAAGATATATTAGGATTAGGTCAAGATAATGTAGGATATGCGTCCGAGGATATTTTTTTGTTGAAGATTTACTCATACTTACACTAGCGACATCTATGGTGCCACAAAAAAAAACCGAAATTGAAAAATTCTCCGCGCGATTTGATCATATATTACAGGCTAAAATCATCTGTCGGGCAGTTATTCGGATCAGACATAACACCCATCTGGTTGGAGGATCCTCCTTTTTCAATAAAGGGTTGTGGGACTTTACACCCTGTTCTACATACCCTCAAAATTGGTGACCCCGACGTGATCGTGATCTTGATAGCGTCACTTGAGTGTTTGTGCGAATAAGATGCTCTACCAGTTTAGTGTGTTCTCATATTATTCGCCAACAATTAGGACAGCTAATTTCTTAAAAAAAAAAACACTACTCCAGTAGATTTACTAAGTAAAACTTTTTTCGGGTGGGAAATCATTCAATGGATTCTCCACTCTAAGGTGCAGCGGCAGAGCGTGTCAGACTTTTACTGACTAAAACCCACTCCTATGTTCCTTCTTTGCCTTCGTTTTTGGGCCTCGAGATTCTCTTTCGCATAACCCATAGCGCCAGTAGGCTTTAACCCTAAAAGCCCCCTACGGTTTTGCTGACATCTCCTTGAGTTGCGTGTGGAACACTACGCGCCGTCGACGATTCGGAATCGGTCCAGACGGTTACCGGACGCCAGACGATGAGCTACCCATTGCTCGCTGTCCGCAAAATATTTGAATGCTTGAATTATGACTGTAACTTAATTTTCTATTTGGAGTGTATATTAAAAGTGTAAATTATTACAGCTTTTCATTCATGTTCTATAGAAGCAACAGACAGATAGACACAGGAGTGATCCTACTCGTATAAAGGATCTTTTCTTTCATTTGAACTTCAAAAATCAACAAAATTTCCACGTAGGCAAATCATAAACCAAGTATAAAATAAACGTGAAATAACTTCCAGAAGTTGTCGGCAAACATCACGAACGTAGGGATCTCACATGAATGGCTCGTAATATGATCCTGACTCACGAGACGCGACGTGAGATCTATCTCGAACGATCCATTGTTCCCCTTCACACGGCATACAAACGACACTAAGTTCAGACAAATAGGCTTCTTACAGCCAGAGACATACATGTGGTGAAAGAGATTGGTATGCAAGTAACATTTCGTTTTATTCTAATTTAGTGAAAATCTCATGAAGAACTTCAGATATAGGCCATGGAACTAACTTTTTTACGTATCTTGATCCTAAAAGAGATCGTAGTTTATAATAATGTAGTTTTAGTGACTCGAGAGTGAAATTATCTCACACAGAATAACATTCTGTACAAAATAGAAAAGTAAAAAAAAAAATATTCCCTGCCCCCCTAGCCAAGTTACAACCGTTTCTCTTGCATCGAACGCTTCGAGTTGGCCATGCCGCTGATTCTTTTGTTCTGACCATGTGATTGAGCCTTGAGACGACGTCATTCCCGTACATTTAAAGTTTTCTACAAGCGTTAACGATTGCAGATTATCAACTTGGCTAGGAATACTGTTTTTTGTCTGTACCCTTCAAATGGAGATGACATAGGGCTTGCCTCCCAGACTTAATAATTCAGCATAATAAAGATTAACTAATAATTGTCTTCGCCGACTGTACGTCGTACAGGCACTCGCACAAATCATTCCTTAGATATCCAGGGCTTGTTATGTAGAAACTTCGAGGCTACGCGCCAATGCGTACAGTGCTTTTACATAGTACCCAACCTTGAAGGAGCGCCAAAGTTTCCCGTGACGAGGGAACCGAGGAAAGAGAAACTGTCCGCAATGAACTTCGAACTGCATTGTTTAGGAGCCGACAACGTTTGATACTTTGGTAACTGGATGAGGTCTAATCTGAAGAGAGGAAGTTTGTTTGCGACAGCCCTGCCGGTTGACCCGAAAGTGGATTTATAGTTGATGCTAAAATAGAAGAAATAAGGATGGCACGTAGCTTAAATTTACTCAAATAAAAGGTCTAGTTACGAAAGAAGTAGATATCTACAAACACTAAACAGATTGAGCTCCTAACATTTAAGTTGGCAAATAGCACAGTGACTGAAATTGATTAGTTTACGTTTTATAAAATACATTTGATTTTGAAATTTTCAAAATTGCTTTTACCCGTTTACAGTAGGCACAACGGATCTTGAGCGCACAGCGTCAGAGTGGGGATCGCTTTGCGCAATCCATACATTGCCGAGCCATTCGTCTTCGTTGTTAGATACATGCAGCGACGCACGGAATGGGTAGTGACGTCTATGACGCGATGGCGCGGCGAGCCAATCACTAACACTCCCCGCCCGCGCGTCTGACTTCGCACCAGTAAAGAGACCGAATATTTGACTTCTGCGCAACCGCTCAAGATCTGTTATGGCAACTGTACGTTCGGGTTGTCTTTTGGAAAAACACGACTAAACTATAAATAATTTACATAGTAAATACTAATTCCATGTCTATTAGACATTTTGATTACAACTTTACAGTCTACCTCATTATTTTTATAAAAGCATTTTACTATCTGTCTCTTTTACTAATCTTTGAACCGGTTAATCGTTTGAAAATGGAAAGATGATCCCTTCCTTTATTTTTGCTCCGATGACTTTAACTTTCAAGATAACTTTCTATTCTATAATATCGTGGGTGTTTCTTTTTTTTTAAAGTAGTGTTTTGACAGAATCATAATAATTATGTTTTCTTACGTTTTTTATTTGATGCAAAAACAAAGTTCTGAATTTGACCAAGCAAATCAAACAAAAAAAAAAATTATTGACTCACAATTATTTTACACAGTATTTGAAGCCCTGACTTCCGCGATAAGTAAGAAACCTGTATTACAGAAGTCAGTGTCTTCTCCCATTCATCATGATCATCATTTCAGCCGATGTACGTCCACTGTTGGACTTAGGCCTCCCCCAAGCGTCGCCACAACGAACGTTCCTGTGCGTCTCGCATCCACAGATGCTTCTCCCATTACTGTCACTTAATTATACTATCGAAGTCGAAGTGACCGTTCCTTTTTAGGGTTCCGTAGCCAAATGGCAAAAAACGGAACCCTTATAGATTCGTCATGTCTGTCTGTCTGTCTGTCTGTCTGTCTGTCTGTCTGTCTGTCCGTCCGTCCGTATGTCACAACCACTTTTTTCCGAAACTATAAGAGCTATACTGTTGAAACTTTGTAAGTAGATGTATTCTGTGAACCGCATTAAGATTTTCACACAAAAATAGAAAAAAAAGCAATAAATTTTGGGGGTCCCCATACATAGAACTGAAACTCAAATTTTTTTTTTTTCATCAAACCCATGCGTGTGGGGTATCTATGGATAGGTCTTCAAAAATGATACTGAGGTTTCTAATATCATTTTTTTCTAAACTGAATAGTTTGCGCGAGAGACACTTCCAAAGTGGTAAAATGTGTGTCCCCCCCCTCTAACTTCTAAGATAAGAGAATGATAAAACTAAAAAAAATATAATGTACATTACTATAAAAACTACCAACGAAAATTGGTTTGAACGAAATCCAGTAAGTAGTTTTTTTTTAATGCGTCATAAACCGAAAAAAATACACTATTATTAAAACATCGATCAAAGTTATGTTACGTGCTGAGTTGCTGCTATGGAACCCTTCATGGGCGAGTCCGACTCGCACTTGGCCGGTTTTTTTTTTTTATTTATAAACTAAGGGTGAGTTACACCATTTAACTATAACGATAACTGTACAAAGCCGTTAACCGTAGTCAAATCGTCGAATTGACCAATGGGCGGCCGTTTCACGGCTGGTTATGGTTTGATTATCGACTCACCCTAAAAGTGAGAAAAAAAGGAAAAAAATACATGCTTGAAAATAAAAATTAGAATAATAATAATACAAAATATATCACAAAAATAAAACCTAAAAAAAAGATCGTGGTTTTGTTGGTAGGTACTAAGTGTGAGTTTCCACCTTGCTGCATTATGGATATAAACACTACATGTTGGTATATGAATATTAATTTCCATGGGAAATCCATTAGGCTCAACTATTCCTATTAATTATTCATTTCCTCGATACATCTGATCCATTTATATTTCGGAGTAAAGCCGGATGATATTCGTAATACAATTGGGAAGAGGAGAGACGTTAAACACGTTTTAATGGTTAAACCAAAATTGAGTAAAGTATTTCATTTTGTCTTAAATCTCAATGGTTCTCAAACAACACTTAAGACACTTAAGCTCCTTTTCCAATCGCCTATCGTCAAAATTGAGCATGGTTTAAGCTTTTTGCTTCATTTAGCGCAATCCAACGCAAAGTTTGATGGAGAGGCAATGCAAAAAACGAGAGATAACGCCTGAAAACTCTGTTGACATTCGGTAATTCAGTGATTTACCCGAATATTTCACAAAACTTTGTACAAGAAATACGTTTTTTTGGTTAAACCCAAACATAAATAAATGTGCAAGACTTCTATTGCTGTACTCTTTATATTTTTAATAAAAATATGAGTACATAATGGAGGGTCAAAGTTCACGTAAAATAGCAGGTTTTCAGGTAAAGACCTCAAAACCTAGATTCGTTTTACACTTTATGTTTTGATTTCTATAAAAGCCCAGATATCCAAAATATCTAAAGTAATAACATAATCACGTAAGAGCAGTTGTATGAAAATGTACCTCGAAAAGGACGCTCTTAAGTCTTTTGTAGGTGACGTTTAAAAAATAAACTTTAATCCTCCTGTATTCAGTAAATTCGGGTTACTTTAACCTTTTTTTGCGTTGTAGAAATCATCTGATGATTAAAATCCATCTATCTCCCTCACTATCCTCTGGGTTCCTGATCCACAGTACCGGCTCTACTGCCCCTGCAGTTTTGTTGTCATCTCTTTAAAGCGCGCGTGAAACACTAGGCGCCGTCGATGACTCCAGCTCGGTCATTACCGGACGGCGAGTTAAAAGTTTAACCCTATGTTATAACTTTGGCCCTAGCTTGTAAATCAAAAGTAGAGCATTGTCCCAAGGGAACATACTCCCAGGAGCTTTAAGTCCTACCTATGTGTTACTCCAGAACACGGTCTAGCTGTGTGCTTAATAACATCCAAATTCGTTCAACTGTTCCAGCGTAAAGGAGCAACATATATACCAACATTCGCCTTTTAATATGTGATGCGATATAAATTACCATCACTTTATTAACTCGGAATAAAAGGCTGATGAAAGAGGATATAAAGCCGTGGTCACACAATGCGTGTCAACATTTTTAACTTGAATGTAAACCGTTGTGTCATCGGGTCGACCCTTCCTGGGTGCGTTAAAAATAATACACAAGAGTACGTATGGGGTGACGGCCTGATTTATCACCTGTTCCTTACTAGCAGTTCCTTTAAACAGTGTATCCGCTCTTCAGTGTACTCTTAGACCTACTGTCCACGGAAGCGGTATTTTATAGACCCGTTTACATAAGTACAAAAGTATGAAACTTAAACGACACATCTACAAAACAATTGTACAAGAATAATTCCAAGTACGGGGGTAAGTTAAATAAAAAAAAAACATAACAGCTAAGTTATACAGATGAGATTATGAGTTGCTCAAAACGGTGATTGCTATGATCCGTAAAAGTTTATACAGCCGATACAGCTTTCACCATACAGACAGCTTTATTTTTTTTTTTATGATAAGCTGCGCCTTGATGGAATCTAATTGAACACAACGGTTGAGGTTTTCGGTAGGTTGACCTAGACCAGATAATAGGTATCTACTTGTTCACTCTCGCCGTGATGGCTGACGTGGGTTTAAACCCATAGACTTTTACAGGTAAGTAGCAGTCTTCAGGCGCTCAGTTGATTTTTGTCTGAGATTAGATGCAACTTTTTCTTTAAAAGTATTGTACAAACGAAAAAAAAAACGACCTCCCCATACAAAACTATATACTTGATTGGACATTTTGTATGGAGAGGCCAATTTTGGTTTTGGTGTTTTGAAAAAAAATCTCAATACTCAATACTCAATACTCAATATTTTACTGCATTCCATATGTACATGTTTAGATGGTATAAAAATATAGTCAAGATCAATATGGACCCTGTCGGGCACAGCAAATCTAGGAGAGAGGATGAAGGCTAATTAAATAAAGATATTTCACTCATTTTTATTGTTATGTCTAATTATTGGTATAGTTGATTTATTTATTTATTGTCGTCATTATTATTAAATTTTGATATTGTTGTAATTAATGTATGTATGTATATTATTATAATGTCTAAATTTAACTACTTTATGTCCGGTGTTATTATTTATTTTTATCATCATTTATTTAAATTAATCATGTATATATATGGTATTACTATGTCTGTGTATCAGATTGGTAAATTATGTTAGATATTTTAGTTTGTTTTTTGTCATGATTATTTTTAAATTGTCAGATATTTTATTTATATTTTGTCATACTTATTATTAAATTGTCATTATTTAGATGTTTTTTATATGTCTATTATTGTTTAGTCATTGTATAAGTAGATTAAATGTCAGGTATTTATACTTATTTTTATTATCATAATTATTAAAATATGTATTTATTTATATTAATTATCAATACATATTATTACTTTGTATGTTTATCAGTAAAGGTAAATTATGTCAGATTTTTTAGTTATATTTTGTCGTCATTATTATTAAATTATGTCAGATTTTTTATTTATATTTTGTCATCATTATTATTAAATTATGTCAAATTTTTATTTATATTTTGTCGTCATTATTATTAAATTATGTCAGATTTTTTATTTATATTTTGTCGTAATTATTATTAAATTATGTCCTATTTTTTATTTTTTGTCGTCGTTATTATTATGTCATTATTTAAATTAATTATGTGTGAACATTATTATTATGTCTATGTATAAATACTTTTGTAAATTATATTAGGTAATTTTAGAGTCATTGATATTTAGTTAGGTTATTATTTATGTAGGAATTTATATTTTATTCTATTTTCTATATTTCATACTATATTATATTAAATAATTTAATAAATGTCTTAACATAATCTTTGGTAAGTAAGACGGAGGATAATTTATTTTGCAATCGATTTATCCTCTAAAAATTCCTTTACCGTGTAGTATGATTTGGATTCCAGAAGTTGTTTCACTTTGTTAATAAATATGTTTGTTTTCTTTACTTCTCTAATATCGTTTGGCAGTTTGTTGTAGATTTTTGCGGACATTACTAAAGGGCCAGTTGAGTGCATTTTGAGTCGGGATCGGGGTATGTTTATTTTGTTTCTATTGTGCCGAGAAATGTATCTTATTTGCGTTTCCTCGCAATTTGTATAAAAGTCTGGGTATTTTCTGACAAATTTACATAATCTTGTGGAAGGTTGTCCAGTTTCGTCTACTGAACAAGCCCTTAAAGTTTGCGGAGACCTGTCCCTTACACCCTGTGTAGTAGAGCCCACAGCAAGCCTCAAAGAAATGTCAGCAAAACCACAGAGGCCTAGCAGAGCCGATACACGTCCACGGAACGATGTATGTCCACGGAAATTTTAAACAATTTTTTTTTTCTTTTTTCAAAAATGACAGTCTCAAATAAATCCACTTCCCTCACAAAACACCCACTTCCACCTATTTACAATGTACGAAAAACGTAAAAAACCTAAGTACATGGTCCGTGAATAGACTACGTAATCAGGTAGAATGCAAGTTCGTCGAAGTAAATCACTCGCTACTTTACCGGAAAATTGAGAGATGGTATTCTTCACGGGACTTTAGACTTTATAGCACAGATAACTTATTGATGTTCCGGAAGTTTTGCTTGCAGTCATTACGTAAACCGAGGGTTATTATTGATGTTATGAGATAGTTTTGCAAGTTCTAGTCTATACAAATGGCTGCTTTGCATGGCTTTAGTAACTTGATAAAACTGTGTGATTTCTTTATTAAATAACAGTTTAATGTAAAAGAATCACACCTAAACCTTACGGAGTTCTTTTTCTAGATGATGGAAAATTAAACAAAAAAATTAGTAGTGTCATGAAGAACAATGCTGTCACACAAACAAGATAAAAAAAAATGCTTTGATGGTTACTACTTTTTTTTTTTAATAGCCTATACTGTCCCACTGCTGGGCAAAGGCCTCCCTCAACTTCTTTCAGGTATCCTTTTCTTGAGCTACCTCGAGCCAGTCCCCGCGGTAAGCATCTAGGACGTCTCGCCACCTCTTCCTAGGTCGACCTCGGCGGCGTCGTCCATCTTCAGGTACCCACTTTGTGGAAACTCTTGCCCAATGGTCAGAGTGCATGCGACTGATGTGACCCGCCCAATCCCATTTTAGCCTGGGAGCCTTTTTTCCTAGATTTATAATACCCGTCTTTTGACGTAGCGTGGTGTTCCTCATTCTGTCGGCTCTTTTGACACCCAGAATGCTGGTTACTATTTATAAAAGAGAAAATGAAATATGTTTAGACATATTTTAAAGGGTTTGTAGAGGTATGAGTGAAATTAGGGCAGAGTGTTAAATCCCGCAAACCTCCGCTGAAAAAAGAGGATCCGCCGGCCAGGCGGGTTATATCTGGTCCGAACAACTACCAGCAGCCTGATTCACGTAACATCAAACAAGCCAAATATCGTTGAAGTTTTATAGTTGTTCGATCGAAGTCCTATCCAAAAGCGGTATCCACGATCTATCGACTTATTTCCAGTTACATTAAAAAGTATTCTACCAGCCACTACCGGGATAATGTAATACAGATGTTTTTTTTAAATCGACGAATTTCAAACGACTATAAAATCGGTGTCGTTCAAACTCTATTGATGGATGTGAATACGGAAATGGTCTAAACGACTAAATCGCTACGATATCCTTACGGTTTTCATTACGTGAATCGGGCTACTGATCTAAACCAGGCGGCGGTCGCTCTAGCGACACGCGGGGTTGCGATAGTCGTTGATAGGATCCAGGAGTTGGGACTCGAGGTGGCGCTGCACAAGTCCGAGGCGATGTGCTTTCACGGTCGCCGCTCTCGGAACGCGCCGCCAATGAGTTCCCAACTAACGGTAGGAGGAGTTCACATCGGTGTCGGGTCGACGATGAAGTACCTGGGACTCGTCCTCGACAGTCGGTGGAATTTCGTGGAGCATTCGGCGGCGGAGACCTCTCGCGCCGGGCCTTGGTCGAGGCTATGGTCCGGAGCGAGGAGGAGTGGCAGGCGTTCGCCGACTTCTGCGAAGCAGTAATGCTCGCTAAGGAGGAGGCCGACCGCATCAGGCAACGGCGCTCTCGCCGCCGCCGGGATTCCGATCCCGATTTCCAGCCACCGTAGGCGCGGGCTTGCGGACAGTGAGCAATGGGTAGCTCGCTGTCCCGCCGTCCGGTAACTGTCCGGACCAAGCCCAAGTCGTCGACGGCGCGCGCTGTTCCCGCGCGCCTTAAGGAGTTGTCAGCAACAGCAGGGACCCAGCCGGGTCGAAGCTTACTGGGGCCAGGGTTATCCGAAAGGGCGCTCGAGCCCCGGTATGAAGGCTTGAAGGAACGGGATGGGTTTTTTAGTCAGTAAGAGTCTGACACTATCTCCCGCTCCGCCCAAGAGCGGGGGTTGTCATGAGATGATTATTCCCATCGAAAAAAAAAAAAAAAAAAGGCTACTGATCTAAACTTTAGGCTGTTGTTTATGCTCTAATCGCGAGAAAAATTTTAATAATAGGATTTTAAGATTTAGTTCCTATGAGGTATCATAGATTTCGCTACAAGTTTAATAAACACCAAAAAATTTTAGTTTAAATGAGTGGAATTCTTTAACAGCGACCTAACTTCATTTTACACAAAATATATAAAGAAAATTCATCTAATTTCGTTTTCTATGAATAGAATCTTTAAGTCCTGCCAAGTGGAAGCATTTAGTTTCTATTTATAAGCCATTTCCATTTCTGAATATAGATACAAACACAAAACTTACAAAGTAATTAAATTATGTCCACCTAAAGGTGAACGTATACTTATCCGAGCCGAACGCGTCGAACGAATCGACAGAAAAGAATTTTAAAATTCTTTGTGCTGATTCGACTCGGTTAGATGTGCGCGGTTTCGTAGGATTTCATATAAAGAATTCTAAAATTCTTTTCTTTCGTTCCGTTCGACGCGTTTGTCTCTGATTAGTATGCGTTCGCCTTAAATAAGCAACAGTAACAATATAAGGAATTATAAATGACAAGTTGCCAAGTGTACCATCTAATCTGCACTAATATATTACAAATAGTTAAAGTTTGTGAGTTTGTTTGTAGGAAGTAATCTCTGGAACTACAAATCCGAATTTGAAAATTCTTTCACTAAAGTCTAAGTCAGATTAAGTAAAAATCTTTGACACTGAGCAATCAAATCAAATCAAAGCATTTATTTCAAATAGACCATTTACAGGCACTTTTGAATAGTCAAATGTCGGTCAGTCCAAGAAAAGTGAAGCTAAATTGCACGTTCCAAAGAGTAGGTCTCTATGGAGAAGAACGTGCAAGAAACTCCATGAACTCTCCAGAAACTCCAACGAGCGAAGTGGGTACCAGTTTTTCGATTAGAAATTAGGTACTAAGTAGCAGCCCGCAATTCGGAAGTTGGTGGTTTGACACCTCCGTGCTTCAGAAAGCACGTACAGGCCATTGCTTCTACGCCTGATCACTGTCCGTTCGTATCTAATTTTTTTTTTATTCTTAATAATTTTGTGCTTGACCGCTATCTCACCTGATAAAAAGCGACGGTGCTGTCGACGAAAGTAACCTATTTACTATTCACTCTTGAGTCAAAGATTTCCGGGTTGTAACCATCAGGAAACACAGACTCCGGCAGGGAATGCTATTCCTTAGCGGTACGCACAATGAATGTATTCCCAAAACGTTTTGTGTGTATGGTGGGATGTTCACCATGTACCGGTGCCGCATCGCCGTACGCCTGGTGATCCAATGATGGAACGGGCTAGGCGGAATTAGGCTATGCAATTCTGACGCACTTTCCCCGAAATGCAACCGGTAGAAAACCGACAGCGATTCGACGTCGATGCTCAAGACTTTAAAGCCTCGACTCGACGAGTGCATCATTACTAATGATCCTCTTGGCTCGCCTCTCAATAGGCTAGTTGCCTTAAAAAATGTAATTAGTCCGTCTTTTAAATTATTCAAAAATAAGGGACACGTACTTTTTTATTTGTAAATTAAACCAAAAATGACAAAGATAAAGCCCATTAAAGTTACGTGTAACGTCACGCCGTGCTGCATTTTTTCGCATGGGGTGACGTCACACGTAACTTTAACGGGCTATATCTTTGTCATTTATTGTTTAATCAAAAAAAAAAGGAAAAAGTACGTGTCCAATATTTTTTTTAAATCTAAAATACGGACTAAATAAAATGTAATGATTTTGACCCTGGAAACTACCCAATTGAAGTTTCATTGGACTATAAGATTAAAGAACAGAGAATACTTTTTTTTGCGTTCACTCATTTGCACTATAATATCTATGGGATTAAAGGAACAGAACATAGTGAGACATGTGTGCTCTATAATATCTCTTACGTATTTTCTTAATGTCAGCTCAGATTGGTCTCCGTGCTACGAAAATTCAGTTGGGAGGATTATTATATAAACTACCAAGTCGATTGTCACATAAAATATATATTGTTAAATATAGCTGTCATCAGAAGATGGTGTTCGGAGTCTAGTGGCAATAGATTTGTCTAAATTAGTAGGTATCTAATATAGACGAACAATATTGTTTGTTTCTTCGTAGGAGACAGTAATAGGAAATAATAATAATATTTTGTTATGATTTTGCAGTTAGTTGGTACTGCATTAACTATGAAAGTTATTTGAAGAAATCAACACTGTTGTTGAACGCCATGGGATAGGTAGGTACTTCACTGTTGGTCTAATTAAATCATTTATTATTTATTCACAAGCCACGATATTGCTCAATTGTTAAGGTTGCCCAAATGATATATTTTATTGTGTAAACTTTACCATTTACTGTCTTGTTGGTCTAGTGGTTAGTCGCCCTGACTTCTATGCCGGAGGTTGTGGATTCGATTACTACCCTGGACAAATGTTTGTGTGATGAGCATGACCATTTGGCCTGTGTCTGGGTATAATTTATGTATATTACATACGGCATGCGCGCGGCCTGTTGCTGGAACTTGGCCTGCGCACGGCCGTGCGCTTAGTTATGTATTTAGAAATATGTAAGTATGTTTATCAGTTATCTAGTACTCATAATACAAGCTCTGCTTAGCTTGAGACTAGACGGCGTTGTGTGATAGTTGTGGAATATAAATAACTTATTTATTTTAATTATTTGTTATTTGTTTATCGTGCAAACCTACCACAGTGATCTCTTTTTAACCCAAAGGTTGACTGGGAGAGAATGCCTTGTTGCATTAAGTGCGCCTATGTACCACTAAAAAAATAAATATAAAAATATATTCATTTGAAAAAGTACGTGAATAGAATAGACGAAAAACCGTCAGTGTTTCATTAAAATAAGATTACTGTAAGGTCAGTTAAAATGAGTTTACGAAAGTAAAACTGATCTATTCCTGTTTTATTTATTTTTTTAGTTTTATGGTCTCGTTCCGAGGCCATTACTTGCCCGCAGTCGTGGTCACAACGACCGAGATGTACCTTCTTTCATTCTATTTTACTGTAGGATAGACATTATTTACTCACAAGCCACACAAGCCTGGTGAAGGTTGCGGGAATCCGATGGATGCGAGACGCACAGAATCGTGCATTGTGGCGACACTTGGGGGAGGTCTATGTCCAATCTATCTATCTTCTGAAATGATGATGACATTATTTAAATTTTACTTCTGATGTCCATTTTAAGTTAGGTATCCTCCCCTCCTCCTTGCGTCATATTCCTCAATGTTGAGGGTCGTGACCTCCCGTCTCTGGCTGTGTGAAGGGCATTGTATATCGTAGAGTGAAAAGTGGTGCGGATCTGGTCAGACCAACGCGCTGCATCCGCAAGGCCTTTTCCCATCCACTTAACCGGTCACAAAGAGCCTTAAGTTAGGTATAAAGAATCTTTATTTCTCATATAAACATAGTAACATAAGATTTAAAATTTAAGACATAAAATTGTCGCTTAATAACGAAGCATGCAATATATCTAAGTACCAGTACAATCAAATAGAAAATAGACTTACAACATGACATATTAAAACATTATAATATACACAATATAACAAGGTACAATCAGATCAATTAAAACAAACATGTAGGGAAGTACATCTAACTCAATATGGTTCATTTTCACAAATGAAATTGAACGCGATCAACAGATCTTAACAGCTTTCAAGAACTGTCAGTGTATTTATGGAATATTTACATTCTTGAACTCAGTATAATTATTTCGATCGCGTTGAGTTTTTTTTTTTGAAAAATCTTAAGTCGTAAAAGAACTTTTGTGCTCTAAAATCTAAAGCTGTTAGTGGTACATTATTAAAATTAAGTATTAGGTACCCAAAATTCACATTAAAACTGAATTCTTGTAGAGTCTGTGCGGAAAGTAAACCATCGTGGGATTTGAGGGCGCTGCTGTAGATAAATATTGTTTTTGTTATGTAAGCAACATTGTGACGTCATTATAGTGCGACTGTTAAATCTTGATATTTTGAAACTATGTTAGAATAGATTCTTCCAGCGGCTTCACCCTTTATTAAAAATTATCCTATTGGCTGAATTTGCTCACCTAATGAAACTGCAAAGTTATAGCTTATGTGCTATATTATTGAAATGTTTATGATTAAGTTCATCTGTCTAGTAGTTTTTGCTCGGCACATCCATACATACGAGTACCTCCATCCATCTTCACAAACTTTCGCATTTATAATATTAGTAGCCTATTTATTGAACTTGCTCACGTTATGAAACTTAGCAAAAATATAGGTTGTAAGCTATATTATTGCAATGTTTATCTTTATATTCATCCGTTTATATGTTTTTGTGTAATGCCGTTAATTGTGACACCTGGGGGAGGCCTATGTTGAACAGTGGACGTCTTTCGATTGTAATGATAATGAACATTGAGGTAAAGGAAAATAGCGTGAAGAAACTGCTGTAATGCCTATCGAGGTAGGTTCCACCAACGACCACTTACCCAGTTCCAACGAAAATGGTTCTATCACTTTGACTAGGATCGGTCTATTATCACTGACTGGAATATTGTAGCTAACAGCAAGTTTATGTTTACCCTAATTAAATATAAAGGTAAAAATAGGAAACACTACCACTTTCTCGTTGTCTTCCTCAGTACATTTTTCCCTTTTGCTAATCAATGAAAAATATGAACTTAATGACTATGCAAATAAAGTACACTTCAAAATTTGTAATGTTGCTTCGTAAAAAATCTATTTAGCCTGTAAGAGACTATCTCGCATATAAGATCCTTGGGATCACTTGGTTGTCCGTCTGTTTATCTGTTAAGACCCTTTAACTCGAGAACGCTTGGAGGTATCGAATTAAAATTAAAACCATACACTCAAGTCTGCGGTTTTTGAAGTTGTGAAAAAATCAGACTTCTGAGTTAACGAAAAAAAAGGTACGGCCGTTTATGTCGCAAAAAAACATATATTTCGATAATCTAGGGAATCAAAGTTCATAGGGTGAATCTCGTTGACCAAGAATCCTGAAATTTGGCATAAATCAAGGTCTCATAGAACAAGTACAGAGAAAAATCTGAAAATAATAAATTTGTAGATCCGCCACAAAAAAAAATTGTTTGCAATTCGGAAAAATCTTCGTAGCTCAATTCGGGAAATGATTTCATAGGTAAATTTGTACAGAATCTTCAGTGCGCGAGTCCGACTCGCACTTGCCCTTTTTTATTTTTGTTACTGTATCCTTACTTAAGCCTGAAAAGAAATATTCTAAGTTAGTCGAAATGCATTATAAATTTAAAGTATCAATACTCTATATACTAGCCATCGAAAATATTGACCAAAACAAAATAAACAAATATCGTCGTGTTTGAATGAATTTCCGTTTAATTTATATATATTTGGAGATAACAGGGACAGGAGTTCACCTAGGAAGTCTAAAAACATTAAAATAAACGTGTTACGTACCAAAAACATAGCATACCAATGTTTCCCAAGTTCGCGACTTTGTTTTGATCAATTATGGTGTGATTTGCCATTTGTTATCTTTGGCAAAACTGTAGTATATTAAATATTATTTCCCTTGCAGCTCAGTGACATTTTTTATCACATTTCTGAAGATTTCAATTAAAAATTACAATAAAATAACATAATAAACAAACCCTCTGTCAACATGATATGACATTTGGCATTTGACGGATGGCTGGGTTGGGTTGCTACTTAAAATCATTAATGTTGTTTTCACTTTACGCCACGACGGTTCTTTTATCGCACAGACAATATCACTCACGAAATAATTACATATTATAACAATAAAAAACATATACGCGAAACGTTTAGTCTATGCTTCGAAAAACCGTTAGTATAGTACTTTACATAACATACATAAAATATAACTCGAAAATGTTATTTGGGCGATATATTTTTATTTATTTTGTACAAAAAAAAAAAATCCGTTAAGTTAAATTTCCATTTTTTCTCGTTCACTTATTTCAAGAACGGGAAATCTAAAAACGATGAAATATTCAAGCGAACATCTGACGACACCACTTCATAGCTCGCTTCAGCTTTTCATCTGCATAGAAAAAGAAAAAAAAAACCTCGTCGCTAGCTGTGTCGTGTTAAACATTAACATTTCCTATTTTAACAGTACACAATGTACAGTCAAAGTAAGAGTTTAGTACACAAGCAGCGATTTGTGGCTGAAACTTTTTTTTAATGATGGAAATCAGCCAATGACTTTTCTCGCTCTGGGTGGAGCGAGAAGGCGTGTCAGACTGTTACTGACGAAAACCACACCTGTGTCCTTCAATGGCCCTTTACTTTTTAGGGCTACGGGTTTTCTTTTCAGGAATTCCTCGCGCTCCTAGCCTATAGCTATGCCCTCCAGCATCGGTCCTGCTGGACCCTTACGGTTTTGCTGACATCTCTCTGAGGAGCGCTTGGATCACTACGCGCTGTTGCCTACTGGGCTCGGTCCGATTAAATAACGGATCGCCAGACGGCGTTGTAGCTGCTAGTTTCGACCCATTGTTTGTTTATGTTGAGTAGTAAAATCTTTACCACCGTTCATTTGAGCGTTAAAATCTTACCCGAATAGTCGGAGAAACCAAAGTTAAAAGTAATCGTTCTCGATCATAAGTAGGTAAATAATTTTACTTCGACGTTAGCCTTTATCACAGTGCCAGTACGTGACGAGGATGTTTACTTATTTATCAGGTAAACCTATTACTTTTGTTGACTGTACTACACTAAAAATAATAAAAACAAATTTCTATCACCATTCCGGCGATTTAAAAGTACGAGATGTGTGTCACTTGACTGAATAAAATATGCAACGAGCATACGACAATTTGTTAAACAACAAACCACTTTATTTATAATATATTCATGCAATATGAAACATGCTCTCATGGATTAAATATTAAAAATGCGCTCTGGGTTTTATTGTAACCCTCAAATGTTTTAATTGGGTCACAGTCACGTCGGTCACAATTTTGCTTGACTTCCAACCAATAGGTACTTGTACCGCATAATACATTGTTTTCTCTGAGGTGCCTACTCTGAGTTCAAGATTTTATTTTCCTATATAGGATCTTTGTGAGATAGCGTACGTAAAGCTATGCTTATGATTTACAATACATAAATGAATTATGAAGCAATTACGAAAATAAAAATTTGGATTATTTTGCAAATCACTACCGGATTCTACGTTCCCTGTTAACTATAAAGTGGATAACTAAAACTTGCGTGTCTTTAAGTCAAGAGAGTAGGTATAGATTATTTCTAAGCAAGTATGCTCTAACGTCGTCCATATGATCGCTTACCTTCAGTAGTGAAATTAGTGGTCCTACGCAACCTTATCAGTAATAGTAAAAAAGCAGCTCAGTATTTTATTATCATTATTCACAAAAACAGTGACACAAAATCTGTAATTCCAACCCACGTTAATTTACATAAAACATTTTGCGAAGGCTCTATCACTTTGTGCGTATAAAGGCCTAACAACAAATGAAAATAGTAGCCACTTTAAAGCCGCAAGTTATACTTCTGAAATAAGCTGAGTCTACGCACAGCCTAATTAAAACCCTCGCATATAGCAACACTATACTGTTTACGGTTGCCCCACAGTGAAGATAAAACCTAATACGGTCTGTTTTATGTCGAACAAGCCTGTTGTCCTTTTTTATCCTCTTTATTTGGATAGACAAATATGTCGAATGTGTTCACCCCTTTACGCTTATAGCTGCTGTAATAAGGTCCACCACATGTCTGGATTTTGACCGGATATCATTAATTTTATGTCTTATTTGGACCAAAGCTCAAAGCATGTTTTCAATAACATCCGAAAGCTTTCAATATTTTCGCCGCTTCGTAAATGACGGAGAATTATTATTGGGATGTATTGATGTTTAGGTTTTATTTGATTACGTTCAATATATTCTGTAAAACAGTGATTATATTACAACTAAAATTGGTTTTAGTTTGAGTGCTACATCCGATACGATCAAACTAGTTGTTCAAAGTTATTGTTTGTAGTTGAAATATTTCAGTATTTCAACTTATACATTCTGTAATGGAATTTAGTTCCATGTGAAAATTGACCTAAACTAAACAAACAAAATATATTATTAAACTTGAAATTATTCCCGGGTGTCCGGGGCAAAAGCTAGTTTAGTAATAAGTTAGTGAGAGAAATACCGTGCGGGTTTTTTTATGCGCCTTGTTGGGGATTACCCACAATCAGTGAGGCAACATATAGGCGTTTAAAAAAGTTCACCCAAATTGTTGAATGCAAAAACAAAACAAAACTTAATGCAAATCACATTTGCTAGACCGTCCAGAAATAAAGCAGTAAAAACTCTAACAAATAAAGTCATAATAATATCTTTTACGTCTACATAGCCCAAATTAGTCACGAGATGGGATAAGTGAAAAGAAAAAAAGTTAGGCGGAGCTGAGGTTCCAAATTGCGAACAATAATTCACCTGGCGTACCATCTGGCCATACCGAATGAAACGCATTTAGATACCAAGAGAGATATTAAAAAGCCAGATCTCTTGTGTGTTCTCAACGCATAAATTTAAAATATGCACGATCTTGGGACCATTTTAAATGTAATAAAAATCTAGAGTAATAGGGTTTTGTCAAATAATGACAGTCATTTGTTTAATTGTATATGAATTTTCAGTGGTTTACTGTTAATGCGTTTTTTATATGATACCTTTAACGTTTTAAATTATTTGTGCTATTTTAGATGTGGAGGATTATGGGATTCTAAGTAGTTAAATAAATCTTTTTTTTTATCTGATATAAACTAGTACTTGACTGCGATCCCACCTATTGAAATCATAATTATCATTATAAGCAGTGATGCGATCGGAATAAATAATAAATAAATATACACACAAACACACGAAACACATGCATGCACACTACTCACAATTATGATTGCAAATTAATATATTGTTATATAAAAAAGTATATAAACGTAACACGCAAATGCTGTTGTATTGATAACTCCTTTTCTGGGAAGAGAACTGCGTCCTGAAATACAGGCTCGGCCTAGCTCAGGTGCATTTGCACATTTCTATTTCTTATGCATTTGTATTAACCTTGAATTCATTGCTCAAAATTTGTACAACTTTTATGTAGAAATAAATTATTATTATATTAAATAAATACTTTAAAAGCGGTACATAAATAGTTTTAAGAGGTATGCGAAATAGAATGTAAAGTCCTACAAATTTTCGTTGAAAAAAGAGGTTCCTCCAACAAGACGAATGCTATGTCTTGTTTCGACAATTGCCCGATAAATGATTTCAGGCTTTATCGCGCGGAGAACTTTAACTGCGTGATGTAGGATTTAGTTTAGTTCTTATGTGGTGACATAGATGTCGCTATAAGTTTATTTAAAAACACACAAGCTTTTAAAAAAGTTCTATTCAGTGTACGAGTAATTTATAAATCGTCCAAGGCAAGTGTAAAGTTTCAGTTGGTCGTTTTCTATGGAGAAGAACAGGCGATAAACGCTACAGTAACTCTTAAAAAAAGCAAGAAAATGCAAATGTTTAAAAAGCAAGCAAAGATTTACATTCTTCCAAATACGGTCTTTTGTTACATAAGAAAAGTTTTCCTTTCTAGTTTTTTAAGAAGCAAACAATGTAGCGTTTTAATGAACGAGTGCGTTTCTTGAAATTCAAAGTTAGCCTGAAATATGATTTTTTTATTATTAAAGTAGTGGTTTAAGAGTAGGTATTTACTTGACAGAAACTTCTCAATTTCTAAATTGGCCCAACTCTAGATAAACAAATGAACTAAGTAAAAATAATAATCGTGATTAAACTCTTCTAGGACCAAAAATTCGAAGACATGTGACTACACTATCCCGCACTGAAGCCGCGTGTTAGATTACGGCCCATTCTCTCTCTTAGAGAGGAGGCCTGAGTCCCAGCAGTGGGAAAATTACAAAGGCTAATGATGATGATGATGTAAAAATAATGGCAATGATGCAGTTGTTGATTCAAAACTCCAAAGCCTTGGGTATCGCCACCGAGTTGCTAGTCTGTCGGTTTTCTATCGTTTAAAATTCGGGTAGCGTGCACTGCAATTGCGCAATCTAATTCCGCCAAGTCCTTTCCATCATCAGACCACCAGATGTAAGGCGTTGTGCCACCGGTACATAGTAGACATCCCACCCATACGCACAAAGCATTTTGGCAACACATTTATTGTGCGTACAGCCAAGGAATTGCCCTGCCGGAGTCTGTTTCCTGATATCTATAACTTAGGTGTCTTTAAGTCAAGTGTGTATAGGCAAGCGTGCTCCATCGTCGACCACATCATTGCTTACCATCATGTGAGATCGTGGTCAAATGAGAGCCTATCAATAATAATACAAAAAACATTTCAGTTCTAACACATATCCCAAAATTGTTTCCTAAATATACATTTTTTATAAATCTTTTCAGATATTAGTATCGTAGTTTAATAGTATCAGGCTTAACCGTAATGAAGTCTGAAAGTATTGAAAAGGAACATTTTCTCGACGTTTTTCTTCGCAAATCGAAATAAGATTTTCAGCAATGGCATCTGAAATTAACGAAGCGCGTCAATCTCCTTTCAATTTGTTATTTGCAAGTTGATCGTGTTACCAAATTCTTGCATTTAATCTTTCTATTTTTATTTGCAAAAAACAGGAAAAATTGCAACGAAGTATTCGTAGTTCCATTTTTATGCTGAATGAAAATTTGACGTTGTATTCACAAAAAATAATTACGACTGTTACTTTTTCTTAAGTTCTCGTCATCATTATTTCAGACGAAAGACGTCCACAACTGGACATTGGTTTCCCTAAATTATCGCTATAACTACCGGTCCGTCCTTTACGTCTCGTATTCATCGTATTCGCGCTACCCTAACCAGCCCCCCTAGCCAAGTTACAACCGTTTCGCTTGCGTCGAACGCTTCGAGTTGACTTTGCCGCCAATTCTTTTGTTCTGACCACGTAACTGAGCGTTGAGATGACGTCATTCCCGTACATTTGAAGCTTCTACTAGCGTTAACTATTGCCGATTTACAACTTGACTAGGGGTATAGGTCATCAGTGCACCTTCCAACTCTGCGTCTTTGTGGTCGCCACTTCAGAATCTTTCGGCTCCATCGACCTTCTGTTCTGCAAGCGATGTGCGTGCTGTCCACTACCACCAAAGTTTGGCGATCTTTTGGGGTGTATCGGCAATTTTTAAAGTCTTCATGAAGTAATAAATGTAATAAAAGAATTATCGCACCTATAATTTTCTTATTCCATGTATCAGAAAAATTACACAGAGTATCAATTCTACCAATTCCCATTTCGGATTGTAAGGTATCATATAATAGCTTGAAGAAAATCACTTAGACAGATCAATTGATCGTGCCAAATATCGGTACGGAATAAAGTTAAAAACGGATTTCTGTGAATTTATTAGACAATTTGATTTGCACAATGGTTTGAATTCAATATTCGGAGGGGGAACGATTTGCATTCACGCCTCCGGCGGTGGCAACGTCGGAAAAACTCTTGATTTTATTTTCTAAGGCTGGCTTTCCACCTGAGGCTTAACACAAAGTGTCATTCGATCAGCAATTATAGCTATTGTCGAAAAGCCAAAACTGTAGTGATCCAATGTAAAGAACCACGTAGGTCACAAGTTGGACAACACCGATACTAAGTACAACACAGGTCACGGCAGGTCATAGCGGGCATGAAACGCAAGCAAACAGCTGGGTGCGGACACAAAACAACCCCTCAGTCGCCTAGGTGGCCCGGTGACCATGTATTTATGTCGCCAACCAGGTACCATAACTGGCTTATAACTTTGTGATTTTTCCTAAAACAGTTTTACATAAAATACTTGACAGGTGTTTTAGGTTTCACATAATTATAAGATACTAAAAATAAGGTTGTATATACGTGGTTCTAATATGGTCAATATGTTTGAGCTGTTTGAAAAAGTGGAGCTATGCACTTTTTATCGCTTGATTGATCGAGGATACGACCTAGCTACAGGATTGCTTCATATTCAAGGGAGCAATGTTATTGATAGACTGTATGGTTACTCTAGTTTTTGGTGTCGCTAATGCTTTGCTTATGTGCTCTTCTAGAATATCTCAGAAGCAGCCTGTTGGTTGAATTGGTAAAAATTCATTAATCAAACGATAAGGAAACTATAGTCTCAGACTTTTGCTGACTAAAACCATTCAAACAATATTGCAGCCTTCTCAGAAGCAGCTTACAATCTGTATTTGTCCAATTAATGGCAAGAGAATCGCTTCTTATTACATGGGATCATTATAGGTCACATTTGATTGCATTAAAATAATTGTGACACCTCTATGTAACACTTTACGGAAACATTCCACACATTATTTGATGATTTCCCATCACAAAAAAGAGATAATGTAATGATTGTATATTAAAGAAAAAGTCTATATTTTCAGCTTCGCTTCCTTACAAGACTTTAGTGGAAAACCAGTCTTATGAATGTGTGAGTATTCAAGAATGTCTAACATCGTCCCCTTAGGATAGCATTGCGTGCTCCTACCCAAGATTTTACATGAGATTTCCTTGTAAATTTTATTAAGTCGAACAACTAGATTTAAAAAGGTCGGCCCTGTCTACCATCGTGGGATCTTTTTATTGCAATGCTTACCTTAATAAGGAAACAATTTAGGGGTTTGTGAATGTATTTTATTGGGTAGGAAAGTACCAGTAAAGGTTGAAATAAAAAGTCAAGAAATTGTAATGGAAGACGACAGAATTATAATTTTGTGTAAAGTAATTTGTTTAATTGCTGTACTCTTTGTTCACGGATCCTAAATTCACAATAGCTGTCTAGGTACTGAAGTTATTTCATCAGTCTTACTCTTTGCGTAAAGAAGTAATGTTATATTTAACAATAAAAAAATATGAGTTCTAGTTTTAAAATAAAGAATGTTGACAGATAAAAAACTAATTTCGAATAAGTAAGTAAGTAATCATTTATTGCGCAACAAATTATAAGCCTATGGATAACATCAGTGATGAAACATCAAAATGTAAGTGGCTATTTCACATAAAATATGGTCACTGTCCTTCATACTAGGCATTTTCTATGCTGTATTTTGAAGAACCAGGAAGGAAGGTACCTAAATTCTGAATCACCTCCACAGTGCGCCCGGTGCGTTTTACCAGTCCTGTGCGTCTCGCATCCTTCGGATTCTCGCGACCCTCATCAAGACATCGGTCCACCTCATGTCCGCCTCGTGGTAGGGAGGCGTAATCGCGAGTACGTAATCGCCATTCCAGTAGCTTTCAGCCCCAGTGACCATCTGTTCTGCGGACAATGTGCCTTGTCCACTGCCACTTTAGGTTGGCGAATATTCGAGCTATGTCGGTAACCTTGGTTCTCCTACGAATATCTTCATTTCTGATGTGATCACGCAAGAAAACTCCGAGCATAGCCAAGGATCAATGTATCCCTAAACATCAAGACTAAAACAATGGGTTTTGGACCGCAGGGAAACTATTCATTTTGACGACACTTGGAAGAGGCTTATGCCAACATTAGACATCTTTCGGCTGAAATAATGATTCGCATATTAGTGTTGGATTTATTTCTGCGACATTATAACATACATACATATATATACCTTTTTATAATCTCCGTTTGCTACTGTGACAATCTGCCTGAAATATAAATTCATTACATACCCAAACTTTAGAAATCGGTATATACTGAAATCTGCTATTGAAGTTTCTATATAGGTGTACATAATTTTTTTTTTTTCCTAGCCGTTGCTGTCCCGCTGCTGGGCAAAGGCCTCCCCGAAGTCTTTCCAAACATAATTTTATGAAGCATAAAAGTTATCACATAAAATGGCTAATTTTAGAAAGTTTTATGTTTATTTTTGTTACAGCAATCAACCAAAAAGCAAATAAAACTATTGTTTATTGAAATATGACAGTGACAACTTCATGACACTTTAACAGATCATAATCATGGTAATATCAAAGATTTTCGTACTGTAGGATATATAAAAAAAAATCTTTGGGTAATATACATTTGTTTTGTCACTTTATCTTGTCTTTAATAATATACCTAGATTGTTTTTTAAAGCTCTACACATAATTAACACGTCATCATATGACGTGTTAATTTCCCAAAATGTTTATTCTGGCAGCAAATGTAATGCTTTAAATTAAAAACCTTACGCTGTCACTATGATTTCAGTGATGTATTTCAGATGTTAATGTTATTTAATTCACAAGAGAAATTCTTAAATATTTTTTGTTACCTACACTAATATTATAAAGAGGTAAAGACTATTTTTTTGTTTGTAGGAGGTAATCTTTGGAAGTAGGTACTGGTCTGATTGCTAAAATTTTTTTACCGATAGAAAGCTGCTTTATTTCTGAGTGATATAGGCTACATTTTATGTACGCGGGTGAAGCCGCGGTCAGAAACTAGTATATTATGAAGATAGAGTTATAGTTACAAATTAGTAGTATTTTAAAAATATTCTCCACCAACACAAACAGACGATGACGAATAAAAATCACGTTATAGTCACGTACTTATTTGTAATAACCGAAGATTTTTCGGTAAATACCAGCAGTCTACTAATGTTTATCGTTAGACGAGAATTTATGAATCTCCGGCAAATTCCGGGAACCGTTTCAGTGAAGCGAGAAAAATGTAGCTGTACCATAGAGTTGTTATCTAAAGTATTCGATATTCGAACACACGGTAATCGCGCCGCGCGAAAATCAATTCGGTTTGTCCATCAATAGCAGCTACTTAGTTCTGGATGTATGGGGACCGTACCTGTAACAGGTATAGGGGAGGGCGGGGAACGCAGGACCAGTGCACCCGCTGCCTCCGCCCACTGTGGACGCCTCGCGCGCTCCCGACACAACACGCGTCTACGACTCTATGCACAATATATAGTGGACAAGTGAACAGTTCTAACAGTGATCTTTATTTCTAGTGTTTAATTTTTTTTTTTTTGGAAAAAAAAATCTTTTGGCATTTTCTTCACCGAGCGTTTTACGTTCGGCTACGAATTCTGCGTTTGTTAACTACTTCGGTATGTATCTAATTATAATTTATTTATTTGTATAACTCATTATAATTATATTTTTTTTTAATTTAAGTTCAAATAGACCCTAATATTATTTATTCAGTTAATTACTCGTATTAAAGCGCGTTTGACCTTTTACTTTTAGGAAAGCTTTTCCATGAATAAACTTGATTAAATTTTAATGAGGATTGGTAATGATTATAAGCGTTACACAAAGAGGGGTCTACCATCATTACGTTTCCATTACATCAGTGCGAAACCAATAAGCTTTCAAATAGACCAGTTCAAGACCAGCCATTAATATTGAAATATTCGAAGAATGGGTACACAAACAAATAACTTTAAGACAATGGTAATTTCCGTAGGGCTGTTAGTAACAAAAGTCTATTCACACTAGTGCGGTAATTGTATAATCGCGCCGTGTTAACAAAAGGCTTTCGGGGTCAGCCCTGGCTTAACTTGTTGCGTTCAGCGCTAATGTAAGTTGATGTAAAATGTAACATATTTTATTCTGCGTTGTGGGTAAAAGAAGAAACGAAGAAGTTTTAAATTTTAAATGTGAATTAAAAAAATTAGCTTGTGAAAAATCAGTAAGATTTTTTTGTCAAATCAACGAAAATATGCTATGATAATTGCCAATTCTCCAATCTGCTTATCTGTAATTTTATACCTCAGAAAAAAAAAAATCTTCCAAATGCATACCTAATTATCATCAGCTAAAACAATTTGGTAGAAGAGATAGCTATAGCCTAATGAACAAACTTTCTTGTTTCAACATGGAAGCAAGAAAATTTCTATGGAAAAAGATGCACCAATTAGTATTTCATTACATTGTCTTCAACATCAACGGTAACATCCGCTGGCATATTATTTCAAAGTGTAACAAAATATTACAAAATTCATTTCCTTTACAAAGGTTTATTTTAAATTCGGATTTACAAAGACTACCATTGCTTTGTGCTTCCCACGTATCGAAGCTTTCAGTCTTATTAGACCTATTTAATAATACTTTTCGTAGACAAAGAAGATGGAAGACAAATGTAAAAAAAAAATAAGATCATGAAAATGACTAGGAATATTCAAAGTTCGAATATAAATGTAAAAACACTAATCTTCTATCACGCAATCAAAATTACAAAGAAAAGGGTTTAACTTATCACTTTTCAAGAGCAAAAGTTGACCTTTTCGCAAATAGCAACAAAGAGCAGGCAAACTAATTTTAGTTCTATGAAAATAAGCAAGGATTAGAAAGGGTTACAAAGATAGACTTAATGTTTTAAGCATTTTCTACAAGACAACTAACGCTTTTTCAACAATGTGAAGTTTATAATTAGTCTTGTAATGTTCCCACTACGGGGACTTAGGTCTCCTCTCTAGCTGAAGGAATGGGCCACAATCCACCACGCGGACCCAATGCGTGGTTGTGGATGTCACATGTATTTTGGTTCTAGAACATACCGGTTCCTCACGATGATTTCCTTCACCGTTTTGAGAGCAGTGGTGATGAAATAAATTACACAAAAGTAATGCGTCTGCCTGGGTTTGAACCCTCGAAACATAATTTGTAAGTCGCGGCAATTACAGCTGGCTCACAACAGCTCTATGAGAAGTCAATACTTTTTAATTTCATAGCACTTACAAAACAATACCAAACAAACAGTAGAAATCAAACAATAGCATAAGCAAAATCAAGTTATTAAAGTTGTACCGGATTCAAAGTTCGGTCACAAAGGATAATTCTTGGGGGACTGCTAATCTGTATTTTGGCGATGTTCCAAGCCCCAAGAGATTAGATATGGCAATGGTTCGCCGACTCGCTGTTGTCATTAACTTTGTATCTGTATAGCTTCAAATCTGCGGATTCGTAAACATTCAGTGAGCGCTAAACGGTCTAATGATGATTCACTTTGCGAGTTTGAAACTGAGACGGGTACCCTTTTGATATGATTGTCAATTTGCCTGAATCATTAAGATTTAGCTGAAACCTCTGGAATAATTTCATGGCGTTTCCGAATCAGTCTGTTTTGTATAATAAAATGATTACTTTGTTTATCTTAATGTTTTAAACCTTAGTATTAACGTGAAAGCTTCGCATTTAAGCGAAACTTACATAAAAATGAAACGCTCAGTTTATACACCATTTCTTCATTCGAATGCATGATTTTGAAACTTATTTTTGAAAATGTTAAGTCCTAGAGGCAACTATTATTAACGCTCTCATAACTTTTAACGCTACCGATTTATTGCAAAACTTGCACAAAACTATCAAAACATCTACATAATCACCTACGGAAGTAAAATTTAAGCTTCATATTTTAAAGTTTAAGTTTTCTTTACGGAAACTAAGGCGTCGAGCCAAAACTTTGGTGCAAAAATTTAATTCTATAATATCGTTGACAAGATCAATTGGAAGAAACTTTAACTGAAAATTAAACCTGGCACAAAGCCTAAGTTAAGAAGATGGCCATACAACTCTAAAAAAAATCAATTCACATTAATCAAAAGTAATGTGAATTGTATTTTCTTATGGCATCAGAATCCAGAATTTGCCAAATTAAATTGCCCTAAAATCTTCTTGCCCTTGACATTAAATAAAGAAAGCGCAAAAAGGTTAATCCAGAAAAATGTCAATGGGTATTTTAATTTACTCTGAGTGAGTTACCGGACCGAGCCCAAGCCGTCGACGACGCGTACTGTTCCCGCGCGCCTCAAGGAGTTATCAGCAACCGTAGGGGCCCAGCTGGGTCGAAGCCTATTGGGGCCCAAGGGTCTGCTTCTAAAAGGAAGACTCGGTCCCGGTATGAAAGTCAACGAAGAAACGGGGTGGGATTTTTAGTCAGTAAAAGTCTGACACTATCTCCCGCTCCGCCCAAGGGCGGGGGATATCATCTGCATGAATTTTACACACCGAAAAAAAAACTGTGAGTGAGTTAAACGCCTCATCAGGTGTTTTACTGACATGGTTGAGTAAAATAAGCACTTGCTCAGAAAATATTGGATGGCTAATAAAAAAAGAAGCAGGCCGCAGAAAAGATGGATGGACTGAGGGAAAGTCTGTCTAGGCCGTGAAAACTGTGAAGACGGACAACAAAAGAAAACAGATTAGTATTTTTATTATTAACGCAAATACAAAATAGATTAGTGAACGGACAGGTGATTATTTAAAAAAAAATACAATTGGTACAAACAACTAAGTTAGAATGGAAGTTTGATTTCTACATAAGGAAAAAGTGTTATTGGGTTTTTCCTGAATAAACTTAGAATGTATTATTGGAAGTGTATATTGTAGTTGTAGTGGTTCAGCATTGTGAGTTTGATCGGAAGAGTCAACGAACGAAAAGAGTAACTGAAGAAATATGTCTCAGTAGTTCTTTGATGAGATTTCCAAGTCTTTTGTCATCTTCATATAATCAGGATTGTACTGGAATATTAATAGTTGGTCTCAAACGTGGCATATTAGTGCTACAGTGACGATCAACAATCAGTGTCGCTTTTCGCTGTCAATTTCGTTGATTCCAGGACTTTCACAGCAAAATGTGCCGACCAAAGATTTGGTTTCGGCTGAAAAGTAGCCGAATATTCGATATGATCGAAACTACCGTCTTTTAGCCAGTTGTGAGACTTTTAAACTGACTGTCTTGATCGTCTATGTATGTATTGTTATTATTTTTGAATAATCTAATAATCGATTTATTCATTTATTTAATATTTTATGAAAATTATGACTTTACAGCTATAATAATTAAGCATAACTGTATAGAAATATTGGTATTGGTATATATATATATATATTTACGTATTTATTAAGGTTTAGCCACTGGATCCTAACCTAGAATGTGATCTCTCTCTGTCACTCAAAGGTTTGCTGAGAGAAAACTCATTATTGAATTAAGCTCGCCCTTGTACATAAATTATCTATTGAATGTATTAAGGGCAAGTTTTTTTGTGTGTACAATACAGAATTAAAGAATATAATTAGAAACAACTCAAACAAAAGATTATTTTGATTTTTTATCAGTTTTCTTGTTACCGCATCAGTAACGATTTTGGTATCGGTTGCAAATCGTGTTGCAATAGCACTACTATGCTGAGGGCTTGCTTTGAGGCCAAGTTGATAATCTGTAATCGTTAACGCTAGTAGAAAACTTCAAATGTTTGGGTAGATATCATCTCAATCTTAAGTCACGTGGTTAGAACAAAAGAAATCGGAGCCTTTACCAACTGTAGAAAGAGATTCGATACGAAACAGTCGTAACTTGGCTAGGCTTGCTTTTCCATGCGTCGTACATTTCCAACAACAATAGTAACACAATATTACGAAAGCTTTCGTCTATATATCACATACATTACAACCAAATTAAACTCTACATATTCGAGGTGACGTTAAGCTTAGAATTTATTCGAAAAAATATACAGTTTTGCTAGTGTTTGTACATTTTCAGTTCACACGAACTGTATTCAAAATTCGAAGGTTTTCCTGAGTGTGAGGAATGATTGAAGTAAAAAAATTTTTTTTTTATAAAATAATCTAAATTTTTACGACTTGCCACTCAGGAAGAGGGAGGCCAAAGAAAAGATGGATGGATTGTGTGAGAAATGATATAAAAGAAATGGGAGTTAGTAATAGTTTGACGGGTGACAGGACAGAATGGCAGAAAAAAACCTGTTGTACCGACCACAAATAAAACGGGACATGGACAGAAAGATGATGATGATGCCACTGCCTTGTTCTTTTAAATGTTCAGCTTAGACAAGTAATAAAAACTAGGAATTAAACTAATCAGTTGCAACATGTAAGTCTGACAATACAATATTAGCACAGTTTATTATTTTAGTTTGTGTCTCATGTACTTCAGTGGATCTCATATTCCAAGTAATTAACTTTTCACACACAAGTGAGTTGAAAGGTATATATAATATAATCTGATAGAGGATTTGCTATGAATACTATCTTACTATTATCGTAAATGTGGAATTCTGTACGTTTGGATGTTTCAGTGATAAATACTGGCTTTTCCTAGGTCGACATAATTGACTATGAATAACAGAATATCCTATTATTTTGTTGTTTCTATGATCAAAAACCTCAAGTATCTGGATAGATACTTGAGTAAGTGGATACTTGCAATCAATAAATATATATCAATTCATTTAAAGTACACTTTGTCTGAAGAAACGGTATTGTTTCCTAGTTTTATAGACAACTCCAACTCTATTCTTGGAGTATCATTACTGATATTACTTGTAAGCTATATCTCTTACCGTTATAAATGATTACTTACTGTGACCAATAATTTTATTCCTAATGGCGACGATAAAATATACTCCATGATCAAATCGTGAGATCGGCAGGCGGTCGCCTACTTCTGCGAAACAGTAAAGCTAGCGAAAAAAACGGCCGCATGTGTGCGGGAACAGACATCCTCACTTCCCAGCTGCCGCGAACCTGACCACGATTACCAGCCACGGTAGGCGCGGGTTTGTAGACCGAGAGCAATGGGTAGCTCGCCGAGCCCAAGTCGTCGACAGCGTGTCAAGCTCGTAAAAGAGATGTCAGCAAACCGTAGGGGCCCAGCAGGGGCGATGCCCGCTGGGGTCATGGGGATTTTCTGAAAAGGATACTGTCAGAGCAGCAGGAGTATTTAAAACGCAAAGGGCTATTGGAAGAACACAGATGAATTTTAGTGTCCCCGCACACGGGCCACAAAAATAGCCGCTTAAAGCTTCTTTTTGAGGCGGCCTTTTTTTGTCGCGTGCTTCAGCTTTATTATGTGGTCGCTTCTAGCTTTTTTTGTGGCGGCTTTTTTTTATGGAGGCTTTTTTTGATACTTATTCAGCAAAATGACACTCCCATTCGCTCCACCTATACCCTATTCGCGTTAAGAATAGACACTTAAAGAAACCTTTTTTACTGTCTGTTCAACTGATTTTTACTTCTATTTCGTACGCATAAGGATGGCATTATAAGCAAAAAAGTGATCACAATACCAACTATTTACTGCAACCGACATTTGTCATGCCACCAACGTAATAAAAGTCAAAATCGATTGAACGGAGAGTAATAAAAGGTTTTCATAAATTTCTAATGTTATTTTGAACAGAGTATAGAATGAAAAAAGTTGTATAATGATATTTGCCTCCAAAAAAAAAGACTTTCGAGACAGTAGATTAGAATAGGATTGCATTTAATAATACCAAGATCGCCTGCCATCGTGCTTTCAAATTCTTAGTTACTTCCAAGCGGAAGAAACCAAAACAATTTGCATTTCTAGGTCAGTGCGGGAAAATTATCATATTATGGATAGGGGAAATAGTCCTTGCCTATGATTTTCTTATAACTTGACATGTTTATGATAGACGGGAGGGGTCGGGGAGTCGAAGGAGATACTATTTACTTGAGTTTGGATTTTATTGAGATCGATCGTAATTTTGTTTTGAAAACAAGTTGAGATAATGGTGTTTGAAGGGTTTAGTGAGAAAAAATATTATTCGATATGAATATCCATTAAAATCTATATTGATATCTATCTAAATATAGCCTATATCACTCAGAAATAAAGCAGTTTTCTATCGAATTTTTAGCAATCGGACCAGTATTTTCAGAAATTACCTCCGACAAACAAAAAAAACTAACTTTACCTTTTTATGATATTAGTTTAGATTATGAAGATAATAAATACAAATTAAATATAATACAACAATAAAAATTAAATACCTACCAAAGTAATATAAAGTCATAATACAAAACGAATAAATAATGCAGTAACAAACAAACGTGAAACGCCCCTTTTACCGAAATCTCTGTGCGCACCGACTTTGCATAAGAGTTTAAAAAAAAAAATGCTTAGATTTTTTACTCTGCACAGCACTTCCAAAAGTTTTGATGTTTTATTCAGTACGTTAGAGAGCAAGTAATTAATATTCGAGATCTTTCACCTTTCATAATTTATTTTAAAAAGCTTTTGAGCATTTCCGTTCGAAATTCGTAATCGAGTTATCGTATAAAAAAAGACTTCTATGGTTTTGTTTTGAATTAAAAAATAAGAATTCAGTTTTATTTTTTCAGTATGACCGTTCCTAGTTTATGACAACTTTAAACATTGATGTTTAAAGTTAAAAAAACTACAAAAACACAGTTTATTTTTGTTTCGTGCAGCTTATTTAAAGCTTTACGATATTATTATTTGATTGACAGGTATTATTAAGCATTTAGCAGGATTCAATCGGTTTTAATAAATAAATCGGTGACAGACTACTGTAACGAGTTAACCTGCACTCTAAATGATTTACGCACATTTACATTATTTTTACATCAAAATTTATTATACACTAGTAATCAATTTATGTATAATGAAAATGGTCAGAACTTCCCTTCCACAAAAAACCGTTTGGATATTCTCACGATTCGAGAGAATGAGAACAGAATAGATCTGTCCCACTAACGTAATACTCTAAAAGCCAGTAGGTAGATAATAAGATTTTCATTTACATGCATACCTTAAACTAAGTAAGGTCGTCTTGTAAGAGAAAAGTTTCACTCGACAATGAAAAGAAAAACTTTTGAATAATTTACACTCGTAAAAACTTGCGAACAGCGAATTGTACACTTGGCAGGGAAACAGAGACTTGTAAACTATAATTTGGTTTTATTGAATGTATGCATCGGAACTTTGTACGTCGCTGGAGAATACAATTTGTATTTTAGGGTCGCCGCATACGGCCACTACTGTTGTATATATATATATATATATATATGTTTCCTATAGATTTCATACATTTTATATGAATTCGCCGCGCACGGTTGACGTCGGTGGCCGCCACACGCTACAAAGTGTCGCCACTCGCTTCTTGTGCCGTCACACGCCATTTAAACCTTCTTCGTCAAAGTCCATTATGATACTGCGATGGGTAAAAAAAGTAGCAGTCACCGGCTACAAGTGGCTTTTTTTATGGTGAGAAAAAATCAACCAATGACATCCCCCGCTCTTGAACGGAGCGGGAGATAGTGTCAGACTCTTACTGACTAAAAGACCCATCCCGTTCCTTCTAGCCTTCATACCGGGGCTCGAGCTGTCTTTCGAAACTAACCTTGGCCCCAGTAGGCTTCGACCCTGCTGTTGCTGACAACTCCTTGAGGCGCGCGGGAACAATGCGCGCCGTCGACGACTTGGGCTTGGTCTGGACAGTTACCGAACAGCGAGTTACCCATTGTTTACTGTCCGCAAGCCCACGCTTACGGTGGCCAGAAATCGAGATCAAAATCCCGGCGGCGGCGGTGGCGTCGAATACGCCGTTGCCAGATGCGGTCGGCCTTCTCCTTGGCGAGCATTACTGCTTTGCAGAAGTCGTAGACCGCCTGCCACTCCGGACCATGGCCTCAACCAAGGCTCGGCGCGAGAGGTCTCCGCCGCCGATCGCCCCCACGAGGGCACGGCGATGCTCCGCCCAGGCTACAAGTGGCTGTCGCGTGCTTCATCTTCATTTATGGCCGCTTCTATGTTCTCGAGGCTTGTGATGTGATGTTTGTGGCTGTCGCGTGTGGTTCGTATACGGCGACCCTTAGGGATATACGGGGTTTTACTCCAGACAACCGCTTCATTGGATAATAAAGTTGTCGTTAAATAGAACTAACTTTAAGGTCTTTAAGTATTCAGATACAGTAACTATCTAAGTGCATGCAGCGTCGAGAGCGTAATAAAATCCAGGGAATGTTGGGGTTACCCATACAAAGGGTTTCAATAGAGTTGTTGCAAAGAGTTTTGGGGTGTAGCTAAAGGGAGTAAGACGTTCACGGACTAATTCATTAAACCCCAAGCGAACGCCGGCGTTCGCGCATCTATGGTCTTACTATTGTGTCTCAAATTGACGGTATCTAAAAGGCTAAGGCACACCCGTGTTTCTTCAATTATCCTTTGCATTCCAAGGTCACAGTGACTGTTTCAGAGAATCCCGCAACCTTGACAGGTAGAGCTGTCAGCTCTGACGGGCTGACAGCTCTTTGAGGCGCGCGTGGACCAAAATTAACCGTCGACCCAAGCTTGGTCCTTATCAACTCCATCACGTATTGATAGAATTAGTTAACACCTTAAAAACCCAATTCAATCCTTTCAAGGATCCTTTTAAAAACCTCCTGATTTGTAACCCTTTGACAAAGTAACCGAAATGAAAATTCAAACCGAATCAAAAGACTTTATGATTAGGTAACTGTTGAGTTTGATAGATTTTTAGTTGAAAATGTGAACCCTATCGATAAAGGTTATCGAATGAATGGGATACCGTTCGAATAGACGTTCAGGCCGGATTATTTGCTCCCTGAATAAAACAATAATAGAAATGAATGGAACAACATTATTTATTTTTCCTAAATACACCAAAGAATCAACCTTTTTCCTCCATTATTGATATTCAGGATACAACAGCAATACAACTCACCGTTAATCTCTGTGATGGCTAAATTATGAACGATAGTGCGAATCTTCGGGGAATCTCGACTCGGCCGAAACGTTTCGATTTTTCCCGTCGGGACTTGGTCGAGAATTATTTATAGACAGCCGTAGCACAGCATACTAAATAGATAAATGCAGAAGGCCAACTTCGTAAAACCAGCAAGAACGCATGCACACATAGACTCACTTCACGTACAGAAAGTGTACACGCACTCGCGACTGTCATTTGCATGAGATTTTGCGATTACGTACAGCTGTTTTTGGTGTGTGTAGACTCAGCCTTCTGTATTCATCTATTCTGTGGTCACAGCCTGGGGCAACTTAGTACTCGTACCTACTCGTAACTGAGGTATAGAAACCCGGGCATTGCCGGGGGAGGAAGGTATCCAGCTTTGTTACATTAGCTACTGCTCAGCCGAATTTAAGCGGTGACCTGAACAGCTCATTCCAGTTAATTACGCTAGTAAAAGTTTGTAATGAATTTTCTTGGTCGAGTTTTTAAGGAAAGTTATATTATTTTGTTGGGGTTAGGTGATGTATAATAAAGTACTTGGTGTCGAATAAAGTTCAAGGTTTTTTTATACAGTAAAGTTCACCTTGCATAGCTCATTTTTAGAAAGTTTTTTTTTAGCTTTTAAATTCTTTAATAAGTTGGACGTTGTGAAGGTTGAATTTATAGGCAAACAAACTTGTTCAATAGGAAATATTGCTTGCACATAGTTCCAACTTTTACGTCATGAAAACCACATTGTATACATATTTTTCAGTTATGATCTAGCTACAAGTCGATTAAAGCCTGTTCTACCTTCAACGACGGGTAAGTCCATTAAATAACAGTAAACATCACATACCTATATTAGGAGGTAGTCCAAATAATAACAATGGTGTAAGTATTACATTTAATGATCGCACACCAATTAATAACAATTTAATTATCGCTTGGGACTCTCGACAAATAACATGCTATCATTCGTAATGATTGTGCACGGCCTTTTTTTTTTGAGAGTCTCGCGTTTGACTCCTGTCTCAGTCTCTATCGCACGATGGTAAGCGATAATGTGGTCAAAGTTAGAGCACGCTTATCTAGAAGATACTCTTGACTTAAAGACCCCTAGTTGAAGCTATCAGGAATCACAGACTCCGGCAGAGAATTCCACTCTTTAGCTGTACGAATAGTGAACGTGTTCCCAAAACGTTTTGTGCATTTGTGTGGGATGTCCATCGTGTACCGACTGATGCTTCGCCTGATGTCAAATGGTCGAATGATGGAACGGGTTTGGCGGAATTAAAAACGTTAGGAAAAAATATAGGCTTTCATTGCCGTGCAGAGGTCGTAAGTTCAATTATTTTTAGTTTAGAAAAGAGATAACATATATTTAAGATACCCTATAAAAACAAAAGTGCAGTGGTGCATCTAATCCACGGGGTCGCTTTGACCTCGTATTTCATTTAACCAAAAAAATTAGTTTACCAAACATTACGGGGTCTAGTAAACCCCTTACCGTCATAATGATAGTTTTCAAACGCCAGCACAAGGTCTTAAACGCCCTGTACTGCAGGAAAGGAAATATTTAAAAAAATATTGACGTTGTCAACGTGTTAACTGACATAAGACTTGATACGTCAAAACATGCGCTCGTGATTTGCAAGGACTATAACAGTTTCACGGTCAGCTATGTATATAACGCAGCGTAATACATAAGTGTATCACTGGAGCTATAAAGTTTTATGTCGAATTCCAGTTTTTCAACACTCCAGCCGCATTGGAACTTGCAGCAGAAATAGACTGATAATATGTTGCTATCTATTTTGAGATCAGTTGTTTATGAAACTTTTCCTTGACCTTCGGAATGAATTATTGTTGTACTGCGATTGAAGCCTTACTTGCGTATTATACTTTTTATAATTTGTGATTTTTTAATTTGCTCCTGTAAGGATCAAAAATAAAGTTATAAAAAACTTTTATACAAAAAATAAATATTTTTTTATTTTTTGTAAAACAACAAATATAGTTCTATATTTTTATTTGTAAAAAAATATAAGTAGTTTTTTTTTGTAAAAAAAAAGTGTTTCGATGGTTTTGGATACCGGTTGGCTTTTAAAACTAAGTTCTTAAGTCGTTGTTAAAAATATAGAAATAAAACGGAAAACAAGCTTACGAAATGAAAATTATTTTGCATTTTTTTGGATAAATTTTATTTCTTCTAAGATTGTTTTAGATATGTTTACTTTTCCATTTATAATGTGTCAAAATTTTCTGAATAGAGAGTCTAACTCAACATTGATTTAACAAGTAGGTTTTGTTCCAATACCATCCATCTATTACAAAAATCTAAACTAATATTTTATAGAGGAAAATTTTGGTTTGTTTTAGTTGGTTTGTTTGTTGTGTGGGATTTTCAAAATTCTTTCACTAGTAGAAGGCTACTTTATCACTGCCTATATTTAGAGCTGAAGCTAGAAGCTGCTGTCAAAAGCTAGTCTTAAATATAAGAGTAACAAACGTACACATAATCACATAAACTTCGCTATTGTAATAGGACAGAAATACGAATATAGTTCAGTTTTTCCATTTCATTTTTATCGAGAGTCGAATAAAGAGTTCCCATTTGTAACGCACACATTGCTAGGTTATTTCGAGTCATAGAATTTGTCGAAATTTTTTTACGCACTGTATACTGTCGCATAATAAGTAACCCCGAAATGGAAAAGGTTTGCATACAAAAAATACTCGTAGTTCAGTAAGTACGTTTTCCTCCAAGATTTTTATGAGAGCGACTAGCTCTTCATTTTCTTTTACGAGACTTGCAAAGTCTAGAAAACACAATAACACCCATTGAAGCCGTATGTGGAAGCATATTGGATTTGGTCGACATATTCAGAGGAGGCGTATTCATTCGCATGAATCTGAGGGAGTGGTGGATATGTAAGGATTTGTCGACAAAGCTCTCCTTCCCCTATTCTGATAAGGATTTCTCCATAATGTATGTGAGATACCTGTTGAAAATTTTTGAGCACATATTTTGTTGATTTTTCTTCCGGTGTAGTGTAAAAAGTTTTGTAGCGCGGCCGGCGCACGGACAACAAGGCTTTTTATTCGTCCCCTGAGGATTTTTCACGACTTTTAGCATACCGCATCAGCCTTGAATATACGATGCGTTGATCTGTCAATAATATATTTGGAGTTTGCATGTTTGCTCCTGTTTTGTTCATATTTATTTAAAGTTCTCCACTTGAAGTAGTATGTTAGTTTAATTTCTTTAAAGAGCTCCAGTTCTTCACTGGAGAGTCTATGGACTGTGGTGGCATGGTCGCCATGATGGAGTACAGAGAGGGAAACCGGCTTCTCCCATCACAAGGCTGAACAATTTTGGAATGTAAATAAATAAATGTTGCATACTATAAATAAATTAATGACCAATTAATTAAAGTTAAAAATTCTGAAAGTCAGAGATGCTGAACATAGGCCTCCCTAAACATGTCACAATAAGACGGTCCTTTGCGTCTTCATCCTTTGGATTCACGCGACCTATCATGTCATCGGTCCACCTTGGGCAAGCTGCGTCTTCTGGTACGCGGTCGCCACTTCTGAACCCTTCGACCCCATCGACCACATACGTTCGGTGCCCCATAAGTTCGATAATTCTTCGGGCTCGGCTCCAGCTGACATCCTCATTCCTAATACGATCACGTCGATCACTCCAGAAAATAGTGTAGTCCAGGGTCAAAATAATTACAATTTATTTATACCGTGTTTTAGATTATAAACAAATATTGCGAACCGTTATAGAACAAAATGATTTTAGGTTGTAAAAATAGTTGGTTAAAATTATTTAGACCGCAGAAGTAAAATTGTTTGTAATCCTGACTTAAACATGCAAAAATATAATCTGCTTACAGGGTTCTTTTTTATTTTTAGACTAACAAGTTGTCTCGAAAATTGTATCGAAAAAGTCTAACACTCTCTCCCGCTCCATACAGAGTAGGAGAATTTATTTGATGATTTCCCACGTAAAAAAGGTAGCACTCACACAATACAAGTAAATTATTATGTAACACATTATCACGACGCGAAGGAAATAAACTCAGAGTAACGATAACAAGGGTGCTCGAGCACATTTACGTGTTTTTATTATTTTATCAATTTTTCGAATGTTTCCTTATTTGTATAGCTTTTTCACTCATGCTGTTGGACTTAGAAACATTGATATTTTTCCAATACGACTACCTAGTCGAGTAGTGGTGGCATAATGTTTACGACGTCAAGTTGTCAATCCACTGTTAGACCACCCCAAGCGTCGTCATAATGACTGGTCCTGTTCATCTTGAATCCATTGGATGCCCGTGACGCTCACCGAGTCATTAGTCCATGTTATGGGCGGCCTTCCAGCACTGCGTCTTCCGATACATGGTCGCATAATTTTTCATCCGAATCGACCATCTGTTCTGCGAGCAATGTGCTCTGCCCACTGTCACTTAATTTGTAACAGACGTTTTAATTTGTGTAATTTATTTCATCCCTACAAAATGGTGAATACAGAGTCGGAAGAATCGATGAACTGGTGGCCGCAGAAATACACTGGATATGAGTAGCATAGGACAGGTTTTGATGATGCTTATAAGAGGCCTATGATATGTGCAGCAGTGGTCGTCTTTCGACTCAAATCTGGTCCGACCAATATTTAGCTGCCTAAACCGCTCTGTTTGGACTCACTTAAGTCGTGGAAGGTGCAGGTAGTTGTACAAGCTGGGTAGGAATGTAGGTAACGCCCCTTCCCAGGATATCCTGGGAAGAGGCAGTACTGGCATTGTTTTTGCGATGGGTCAGGGATACCCATTTCAAGAATATTTGGCCAGATTATCAGCAGCGGCTAACCCGAGCCCACAGTTGGGCTAAAGATTTCCATATTGGCCACTAGAGTTCGTGCTCCGTCTTTCGAATGAAAATTTTTTTTAATTCATAATAACTGGGTTTGACTGCGACTGCACCTGATGGTAAGAAACAATAATCATGATGATTCAATGATTAGACAAGATGGAAAAAGACACCACTACAGAGTACAGATTATTACAAGATAATTTCACGCGCCATAAAAGCTTGCTATGGAACTATTTTCATAGATAACTTGGGAACCTTTAAACCTGAATGTCACCGAACTAACAATTCGAAGATGGCACGGACCATTTATTTATTTTATATGTGGAAAATTATCCAGTAACTTCTCCCGCTTTGGGTGGAGCTACAGGAAGTAATATTTGCTGACTAAAACCCAACTGTGTTCATTTTCTCTTTGCGTTCTTGAGCCACGGTTACTCTTTCGAATTCCGCTGAATCCCTACTGAGCCAGCGTGATAAACTTTTGCCGAAGAGGAGGGGCTGACTGCTACTAATGGAAATATTATAGGCTGATTACAAATGCTTCGTCACAGGACTCTTGGGTCCAAAGTAACGTATTTTGAAAGTCACATTACAGACCCAGAAATATAATAAAATACAATCCCCTTGGGAGCGAGCTTTGAAAAGGGCTTCGCATTCAAAATATTGTTATTCACAAAAATCTTATTTTCATGTTTTTATGGCAGCACATATTTCACGAAATGCCTGCGCCGGCCATTGAGGAATTTTAATGGCCTGTTTATTATTAAGAAACAACAATGAACGTAAATTATAATTTAGGTACTTAGATACCGCTTATTTGTTATGAATTAGTCACGATACGAGTAGTTTTTAATGTTTTAATTTATGTAGGTACCTACTAGCTACTGATAACGGCTTGGCCCGCGTATTAGTCGACATTTTTCGAAGAGAAAATGCTCTCGGTATAAAAGTATCCCATGTGCGACGTCAGGACGTGGTCTACCACTATATCACATTTTATCCAAATCCGTTCAACCGTTCGAGCGTAAAAAAGTAACAAACAGACAAATTTACAAAATTTTTACTTTATAATATAATTAAGTAAGTAAGTAAGTACCTGATTAAGATATTATGTACATAAAAAACTTAATTATATGAATTATTTATGTACAAAAAAACCGTTTAAAAATGCAATGCTTTATTATGATATTAAAGATATTTCTCTCTGTTTCAAAATAGCTCCTGCATTTTAAAAGATGCAGCAAAACTCCGATCAGTGGGAGATTATCCGTCTCAACGCTGTGTTCAATGGTAATTCACTCGGTTGCAGAAAAATAGATGTAGACTCAAGCTGGAATACTCTTAATCTATCTTATAGAAATATCAAGAACTAAATCTGTAAAATTGACAATGTTGTTATTAAATGATAAATGATCTTTATTTTGCAATTAGGTTTTATAAAAAAAAACATTTAGACGTCAATTTTTTTTCGTCAATTAAAACCAGATTAGGCCGGTGTTTCCTAGCTGACTACTCTGAGAAGAAACACCGAAACAAACTCAGGGTTGTTGTTAGCCTATAATATTCCACTGCTGGGCGAAGGCCTCTTTTTTCTCACACGTCTTTCCTCAGCCATTGTGGTAATTCCTCCGGTAGTTCTGAAGCTCATCTCTCCACCTCGCCCCATCCCATCCATCCATCTTTGTCTGATTAGCCCCTATAAGTAGCTCTCTAGCCCACAGCTCATCAGAATCTGACATTGACACCGAATTTAATGTGGATTCGATTTGTATTCATTAAATTATATTACTTCCCCAAAGAATTGCCAAACTTAAGTGGCTGTAGGCGGGGCACATTGGACGCAGAAGAGATGGTCGATGAAGACGAAAAGTTTTGGAATGGTGACCACGTACCGGACGCAGGATTGGAAGGCCTCTCACAAGGTAGACCGATGACCTGGTGAGGGTCGGGGGAATCCGATGGATACGAGACGCACAGGACCGTCATTATGGGGTCCGCGACCGTCATTATCACTTGGGGGAGGCCTATGTCTAACAGTGCACATCTTTCGGCTGATGATGATGACGTCCCCTTGAACGGTGACTGCTCTTAGAAATATTCCCACAGATACCTACTAAGTTTTAATACAGATACAAAGTTGGCTCACAAACCCGTTTAGCCGCTGAGGCGTTATTGTCAAACATACTAACAGTATTTGGCAAATATATTTCCTCACAAACATTTGTTATTAATATACAGTGTACACGGGGAGACCAATTGAAATTTGCCTACATGCTAACAAGATGAATTAATTGCACACGTCCTAGTTCCCGGCTGTAGTTCTCTGAAATTCCTCGCCGTCCGGTCGTCCGATAACTGTCCGGACCAAGTTTGAGTTGTCAACGCCGAGTAGTGTCTCGCGCCCGCCTCAAGGAGATGTCAGCAAAATCGTAGGGGCCCAGAAGGGTCGAAGCCTACTGGGGCCATGGGTCCGCTTCTGAAAAGAAAACCCCGGGCTATGGCACACAAGGTAAAAAGGAACATAGGAATGGGTTTTAGTCAGTTAAATTTTGACATGCGCTGCCGCTCCACTCAAGAGCGCAAAAGTGATGATTCCTTCTTCTTCTTCCTGCCCTTATCCCATATTATTTAGGGTCAACGCAACACTTTTTTTTCTTCCATTCTGTCCTATCACTCGTCAAACTATCACTAACTCCCTTTTCTTTCATATACCTACTCCTCACACAATCCGTCCCTCTTTTTTTCGGCCTTCCTCTCCCTCTCCATCCATCTACATGTAAACTTAGAACTCTTTTAGTAATATGCGCTTCATCCCTCCTCTTCACATGATCACTGATTTCCTTTCAACTTTTCAGTCACTGGCGCCACTTTCAAACTTCCTCTAATATACTCATTTCTCACTTTAACCATTCTCGTCACACCACACATCCATCTCAACATTCACATCTCCACTACATGCAATCTTTTTTCATCCTTCTTTTTCACAGCCCAACATTCTGATCCATACAGTATGGCAGGTCTTATGACAGACTTGTAAATTTAATTTTTTGTATGATTACCTAGGTAAAAAAAAAATTCTGAATTTTAGTAATCCAATAGTATTAAAATCTTCTTAGCTTGCCTAAACCGAAAAACCTTAGCTCTTTTAATGACGTTTGAAGTTCAAAATCTTAATTAACCGTCACTATTTCTCAAAGTTAATGGGCGTGCTCGACAATTAAATAATAGACTTTATAATTTTCAGTGCTGTCTGCGCAACTTCCTAACTAACTTAATTGATAAATACTTAATCACTTCAGCGATCAATTTCTCGAGAATGGCCCAAAAAGTTGGAATTACTTCATTTGAAATTCTTGACGGCTATTTAAACTGCTGACGATGATAAATTACTTTATTAATTTTACATTATTTACATTATACTTTACCGTTATTAAAGCGTTCCCGTAAAGAATTACTCTCATAGTGTTTCAAGATCCCCGTGTGTTTTAGTACCAATATTTAGGTGCTCAACAGGTGAAATGGTATTGCCATTTCCGAAAGCTAGTTTTTTTGTCAGAATAAACATTTCAGAACCCAATTGTGGAATTGGGTTCTCAAAAACCCCAAGCCACGGTGTTGGTCGGACCACATATCTGGTCCAATTGTCCAATTATCAAACCATAACACAAATATACATACAAAATTTCATTTAAAGCGGTCAAGTCATTTAGGAGACAAACACACATATAAAAGAACTAGCTTTTGCCCGCGCGGCTTCGCTCCCGCTCTTCCCTACTCCACACTACTATACCCTACTCTACCCTACTCTACCTTACTCTACCCTACTTTACCCTATTCTACCCTACTCTACCCTACTCTACCCTACCCTATCTTACCCTATCCTACCCTATCCTACTCTACACTACTCTACACTACTTTACACTACTATACACTACTCTACACTACTCTACACTACTCTACACTACTCTACACTACTCTACACTACTCTCACTACTCTACACTATTCTACTCTACACCACTCTACCCTACTCTACCCTACTATACTCTACTCTACCCTACCAAACTTCACATAAACCATCTACTAAATAGTCCGAACAAAGCCTAAACATTTGGTTTGGATAGTTGAGCCCGTTCTTGAGTTTTAAAATTACAACAAAAACTGGCATTGGTTTTTATGTATAAATATTTTACGATTATGTATAAAAACTAGTTGCGATGGCCTACTCTTATACCAAGTTTCAGCCAATCGAGCATGTAGAAGTAACAAACATACGCATATACTCTCTTTAATATTAGTGTTAAGTTTGTAAGTTAAGAACAATAACACAACTACTCATAATTAGTAAAAGTAACACTTCAACAAAGTTACGAACCATTGAGTCTATCAACTATAAGTAGAGAGAAGGGGACCGCTAAGGGTTCAAGAATTTTTCCTCCAAAAATGTAACCTCTAACCTCTGACAGTTTCAAGTATTGTACAGTCTTCAAACGAAAGAAAAAAAACTGATAATTTTATAAAAGCCTGGGTTTTAGGTAGTAAAAATCTGACATCCCCTCGCGTTCCAATCAGTATGACTATGGCTAGAGTCATCTGATAATTTCCCACAAAAAAGGGGTGAAATTCGGACTCAAACAAAAGACTATTAGCAAAACTCTTGGGCTCTACCATTGATTTATTAAACCCGGCTTTACACATATATATTTTTTTATCAATAGATCCCTAAAAATATGCCAACCAAAATTTTGTTCGGGAGATCGCCATTGTTCTTAACGTTTGTTAGAATTTCAAAATAAATGGGATTGATATAAAATAAAATCTATACTATAAAATTATAAAGAGGTACACTTTGTTTTTTTTGTTTGTAGGAGGTAATCTCTGGAAGTACTGGTCCAATTGGTAATTTTTTCACCCATAGAAAGCAGCTTTATTCCTGACTGACATAGGCTAGGTATATTTTATGCACGTGGGCGACGCCGCGGGCAAAAGCTGGTTGTTTATATATTCCGTAATACTAAAGGACGTTTGTAATTTATTTTAACTTTAAGACTTAATTTAACTCAATTAAGGACCCCCTCTACGGATAAAAAGACCTCCTCCAGTTATGTGATCTTTTGACAGTGTAAGCTATTTCTGGCCGGCTACTTTCATTATTTTATCAGCCCTCCTGTCTGAGTTTCCTTGTCTACGTTTCCCTTTTGGGCCTGTCCACTTTTTGTGTCTATTGTTTTAACCACTTTTCGTCGTGTGATCTTGTTACAGGTTGGCTTCCATTTTCATTTTGGCTCACGTGAGTGTTTCAGTGTGTACATTTTTTTCATACATTATTCTGTTTAATTTCCTATGTTCTTTTGTTTTTTCTCTAGATGTATGTTTACAATACTATTTTTCATGGGACTGACAAGCACCACTATAATGCTTCATGTTCATACAAAACAATTTAATAAAAACTATCTCTGATTGAGGACTGAAACAATTTGCCTGCTGCGGTCTTCTCATCTCTTAATAAACTAGTGCACCTTACCATCAACAATTGCATCATTGCTTACCATCAGACGGGATCGCAGTCAAGTACAGATAAAAAAAAAATCCGATTATAACTTAGATGTTTTCATAGCTACAGTGAACACTCTCTTAGTAAAGAATGCGTCTTATCATCAACGATTTCATCACTACTTACCATCAGATAGAATCGCAGTGCAGCACTAGTTTATAAAAATTAAAAAAGAAAGTCATTGTGTAAAGAATATTAAACGTTTAGCAGAACTGCAAAACGAGTAAACGGAAAGAAGTAAGATAGAAAATACTTATTTAGCACCCATACAATACAATGAAAAAATAACTTATGTAGAAACTTAAATCGAAAAATAAAATAAAAACAACCATATTGTGTATGTTTTACGGCTGTGTCAAATAATGCCCAAGAATAACGTAACAGTTGCCTGATGCTAGTTTTCGATAGAACCTTACTCAGATCAACAAGGCGTCCCAGCATAACGTATCGATTGATGCATCTGCCTTCTGTATCGCACGCCAGATGATTAATGATAGCTCTCACACCGAGTTTATCAAAGTGAACGCCAAAGCTGTGTTCCGGGTAACTCTGGTTCGGGTAAAATGTGTGCGGATTTTTGTTTTGTAGGAATATATTATGGAAAAATTGGGATGGTGAAATTATAGCGATAACATCAACCTTTCCCCAACAGAGTAGGCGTTGGATTCCCATGTATATACAAAATAAATAGTAAAGTGAGTTGATAATCCAGTAGATGCAGTAATTATAGGTGTGATCATTTATAAGGTAAAATAAGATATATTGCTTTATGAGACAGCGCTAACGATATATCTTTATACTATTAAGGGGCCGGCGAGGGATGAATTTCCATACACACGTAATACCACGCTCATTTGCAGTTGGAGCATATTTCCAACATATTATGATGATATTCGGTTTTAGACAATATTTATCTAGGTTCCTATGACATAATACCTCTATTTAATAAATACAAATAAAGAAAGAAAAATATTTATTTTGGCGCTCAAAACATTGTAGACGACTAAAACATGTTGAAATGTAAGATAAACATAAAAAAAAAAAAATCTAACATTGTATGCCTCGTGTTTGCGCCTAAAAAGGTCCAGTTTAGCGAAAATGCCAGACAACTACGAGGTAGTTTTCTGACGCTGGTTTTCAACTGAAACTTACAACGAATCATGATGTGGAGGATCTCGTTAAATCATATTTACTGTCTCATAACGAGTCTTATAAAATATGAAAGATAACTAGAAGTAGATAAAATATAGATACTAAGCAACAGAGCTATGGAGGACGCCACGGTATGTTTTATTGAGTCAGCCCTCGTACAAGAGCCATTATTTTAAACTTGAGGACAACCACTCCAAATAGTTTAGCTCAGACGGACATTTAGGAACAGAACTCGTTAAAAGTTAGCTAGGCATTATGTTGTACTAGTAAATATTATGTTTGCAATCTTATTGTGAAGTAAAACTTTCTCTAGGGCTTTGTTCGAAATATTTTCGAACATATGTCCTATATTTATTATTAAGTCATTAACAGTCTGACACTTCTTCTCGTTCGACCCAGAGGAGAAGAAGATTTTTAACGTTAACCTCTTTCACACAGGGTTATTATTATTATTACATTAACCCCGCGGCTTCGCCCGCGTGACATTAGGTACTTAAGGAATCGGGATAAAAGTTAGCCTATCTTCTTTTCCATGTCAAAGGCATGCGAAATTTCATCCAAATCCGTTTAGCCGTTTTTGCGCGATTAAGTAACAAATATCCAAACATCCACACTTTCACATTTATAATATTAGTTGTTGCGCATTTTTCCGTAAATCACCAAAAAATAAACTGGATTTATCTAAGAAAAGATGTTGAAACCCAAAATTTTACCAAAAAACGTGTTTAAAAAACGACAATTAAGCGTCTTTCAAGGTAATTCAAGTTGTACAGTACAGACGTATGTACAATCAGCACTCGAGGGGTTAAATGATTATTATTTTTTAGCTGTTAGAATCACTTTTGCACGTCAAGTTTTTCGTCAATTAAAACTAAATGAAGTCGGAGTTTCCTAGCTGATAAGAAACACCAATAATAATTTCCCACCCTCCAACAAAAACAAAATCATTACTACATGAAATATGTCTGTATCATCCTTATCACATTTGATATGTTCTTCTTCAGTAAATCTGAAGTAAATTTTCGAACAAAACAATGTCTATTTTATGTGAGCTTTTATCTGTTATGTAACATTTATATGAATGCTCATTATAAATTTAATGAAGGCTCAATTTCAACAACATATAACTAGTCTTCGTGAAACGCACTATAGATTTAATGATTGAAATGTAAGATGTCATTTTAATAGCAATCACGATAAATTTAGATTGTAATAGAAAAAAAAAAACAACTGTATATATATCTCAAAAGGCACACAAACAAAGGAACCCTTTAGCAAAACAATCGGAAACAAGTACAAACGTAATCGAAAATCAAGAGTCCGAAAAAATCCTTTATTTTGGACCTGTGAAACAATATACATAAGTAAATCGACGGCAAAAATTCCTGCTTTTCACAGCCAGACAAGAATGCTTCAGATATATATTATCGGATTATTTTCTGGATACAAACGAACAAGGTTTTCGGGTCAAGAGTTGCGGGTTCGAGTGCGCGTGCTCTGGATAGCTACTACTGGTCGTTAAGGCATGTTTACATAGAGCTAGTGCGTTGGCGCTAGTCCTAAAAACTTGCCAACGCTTTTGGCGGTGTATGGGACGCAGGCGGAGTTAATTGGCTAGATAAATAGGAGACGCTAGCTGTCCGCTCGTCCTATAAAGACCGAGTTCTACTGGTCGACGGCGCACAGCGTACCACGCGTGCCTCAAAGAGGTGTCCGCAAGCCGTAAGTCCCTAGCAGGGCCATGGGATCGGTTCTGAAAAGTATATACCAACTCATGGTTCTAGAACGCAAAAGGGCAACTGAAGGAACATAGGTAGAGTTTTAGTCAGTAAAATTCTGATACGCCCTCTAGAATAGAAGTTTTCATAAGATGATTTCCCACCTCAAGATAAAAGCGTATTAAGATTTATTCTATAAGAGTAAGCCAGGACTGGCTTCCAGTGCAAATGGCAGCCAACACTGGCTTTGAGCAAACCTGCCTCTACGCGTACCAATGCCGCGATGTTTACCAACCATAAAACAGCAGAATTATGCTCTTTGCTCGCTCGCAGCCATATTGAGTGCTGATGATGCTCGTGAATTGGCTGATTACGGAACGCCGAAATGCTATTTCCATTATTGCGCTTTTGGCTCATTTCAAGCGAATGTCATTATTGCAAATGGAAATGGTTATTAGTAAATCTGATTGCCTATTGCTGGAGCCAACAACAGGAAATGAATAAGTGTTTACTGAACTCAGTTAATATCGACATATATTAATGCGTGATTTTATCTAAAAATCAGTTTACAATTATGACAATATTTTTGCGATCCTTAGACTGGTCATTATCTTGATTTGATAAGACTTAGTAAATTATTTCGTTGATATATATATTATCATGGTGACTTATGTAGACAATTAATAATTTTATCAACAATTTCCTCGCCGTTGTTCTTTGCTGTTCAGTAAACTAAAAACCTGTCGAAAATGAAACGCAAGAAGTAAACGAAGACAACTTGTCCTAAAAGTTCTCAGCCTTCAAATTTCAAAGTATTCAGCCTTAACTAGGGAGTATTCAATTAAAGATTATTAGATAAGAGTAATAGCACTTCAGTTTCGTACTCGAATTCATTGCGATAGTCTGAAGATCGGTTCAGAGATTTCCGCTCCGCCTCGCCAAGTATTATTTTCCACGATATATCTATCCAGTACATTTTCCTGAAAAGTTTAGCTCAAATTCAGTCTCTAATTCTAAATAAACTGATAGAAATCTTATTTATTTTCTCTCTGTTGTTTTAGCAATTTTAAACGGCGTATCATTGTAATATATTTCTGGCAGTAACATTTTATGCTTAGGTACGATCTACATAGAATATTCATGTTTAATCTCAACTCTTAAATTAAGAATAAATAAAAATGCGGGTACCTCAAAATAACCGGGCACTATTCAGAATCCGTACCGTAATTAAAACATCGTTGAAAAGAAAGAAAAATGGCATTTTTTATTAAAAATAATTGGAATACTTCACCATTCATACAGAAGCTATTACGTAAATATCATGACAGAATATGCGAAAAGAATCCGTGGAGATAACACATTCTACTGAGCATTATAAAAGTAAAAAGGTCACCATTACTTTTTACCACACCCTTTCCTTTCGGGCGGAAAATATCGCAGGACGAGAAATTCAATAATAAAAAGTTGTAAGTCCAAATCCGACGGTTGGGAGATAGAATCGGGCGATTTCTACGTGATTTGTCGCGAAGAGATGGGGCTTCAGCCAGCATGACGCTGATCTATTGTGATCGAGCTCCCTGGGGTCGCACTAAGTGAATATTTTTCTGGATGGCAATCGTTCGTGGTTCCTAGTTCCGACCTCGTGAAATGAGAGGGAAGAATTTTTATAGACAAATTTTCGTATATGGTTCAAGTATTCAGGTGAATTGTAAAAATACTTTTTGCGAATTATGTATTATGTTGGTTGTCTCTGTGTTATCTTAACTGGCTTTATTAAAAAATATGTATTTGTATATTGAAGTAGAAAATACTGGGAACAGATTAAAAAACTGGATGGGCGAGTCGGACGCGAACTATGGGTTCCTGACGAATCAAGTTTTTTTTAAATGTTATTTTAAGAACACACATTTAGAATAGGTTTTCGTGTAATATATAAACAAATAATATTTATAATTACAGACAGACGCACGAGATCCTATAAGGATTTAATTTTTTTTTATTCGGACGTACAAAACCCTAAAGAAAATTAAAAAAACTCTAGTTAAAATAAAATTATATAAAAACAAGCTTAAATAGATTGTTAATTTACACTAAAATCTAGCGAAAAGTTTTATGAAATAAATTTTTGAATCTGATTTAATTTAAGTTTAATTTTCTTCTTTGAAGAAATGATTTTTAATAAAAACTTATTTTAAAAAATTACTTTTTTTACCCGTTTAATTGAAACCCATGTCGTGTATCTGCCACGGTTACACCTAAGACTCGTAGGTGAGTTAAACCCGGCTTAAGAGTGACGGACTCGGACTCTTAAATATGGCAAACTAGTTATATTGGATTTAGAATTACATAATTCAAACTGAACATGTCTGCAACGCAGCGTTGGAAGGACTCTTGCAAGGTGGAACTTTTGACCTGGTGAGAGCCGCGGGAATGTGATGGACACGAAGCGCACAGAACCGTTCGTTGTGGTGACACTTGGGGGAGACCTATGTCTAGCAGTGGACGTCTTTCAGCTGTAATGATGAGAAAGAAAGAAAGAAATAAAGAAAAAACATTTTATTTGCCGGAAAGGCCAAAAAGTATTTACAAACTTTAAGTACATTTAAAGAAAAACGCCACTTCCGAGCAAAACGGCCGAACGCTCAGCATAATGCCGAGACCACAACGCAAGCGGCGAGTCTACGGCGCTGGTTTTCAGCGAGGGTCGATGAGGATAATAATGATATCTCAATCTTTTAGGGCCTATTTCTAAATTCATTTGCAAAATTTACCCTAAGCCAACATATACAAACTTTACATTTTAAATAAGTTTCAATTCGGGAATGTGATGGACACGAAGCGCACAGAACCGTTCGTTGTGGTGACACTTGGGGGAGACCTTTGTCTAGTAGTGGACGTCTTTCAGCTGTAATGATGAGAAAGAAAGAAAGAAATAAAGAAAAAACATTTTATTTGCCGGAAAGGCCAAAAAGTATTTACAAACTTTAAGTACATTTAAAGAAAAACGCCACTTCCGAGCAAAACGGCCGAACACTAAGCATAATGCCGAGACCACAACGCAAGCGGCGAGTCTACGGCGCTGGTTTTCAGCGTGGGCCGATGAGGATAATAATTATATCTCAATCTTTTAGGGCCTGTTTCTAAATTCATTTGCAAAATTTACCCTAAGCCAACATATACAAACTTTACATGTTAAATAAAAGTTTTCAAAATATCAAATTCAGTACACCAACATGGCTCTAGTGAGTCTCGCTTTCAAACTAAAATAAAGTAGAAATATTCAATAAGTGTAAATAAATTCCTCCAACATGCCATTCCACGTTCATGAATACGGGTTCAGAATTCCAAGCTACGAGTCCCACCTGTAGCTCAAAAATGCAATATTTATAAAATTGAGTTTGTAGGTAATTCAGATCCGATGCAGTAGCAACAACACTAGTTCACCTATTTTGTTTTACATTAATGTAATAATATTAAAAAGTAAAAGCATACTAACAAGCATACATCCTGCATGCTTGTTAGTAGTTATCTAATTTAAAAAAGGCGTAAAAACATTTCAAAATGCAGCTTTTCATTAAACCCCAAGCGAACGCCGGCGTCCGCGCATCTATTGTCTTACTATTTAACTAGCTGTGCTCGCGACTTCGGTTGCGTGGACAGGATTTGAATTTATTATTTCTAAAATTAAAGTAGTCTATGTTACTCCTTATTACATCGGCTACCTGCCAAAAAAAGTCCCGTCAAAATCGGTCTAGCCTTTTCAGAGATTGGACCGGACAAACAGACAGACAGAAGGACAAAAATTGTTAAAATGTTAATGTTATTTTGGTGTATGTATTATATATTATATTCATATGCATGTAGTAAAAAGCAGTTATTGCAATATTACAAACAGACACTCCAATTTTATTTGTATGAATGTAGGTATGTGTGTATGTATAGATGTAGAGATGTGTCTCAAATTGATCGTATCTGAAAGGCTAAAAAAGAGTTTGATTTTTCAACTTAAAATTCTCAAATCCAAACCAGAGACCCTTGCAGCTCTTAAGGCGATCTTTTTGACGATCTAAACTGAAATGTTAAAGGGATGGTGCTATATATGGTGTAAAGTTCCGTCCCTCTTTCTCACACGCTGGTTTTACTAATACACATGTCATAAAACATTTTAACATGGGTTTATCATCAAATGACTTCTCCCACACTTGTTGGAACGAGAGGGAGTATCAGGTTTTTAGTGACTAAAATCCCCAGTGTTCCTTCAGTTACCCTTTGCGAGAGGTGCGGTAACTCTTTTAAACAATCCGCAGCGTGTCAAAATGCATTTTTTTCCTTTACGTACCTAAAAGAGATACATACCTCTTAATAAGAAAATTTAAGGTTCGACATTTTGGTATTCAAGATGCTATTAATTCTAAGTGATCAGATTTTGACAAATTTTACGATTACCTTCATATTCTAAAAACAGAATAAAAACTTTTTTGTATGTGGCAAATTATGGCAACTTAGGGGTAAAAGGACATTATTTTAACCCTAAACACATAACACAACATACTTTGACACATAACTTGTGATAAAATTTGCAATACCGTTGATAAAAATTTCGGCTATAAGCTTTAGCGTTCATTGACAGGGGCTTTTCGATTACGCATTTGATGCAATGCAAAATGTACGAGTCATGGCTCACTGCCGTAACGCGAGCTTATCATAAACCTGAGTGCAGGGTAAACAAAAAACTTTCATAATAATTAATTGATATTGTATACTGAGGTTCTTTAACGTTATAGGGTTAACAAATGCTCCAATCGGTATGACAGTTTTGGTCCGTTGTACCAAGGTCTTGACCCGTCTGTATTACGGTCGAGCGTCATCATAATCATTTTAGCCGAAAGATGTCCACTATTGGGTAGGTAGGCCTCCCCCAAGTGTCGCAACAATGAATGGTCTTGTGCGTCTAGCACCCATCAGGTTCCCGCGACCATAATCATGTCACCGGTCCACCTTGTGGGAAGCCTTTAAACTTTTCGCCTTCCGGTACTACTCAGCGTAGTATAAGTATTAACATAAACTTGAACTTGGTACGACGGATCAAATTTAGTCTCGCTCGACTTTGGTGTGAACGGACCAAATCTATCGTATTAAGTTCGAGCATGAGCTCGAAGAAAAGGAACCTCGTCTTATTTGTATTTAATCCCCAGTTCTATAATATATGTCCACTAAAATAGGTACTTATAGTAAATTATATAGTAGATTCGTAAACCACTTATCACTATAGGAGGTAACCGAATTTTGGTACCGTTTAAGTATTGTATAAAATAGAAAACATAACCAGTAAAATACTGTCTCTTATAATTTGTGGTCACTAGATCCATAATTATTAACAAAATAAATGATCAAAAACCACACAACAATTTTACACAAGCGAAACCCATTAGCAAAATGTTGAAGAGATACTTTATAGATTTATTCTGCACAGAATTCTGTAATAATATTTTTCCTCTCGAGGTCCGTTTCACATTTCGTCGCCGCGGGGCGGGTAATGGCGTAGTTTCCGTCTGTCTGTCCGAACGTCCACGTTCTCCGCATGCTGCCATAATGGGAACACATTACGTGAATTGATATGGCTTTGGATTCTCCGACGATTAAGAGGAACGGCTTTTTTTGGTGAAACTGATAATTTTATTCATGGATTTTTGTGATTAGATGTGAGATTGTTATTGGTTTATGTGTTAACATTTTTTTTTCCTTAAATGCTGATATTGCGTTATTATTTGTTGACATAACTTACAATTTGTATTATAGGATTTCCTAACGCCTGCGCTAGTAGAAACTGTGTTGCATGTTAGCGTCTTTCCTACAATAAAGTGACATTAATTTTACGTCAAACAGAGTGCGTTAGTTAAATGTAAAAGAAACAAAACAAAAAATAAATAAATTAAAAGTAATAAATAAATTAAAAATAAATTAAAAGTAAACCATGCTGTTATGAGTGTGTCTGTGAGTGAGTTTGTGTGAGCAAAGAAGTAATAGTTCTTTTCAGCGGCTTCATTCTCATGGGGTAAGCTACAGGAACTGCTATTATTCATTATTATGAGCCACCAACGATATGTTAACAAGATCTTATACAGGTAGATAATTTTATAGACATTCCATTATATGTAAATACGTCAATTAAAGGTGTCCACAGCTTGTACAATTTGACAAGACATAGAAATTATTATTTTATAAATTGAATACACGTGTATGGAAAATTGGAATCGATATAAATTACTCCATCTATAATCAGTTGCCTATTAGGATCTGAGCTTCTAATTCCTTTTTTCTCCTTATCAAATACGTGACTTTTATCACAACCTCTGTAAGACCGCTTTCCACGGCTTTACTAGCTATGGAAGTCAGACTTCGTATTTACTTTTATTTTCGATTATTAGAGAATAACCTCTTTAGGTGATTGTTGGCTATTTCTACGGTTCTATAACCTTCAGAAAATGATACTTAATGGGAAAATAATGGAAAGTAAATTGCGTTTTTTTGCGAGAATCAACGTAATATTTTTGATTATAATGATTCATTTTTTCAGAACGGATCCTTGGGACAACTGTTCTGTTAATTTATGTTTATTTTATATTTACTTTTCATCTAACTACACTAATATTATATAGAGAGATAATTTGAGTGACAGGCTCTATTTTGTGTACTTGGATGAAGCAAATTGAAAAATGCTTTTCTCAAGAGTAAAATAGCTCGCCTGATTCAAATATTATTAAAATTTGACAATTACATTATGTTAGGGAATATTCATGAATTTTTTTATTAAATATCTTTATCAACAACAAAGTTATAAAGCTTCAAAACTGCTTACAAGAAAGAAAAGAAGGCATAGTCTTTGCAGTCAAAGCCCAGGACACCCCTACGGCATGTGGTACGGCCGCCATAGAAAACGATGTCTTGGCGAGAGAGACCGATATATTTGTTTAAATTTATTATATCTTATTTGCTTTACTACCTAATTTGTTTTTTTTTTTATCACTATTAGAATTCTATTTTTGTATACGTGGAGTTATCGACCTCAGTAACAGCTCTCGTCAATAAAGGCCCGTTGGGGGGCAGCAGAGTCGAAGCCTACTCGGGCCAAGGTTCTGCTTCGGAAAGAAAGGCCGCGGTATGAAAGGCAACGAAGACCAAGAAACAGGGTGGGTTTTTAGTCAGTAAAAGTCTGACATTATCTCCCATTCCGCCCAAGGGTGGGGGGATATCTTCTGGATGATATTTACCAACCAAAAAAGAAACTCGTCAATAAAGGCTAGAGAATGTGTTGGTGCTCCTTTTGATTGTTACTCACCAAAGATTCAACCATTTTGTACACGTAATTGTTATTTGACAGTCATTTGAGTGAATCGATTTGAAATGCAGAAAAGGTAAATTGAATTTCACCAAAACAACGCCACCCTCCCACGGTGAAAATCTACGAAGTACGGTTTGAACTGCTTGATCATCCGCCTTACTCACTAGATCTAGACCCAAGAACTTCTTTTTGATCCCTCATAAAAAAATTGCGCTCGGATTATGGACATTTTTGTAAATTGCGGAGGCAAACTTCGTGAAAAATGCCAACTACTATTTATTGAACAGTACTCCTAGCCAAGTTACTAATCTGCAATCGTTAACGCTAGTAGAAAACTTCAAATGTACGGGAACGACGTCATCTCAACGCTCAGACACGTGACCAGAACAAAAGAATTGGGAGCGTGGCCAACTCGAGGCTTTGGACGCAAGAGAAAAGGTTGTATCTTGGCTAGGGGTGCAGGTTAGAGAGATGAAGACGTCGCTGGGAGAAGTGTGTGTGAAAAGGAGACAATAAAAAAAAATTGTAAGAAAAATTGTCTTGAATCTTTCATAGGTCGGACACTTTCAATAAACTGGTTAGCTGATATTTGTTATCAGCTAACCAGTTTATTGAAAGTGTCCTTTAAGTTATAATGTTTAATCAGTCAGCTTGGACACAAACCATTGTATCTTTATACCTGCTTCATTTTATTTGAATTGAGAAAAAGATTAATTAAGTGAATATTGTAGACCAGTCCAAACATTTTCTCAGCCAATTTAGAAAATATCATTTATTCAAGATCGGAAAACCTCTAAGTTTTCCTTCTATTTGAGGAAGGAAAAGTCAAACAGTGTCACAGGGCAGAATAAATGTTTGAGAGTAGATAAAGTTAGTGGGGGCAAACGGAAGCTATACTGGAATCAACGAGGCGTGAACGAGGCGTGTCGTCTTGCAATCCCGTTTGCTTGGATGTAGCACTGATTGTTACTACATTGTGACATATCGTTGAGATTTTACTGCGAAAACGTTTTAAGGCGAGCTTTGTTAGGATGAAACAGGTTTTTATTGTTTTTCTCATTATTAGGGGTACCAAAAAGGACATAATTAGGGTAACTTTCGTCTATATTAGTAGTTAGCTATTGTATAAGAGAAAACACGTAATATAATAACGAAAAAATAACCTCTGGACAGCAAAATCTTAAAGTACTATTAAATGAAGAACAAAAAGCTCATACAAATGATTCGTGTAGGACAAACAATAAAAAATATTTTTAACGAATCTTAGTAACTTAGTAAAACAAAATAATAGCGTAAAAAAGACCAGTGTGACGCCAAAATGGCTAATCTAAGCATATGTGATATTTAAAAAAAAATGATATTTTTGAATCCAAAGAAAACCTGCTGTAAGTAGAAGCTAAACATCTAAGCGTATCAATAACAAAAAGCTTGTATTTTATACTATTGGGTATCAAAATTTTAGCCAAAAGACGTCCACTGTTGGACATAGGCCTCCCCCAAGCGTCGCCACAACGACCGATAATGCGCATCTTTTATCCACCGCATTTCCACGACTCTATACAATATATTAAAGGGCAATTTATAGCGAAACAAAAACATATTGAAATCAAAAAATAACTTTCACCCTTTATATTTTTAATTTGGTTGTAGGCACGACCGCCAATGTGTATCGAATATTTCATAGTTCGATGATAAAGTTGATAGAGGCATATTGGCAAAACGAGTAATATTAGGTGAAGTTTTAAAAATCAGACCGTAGTTTCAGTTTTCACGTCGGCGAATGTTTTTTTTTTAATATTGACGACCTTAATGGCCTTCAGAAAATAATATGATTTTATAAAACGCAACGAAAAGAAAATGTCGAGCTTCATATTGAATTCAATGTTTTCGTATTTTTCTGCACACATAGACCAAGGGAATACTATCATTATTCCTACTATTACTATAAATGTAAAAAACTGAGACGGCTATGGGGAATGGATAAAAAGAGAAATGAATATATTAAAGGAAGCTTGGAAGTGACGCCAGACACCGAAAAGTTTAAAGGGAATCGATTGCCTTGTGTGGTCATGTGAAAAGGAGAAATGAAACGTATGTTACTGAAAGAGTAATGAGTATAAATGTGAATAGATGGACGATAGATGGCCAAAGAAAAGATGGTTGGATTGTGGTATTATGTGAAAAAAAGGGAGTTGGTGATATCGTGACGGTTGACAGGACAAAATGAAAGAATAAAACATGTTGCACCGGCTCCAAAGTAACACGTAACAAGGGTAGGAAACTGTGGATTATAGTAAATATAAAAATCTCTATTTTAAGTTTATAACTAATCAAGCTTTTATGACTGTTGGACAAATTTGTTGAAAAATGAGTAGATAAAAACCTAAAATAGGACGAAGGTATATTCAGTCATATCGTTCTCATGGGACAGTTTTCATCTTTCACGTACCTAAGCGTAGTCGCAGACAGAGGAGTATTAGGAAATACGTCAGGTAGGAATGTTAACGGCATATAATAGACATTTCTACAACTTCAAATGTCATAGGTACTTAGATGTTTGAGATTGGGACTATGTAAGTCAAGAATATAACTTACGATCTTGAGAGAGTTGAAAATAGGTAGCTTACCTACAAACTAGCAAACGATTTGATTTTGTACCATCGTGATCATTTCTACCTGAAATAATAAAAAAAAAATTGCTTAATTCCTGCGTCGCGGCGCTAAACCAAAGCCTTTGAAGTTTTCGTCTCGTGTTCAAACAAAAATGATCTTAGTCAGGCAGGTTGTAGTCAGGCGGAAATGTCTTTGCAAAGACACTTCCACCTGACCACAGCTAAGATCATTTTTGTTTCCTCATCATAAGTCTGCATTACTTGTCAGTGTGTTTTCATTTGAATTAAAACCTAGTCTATTTTAATTTTGATATTATCAGTTATTAAAATAAACAATTCAGACAGTAAAACGTGATTTCGACAAACTAATTGAGTAGTCAATGAACGGACTATTTTAGTAATTCAGTCATTGGACAAATGACTTTGTTTTACTTCTATATAATACGAATACATACGAGTAGTAATATTTATTTTTTAATAGAAATTCTTTTTTTCGAAGAGACAATTTATTAATTTTACCTCTTTATAATATTAGTGTAGTTGAAATGAGTACATAGGAAGAGTAAGCAACTGAAATATCTTCCCAAAATTAACACCATAAGGCAAGCTAATCGCATGTCAAACAATTTGAACACAACACGAAATTATCAGAACAATACATACTACGTCTTTCCAAATCATTAGTCATTATGCAGCGATATTGTGACGTGACGTTAGCGTGACGACTCCGCTGCGTGACATGACTCAGTGGAGCGAGTGAGCCATGACCAAAAAATATTTCTTTTTTTGAAGATTTTACTGAAAAACGCACAATTACGTAACGGTAACAATAATGCGCCTGTCCGCATGGGGACTGGGTTAATTGGAAAAAGGCTAAGCAAATGACTGATGAGTCTATAAACGATAATATGAGTATATAGGAGGAGTAAACAACTGAAATACCTACCCAAAATTAACAGCATAAGGCAAGTAGCTAATCGCATGTCAAACAATGTGAACACAACACGAAATTATCATAACAGTACATACTACGTCTTTCCAAATCATTAGTCATTACGCAGCGATATTGTGACGTGACGTTAGCGTGACGACTCCGCTGCGTGACGTGACTCAGTGGAGCGAGTGAGCAATGACGGCAGTATTGTTTCCTCAGAGGGCCGTGTGATGTCCTCTCACTCCGTTATGAGATTAACAGAAATGACGCTGGAGTGGAACAGTGTCATGTCAATAGAATTGAGTTTTGATTTGGAGTTGGAGTTGCGAATACATCGCAATTTGTGTCTCGGATTTAATGAAGGTCCTGAGTTTGACGCGTGATTGTGTTTGATGTTAATCTGCTTTACAATTGTGGGGTTTAATCTTTTAAAGCTGTTGTAGATCAAAAGCTTAGTTAGTTTGACTTTACACGTATAGCAAAGGAATATAACTTATAGTCACACATTTTGATATACACCACAAATTTTTAATTAGTAAAAATACATAAAGAGCTTGTTAGAAAAGGTTTTGTTACTATTTAAGTAAAGTCTTAATAAATAATATTCATAAACAGCAAAGTAATTAGCGTTTGTTTATATCCCAAAATGTCACTCAATTTATGGAAATATTGGAAAACACAGCGCGTAGTATTTTCTAGCAGCAATTGTTATGAATGATTGATTCTATTACCAAATACGAAAAGTAATCGTGAACAACTTTGGGATTTCGTTTTCTTTTTACTTTTGACTACAAAAATGTGCTTAGTAACGGGTACGAATAGTTTAGAAGCAAAATCTTGCTATCCTTGCTTCTTATGTTTTGATAAGTTTGAAAAAGCTCTTGATATTTCGTTTTTTTTTTTTATATAAATTTAATTGAATAATAAGAAAAAATAATATATTTAATTATTATTTTTTTATTGATGATGATTTTTTTAGTCGTAGGCAGCCTGAAAGACAGTATAGCCATTAGCTAAACCTTACAAAGCACGTACCTTTATATATAAAATTCTTGTGTTTGTCACCTATCTCCTCCTAAACGGCTTGATCGATATGGATTATACGTTATGTGTATATTAGAGAGGTCCCTGAATGGTTTGAAAATAAAATTAAACCTGGTAGGTGGCGCTGTAATCGGTTTCTTAATTTTTTTCTGTGACGAACGCCAGCTTTTAGACTAGACGACGTCTGTCGGGGCCGCTAGTCGCTTATAAATTCACTTTGTATAATTCATAACTTTTCTCGGACCTTTAATGCAATAGAAGCGAGCCTAACCTAATACCGTAAGTACCACAAATGTAAGCACACACAAACAAACACAAAAACACAGCATGTTCAGTGTCGAGGCGGGTCTATTTTTTGCGTGAACGCTCTCCACTCAACGTCGCGTTTGTCTTAACTTAAATTAATGGATGGAAAAACTGGGAAACACTCGTAACAGTTGTGAACTTCACAGTTTTCCTCGTAAATGTTTTACAAATGTAGCTGAAGAATAAAAAGTGAAAAGAAAATAATGTGGTAAGCATCAAAAAGTTTCCGAAATCAGTCAGACCTCCAATCAAAATCAGTCAGATCTACAATTTGAATATAACTGGACTTCTGACCACCATAACATACAATTATTACGTTGGTCAGAAATCCAGTTGTCATTTAGCTGTTGTTGTCAAGTTGCAAATGCTGCTGACACCTTAACTGAGGCATGGTAGTGATCTCGATATGTGATGAATGGCAGACCAACCTCATCCATACTGGATGCATACTATTACTTAGCCACGAAGATCGACCCATGTGGCTGTTACTAAAATATTTAATTAAGAACACCTTAATTAGCAAAAGTTCAAAAGCTTAGATTAGAAAGTCCTAGCCGCGCAAAGATGTTTGCAACTAGTCAAGGTTTGCGATCATTCTACTGGCAAACAATAGATTTAGATACCTACTAAGGATGACGACGTATCATTTAGATAGCCGAGTCCTACAAGGTAATAAAAAATTAAGGTATACTTTTTGTTTTTTTTTTCTTGTTATGTACCTGCCATGTTTTCTCTTCACCACCCTTGATTGCCTGGCAGAAAATGTCTAAGTCCGCCGTTGTACCGTTGTGTTGTAGAATGAAAAAGAAGTTTAATAAATAAATACAATAATCAGCCTTTTTAATGTTCCCACTGCTGGGACTCAGGCCTCCTCTTTAGGAGAGTGAATGGGCCATAATCCACCACGCGGGCTCAGTGCGGATTGGTGAATGTCACATGTCTTCGAATTTTTAGTTCTAGGACATGCCGGTTTCCTCACGATGTTTTCCTTCACCGTTTTGAGAGCAGTGGTGATGGAATAAATTACACAAAGTAATACGCCTGACTGGGTTTGAACTTGTGAACTTATATGAATCGTGTTGTGCCAACCTCAAGTAATATGGGATAAGGGCAGGAAGAAGAAGAAGTATATGAATCTCTGTTTCATCATCAATTTTCTGCGAATTTCTCTGCTTGTCTATATGCAATTGAAGAAGCTCCATAGGGCAAATGTCTGCCAGGACTGCGCGAATTATTTCAAAAGTCAACTGAACGAACATGGTGGTTTAGTCATTAAGAGTCTGACACTTTCTCTCGCTGCATCTGGAGCTGGTAAAGTTATATGATGATAAGCACACCTAAAATACTATGAATTCAAAAGTCACCTTTCCGTTATGAAAATATTGTTGATATAACACACAATTGCACACTATTCAAAAGCTGTGATGTATCGGCACATGTAACAGAACACTATAAGTGTATTCCACTTGAAATTCTATTCAACCTATAAGGGAAAAAGAGCGGAAAGATAAGTTGATAACATCAAAAAGCTGATAATGTTAAGCTGAATGTAAATGTATGAACAACTTTATCAAAATATCAGATTACTTCCGCTCTATTTGTCACGGGTGCTATTGTGATACGAGGATTAGGGAGGGATACCTGCCTGCTCGTATTTATTTGTCACGATTTGTCGATAAGAGGAAGGAGGTATTTTCCTCAAAATACATATAGAAATCTTAACCATAATTCTATGAGAATGCATGTCGCGCCCGTTGTCAATCCAATTTGAAGAACTTTCCGTGATAACTGTTTCCTTTTTCGACGAGATAACTCCTCGCAGTACTGCTGCTGCTAAATCTGGACCGCGAACATGGATATTTTATACGTTTTAGGTATTGATTTGATATTATATCTGCATCTAAATGAATAAGGACAAACTTTTTGTTTTAGTTTGGAAATCATCAAATAATTTCTTCCGCTCTGGGTGGAACGAGATTTTGAAAAACTAAAACCCAACACAGTGTTCCTTCATTTATTATTTGCGTTTGATGGCCGCGGTAATTCTTTTGAACAATCCTGCACCCATTCCCGGCAATAATGGAAACCCGTGGTCTTCGAACTCAAAGGGTATCTGAAGGGCACAAGTGTGGACACAAGGGTGGTTTTAATCTGTAAAAATCTGACACACCCACATACACCACCCAGGGTAGAAGTCTTTGGATGACATCCCGCCATAAAAAATCCTGAGAGGAATAAACAGGTCTTACAGAATCAGTCATAGAGAGCATAGTGCTTATATTATTTAGCAAGTTTTTTATCATTCTTAAACCGCATCGTCTGTTAATCAATAAACTTCGCTAAACGTAAAGTTTGCGATCCTATAGTGGTCATTTTCTAAGCCACTTATAATCCGAGCAGCGAGTGCAAAGTCACGTACAAATGTTAGTACAAAATAAATATTTGGTATTTTACACAATGTATCTTCCACTAGGTCAGCTTTCAGTAGCACAAGTTCACAACAAGAGTCCAATATTTCTTTCTCATACTAAAATGTATTATACAGTGCCAACATAAAGGTCTTGAAATGTACTAATTTTAAAGTTATGTAATTGTTTTGATACCCTTGAAGGAAAGTCAAAATTATATGAAAATGCTATTGTCACATTAAACAACTTATTGATAAATCGAAAACTAAAGTAACAGACAGTGTTAGTAAAGATAGACCAACTAAAGTGGTGATGGGTATAGAAAAGTGGAGACAGATTGTCACAAAATGGCGCCCTAGTTATGGTAAAAGAAATAGAGAAAGGCAATGGATGAGATGAGAAGATAAAATAAAATTAACAGCCGAACACAACTGGAGAAGGGTTTTTAGATATAGAAGACAATGGAAAAGGTTACAGAAGGCCTGTGCCTAGAAGCACACTGAACTAAGAGACTTCTTGTAAAACTTTACAGTGTTCTAGATCGTAATCTTAAATGTTCCTGATAAAAGATTTGTTGATTGATAATTGTCTGATTAGAACATCGATAATTTTTTTAGACGTGACTGATCTGTAGAACAATTTCTATGAATAGTGTTCGTCGCATCAATGTTAAGGTAATCATACACGCTTGGGTATATCTGACAGGTTTGCCTGCACTATTGTACCTGTCAGATAAGTTTTTATGGAAACCTTCACAGTTGTGCAACATATACGCAACATTTACTCTAGCGTGTATGGTGTGCATTGAACGACAAGCCGATGAACTTGCACGGGCCGGGGCTCAAGGTCATCAGATAGGTCCAGAACCCTTCTGTGGTATCTCAAAGAACCAGGCCATACAGACCCTTAAGGGCAACTTATTTGGCGATTGAAAAAAGCACTGGTTGGTACAACCAGGTCTGCTACACGCCAAATCTCTCATAGAAGGCTACTCACAAAAACGAACTGCCGAGCTTCTTGAGCTTAGCAGGACGAACATCTGTGCGATAGCCCGCGCCTTAACCGGCCACTGCAAACTAAACAGGCACCAAATTCACATGAAACTGATTGACACTGATGTTTGCCGATACTGCAATCAGGAGAGGGAGATGCCTAAGCACCTCTTGTGTGAATGCGGGCCCCTTATCCACAAACGCAGTGTCCATCTGGGCCGACACATTATTCGCCCGGAGGAGATTAAAATTCTAAAAGCTAGGAGTATTCTAAATTTCTTGGAAGCGTCCGGGCTAAAAGAGTTACTCTAACAAGTTGGCGAGTCACAATAGATCTTTTAGGTCGCAGTGACTACATCCCCTACACTATGGGTGATGCATAGCCCCTTATCTTCTAAATAATAATAATGGTGGGCATTACACTATAACACTTATCGTACTGTTGAATGCCTAGTTTGGCATGAACTACCCGCAACTTGATTTATACCTACCATAGCACTGTCTTAAAGCGTTAGTTGTTAAAGGGATTTTTGAAATGTCAAAAACTCTTTACCCCGTTTTTTATCTGTTACGTAGAGATAAGGTTAAAATTAAACGACTGTCTTATGTACGGAGTTTCAACTTGTATATAAGTGCTTATTTACTACTCGCGGAACTGAAAAAAATATTTAAATAACACCACGCGGGTCACTCTGTCACAAGGGATGCTTGTAATTTGGATGGCCTACCAATATCAAGTGATGCGCATAAGACCAATCACCTGCTAAAGTAAGTCGAAGTAAGAGATGTTGTGTCGGTCACCATTGTCTAACTGGATGACTAAACTGTTCAAGAACATTATGTTCTAAATCTAGTTAAAAAATCAATAGAGTATCTAAGTAAGATGAAAACTCTTAAACAGATCACGTTCAATGCCTAGCGTAGGAGTGCGAGTGACACGATCCATTGTACCAGTGGTTGCACATTTTTAAATTCGCCTCCAGTATAAATAAAACAGAACGTGGCGTTTATTGGCTGAGTCCGATGATTTTATAATATAAACAAATGTATGCTTCAACATAATGCGGCTTTTTGTTTTTATCTACAGTCACTGCATGCAGATGTGAATGAATATGTATTGATTCAGCGCAGGCTGGTCAAGTTTTGCCAAAAATCTTGTCTCATTATTACTGTATTAAAATGAATACAGAAATAAGTATAAACGTTCCACAACTTTCACAACACACTATCTTGTCCCAAACTAAGCAGAGCTAGTACTATGATTACTAGACAACTGATAAACATACTTATAATTATATTTCTAAATTCATACTTAAGATGATGAATTACACCCAGACAGAACACATGATTTCTCATCACACAAACATTTTTCACTTGGGTGGAAATCGAACCCACGGCCACTAACCACTACACCATTAAGCCAGTCAGTATTACATTTAAGAAGCATCTTTTGTCTAGCTTTTTCCCTACTATATTGGAGTCAACTACCAGTCTAACTGGATTACGTTGAATTATTGCTAGTACCTATTTTACATGGGGCAACTATCTATCTGACTTCAACACTACAGTAACTTTGTAACACGGAACCAAATCAGTTCTTTTGGGTTCTGGCAGCCAAAGTTCTACAAATAAACAAACGGAGAGCACGGAGTCTTGAACCTCAGTTTTATTAAGAAGCGATTGTTAAAACTATAGTTTGTTGGTGGCACACACTGTTGTGTTGCGAGAAAACAATGACTGGCAACATTGCATGCCAGTTTGAACCAATCACAACTTACATTTATAGGTACTGCGACAATATTTTGTACTTGTTATTTGTATCGTAACATTCACATTGTAGATTGTCTAATTGCGCACGCCAACCACAAGCCTTACATGGTAAAACAATTATCAATACAGACTCTACATATACACAAAGTTATCGGACTGCCTCAAGCGGCAATCCTGCTCCAATATTGTTCTGTCATTTTCAGACATTACGAAAAAAAAAACACCGATATTGTTTGTATAATAAATTCTTTTGAGATTTGTGTGCAAATATGTAGGTACATTGAAATTCATAAATACGAACGTTTATAATTTAATTTTAAATATTTCAGTGCAGAGTAATTGGGAGTTTCGTTGGGTTCGCTGTTTATGCTCGGTTCGTTAGTTTACGTAATTAGACGATTGATTTTGAGTAAAGAGCCGCGTTGCTAATTGATGTGGCAGTGTATGCTAGTATGAGCTTCTATGTATTTTTAAATAAAACAAAAAGACGGACGAGACCCTTACCTATAAATGTTATTTTTTCTGCCCGAATGAGTTCCCTGATCAATAAGTCAATCATCATCATAATTTCAGCCAATATACGTCCACTGTAGGACATAGGCCTCCCACAAGTGTCGCCACAATTAACGGTTCTGTGCGTCTCGCATCCATCAGTTTCCCGCAACACAGCAATAAGTCAATAATCATAAAAAAAAAACTAAAAGTACCAAATTAACCGGTAAGTGCCGGATGTTTAGTCAGAGTTGAATTTATTAGTGGCGCTGGCGATTAAATAATACCTACACTACACGTGGATAATTGAGATGTTTCAACACTCAATAATAGGAAGCTCTTGAAGACAGAAATAGTTATTATTTTATATAAACATCATTTGCCTTTTCGCAAACGCCTGAGTATCGGTGTTTATTTGTAGCAACTAATATCCGATATCATTATTTGACCGTCTTCCAATTGTAATAATATCAAACAACCATTCTGCCTAGTACGGACGGATGGTCGATGGGGCCGAATGGTTCTGGAGTAGCGACCGAGCACCGAAAAACGCAGCTTTGGAAGGCCATAAGATGGACGACCTGGTGAGAATTGCGGGAATGCGGTGGGTGCGAGATGATGGTGGAAGAGAGAGGTGCATAAGATCGGTCGTAGTGACGACGCTTGAGGGAGGGCTATGTCCAACAGTGGACGTTAGCTGAAATTATGCAAAACATAGCGTTCTCAATATATTAAATAAGGTCTTACAATGTACTTATGTTTTACAATGAATGATTCTTGAATCTTGATGATTGATGAATATGATGATTCTGCCAAGCCTTTTCGCAAATATGTTTTTTTCTAAGATTCGAGTTTTAGTCAGTAAAAGTCTGACACGCCTTCCCACTCCACCGAGAGCCGTAGAAATCATTAGATGACTTCCCACTATTAAAAAAATACGCTGATGATAAACGAAAATACTTTACGACCTTTTTTTTATTATTATTGATAGGCTTGTGGTTAAAGTTTTTCCAATTAAAATGACATGATATTTGTGTATGCGCAATCAACCCAAAAGCTTCCCAATATGTCGGCTAATATCAAAAGTTAAATAATCCGCACAACTATTTTCATTTTAACGTTTAAGTTGACATGGTTTGGCCAGTTTTAATATAATATAATAGTTTCAATTTTATACAAAGCTCATGTGAAAGAGACAACCCGCCAACTAGCCAACATTATAAAATATAAAATATTACTTTGGCTTTTTGACGACAAGATTGACTTAGTGGTTGAGCAACCATTCAACCACTAAGTCAAGTAAGTGGTCAGTGGTCAGTGGTCAGTGGTGGTCAGTGGTTAAATAAGTTAAGTAGCCAAAAGCGGCTGCTACGCTGCGTGTCGTGAGTTCGATTACCGCGAAGAACACATATTTTATGACCCGTAGATAGCTAGTTTTTCCAAATCAGTGTGTTTTGTGTGTGGACAGGAGCAATTTCTAATGTGAAGCACCGTTTTTTTCAAAGAAAATAAAATATTATTGTATTTTTAAATTACTAAATAGAACTTTTAATTACTTATTTGTATTTTTTTACCCAACATACAAATTATTAAGTACTTCAAAAATGTGCCGTGCTGACACTAGTAATAGGCAAGAATTAACTAGAATTATAATAATTATATTAACCGCTGCCAGCGGCTTCGTCCACGTGATGGTAGAAAATTATCCCAAGGAAACATTCTCCCGGGATAACAAGACCCTATGTGCTATTCCTGAGCATAGTCTCGTGCATTGGTGGCCGCCTACTTTTAACTCTGTTACTATTACCTCAAATGTCCTACAACGTACATATTCCACCTAACACTAACGATTAAACATTACGTTGTCAATAGCCCCAAAAGCTTTAAGCTAACGCTTATCAGGGCGCCATGAACCACTTTATCTAATGTACAAAAGTAACCTTTTAATCCGACCCAGACCTAAGCAGTAGAAGGCTTCGTGTGACCGGTACTTTTAGACAAGACTAAGGTCAAACACATCCGCTTACGACCCTCTTTGGTCGGATGTCCGAGCTTTGTTCAGACAAATTGTAGTCCTTACAGGTCGGTACGAATGTATGGTAACCGATGTCAGCTAAGTAATCACGGTTGATTACGGTTCTGCACGAGTGCTATAAACTATTGTCCCGTTATCTTGAAGAGAACTGAAGCAGTGATTTCTTGAGAATTCCGGTTGTTATGGTACAATAGAACAGCATTTATTATAAAATCCACTCAACATGAATGGAGACGCAAGTATCAAAAACATTTGTTTCAATCTCAAATGATCTTGATACAAGATCAGCAAATGTATAGATTTAGGTACTTTTTTTCTCCATATACAAAAATATAGACAGACATTTAATTGAGTAAAAGAATAGGTTATTAAAAACAATCAACTAAGAACTTAGTAAAAAAATCTAATTGTATGTAATAAGAACTGCATTTAAAAGATAAAATAACTACTCCATTACGTTCCTATTCTCGAAGTGTAAAACTAAAACACCTGTTTCATATCAAAACACATTAGTGTATCGGAAACATTCGTTTTATCATGGATACAGCCACAGCCAATCCACGAGCTCCTTAGTAAGTAGTACATATGGCAAAAGAGATAAGTATGCTACTTGGTATTGCCAAACAATGAAGATATGGCTATATTAAACCTTTTTGAAATCATCGAATCATCGTCTTAGGAATTAACTTATGACGGGTTATGGCCGCGTATTTACATTCTGTACCTACATGGCCAGAACGCAAGGGAAAATCACTTTTTAATCAAGGTCTTCCAATGTATACAACACAATATATATAATTTAGGTATCTTCAAGGCTAGAGTGAATAGGTTCTTAATAAACTAGTGCGCCTCACCATCAACGATTGCATTACTGCTTACCATCAGTTGGGATCGCAGTCAAACACTAGTTTATATCGTTAAAAAAACAAAAGTAGTCCGTAAATACTCGCGTGTACTTCGTAGTGACCTAACTATCTAACCTTATTCCATAATATACCCCGTTAAATTTTGATCGTTTTAATACCGTGGAGGGTCGATCCGGTACATGAAACACTATAGAGTTCAATGTCTCGTAGGTAAGTAGTACTCAACGCTGACTACTACCTACAGAATTGAACTCGCGCAGCTGACGTTTTCTTAAAGAAATTTATTTCGTACATGCGTAAATTAATACGAATTTTTAAAAAAAGATACTTTAGTTTTTAATTTTATCTTTACGTTGATAGTGTTTCATGTACCGGATCAACCCTCCACGGGATCAAAACGATCAAAATTTAACGGTGTTTAAGATACAGTGCCAGTAAGAATATGGACTAATCTTAAGTAGATCGGAGTAATCGCGCCTGGTTTAGGTCAGGTCAGAATCATCAGAAAAAAAACCATCAGAACACGATGGCGAGCCAACAAAGCGATGATGAGGATTAGATAAGAACAGTGACCTATAGCCTTATTATTTCATCGGGACACCAAACAGACACCAAAGCCACACGACTGAGCTGATCGCGCCACCAAATTAGTTGCGCAACGAAAGGGACATCAGGTGAGTAACTCTCTATTAGAGCTGTATACATTTTGTTGGTAGCGGCGACTGGTCGCAATGCCATGGTGTCTCGGTGAAATACAGTCCTTGAAGAGCACGAAAGATTGCGCGTTAAGTCGGAGGACATTTTGTTTCCTAATGTATCTAAGGCTTTATTTTCTGGGTGCTATTTTTACATAAACAATGATAAACATTGTCTCACGACATCTCTCCCGTGACCATCCATCAACTCGATCGCTACGGGTTTGAGAAGGCCACTAAGCAGCAGCATCGGCTCTCCTATTAGTACTTCTTTTTACAAACTTTTTATATGTATTCAGATGTAGTATCATATTTTGCATGCATAAGAGTTCATTTTACAGTAAATCTATGATAACTAGATTAAAGAGCTTAATTAACCTTTTGAATATCTTATGTTACACAGTTCGACATAAGCAATTGTCTTTCTATTGTGTCTCTAATTAAGGCATTCAAAGAGTTAATATTGTTTCAAATTTTGCATCATCATCATCATATCAGCCGAAAGACGTCCACTGTTGGACATAGGCCTCCCCCAAGCGTCGCCACAACGACCGACCAAATTTTGCATACTTAAAAAAATCTGCAAAAGTAGTATCTTTTCAGTTAACAAATCTTTTTTGCTCACCACACATCTATTTTACGTTCAATCCCTGCATTTACGTTTCAAGATTAGTTTGAAATTTACTCAAACAGAGATACGGGAATGCAAAGATAAATCTCGACAAACACGCGTATTTGATAACTAAAAACGGGTCTAGCTAATGCATAACTTGATAACTAAAAGCTTATGTACGTCATAGTGTAAGCCACAGTAAATAATCCTCGGCCGCCATTGTATTGGACTCGGATGAGGACAAACAATGTTGCATTTACACAAATAGCCGTTCATTCAATGGAAACTGTTCTCATGAATGGTGGTATTTACTGAGAGGCTTTCTTCGATCAGTTTTTCTTTTTTTTTTTGGTGGACGTTTTGACGTTTTGATTTGTGGCCAGTATATTTTAATCTTCGTTTCAATACTCAGTTGCAGGTTAGTTTTATACATTTAAAGTAGCTGAGTCAATGAATTCATTCACGTGACAGGGTTTGTTATTATTTGACATTACATTTGTGATGTATTGGTCCAGGAATAAATTGTGGAACGTATATGAGTTATTAAGATGATTCTGAGATAAAGGAGGCGGCCGCAAGCGCACGCGCGATGTTACCCTGCTCGGGATGTAATCCCGATCCCGATTACCGGCCACCGTGGGCGCGGGCTTGCGGACGGCAAGCAATGAATAGCTTGCCATCCGGTAACCGTCCAGACCGAGCCCAAGTCACCGACGGCGCGAAGTATTCCCCGTGCTCCTTAAGCAGATGTCAGCAAACCGTAGGGTCGAAGCCTACCGGCCCTGGAATGAAAGGCAACGAAGGAACTAGGAGTGGATTTTAGGCAGTGAAAGTCTGACACGAAAGAGTGGAAGTGATCCATAGAAGGCTATTTAGACCAGTCACTCCTAAAAGGAATACTTACAAATGTTCTCTCGACAGGGATAAGAAATTACCAGTCCTCCTACCAAGATATTTAAAAATTATCGTAATTCTGGTGTGAAAAAGGGATAGTGCTATCCGTCCTCTGTCTGTTTCTCTCTCATATTGGAATTATAATAGTTTTAAGAACAACGTTGTCAACGTAGTAGTGCTTGTGCTTCGTTTATATAATATACATAGGCTATAGCTATCCTAAAGTAGAACTGATTGCAGCTTCGTTGTTAAAATCAAACAGCTCACGTAAATCAACCGATACAGTTCAAGATTGAATCCAATTTCGTAGATCCGAGATAAAAATATAAAACGTAGGTTTCAATCAAGTCCGTGCGAAGTCCGAGTTCCTTAGATCTGTTTCCAAACTGAATTAGTATTCCCGCTCCGTCCGAACGTATAAATAAATAAATGTTTACCTAGAAAGTAAGCCTTTGAGCTCTTTATATACTTTGTCCAGTTTATTCTGTGTCTTAGTTGAGCTGTAAATGAAAGTGACATAAATTCTGTTACGACTAATTCTTTATTCAAAGTCTTAGAACTGACATAGACTAACTGGGTGGGTCAACACAAGAGATTCTATTTTTAAACTAAGCTAAGTTTTATTACTTTTTATTTTTAAATATTTTTTGTTAAAAAAATCGCATTATTCTACTTTCAATGCAATTAAGAAGTTGGATAAAAACCCTAAGTATATCTAAAGCCGCTTTGAAAGACGCTTCGTCTACTCCCAGCGGAAAAAAACCCTTGATGTTGTTAATAAATAAAAACGTTTACCAGTCAATGTACTAATGAGAGGCAGAGTCGAGATACGGAGGAATCAGGATGATCACCCATCTATAGGCAGACCTCAGTAAGCGTTGCTTAATATTGAAAATGGACCAGTTAAGCTGTTAATATTCTAGCCACGTGCTCAAAACCTGTTGAATGATTCAAAATTAGGCTTCGATAATATAAAAATCCATACTCCGGTTTTCTCGAAGAAATAATATCGTTGAAAGCCCAGGATTGGAAAGCATTGTGCCTGATAAAAGGCAATAGGCTTTCGTCCGTGGGGACCTAATAACATACCTTGAGCGACAAAAGCGGGGAATGATGTAGAAGGTGTATGACGGCCGTGACATAGTATGTCCTACTTATATTTTGTTATCTTTCATTTCCTAATGTACTCTGACTCCCTAGTACTACCAATATTGTTTTTTGTATGAAATAATGAATTCATGGTTTAGTTATGAGGCCATGGCTATTAATTAATTATTAACGGTTAAGTGTCTGACTTAATGGGCAAACAGATATTTCGTGATATTTTATTACCCAACACGACACATTTATGAAAACGAATCATAACCCAATTTAATAACAAAACGGTTTAACTGGTGTTCTGTCGACACATCATTATCATTTACAAAATTTAAATTTAAATAAATTTAAAATTTTAATAATTTATTTCAATTTTCATGCGAAATTTAAATAAATTATTCATGCGAAAATCTCGAGAAAAATTCTGTGATAGACGGACAGAAAGTGAACTTATAATAAACTAGCGGCTTCACCCGCGTACATAAAATTTAGCCTATTTCACTCAGGAATAAAGCAGCTTACTAACGATGAAAAAAATTTTAACAATCGGAACAGTACCAGTTTTTGTTTTTTTGTTCCAGGTAAACAAAAAAACATAAAAACCAAAAAACAAACTTTACCTCTTTAGTGTAGATAATTACTAGAGAGCGATCGAAGATTCAGTTTCGGGTTTTCGCCAAAGACTGGCCAAATATTCAGCACGACCGAAACCAACGTCTTTGAGATAACGGTTTTTTTTTTTTGACTCTCTTGTTATGTTTCTTCTATAATGTTACCCTTTTTAGGAATCCGTCGCATGTACCTATTCATTTAATTAGCATTTTATGAAAATTATAATTATATAACTAAACATAACTACTACTGTTCTCGACCGGAGCGTCCGCACAGTTCTTATATAGAAATATAGTTACAATGGGGTTACAAATGACTACATAGAAATATTATTTGCATTTCTAGTCAGATTTTATGTTACAAGTTTGAGTTTCAGCCGAAACTAGAATAGTAGCCGAACATTTTTGGTTTCGTTTTCAAATCGTATTTCGGTCCATCACTACTAACGCTATCATTTTCAAGGATCCTTGGTTAGATTTAAGTAAATATCTACTGCGATTAGTTTTAAATACAGCGTAAAATACTAATCGTTTTTTTTTAATCCTTTAAAACTGAAGACAGAGTAATCGTCTCATCAATCTGGCAACCAAGAACCTCATCATTAGTTACTGTATCGTGATCTTGCGACTTTACACGCTATGGCGTGACTTTCAGCGATATCGGTACGGTTGCATTAGTGTCGCCGTCAGTAAAAGAAAGGGCCAATGATGACATCAGGGCTCCTTTAGCCTTTTATCTTTTTTATTTGACATGAAATGTCTTTATTTCTCTCGTAATGAGACTTTTGGCCTGTGTTTCAGAAGAAATCATTGTCGAAGTTAGTGAACGCAAAAGAAATCTCAATACTGTTCACTTTTTAACCAAGTTTAAAGAGGACAGGTTATAAATCTACACTAATATTATAGAAAAAAAATTGTATTTTTGCGTGTATTTGAGATGAGATTGTAATGGAAAAAAAAAATTCAAAAATAACTGCGCCGCTTTCAAAAGTTTTTTCACCTTTGGAAAACTACATTTATCTTGAGTAACATAGGCTATATTTATTGCCCGTACGAAGCCGGGACGGACCGCTAGTTGACTATAATATCAATATTTTAAAAATTATCATAAAAATTATCGCAAGGGAAAAATATCTGTGAAGGCCTCACCAGGATGTCATAGTGGCGTAGCCTGTGCACGAGGTCAAAAAATGTATGGTTGACTGCGTAACCTACAGGCGTAGCCAGTTGAGGCACATAATGCAAAGCTGCATGGATTTTTTTGGCTGTGCGAATTGGCAGCACCGCCATGGCATCCCAGTGGGGTACAGGCTGTAACTAGAAAAAATCTAGGAACAGTTTTTAAGGGATCCGTACCCAAAGAGTAAAACGGGCCGGTCCGCTGACCGTTCGTCTGTCTGTCCATCTGTCACCAAGCTGTATCTCATGAACGATGATAGTTAGACAGTTGAAATTTTAACAGGTTATATATTTATGTTGCCGCTTTAACAAGAACTACTAAAAATCAAAATAAAATATTTTTTTAAGGGACGGTACGATTTTATAGATGGTACGGAACCCTTTGTGTACGCGTCCAACTCGCACTTGTTATTATCTAATTTCAGGTTTGGTACAATTGCCAAAACGGATCTGGAGCGCTCGGCGTCAGAGTGGGGATCACTTTGCGCATTCTATACATTGGCGAGCCAATCGTCATCGTTTTTACATACATGCAGCAGCGCAGGGAGCGAATTATGAGTAACGTCTATGACGCGATGGAGCGGCGAGCCAATCACTGACACTCCCCGCCCCCCCGCGTCTCACATGCACCACTAAAGGGACCGAATATTTGACTTCTGCGCAACTTGAAGCCAGCGCTCAAGATCCGTGGCGGCAATTGCACTATAGTAATCTAAAGTGTAACAACTTTAAATATTCATATTCAGGAAAATTTCGTGTATTGAAATAAAAACATAATAAATAAATTTAACTCTTTAGTTGCAGTCATAATTTATATTATCTCTCTCATATTTCCTTAGTTTATAGCATCCACCAGTTTTATATTGAAACTAGCTTCTGCCAGCAACGTCACCCGCATGAATGTAGAAAGGTTTCCTACTATGTGTATAATAGTTTTGATATTATTAATTTTTTAGCTCATTAAACTCCAAGCGAACGCGTTCGCTTTCTCATTGCCTTTCTATTGTGTCCCTAATTACTATATTCGAACGGTTAATGTGATATTTTTTTTCCTAGTGTTTTCCCGAGAAGAAAACATGCTCTCCTATCCTACGAATTATTTCAGGACATGGCCTAGCCGTTACGTCCTATAAACTTTTCATCCTTATGAATGTAAAGGAGTAGAAAACATGCACACAGACACACATACATTACATATTCTTTTATGCCCATGTAATATTAGTGCGATAAAGTCTTACTTCTCAGTATATTCAATAAGGCGTTAAAAACATGTTTCTCTTAGCTAAATCCTAATTATCAGCGCCACGTCTCAATTCTGCGCACGCGCAAAGCTCTCGCGTGAGTTCTGTTGTTTCAACAATAAATTGATTTATGCTCAGTGTGTATTTGTAATACGTCTATTTTAATATATTAAACAGGAATGTCTATGGGTTCTGAGTGGAAATAGAACGGGCATGTGTAATTTCAGTGAGAAGTGCATAGTTCTTGTAAATCAGTTGTTTCTCATTGTTTGAATTGGTCCAGTTCATAATTTTTGGTATTGTGTTCAAATATTTATGAATTTGAGAAGGTGAGAATGAGTTAGCGAGTTTTGTTAGTTCTGTTACTTTATGTTATTGAGGAAAAATTAAAGAAAATTGATGAAAAACATGCTGACTTTTTGAAACATTTTAAATATGTTAGACAGATTCTATCACATGTAATAGCACAATTGTTGACATATTCTGCCAGAAACAGAAAACACCAACTAAAACTTTGCATTTTTAACACCAGCTAATAGAATAATCTTTATTGTATACCTAAATAATAGTATAAGTTTTTACTATTAGATCTATATGTACAATGGCGGTCTTATCGATGACGTCAATATCTGACAACTTTTGGATGGGCTGAAAGAAAAAAAGCCTTTTTTTTTAATTATGTGAATGTATGCGAACACTGCAATGTATACTCCATGGATTCATAGATAACTTTCTATTTCGACCCATATTTTTTTACTTTTTGGATACTATAAACAGCGATCTAAACTGTCCTCATATACCTATTAATATTATAATAGTTATAGAAATATTGTAAAATCAACAACCATTTTTTAAATAGTATCCATGGAGTTTCTTACCGGTTCTTGTCTATTAGGAGGCTCTAACGTTTTTTAAGTGCCCATGTAGACCTATGTAAAATAAAAACAATTTGAATTTGTGCCAGCTTCAGGAATATTATTTGTGATTAACCTGACATTAAATAAAAAAGGGGGAAATCTGCGGTGTACTGCTAGCCAATCTACATTTAACTGTTCTTTGGGCTCAACAAAAGTCATAAATCATTGGAAGTAGTTGAGTCGCCAGCTCACAAAGGAATGGAGCTTTGATGACATATTTATGTCAACACACTGGCTCATTCTATTTGCTCTAGACTCGTATTATTAGCTCCAATGAAGTTCTAAACTACTCTGACATCTAGGATTAATTGCCTACCTTCTATAGACCATATCCGCATAGGCACAAAGATACACTCAAACTAAATACTAATGTGATATTTTTAATAAATGTCATAAATTTAAAATATAAATACATGCACTAGTATAGATTGTGGCAGTGTTTGTTAATGTGGAATAAATATAAAAAATACATACCTATTTGGTTTAATATCTACATATAAATTGTTCATTGTTTAATTAACCTTTCAATCGTGGAAATCAAGACACAATAGAAAGACAATAGGTGTGCGAACGCCGGCGCTCGCTTGGGGTTTAATGAATTAAGAGCTAAAACTTAAAAGTAAACCTGAAACAGATTTTAACTGAAAAAATAGAATAAACTTTACATTATATTTAGGTTTTAAAAATATACACCAAAAAATAACATAACTTATACATAAACTAAAAATATTCGCGTAAATGACGGAACAACGGAATGTCAACAGAGTTTTCAAGAATTCACTCTTTTTTCGCTTTGTAAGAGGCAGCGCGATAAAAGAGATAGAGAGATTGCATTGGATGAAACAACAAGCTTTTAAACCATGCTCACGGTGACGATAGACGGATGGGAAAAGGTCTTCTTAAAAAATGTTGTTCCCAAAGGTCCACGAGTCTATTGTTCTCAAAAATTTTAAGTTCGTACATTTAAGTTCTCAATGAGCCCACGACATTTTAAAATGTTGATATTTATTAATATTTTCTTTCCATAAGAGTCCATCAAAATGTTGGTACAGTCAGTATTAAAAATTTTGGTAAGGGATAAATGTTTATTATCTTTATTTCTATAAAATAAAAGACAATATATATTTAACCCTCGTCGAAAAAGAGGGGTGATAAAAGTTTGGGGTGTCTGTGTGTCTGTCCGTGGCATCGTAGCCTCAGCGAATGCACCAATTTGATGCAGTTTTTTTTTTATATTTAAAAGTTGACGTCATCGGTTCTTAGATACAATTTATGAAGATCTGTTTAGGGGTTCAAGGTCATCAGCTCATTCGTTGGCCATGGCAAGGATACTAAACACTTAATAGATATATACTTTACTAATAAACACATACCTATATGTGACCTAATGTTTGAAATACTCATTTTAACGCTGTCAAGCTGATCTGATGATGGAGGTCAGAGATGGAAGACATAACCTTGAAATACCTATTAATAAACCCATTCAGTTTCGGCTTATTTAGATGTTCTGTTCGTTTCTTATGACTATGAGAACCTAATGACGAAGATCAGGTCTAGAACTGGGAAGTGGCTGACGGAACCCTGAAATGCCTTCTAGCAGACACATCGAGTTTGGGCTCCTTAGATTCGTCTTAACCAGTTCTTTCAATTTTTTATTATAGATATTATGCGTCGGGGTTTTTTTTTTAATTTTGCTGTTGTACCTATATTATTTTATTTCTTATTCGCAATACATATGACACGGTAAACATTACTCTACGTGATGTCTCCAAAGCCATAACCATGAAAAAATAAGTTTTATAACAATTACAGTAAATAATTTTAATCTTACAATAAAATAGACCTAAGTGTTATAAATCACAGTTTCAGAATTATCACAGTAAATCAAAATAATCTTAGTTAGTAACTATTTATTTTTCCGAAAGCTTACAAAGTGAATAAGGCAGGAAAAAAATTTTTTCAGTGACTGTACTTTGGACAAATCGCGTGGCCATGTTGGGTTTTTTTTTTTTTTCATCAACTCGGTGGGTAATGTAGAACAATATAATCATGGACCTCTGGGAACAACCCTTAAAAAGCAATCTAACATTACCGGTGGAGATACGAGTAAATGGTACATATTGAAGTACCTACCAACTGTCGGATTACCTAATTTCCTAGTAAACCCAACGTTACGAATTCACCCCAGTATGTCCTCGGGCAGCAGATGTCAGATTGACTAATGTATCAAGTCATCTAGAATTCTAGATAGTGCTATTGTAACAATAGGTGACTACTGAGATGTACATAGTAAAATAAAAGCGGGTACCTGCTGGCACTACGATTGGACCGCTTTTATTAATTGTTTCTAGGAAAGCGTGTTCCATCATCGGCCACATCATCGCATACCATAAGTACTCCTAGCCATGTTGATAATCTGCAATCGTTAACGCTAGTAGAAAACTTCAAAAGTACGGGAATGACGTGATCTCAACGCTCAGGCACGTGGTCAGAACAAAAGAATCAGGGGCCTGGTCAACTCGTGGAAATGGTTGTAACTTGGCTAGGGGAGCTGGTTCGATAGTGGTCCAACGAGAGCCTATCCATAATAAAAAATAAAATAAAATAAAAACCAAACCTGGCGACGTAATATATTTTGATTATGCAACAAAAACAGTTCTGTTTGTTAACCTGTGTGATTTTAATCGGGTACTCGACTCATTTTTATTATTATTTGTTTAACAAATTAACTTTAACTAAATTCACAAATAGAAAGATTTTTTCAATACACTTTCTCAAAAACCTGCAGAAGTAGTGGGATAAGAATCCAACTGCTTCTAGGCAAGCAATAGACTGTTTTCCACACTAGTGTAGAAACGTGTGTGTGCAGAGATCACGGGCACTTTTCGGAGAGCTCCTCCACCATTTTATTATATTTATAGTATCAGGCTGGGCGCACGTCGTCACCCACGAGTCGCCCTTTTATTAATTTCTAAATAAGTTTATTGAAAAAAGTCGTTTAATAAAAGTGCAAATTACAGTCTCTAAAAAAACTTTTTTAGTGACTGTATTTTGCACTTGCCCAAGGCTCGGGCGTATCCCATCTCGGTCGAAAAGACAAATTTTCTCGACATGTATCAAAATGTTCTATTAATACTTACTAGTAAGACAGAAACCTTTCAAATCTGGTTGAAGGAAAAATGTCAAGGAATAGAAAAAGGATGCACAAACTGTAATGTGACGTCACCACAATTTGGGAGAAACCTATCGTTTTATTTAATGATTACAAAAGAGATGACGAGATATATTCCCACCTGGCCTCCACGCTTCCTCATTCCAATTTTTGAAATGTTAGTAGTAATTATTCACTTGATATTCTATTCTGATTACATTTTCAGGAAAATAGTTTAATTTTAAATCCTTGGTTCATTTTATTATTTCAACGATATTTTTTTGTATCTGTAAGTTTTAGGAACAAATAAAAAAAAAATGGAATTAATTTATTATTATTTATTAATTTAATATTATTTGTTCATCATAATATCGGCGGAAAGACGTCCTCTGCTGGACGTAGATCTCCCCCAGCGTCGCTCGGGGGAGGCAATAGGCCTCCCATCTGTTATTTTGTAAAAAAAAATACAAAAATAAACTCAAGTACCTGTCTACGCTTAGGCGCACCTTGTGTTGCTCCACATCGGTGCCACTGTGGTGAAGGTGTCGACAGCCTCGGACACCATGGCTTGTCCTGTTGCAGGAGCGCAGGCCGCATACCACGACACGCTAGCATCAACGACATTATTCGTCGAGCTCTTGTCACCGCCGGGGTACCTGCCGTATTAGAACCAAATGGTTTGGTACGTGACGATGGGAAGAGACCAGATGGTATGACGTTGGTACCGTGGAAGGTGGGTAGGCCTCTGGTGTGGGACGCAACCTGTGTCGACACCCTTGCGCCATCCCATATTCCAAGTACGGCAGGCTGTGCTGGCGCTGCCGCTGCTGCTGCTGAGACCCTTAAACGGCGCAAGTACTGTAACCTTACTGGTAATTACAGTTTTGAGCCGTTTGGGGTCGAAACACTTGGTTCGTGGGGTCCGAGTGCGCGTCTCCTTTTCAAGGAAATTTCACGGCTACTGATCGACACTTCACGTGACCAGAGGGCTGGCTCGTTCTTCGCCCAAAGAATTAGCATTGCCATTCAACGTGGCAATGCTGCCAGTCTTCTGGGCACATTTCCGGATGACAGCGATGTGGAGGAGTACTTTGACGCCTGAGCGTACTTGGTCATTTTGTATTATATTTATGTACATAGTTAGGTTTTAGTATAAATAGTTTATTTAGTATTTAAGTTTTTTATGTACATATGTATATTATAATAAATAAACTGTATCGTTAAAAAAAAAAAAAAAAAAACTCAAGTACCTAATTAGAAAACCAATTAAAAACTAATAGTAAAAACTATGACGTGTGCACGTGTGTTGATTGACGTTGTACAACACTTTTCACTCATTTCCTTTGTGCACGCACCAGTATTACTGAAATAGTATACCGGCCCAATAAAAAGCATAAAAAACTCATACATAATTATATTGCACGCAATGCAATATTCACTTTACATACCAATTATGTTATACCGAATAAAAAACAGCGTACACTAAAACAACTAAGCATAATATAGCACAATCAACCTATTAATATTCCCACTGCTGGGACTCAGGCTTCCTCGCCTTAATCGCCCCGTGCTGGTTGTTGAATTTCACATGTCTTCAAATTGGTTCATACTGGCGAGCATTGGTGGTCGAGTGGTAACCGCCCCGACTTGTAGGTCTCGGGTTCAAACCTAGCCTGGCGCATTACTTTATGTATTTTTTAAGAAAAGGAAATCCATAAGAAACAAATGCTTGTACTACAACGTTAATATGGCCGCGGGATATTGTGAAAAAGAATTCCGTGATTTTAGAACGCAAAGGGCAACTAAAGGACACATGTGTGATTTTAGTTAGTAAAAGTCTGATACGCCCTCTCGCTCCAGAGCGGGAGAAGTCCATTGATAATTGACCACCTTAATAGAAAAAAAAATAAAAAATTTGACCAAAAAAATGCAAGTCCAAATTAAGAGTTTCGTTGTATTTAAATGCGCATATGGACTGCACTGGGTGATAACTTAAACCTAACAAATTATGGCGGTAAATACCTATTCGAAAGCTTGATAAATAGTGTGGAGATTGTCTCTACTAATGGTCTTCACCGCATCGTTTAATTATGAACAAAGCTTTATAGTAAAACATGTACCTAAAATATTTTCAGTCACAAAAAAGAAAAAACTTTGACTTTTTATACCTACTGTATAAAAAAAACCGATAGACGTATCAACTCTTTTGTTTCGAACTTTTTAGTCCTTTTTAGGGTTCCGTAGCCAAATGGCAAAAAACGGAACCCTTATAGATTCGTCATGTCTGTCTGTCTGTCTGTCTGTCTGTCTGTCTGTCTGTCTGTCTGTCTGTCCGTCCGTCCGTATGTCACAGCCACTTTTTTCCGAAACTATAAGAGCTATACTGTTGAAACTTTGTAAGTAGATTTATTCTGTGAACCGCATTAAGATTTTCACACAAAAATAGAAAAAAAGCAATAAATTTTGGGGGTCCCCATACATAGAACTGAAACTCAAAAATTTTTTTTTCATCAAACCCATGCGTGTGGGGTATCTATGGATAGGTCTTCAAAAATGATACTGAGGTTTCTATTATCATTTTTTTCTAAACTGAATAGTTTGCGCGAGAGACACTTCCAAAGTGGTAAAATGTGTGTCCCCCCCCCTCTAACTTCCAAGATAAGAGAATGATAAAACTAAAAAAAATATATGATGTACATTACTATAAAAACTACCAACGAAAATTGGTTTGAACGAAATCCAGTAAGTAGTTTTTTTTTAATGCGTCATAAACCGAAAAAAATACACTATTATTAAAACATCGATCAAAGTTACAACACATTACAAGAACTTTTATATTATGTTACTAGCTGCTACGGAACCCTTCATGGGCGAGTCCGACTCGCACTTGGCCGGTTTTTGTAGTCGGGCCTTTAGGACACTGTCAACTTTTTTATTTCCTACATTTCAGTAAGTGAGTAACAAGTTTAAAATCGTCTCATCAACATTTTACACGACTGTCACGAATAATTTGGTGCCAAAAAAATATTTTTGCACCAATAATCCGCATTTTTTTTATAATTTTAATGTACCCGCTGTCAGTTTCACAACTACGATAAATATAAAGACTCCTAAGCTAAAACACAACAAGCCGTTAAGGCTAGCTACTCGGAAAACATAATTTCCTTCTGTCACAGTCGGGTAAAAACCACTCGATGTATCCCACAAAAGTCCTTACGTGCCTCACAATTTTTCAAACTAGCTGCATTCAATAGTGATTGTATGAGTTTTCCATTTTTTCCCGTGAGTCAACTAATGATAACATTGACAATAGCTATCATACACAACAATGAACGAGCCAGCAAACTACCCGTCATATTCGGAACACGCCACAAATAGGGATGTGGCGTGAGCATACATCGAATATTCACGATGATTGACACCCCTATTAAGGCGAGGTTGTACTAATTTTGTACCTCAGGAAATCCACAAACATAAAAGAGGATCCCATAAAAACAATTTTGTTAAAATTGACTATATGACCAACCGCTGGGTAAAATTCAAAATATGATATAAATTAGTTGACTTGATAAAAAAAAAATTACGAATCTGACCCTAACTTACGGTTTCAAACGTTAATATCTGCGAGATTACGTCACGGAAATATTTGAAAGTTCAATAAAATAATAAATCTTGAAGTTACAATTTTTTTTATAAAAATTAAATTGCAGTTACGGTGCCGCGAAGTCGACGTTGACCCGGGCCAGTACCTACCTACAAAGACTCAGTGACTACAACCTGCTCTTAAGTATCTACGCTTAACTATCGACCCATAACCTAGACATTAAATAGACTAGAGATTAGAATAGACTTAATTAAGATCTCGTACTTCTAAAATTCAATTAGAAAACTTTGTCTTAATCTGTATTAAAAAATTGAGTTCGAAAATTCTGTGCTTTATTTCTGTATTCTTTAATAGACAAAAGATTCTCTGCTTGTTTCAGATACCTGTCTTTTCGTGATAGCAGCTAACTAAATTAAAAGTTTCTTGGATCGGGTTCATTGTGTTACGGATAAGAAGTTTGATTAAATTCTACAGCTGTTCAGTTTGGACGTTAAAAGGTGAGTAATTGGAGATTTTTGATGAGTATTATTCGCTTTTAGATTTTTTTTTCTTGACTCTGTACTCTGTCGTCCAAAACAAAAAGGCCGCATCTGCCTTTTTAGGTAAATTTAAGTTAGGTATTAACATAAGTATTTGGAAACAGGAAAAAATAGCATAGCGCATCTAATAATGCTTCCGGTGCAGTAGTGGTACATAGGTAGCCTTAATGCAATAAAAAAACCAACCTTTGGGTTAAAAAAGACAAGACTATTACGAAGACAAGGTGTGCTCAATACATAAAATAATAGATAATATTACAAATAGAATGAAGCATCATAATAAAATACGTATACTATATGTATTTTATACGCTAAAATTATAAACTAATAAATACTATGATAAATATCGAATCATTATAATTAAAGAACTTAAAATATAACAATTATGACGAAGAGCGAACTACGGTTGAGAAAACCTCAAGTACTATTATTTAGAATTTTAAGCTTGTATGATTAGGTTTTTTGGTATCAAGAGGAAACACATTAAAGAGTTTTATGGTAGAGACAGTGTAAAAATTTGCCGTAAACCCAATACGGTGGGAAGTAATATGAGGAAGTATGTGTTCGAACTCGAGGTACGAGAAAAATCGATTTTAGATGAAAAAATGTTCATTATTTCAAATAATTTTTATTTCTTTTCTCGAGTGTGTGTTTGTGTGGTCAAATGCGATCTTTTTCCTTATGGCGGCAGTACTGACATCTGTATTTTCCATCTGTGATGTCCCACGTAGCACACTATATCTCGTGAATGTGTTTCGTGGTTTATAGGGCCTCCAACGTTTCGTTTCATGTTAACACAATCAAGGCCCAAGCGACAGAGCAGTGCCATAAAACATTGACTTTCTAAAGGCTAGTCATCAATAAAGATTTGAAAAAAAAAATAGGTTTATTATAGATTCATAAGCAAAATTATCAACTATTGATTTTATCGTGCAATTAATACTTTTGTCTAAAAAAAATATTTAGCAATTTCGCAACTTTTCCCTACTCCCTCGAAACGGCTTGGATCTTTAGAAACATTTTTACAAATAAAAATTGGTGGTTAAATATTATTCAAAATAAACATAACATTTGTAAATTAATCAATATTTCGCAAAGAAAATGGTTTTTTTCTGCGGGGCTCTATCCGGGCGCCGTTGACCACAATTATATGCACATATACTCGTACTGCCGTGTGTAGGAGGGTACGAGAGTTGTGTCCATTTAATTTCAGCTAGATGGTTCGAGGGACTATAAGCATTAAGACCGAGTGCGGTCGCACTGGCTCGGCGGCGACAATCGACCGCGCATTTAGGCGAGTGCCTCGTTTACGCTGCAGCGGTTTACACTTCATTATGCACTGGCTTCGGTTTCAAAACTAGCTGTTTTCAGTAATGGAGTTCGGTCAATTTAACCGCAAGCACTTGTTTGAAGATCCAATTAAAGTCCTCTCCGCTCTTATACAACTTTGCACAAGAGCTTTCTTTTTGCATTTTTCATATACTAGTTGAAATCTTTCTTAGAGACATTTCTGAACATTAAGGCCCCTCGCCTACGGTGGCTTGTTGTAGCAATGCTGTAGCGCGTTCCCATCGATAAAGTCGCGATGCTTTAGCGCATTAGTAACGCGTTGGAATTTTTTCTATAGCACTTGCAAATGCGACTAACGCGAGTAAGTAGCGATGCTGTCGAAACGCGCGACAGCATTGCTACAAATTCTCATCGTAGACGAGGCATTTTGAAATCTATGTATGTTTGACAAATATATTTACAATAAATGTGTCGCTACTGTACGTAAATGATTAATGATAATAAATGATAAATGATCTTTATTTTGCAAGTAGGTTTTATAAAAACACTTTTACACGTAAATTTTTTTTTTCGTCAATTAATGCTAGATGAGGCCGTGATAGTGTTTAACATTTTTTTTTTTTTTTGCGAAGTCACCACTAATATTATAAAAGAGAAAGTTTATATGGGTAGGTATGTTTATTACTCCATCAAGCTTACACGGCTTAACAAACTTAGGTTAGACCATATCCTGGAATAACACAAAGGACTTTTTTAGGAGTATGTTCTTTTAGGATAATTTTCTACATTTATGCATGCGAAATCGCTGGTAGAAACTGGCAATTATTTTTATAAAATATTCTACATAATATTATATAATAATAAAGAGGTCAGATCGCACACACATCTGCGACATCTAATCTATTATTCATTAGTCCTAATGATATACACACAAACTGTTTTACATACTTAAAGTTACTACATTCCGTAGAGAGTAGGCCCTATAGTCTTTTAATGGACCGTTTTTATTGAAATAACTAGCTTTTACCCACGGCTTCGACCACGTACAGAAAATATAGCCTAAGTTACTCAGTAATAAAGCAGTTTTCTATCGAAGAAAAAACTTTACGAATCGGATCAGTACTTCTAGAATTTACCTCCTATAAACAAAAAATCATAAAAACAAAAAAAAAAACTTAATCTCTTTATAATATTAGTGAAGATGTAGATTACGATATATTTTAACTCTTATGCAGACTCGTAAACCATCTCTGAAAGTGGTTTTTTTTTACAAATTTATGTATGTATTTAGAAATATATAAGTAAGTTTATCAGTTGTCTAGTACTCATAACACGAGCTCTGCTTAGCTTGAGACTAGACGGTGTTGTGTGATAGTTGTGGAATATATATTATTATTAAATAATAAATACAGCAGCAACAAAGTTGATACAGTTTTTGATCGAGTGCTCTCTCATTTAATAACTGGCGTTAAAAAAAAATCAGTATTGTATAGTGTAGAGAAACGAATTTCCAGTGGAAAAATACAATTTAGAACCTGTCAAGAACCTTTGACATTTATTACGTACAACACATCGATCCCTTTACACAATATTTTACTCTCATTTATGTCAAATACATAACATTCTCGTTGATGTATTAGCATTGCCTAAAAAGTATTGTCAAAAATTAGAAATCTATCCACATTCGTAACAAAACCAGGATAAAATAAAAGGTTTTTTATTAAAACTGAAGAGAGAAAACATTTTGTAAAATTTAAACTGTGTGAAATCGTTATTTTAACTAAAGACACCCTGTTTAAAATAGTTAATAACAATGTCAATGAAAAACAAACGAAAAATTATATATTAAAATTATAATTACAGTATTATGTAGGTATACCATATTTTTCTTTCATCTCTCAAGAATATCAAAGACATAACATACCCATTGATGTATTAGTAGGTAATTTTCTCCCTCGAAAAAAAAAAAACAGGAGTCGTCAACATAAGGTATTTCGACATCTGAAGCCACATTTTTGTAACAAAACGTCCTTCGCGTTTGTCCGCAAATAGAGATGGATGGGTGAGTCATCACCTTCACAATACGGTTTCTTCACTTGACGTATTACTTTCTCGGGATTACGTTATTCTGTTTTTCCTCTATTTCAAAAGGCAAGCAAAAATCTTTTCATATTACTATCACACTAATATTATAAAGGCGAAAGTTTGTCAGTGTGTGTGTCAGTTATTTCTTTACAGTCGAACAGCAGAATGGATTTCGATAAAACTTGGTAGACTATGAAATAGCACATAGGAAAAAAAAAGAAGAAAAAACTAAAAAAAAGAAGAAGAACAGTCATTCCAGGAGTAGGTTTCCTTGGGATAATTTTATAAAATCACACGGGCGAAGCCGCTGACAGCAGCATGTACATCATTTTAATCAATCCTTACATATCCATATAAGAATAAGCATACGTAAGGCTTGATAAACATCAAATTATCAAATATCTTCTCCCGCTCTAGAGTTGAGCGGAGGAGCACCCTAAAGCGCTGCGCAAACGGAGACACTTTTGTTCCGATTATCGACACCGAACACTTTATGATCGTCATACTGGACACAAATAATGGTAAAACGTATGCGCAGGGAGTGGATGATTTCATATTGGTACTATGGAAATCAAATATTCATCAGTAGTTTGCATCGTTTTTTGTTTTATATTAGTATAAACCATTCTTGCTGCGTGTTTGGTTTTTAAGGTGCCAATCATCTAATGACTTCTCTCGCTCTCGGGTGGAACTAGAGAGCGTGTAAGACTTACTGACTAAAACCAAACATATAATTCTTCAGTAGTTCTTTTTGCGGTCTCTACAGTATTCCTTTCATACTTTTCCCTATAACCCTAGCAGAGATCGGCCCTGCTTATCCTCTATGGTTTACTGACATGTGTAACATATCACGAATATTTCGTTAGTGAAAAGTATCTACAGTAAGCAGTAGTGTGTCTATTTTTAATCGATTTCATTCATTGAATGTTTTCTAAAATTGTCTAGCATTTCTCTATTTCTAACAGTTTTGTTTGAGTTCCGGCCTGCAAAACAGAGCAGCGGGGTAATGCGTAACACACAATCAAACAAACGTTTTTTTTAAACATGAAGTAATAGATTGCGAATTTCATTCAAAAAATTTAGGAAACGTTCAAAATTATTGTGTTGAAAGTATTTTACACAATTGCTGTACTGAGATTTCAGTTATCTCTTCTTTTTTGTGTGAAACCAACAAGTAATTTCTCCCTCCTACAAGGTGGACTGATGACCTGGTAAGGCTTGCGTGATTCTGGCCGACCGTTTATTGTGGCGACACTTGGGGGAGGCCTTATCTCACAGTGGACGTCTTTCGGCTGCAATGATGATGATGAATTTATCCCACTCTAAGTGAAATGAGAGGGAATGTCTGAGTTTGACTGACTAAAATTTGTGTTTCTTCGTTATTCGCTGTTCTTAGTTACCCTTTATGTTCAAGGGCCTGTACTGAATTCTGTTAATCTTTATATAATATGATTATTTTGTACGCGTGTTTATAATTAACTCCTCCTAAATGGCTGGACCACTTTGGATAAAACTTTTGGTACATATGAGTGGATCCCTGCACAGTTCAAAAATAAAATAATTGGACCCAAAGGTTTGCGTCGGGTCGGGATCGCATTTTTTTTTTTTCTGACGAAGCTTTTGGGCAGAACAACGTCTGTCGGGACTGCTAGTTTCTATATAATCTTAAGTTATAAGATAAAGAATTAGAAAGAGTCGTATTAAACTATGTTATTTCTCGATCTATGAACTGTGTACTCTCCAGCATTCAGTAGGAACTCTAGCCAGAGTAAGATAGAGAACAAAAGTGTATTGTTAACGTCATAATCGCCACGGAACCGCCAGATAAGGCCGAGATAGGCGCATATAGTGGGCCTGGCCTAGTTTACACCCCCCTCCGTTCCTGCAGTCGAGTTGAATAAGGCTTTCTTAACTAAATGAATGTTGCCTTCAATATACTGATTCTTTACAAGTTATATTTGTAAGAGAATTGAGTGAAAGCCTATCTGCTATCGAGAGGTTTCTTCAAAGAAGTGTAGCTATACTAACAATCCGTTATCAGTTGTCTAGTACTCATAACACAAGCTCTGCTTAGTTTGGGACTAAATGGCGTAGTGTGATAGTTGTGGAATATTATTATTATTATATATATATTATTATTATTATTATTATCCTAGAACAGGAGAAATAAATCAATAAACAACATGTAACTGGAATCTTATATGGGGTTATGATTGTAAATTGTAACTTAATTAGAAAATTAAATTACAATCGCACTGAGCACGGAATTTTCGTTTTACTGCAGTTTGGTAGTGTTTTTTTTTTAAGAAATTCCTTTGCCTCTCATCCTAATTGCAGGCAAATAAATATGGAATCTGTGTACCTACTATTTTGGTAGCGCATCGATATTGGTGTCTACGCACATGTACACTCAAACACGCTAGTGTGCAATCAAGAATTTGTCAAAATAGGGATAATTCTTGATTCTTTTAGGATAAAATGTTACTTATTTAAAAATTTCTGATTTCGTTTCAGTATAATTAAGTGTCTTCAAGGCAAGAGTGAGTTGGCTCTTAATAAACTAGTGCGCCTTACTATCCGCGATTGCATCACTGCTTACCATCAGATGGGATCACAGTCAAGCAATTTTTGTTTTTACAATTTTATATTAATTACAGGTATCATAGACGTGGGCAAAAAGGCTGCTAGGCTCAAATGGGACTGGGCGGGTCATGTCAGCCGTATGCATAGAGACCGCTGGGCGAGCGTCGCCACACAGTAGGTCCCTAATGAAGTAAAGCGCCGTCGAGGTCGGCCTAGAAAGAGGTGGCGGGATGATCTGGACGCGTACCGCCAGGACGCCAGACTTGGGGGAGGCCTTTGCCCAGCAGTGGGACAGCAACGGCTAGAAAAAAAAAATACTTTTAATAAAAGTCGCCGATTCTGAACATACTACTTTCAGAAAGTCCGTTTATTATGTTACATGTAGAAATATTGATTGAAGTACATACACAGAAAGCTGCTACCATCGTCATCATAGTACGAGACAGGTCATTCATAAATGATTAATGTTTTGATCATGTCAGTCACTGACGTCTGACAGATGACATACTGAGCCAACATTTGAAACCACTATGTTTATTACAGCCGCGTTGTACTTTCAGTTCTTGTAAAAGAGTGCTTATTGAAAATTATCATATGTAAATACGAGGGTGACTATGTATTTTTGCTGACATAACAAGTTTATAACTTTGTGATTTTTCATGATAAAGTCATGAAATTTTGTACATAGATTCTTTACTAGACACGTGTTTCGGGTTTCTCATTATCCCTCTCATGTGTGATGGATAGTGCAAAGTAAACGCATACCAGTTTAGCAGCATCAAAACTACATACATCTCGTAGTAACAACAAGACTTTTGTTTTTTAGTTTATAGGCTCGCGTTTGACCATTACTATTTTTTTTTATTCCTAAACCATCACACAACTAGTTTCGAGCTAAGCAGAGCTTGTGTTATGAATATGATTACTAGACAACTGATAAACATACTTATATATTTCTCAATATATACATATTGTAGATAAATTACACCCAGACACAGAACAAATGATCATGCTCATCGCACAAACATTTGTCCTGGGTGGGAATAGAACCCACGACTTCCGGCGTAGTAGGCAGGGCCACTAAGCACTAGACCAACAGGCCAGTTAAATTCTATTTCACCTGATAGTAAGAGCTATTTTTCGGACACCACGGCGGCGCGAGCAGTCACCACTACCAACAACATGTATACAGCTCTATAGAGAGTCACTCACATGGTGTTCTCTATAGAGAGTCACTGTCAATAGTTTTTAGTTTTCGAGATTAATTTAAAGAAAAAGGCCTCGCTGATGCGCTTTCGCCTACGTCTAAATTAGTCCAAGTCCACTGCCTGGAACACAAATGTCAAGTCAATAAACTTAGATTGGTTTTACTCAGTAAAAGCATGACACTCTCTCTCTCTCTCTTTACTCAGAGTGGGAGAAGTTATTTGACAATTTGCCAGCCTCAAAAGAAAGGCTACGATGTTCCGGTTTCTAAAAAAGATTTTAACGATGTTTTTTTATGTTTACTAAAATTGAGTAGTTAAAGTTAAAACTCACTTTAAATGAGCGTCGTCTACAACCTAACAGGTCGTTATTAAATAACAACGTTAAAAGTTAGCCCGTCAAGTGGCAATTAACATTTTCTTGGAAAAATTCTCCGTAAGTTTTTGTTCTGAAGTTTAATTTTATTACAAACGGCGACATGTTTTGAAAATTTTTACCAAATAAAAGAAACTTAATTGGGAAATGTTTATTTTTAGATGGCAATAAAAATTGTTACCTTGGTTTACTTTTTATAATTAGATTTCTGTCTATATTGGCCTTGTTAAGTACCAAAATATTGATGACGTAACTGTAAGTTCGTAAGCTAAAAATATTTTTAAGGGGTAGCACACGAACAAAAATCTCAAAAGCATTATTCAACTCGTTAAAACCACTAGACTGCAAAACAGCTTTATCATCCTGTCATTAAAAACCGAATTGCAATGTTATCTTCAAATTCACGCCATAAACCACACGCAGTGAGCCATAAACCCTAATTCTGCACCATTTAGCCCATCGCACACTCTAGGTAGTATACGAGGCGAAATAACACGACACCTTACATTCTTCCGAGAACGTTTTTCTCTAATAAGGCTTGTCGATTCAGATCAATACGAAGATAATAAGGCACTTCTTATAGCGAGAAAGCGAACAATTTGCTCAGACGAGTGTGAATAAATCGCATGGAGCATACGACTCGAATCATTGGCCCACTTATCGAATGTGGAATTGATTTCTGAGAACGCCCCCTTAATGATACATCGTTAAGTTTGTTTGAAGCCAAAGTGATCTGGTGCAAGGACGTGCGTTTTCTGTAATGTTGTTGAGGACGTAATTCGTGGATTGGGAATAATGTCAGATTTATATCTGGGAGGTCTGGGATCTGAGTACAAATATGAATATAGGAATAATATTGTTTATTAATTATATTCTTCTACAACACCTAAGAAAAAAAATAGGACAAACGTACAATAAAATAAAACAACAACAAAAAAAAAATTGCCTGCTGCGGTCTTCCAATCCGATTATAATTTGGGTGTCTTCAAGGCTAGAATAGGCTCTTAATAAACTGGTGCTCCTCACCATCAACAATTGCATCACTGCTTACCATCAAGTGGAATCGTAGGCAAGCACTAGTTTATATCGTTTGGCACTCCGATTGGCTCACTCCAAGCTCTGAACCAATCAGAGAGACAAACGTGGTAACCGGTTCGATCGAGTTAACGAAAAAAAAATTGCACTTAGCCTACTGTTGACTGGCAAACTCCTAGACTAGGCTAAAACAATTTTGTTGAAATAAATTATAATGGTTTCCATGAAAACATTTCCTAGTCACGTGTCACAATGTTTAATTTGATAGTGCCTTAACTATTTCAAGTTCCTTTTACTGCATTAAACAGAAGCTTAATGGAGTAGAAAACGTTTGTTTTAAGGGTCCACTTATTTTAAGTGAATTCCTGAGTACTTCTCTAACTTCCGTTAGGGTGGTTTGTAGAGGATTTACCTTTAAGTGAATACTAAAACTTACTAAGTTGATTCAGCTTATTTGTGTGTTGAATGGATTAAAAGGAAAATAAAAATGTTTACTGTTATGTTTGCATGCACTTATCAGAATTGGCAGGTTAGTATGATGATAGTAATAAATATTACAGTATCGTAAAGCCTTACAAAATATATAATATGTCGTATTGAACATAGATTGACGACACGGTTAGCGCAGTGTGTATGCTATTGGATGCTATGGGTTCAATTCTCGTACGTAATAAATATTTTTATGGCCTACTAATAGTTGTTCTGACTCTCGACATTGTGTGTATGTGAGTTTATATTTTTGTGAACGGACCCCCGATGGGGGCGATCGACGGCGGCGATCTCTGGCGCCTGGCCTTGGTACAGGCCATAGTCTGGAACGGGGTGGATTTTTTAGTCAGTAAGAGTCTGACACTATCCCCTGCCCCGCCCGGGCGGGAGTTGTCATTTGGATGATTTTTACCCACAAGAAAAAATGGACCCCTGACACTGGAGTAATTCCTAATTCGGGGCAAGGTTTAAAAAAATAAATTAAGACACATAATGCAGATTAAGAGGTAAAGAGGTCCTAAATAAGCTGAGGTACAAATTAATTTTAAAGGTACTTACACGTTAACTTAAGTGCTAAGTTCTGTTACTTAAAATAAGCCATTTATTTACAAAATACTGCAAAACTTTGTTTAATCTGGGTAGATAAAAAGCTCCATAGCAAATCCAATTGAGAATTTCTCATCATCTGCAGAAGATTATTCCCAGTTTCAGTTCTCGCTTTGCTCAAAGCCACTGCTTCAGACTCATTAGCATGCATACGACTAGAGTCAGTATTTTAATTCATTTCATTGAAGTCTTCACATTCCTTACCTTTCAGTTTTCTTTTACATCTAAAAATCTATCGAGGAGTATTCCAATAAAAGACTGAAGTATAACGCTGTCGACGTTTGCTTGATAGAATCTGAATAATTCAGAAAATTGAATATCGAAAAGTGGCAGTTATTCGATAAGGTGTATTCACAATGTCGCTCGATACAGTGATATTACGTCAAAAGCGATTCCACAAAAGAGAGATAGGTACAGAAGTCAATCTACATAAAAAGTGCGCTCGAGCAACGCACACATAGACACCGCTTACGGACCGATTGGCGAGCAGGAATACTATCCGTTAGAGACAAGCGTCTGTGAACTTTTTTGTTTAAAAATGGAAAAGCGATATTATAACTGTTTAGTACAGCTGCCACCACGGATATTGAACGCTCGGCGTCAGAGTGGGGATCGTTTTGCGCATTCCATTGACATTGACGAGCCAATCGTCGTCTTTGTTAGATACTTGCAAGCGCAATGAACGAATCACGAGTGTCGTCTATGACGCGATGCGCAGCGAGCCAATCACTGACATTCACCGCCCCCGTGGCCCACGTCGCACCACCTAAAGAGACCCGATTTTTAACTTCTGCGCAACTTGAAGCCAGCATTCAATATCCGTGGTGGCAGCTGTAGACGGTTGTTGAAATTCAAAATTGATCGGTAAATTGTCGTCTAGTCATTGTGTGAGTGGTAAGTAAGTATTTGCTTGTATTTTTGTGGTTCGTTTAATGTAATACAGAACAGTTAGATAGGTAAGATTGTTACGAATACAAGAAGTAGATACGATTACCACTACCACGATATTTTTTTTTGGTTTATAAGCCAAAGTTGACAACCCTAGGTATGAAAAGTGAAGTACATACATCAGATTGACTTCTGTATTTATCTGTTTTGTGGCAATTTCCTACGGAAACCTGTCATTGGACATCCTTGTTGCGTCACATTTGCTACGAATATTAACGTCATCAGAACTGAGGTAAATCCGTCGCAATTCGGATGTTCGAGATTGATTGTGGCACTGCATGTGACTGACGACTGGTGCTTGTTATTTCGTGTAGGATACGCCACATCGTTATTTCTGCCGGCGATATTGCATAAACCGTCATATGAATCAATTTTAAAAATCGTTTTCGATCGTTTTCTATGGATACAGTAGTGACCCAGCCGGGTCGACGCCTACTGGGACCAGAGTTAGTTTCGAAAAACAGCTCGAGCCCCCGGTTAGGAAGGCTAGAAGGAACGGGGTGGGTCTTTCAGTCAGTAAGAATCTGACACTATCCCCCGCTCCGCCCAAGAGCGGGGGTTGTCATTAGATGATTTTTTCCCAACAAAAAAAAAAGGTACCATTTTTTGATTGCTTATGGACTGTTATCTGTTATATTGTTCCTGGAGCCGTCAATGGGTAGCTCGCTGTCCGACCGTCCGGCAACCGTATGTACCGAGCCCAAGTCGTTGACGGTGCGTAGTATACCCCGCGCCTCAAAGAGAGGTTAGCAAACCACCGCGGCCACTAGTAGGTCCGACACCTGCCGGTGACACGTGGAATTTCTGAAAAGGTAAACTGTGTTCCTAGATCACAAAGAGCAACTGAAGGACGCAGGTGTGGTTTTAGTCAATGTAAGTTTGACACGTCTTCCCGCTCCACCCTAGAATAGAAGTCATTACATGATTTTCCATCTCAAAAAAAAAGATAAACCGTTCCTGGGCTTCTCGCATGCAGCTGATTTGACATGTATTTTGATAATGGAAGGGGTTGGCAGAATTTTGGGGAATAGACCAGGGCGTTTGGGATTTTTACTTCACTAATACTACCCCGGTGATCGCCATCAACACCTGAAAGAGATCCCTCGCCACCTTAAAATACCACCTTGGAATTTCGTCTTTATAACGCTTATTAGGGCACATTTCTGGAGAAAATGTAAAGGGGTGTCTCCTAAAACTCACTGTGCAAGGCTGTCACTATCAACCTCTTTCCTTGGGACACTCGGTTGGCCCATCATGGCCCACCTTTTCTTCATTCAACATACAGGAATTACGATAAACCTGAAGGATTTCCAAACAATATTCATGAATACAATATTGAAATACAATGTACAAAGTTTTCAATAGAATCCCGCATGAAAAAGCTATTGTATTTGATTTTCGTTGAACTGATAAAATGGTCCCAATATTTTAGTCGGATATCGCAGCTCTGTTATTGGCAGTTACACGGATTTTTGCTGGAATTTGATGTCAACTTTATTAGGTGTAGTTGTTTATTAAATTTACTAAATACCAGAACAGAATAGACACTATGGAATTTTCAGCTAAAAATAATCAAGTGTAAATAACCATGTAGCACCTTTTTCGACGACATAGCAGTCATGGCTGAGACTACGGAGGAGCTCAGTCATTGCTCTATGTCCTCAGTAAAGCTTCCGAAAGAGTGGGAGTTATAATGGACATGGACAAAACTAAAGTCATGGTAAACATCCATGTAGCACCCACTTCGATCAAAATTGAAGATTGTAAACTCAAAGTTGTAGATGATTACTTTTACCTGGGACAGACAATCCCGGTCGGGTAGATCTAACTTCGAGATAGACGTCAATTGTAGAATCCTACTCGGCTTGGCAACGTTCGGGAAGCCGCGCGGTATCTTCTCGTCCAACATACCACAGTGTATCAAAACGAAAGTCTAATTGCGTGTTAGTAGTGATGATATATATGGCACTGAAACGTTATCGCCTACAATAAGCCCCATCAGAAGGCTTACAGTCACCCAAAGGGCAATGGAAATGGCTAGATATTCTCTGAGTTTCCTAGCATGATCGCATCAGGAATTAAGATATCCGCAGGGAACCAAGGTTACTGATATAGCTCGAATAATCGCTAAACTTAAGTTACTGTAGGCTAGGCATATTGCTCATGGAATTGATGGTCGATGGGGCCGAAAGGATCTAGACTGGCAAAAGCGCACCGGAGAACGCAGCGTTGGAAGGCCACCCACAAGGTGGACCGACTGAATAAAGTAAATATTTAAGTGGGACTTCCATCCAACAAACGTAATTTGTTTGCCGTGTTTTGGATGGTACAGCACCATTCGTGCGCGAGTCCGTCTCGCACTTGGCTAATTTTTTATTAATGAGATAAAACCAGCCTTTACTAATGTGGAGTATTTCAGTGTTGATACCCCTTGACTGTAGGGGGGCCCAGCAGGGTCGAAGCCTACTGGGGCCATGGGTGATGCGAAAGAGATCCTGGGGCCCTTTTTATGGTGTGAAAAATCACCAAATGACAACCCCCACTCTTGGGCGGAACGGGAGATAGTGTCTTACTGACTAAAAGCCCACCCCGTTCGTTCTAGCCTTCATACCGGGGCTCGAGTTCCCTTTCGGATCACCCTGACCCCAGTAGGCTTCAAACCCGGCTGCTGTTGCTGATACCTCCTTGAGGCGCACGGGAACAGTACGCACCGTCGATGACTTGGGCTTGGTCCAGACAGTTACCGGACAGCCGGACAGCGAGCTACCCATTGCTCACTGTCCGCAAGCCCGCGCCTACTGTGAATCCCGGCGGCGGCGGCGAGAGCGCATATTAATAAGTTCATTCATAATAATAAGTTCTTAAAAAAAAATTGAATTGAATTTTCTTTCATCTTTGACGTAACTTTAAGCTTTTTAATAACATCTTTATTCTTAGAAAATGTTTATTTGTAAATACTAATGATTCACTAAAACTTACTCATTATGAATGTTTGCTTTGTTTTCTTAAAATCGCACTCAATGTTTGACATTTTCATGCGTTGTTTTAACCAAAGTTAAAATTGCTTTGACTTCTCTTCTGTTACACTTTTAAACAATTAGTAAATTCTTTTAAAAATTAGTAGGTTATTGTAATAACTGCCGAGTGCAAAGTGAAATTAAAATTCTTGAATTATTTTTTTTCATAAATACTTTTTCATTTCTGAAAGTGAAGTGAATTTATTTTTTAGTTTTCTCAGCATATTAATTATGCGATTTCACTACTATACAATACTTACACTTAACTTAAAATTAAAACTGTATAAATAATTAAAAAGACAATAACAAAAAAAAATACATAGTGTATTACTGTTTTTGTGTTTTTGTTTGTGTGTGTGTGTAGTGTATTGGTAAAATATACCAATACACTAATGAAGATAACTCTTTTTTTCTTGTATTTTGTGAAATATTTACATAAATGTATCTTCACGGCCTTTATAAGGAAAACAAATTAAATATGTTATCATATAAGTGTGTAAATACAAAAACGCCTTATATGAAAGCTAAAGCAAATATCAAAGTACTGTATGAAATATCCATTAAACAGGCTCTTTTGGAATAATCCTCTGAGAATAAATAACAAAAATCTAATATAGATATACGAGTAATAGAGGATTTGATCCCAGCAGATTGGAACAAAATGCGTAAACTGAGGCTAAACGATACTGCTCCGGTTACAGTCAAGCTTCCACCAAAAGCTATGAGATTTTTATTGTTTTCACATTTATCTCGTATAAGCTTTTATGACTAATTAATTTAGTTCAGGCTTAAAAAAAAAATCACTCAAATGCGAGCCGGACTCGTGCACCGATGTTTCCGTACAAAATGTATCTATGGAAATTAAATTCCAAATAAGTTATTTTTTTGTAACGTAACTAAACAAATTTACAATTGTCAGACTGTTCCCTATACTTGTTCTATAAGACCTTGCATGAAATTTGGCATGAAAAATTTCAGAATTCTAAATCAACAGAAGTACTGATTTTTCAGCGGGTGTCAAAATATGCGTCTATTAACAAGCTCGTTTATGCTAAAAACGAGCTTTTCTTTAGAGTGATTTTTAGACCTCAGTGCTTTTCTGAGAAAAAGAGTCTTTACGGGCGGACAACGAAATGATCCTATAGTTAAGGTAGAGTAGTTTTACCGACTTAGGTACAGAACTCTAAAAAAATAAAAACCTAATGGTGTTTTCATACCTGTGAGATAAGCCGCTTCTGTAAAATCCCTGTGACACAAAAAAATCCATTTCCTACATAGCGTGTTTGGTTTTTCCCCAGACAACAGGAAATTGTAATAAAATTATATCAAAGCACGCATCTCATTAAACATTAAGAACTCGTTTGTACTCTTTTAGGAGTTTATCTTGTAAATAACATTAAATGAAAATGAGTTTATTTAAGTCGACAACAAGAAATAAACTCAAAAAAAAAACAATTTCATAACAGTTACGGCAAACTAGGCAGTAAATATCCATAATTGTTAGGTAAATACCATTATTTATTTTTAACGCTGTGATAACAGCCCTGTCAAAATGTTCATTTGAATTGTTTGTGAAGACAATAGAATACATTGAATAATATGGACCAGTGACTTCTTGGTGCTTTTTTAAAGTGGGACATAATCTAGTGACATCTCCTGCCATTGCCAGCGAGAGGGCGTGTCGAACATTTACTGATTTAAACCCACTCCTACCTTGCCTTCGATCCAGGATCCCAAGGTTCTTTTTCACATAATTCATGGCTCCAATACACTTCCACGAAGGCTATGGGAAGCATCTACATGTGAGAAGCATAGGACTGGTCGATGTGAAGCAGCTTTAGTAGTCCCGTTGAAATCGTTTATGGGCTAAAATTATGATGCATATGAAATACAGTTATACATAGACGTCCTGAGTAAACTAAGAGGCCTTACCTGCTTTTGGAGAGAGGTAGGCTGGTTGGAATGAAAGCAGCCATGACCAACAAGGGGTTGATTGCGGAAACCAGACCACAAAGATTATTTACGCGGTTGAATTTTAGTCAAGAGTGAAAGGGTCATTTTCAGGCAAACGTTCTCCACAGTCGGCCACATCGCTTACCATCAGGTGAGATGGTGGTCAAACGCGAGACTATGCATAGTAAAAAAATAAAATGAAAAGTGAAAATTTGATGATTTCCTTAAAATAAAAGAACTATCGCTTGGCGGCCAGTAGATTATCATCCTTAAGCCGTAACTTCAGGTACTACAATGTATATTGCTTCTAAAATATTAAAAGGTACTCAAGTACACGTTACTCTCATTTTCCTTTACGTAACAACTCATCGGCAGGTGCTGGATCACCTGACGTCATGCTGTTAAAGTATTATGAGATTAATAACTTTCCACATGAAGTTAATCCTGGCCTTCGGAGTTACGATTCAGGTAAATGTTATCACTGGGATTGTTGGAGCTGAAATGTAGACTGTAAAATACAGCTGTTACTGACGAAGATCTCCTGACAGTGTTATTCTGGTAGCTCAGTAATTTTGGCTGTTTTGTAGGATTTTCTTAAGTCTTTAATTCTTTCTTGTACACTGTTCAGCTTATACATGTTTATTCGTAAATCACTGGCAACCTCTCAGAACTATGTTACGGACATCAAAAAACACAACTTTTTTGCTATGACTTTTAATTTTATCATTATTTAGTTCATCAGATTTCCTTAAAAAAAATTAAATATTTAAATTGTACATTCTAAATATTACGAAGTCTTTGCGAAGCAAGCTATAGTACAATAGCCTAGGGGAGCAGGGATCGAGCGGCGGGGGTACTTGATGCGCTTGCGTCATACAGACGTAGGTAGTTATAGCAAGATACAGAGTTGAAATGTGTTAGATTGAACAACGAAATCTTGAAGGTTGTTTTTGGTAAATGAATTAGGTATGTTTTGCAAAAAGTCATGAAACAAAACTTGTTTTAATAGTAAGTAGGTAGTAATACACGTAGTCCTGTAAAGTTGTTAGTTCTTTTCGAATAACCCTGTATAAGTGGATAACTGAATTCATGTACATAGGCGAGCTTAATAAAGTAGTGTTTCCTGCCAGCAAAAAAAAAAAAAATCTACAGGCAACCAAAGGTACAAAGGCTGCCTTAGGCATTTTTACCAGTCAACCTAAGGTGGGAGACAATATATGTCAGGTGTATAAAAAAGAATATATTATTTAGAATACAAAAGCATACTATATATATATATATATATGGCTTATATAAACATTCATATAAAATAAACCTATACATATTTAAAGGTACACAGTAAAAGATCTTATAATGTCGCGTTGACAACTTTAATGACAGTTCACTCGTCGTTACTAAATAAATTATGCGTTGGCTGTTGTGGGTGTTAATTGGTTTATGTAAATTTATTCTTCTTCAGGAAAGCAAATATTGAAAGCTATTTTAGGTTCAACTAGAGACCTGCACCAGCTTTGCATGGGTGTTTGAAATCTTTAAAATCTATCGGCTTTTGTCTACTGTACTATATACAAAAGATAGATACATTCAAACTTTTGTCATGAATTACTCTGTCTAAAAACTGGTACTGGTAAAAACTGCATAATAATCGTTCAGTAGCATTTAAGATTTTTGCGGAAAGACAAACAGACAGATAGACAGACACAGTGGGGTACTTGGTTAATACAATATTATGTAAGTAGGTATAAAGAATATTTTCTAAATAATCTTTTCAAACGTGCCTTATGTCATGTTGCATGGGGCGATCTTTTTTGCGTGCTCTAACGAACAAAGTAGGTATGAATATAGCTGAACTTAAGAGCGACCTAGTTTAATTTTAATATCAACCTTTACTAGCAAGTATATCCAATTTACAGTCTTCTAACAAGGGTTAATAGAAAAAAAAACTGTCCATTATTTATACAACGTACATTTATAAACCTCAAACGTCGGTCCAGGGTACCTACCACAGAGTGTGAAAATGCCTTAGCGCTAGAGCCGGCAATGTCAAAAAAATTTCTGAACAAACCAAAAGTGTCAGAAGGTGACTGTCATAGAGAACACTCTTCACATAACACCGTCAGTGTCTATGGTAGATACACTACAACACCCTATAGACATTGACAGTCCATTACAATTAATAATATTATCAGTATCTAATAACTCTTGTCCTTGACTTTGAAGTACTTTTTATTAACCTCAGGGAACTTTAAACTAGTACTTGACTGCGATCCCGCCTGATGGTAAGCAGTTACCACTCGATCCGATCTGATGTTCCATTCCATGCTAGCAAGTGATTAGAGTTGCCACCGCGTATCGGAAGACACATCATTAGAAGGCTTGGTGGACAAGGTGGACCAATGACCAGGAGGTCGTAGGAATCCGATGATGTGGGAAGTACAGGATTGGTCTTTGTGGTGATAGGTCTCCCACCTATAACCAATAGAGGACGTCTTTTAGCGAACATGATGATGATGAATGCACACCGTATTCCAGCGGTGTAAACATACTATTAAACATCGGCGTATTTAGAGATTTCTTGGTCTATGGTTCCGACGTTGTTTAAAAATAAAAAAGAAATGCGGTTGAGAGGAGGCTCACCCCGGCGATAGCAAGCAGCCAGGCGATATCCAATAGACAGCAATTTATAATGTACTCGCTGTATTTTACAATATACTTGTGAACGGTCCATATTTTATAGGAGAGAGATAAAGCCACGCGCCACGGTTCCACAGAATAACGTTGATAGGTTTCAGTTAATTTTTAATGTTGGCGGGTTTGAATTAGTAATTGTGGAAGCGTGAGCATTTACTTTATAAAGAAGCCTGTATTTTTTTTTTATTCTGCCATGTCGATTATTCTTCTTTTCTGTTATTTTATTGTTTATCCGGTTGTTTGAGTAGTTTATGCGATTTACCCAAATGTCCTTTCTATTGTTCGTTGAGTCGTTGAGCTCCTTGCTCTAAGTTGAACTGATTGAATACTGCACTGACTGTACAGGTTCAATCATATCTGTGTGGATATTTCCTAAAGAGACCATTTCAGACCCTAATCTGTATGGTTCTCACGCGGCTGCCAGTGGTTGACTGCTCCTATTTCTGTGTGAATCAGCCCTAAAACCCTCTCGTGTCGTTTTAAACAGTCCCGCAGTCATGACAGACATCATGCTAATGAAACCACTATCATCAGTGTAATTTCAACTAACCACGTTACCCGATTTTCGGGGCAGCTCTAAAGCAGCTGTTATACTGCTACAAAAACGCTCCAAGTTGCTCGGAGCGGCCGTGAAGCCATCAAAGCGCACGTTCACAGCTGAATTGGCCTGAATAGCCGAATGAGCCTAAACCAGACTCGACTACCAATCAATCACGGTACCCATTCGTTGGTGCACAAAACCTCAATCCTTTGCCTCGTGGAATGGATTAAGTACTTACAAAGTCGTTTCTAGTTTTCGTGTACTTCTTTTCGTTAGAAATATTGTAAGCTGGTTATAAAAGTATTCTTATAGCTAAAGTACTTGGTCGCCTCTAAGACGATTAAAAAAATACACAGAATTCTAAAAACATTTTCTTTATTGCTTGCAAAACTTTTCTAAAAAAATCTATGTTCGTTCGAAGTTTTTAGTATTCCGTAAGTAATAGGATTTCTTTAAAAGGAAGTTTCTTTGAAGAAACTTATTAGAACTTTGAAAATTGGTATAAAATCTACATCATTGTTGTGTTTCTCATTCAGCTGGGCAAGCTTTTTTAGCTATATTGCAAGTCATACTTATATAAAACGCTAAACAAAGTACGACAATGGTAACATTTTTCAAAGTCCAACATTGTATGGAATCGATGTTTTATTTCGATGAGGAACTCGATGCTAACCAAAAAGGTCGATTTCGGACATCGAGACTGTTTGGGATGCGAGATTGGGAAAGTTATTTACCACCGCTCTGGAGCGCAAAGGAACAATTATGGTGGGTTGTAGTCAGTAAAAGCCTGACACTCCTTCTTGCTATACCCAGAGAGGGAGAAACCATTTGATGATTAATCGCCAAAAATAACTGATCGAGCTTCAAGGTTAAACAACGCTTGCAAGATCAGTCTTTGGATGGGTGCACATATTACCATCCCGAGACTCCTCCGTGCCTCGGAAAGCAAGTTAAACCGTTGTTCTCGGCTGTCACCTGTAGACCTTTGACAGTTGTTATGAATAGTCAGAAACTAGGAAATCTGACACCAGTCTTTCAAGATGTTATAGTGTTATAGTCTGTCTAATAAGTTAAACGACTTGGGTAATTATTAGGATTTAATGAAATCTGATGTAGTCAACACAGGTTCAATTAATTAAGAGATAGAGATCATTGTTTACTTATAGAAGAGCCGTATAAAAAGTATCGAATATAAGTATTTTTTAAATGATTAAATATTATACAAAATTCCCAAGTCGGTTGACTTATTAGACAGACTATACCCAACTGCTGGTTACTGGAAGTCAGATAGGCAGTTGCGGCGTGTAAAATACTGTATTTTCAGTTGCATCCAGTTTAACTGGAAGCTCACCCCAACATATCAGGGCGTCGTCATTATTTCAACCAAAAATGTCCACTGTTGACATAGACCTCCCCAAGCGTCACCACAACGAACGATCCTGTGCTGCATGTCGCATCCACGGAATTTCTGCGACCCTCACCTGATCATTGGTCCACATTGTGAGAGGCCTTCTAATGATGCGTCTTCCAGTACGTCCTATGCGATCGCTACTTCAGAAACTTTCGTTCCCATCCTCCATCTGTTCTATGAGCAATGTGCCCTACCCACTGCTCTTTAGGCGTAGTAGGTATAAGTAAAATAGGTTAGCAGTTTCAACAGATACTTACTTAAATTATTTTTTAAACTATTGCATAGCTTCTATCGCGGGCCTTGAGTGTGGAGACCGAATCCAGAAATTCCGTAACGAAAATAACCTAACACCACGCTCAAAAAACAAATGAGTGGGGGTCATTTGTTTTTTTGAGCGTGGTACGTGACCGATAAAAAAACAAATGTGCGAACAATCAATCAAAATTCAATTCAATGTGTGAAAGTGTAACTTCAATTAATATCAAAGGACAAAAAAATACTGCATAAATAAAATAAAGAAATATTTATAATTGCATAAGTTGATAAAAATGCTATGCAATAGCTTTACCGCGGCAGTCCCCGAGTGCCACACGTCTTTTTTTTTAAATACATATATATATATATATATATACGTAGAAGAAAATGGCATCATGCATATTGGCCTACTTGAAGCCCTTTACGAATATTACTTCGTAGCCCGCTAACAAGTAACGTCATTTCTATTCAAGACATGACGTATGTATATTCACTATGTAAGCTTGTACTCATTGATCGACATAAAGCTTTGACTAGCGTAGCGTTGGCGATGCGAAGCTATGAAATGCGTCATATTGACGTAGTCATAATAAAACTGTATGACGCGCGTGTATGACGAAGGTTGGTCATTACAGATGAATAATGTTTATCACAAAACTTTTCAGTAAGTTCTACTCATATTGTGAAAGTAATCATCATCGTCTTTTCAGCCGAAAGACGTTCACTGTTGGACATAGGCTTCCTCAAGTGTCGCCACAATGAACGGTCTTATGCGTCTTGCATTAATGGGACTCCTGCGACGCTCACAAGGTCATCGGTCCACTTTGAGACTTTAATAGTAAAACTAAATAAAAATACTGGTATGTGTTTTTAAAAAGAGGACTAAAATTAAAAAAAAAAAAAAAAACATTTTTTTATTAAAATAATTATACTTATAATATGCATGGTACAAATCACATCCATACGTATAAAACGTTTTGGGAACACATTTCTTGTGCGTATGGCTAAGGAGTGGAATTCCTTGATGCAGTCAGTGTTTCCTAGTAGCTACAACCTAGGGTTATATTTAAGTCAAAGTGAAAAGGTTACTTTTAGAAATCGATCTGCATCATCAATTATATCATGGCTTACCATCAGGTGGACAAACGCATGTCTATTAATAGCTAATAAAAACCACTTTTGGAAAAATAATCTAGAAAAACTCTATAATATCGCTCTGCTTTTCACAATGTAGCTAGACCTTTATGATTTAATTTCGTCCACACATTTCACAAGCGGTCAATCTCATAAGAAAATACAGAAAAGTTTGCGTATCGTTGTTATTATAACACATAGTGCGTACTACAAAGCCGGTTAACTACTGGATTTATTCCAGTAAATAAATGGAATTGTTGGAATCATGCCATAATATTGACAAATAAATTGGCTGACCTTAGTATTACATTGGAATGCTACGCAAAGAAATATGAATGCCTTAAATACATTATGCTAGAAATATTCATAAATAATTTAAAATTACTTGTTTGGTTTAAGTGGGTGTGCTAAATCGTTTCAGTTTTATGTTGCTCTTTATAATATTGCAATAGAAAATAAAATAAAAAAGTTTGGCAATAAAATGTATTAACTATTTATTGCAATTCTATCGCCAGTGCTCGGGTTGAGACCTTGTAGATAGCGGCAGTAGAACACCAACCCAGTTTGTAATTGTGAAAGTTTATTTATTTCTCATTAGAGCTATCGTTTTACAAAGGAAAACGACGCCTAGTTGCTAGCCTGTCGGTTTTCTATCGTTTACTTTTCGGAACGGGGTGGGTTTTTAGTCAGTAAGAGTCTGACACTATCTCCCGTTCCACCCAAGAGCGGGGGTTGTCATTGATTATTTTCCCACCACAAAAAAAAACCAGTGGAAGTACGTCATTGTGCCAGTGACAAATGGTGTCCATCATGTACCTACAACCTATGGGTCTTTATATCAAGAGGGAAAAGACAGGCCTGTTGGTCTAGTGGTTAGTGACCCTGACTGCTATGCCGGAGGTCGTGGGTTCGATTCCCACCCAGGACAAATGTTTGTGTGATGAGCACGATCATTTGTTCTGTGTCTGGGTGTAATTTATCTATAATATGTATGTATTTAGAAATATTTAAGTATGTTTATCAGTTGTCTAGTACCCATAACACAAGCTCTGCTTAGCTTAGGACTAGACGGCGCTGTGTTATAGATGTGGAATATTATTAAAAAAAAAAAATAGGTTACTTCTAGGCAAGCATCATCGTCGAACACATCATCGCTTACGATGAGATAGTCAAACGCAAGCACTAACAATAATAAAAGAAAAAGCAGGAAACCACTTTATAAACTTACATGATTCTTTTTTTCCACATCAATAATTTAATTACGTTTTACATGTAAAACAAGCTTCAGTATCTAGCTACTCACAAGAATTATCACAAAACTTAATCATTGACAACCGATTTCTAAAATATGTACCAAAATCTGAGTAATATTTCAGTCAACATACACCCGTATAATACCCGATACAGTCCCACCAGCAGGCTGACCCACAAAAAGTTGAAAAAATGATTCGCAGCTCCGAAAAAGGTCGCTCCGCCGAATACAATGAAATGCTCTTTGCGGTTTTTCCAGCGTGTATACAGTATAATGTTTTCACCAGGATTGTCCTGAAATTGTTGGTGCTTTGTGTTAATTCTCTTAATTAAAGAGAAAGGTTATTGGCCGCATTTTTAAGCCTCGTTTGTAGATAAAGAAATTATTGAGGTTGTAATGAATATTTTAGGTCCTTTAAAACAATAGGGACGCGCTTTTGTTCTGTTCTTTTTTAATGAATGTACCTAATACAATAGCATAATTATGTGTATAAATTAACCTGTATTCTTTGAAAGAAATGTTAATGTCTGGATAAAACATTTTGGCACAGCCGGAAAATCGTAAAATGCAGACTCATATGTGTATTTTCACGTTGCCATGATCTCAACTCGGTTCTCCTCTTTATCATTGTGCTGTACAGGTCAACGTACAGAATTAAATATAGATCTTAACAATTGGATCAAAATCTCATACCATACGAGTGTAATCGCTAATCAGTTACACGACGCACGTTACGTCACGTCGCAAAGGTCGGTTGTCTGCCGAGTGCTGAGCGCCGACTGGGCCAGTATCACATTATCAGCGGCCATTGTATTGGCCTAGTTCAATGCTTCTACAATCCGCACATACTTTGTGCATGTATCATGTGTGCAATTGTCTGGCTAAAATGTCAAATTATATCAGATACCCGTTTATTTCCCAACCCAATTTAAAATAGTCGATCGTCTCATAATTATCTCGGACGCAAAGGGCAAAGAAGAAATATAGACCAGGTGTGGTGATACGCCCTCCCGCTCTGACATACAGCGGGAGAAGTCATTGGATGATTTCCCACCTTAAAAAAAAGGTACAGCTTGAGATTTGCCTAATTCAAACTACAAAAACCGCTTTTTACTTTTTATATCTGGCCCTGAAATAATGTATAACAGCAAAGCTTGCAGTAAATAAACAATCAAATAATTAAACTAGTAATAAGACACTCAGCTGATAGCCCAGTAATTCGAACTAAGCTCTGAAAACGAGCTACCGAAGCGCGATCACAAACATTGAATCAACATTCCGCTATCCCGGCTATCGAGCCAGTCGCCAATCAGCAGAAAAGATAAACAACGTGCCACTTTCTGAAGCATCAACTACTCAGACCATTCAAAATTGATCTAATTCCGGCAAAAAAAAAACCGGAACAATACAGCGTTGTTCTCAATCGCTTAAATACTTCTGAAATAGCTGCACGAAATTGGCGCTGCATGTACGGCAATCAAGCTTCACTGAATGGTCCACACTCCACGGAGACAATACGTCCAGATGAACAAAACTGTCCGACCGTGGCCCTGTGCAGAAATAACGGTGGCAACCTTGGATTCTAGATAGCGGTTTCAGCTATTTTCTACTTTTATTGCCAGAAATATTCATATAAATCTAAATGAAGCGATATATTCTAGAAATGGGAATGTAGGTTGTGAATTATAATACTAATATTGTATAGGCGAAAGATTCTATGTTGTAATATGTATGTTTGTTACTCTTTCAAGTTCAAACAGCTGAACGAGTTTGTATGAAATTCGACACACGGGTAGATTATGTCCTATACTCGTAGTAACTACATAGAATAGGGTTTTTAGATCCCCTTGTTTTTTCGTTGGGAAATCATCCAACAACTTCTCCCGCTCTTGGGTGGACTGGAAGGGTATATCAGACTTTTACTGACTAAAACCTACTCCTATTTTTCTTCTTAGCCTTCGTCCTGGGGCTAGATAGGTTCTCTTTCGCACAACCTATGGCCCTAGTACGCTTCGATCCTGCTGGGCTTTCTGACATCTCCGTGAGGCGCGCGTGGAATACTAACCACTACGCTAGTAAATACGCGACGACCGGACCGTGATTTACCCATTGCTCGTCATCCACCGACACACGGGTGGATCGTGTCCTAGAATACAGCATAAGATAGGGTTTTAGATCTTCGGGAGTGTTCCTTCAAGATATTTTTCTACTTTCACGCGAGTGGACCCCGCTTTTAAAAACTAGTAGGTACCAACATGATAGGTATAGTTATTTTTCTAAAATGCTTCGTTTTAACTGTTATACCATAGAAACGAAGTATTATAGGTTATAGTACTTTGAGTCAAGTTAAAGTTTTACGGTTAATCTATAAAATAAGCCATTTATAATGGAAAATCGTTTTAACTTCACTATTTATCGAGCTAATGAAGCCAATGGTGCAAGCCACGGTAATTGCCAGCTGTTAAAAGTAATTTCCTCATTTTATCGAAAAATTATCGGGTAAACGAGCATCCGCGATGGAAAATCTTGATAATAGCCAACCATTCAGTTTTTTTTTAATATGATTTTGAAAATTAACACGCAATCTATGTTATCAGAAAACAACATTTCAAATCTGTAATTTCCTGGTTCAAGAACTTTATTTTCTCATCAGAATTAAAAATAATTCAGTTAGGTACTGAGAAACTAAACAATATAAAGACCTTACAGGCGACGTATGTCTGTCAACACTACAACAGCATAGCATAGATAGCATAGTCAGCGTTATAATGTTCCCACTGCTGGGACTCAGGCCTCCTCTCTAGGCGAGAGCATGGGCCGTAATCCACCACGTGGGCCCAATGTGGGATGGTAGATGTCACATGTCTTCGAATTTTTGGTTCTAGGACATGCCGATTTCCTGAGGTGATGAAATAAATTACACAAAATAATGCGCCTGGTTTGAACCCGTGACCTACAACTCGTAAGTCGGGTCCGTTCCGACTCGGCCACCACTGCTCTTAGAAACTACGATAAATATGTTTTTTACACCACCTGCTCGATAATGTCGTTTTACACGTCATACAAACCCCTTGGAGATAACTCAGTATGGCCGATCCCTAGGGAATAATGAGATTTGAAGTCAACATTGTGAATTAAAATGTAGGCCCATCGAACAAGTTGACTCGAAATTTAAACCAAAGAGTATGTAATCACTATGATTTAAACTGGCCTCTAACAAAAAAAAAAAAGAAAATAGAATAAAACGTACGTACTGACGACACGGGAGCATTATAGAAAATTGAAACTATAGAATCTTGGAGTAGTGAATTTTGTTTGATGAACTTGTAAATATAATACTTATATTTCTCTAATATATGATTTGGTCGACCAAATTGTCTTTTAATTATCTCACAGATGGTGTAAAAAGTAGAGTATGCAACACGGGGATAAAGCTGTCTTTGTCTTGGGCGGCTTAAATTCCTTACTTCACTCAGGTTTATTTATTAACTCCCTCGCAATGCTCGGGAGTTAATTTTATGGATCCCTCACTATCGTTCGGGATTAAAATCAGCAACCTTCTTTCGTTCGGAATTCAACTTGCCGCCCGCGACTTAAAGACACTGCTTTATCCCCTAGTCACATAAACTACTAAAATACCGCTCATTACATAGAACTAAAACAGACACACATTACAAACATAAAATGCTCTTCTGTTTCATGAACGCAAATATTATTTGTATGTCGTATTTCCTCTCTTATCGCAATTCTACAAGCGTTTTGTCCTCCCTCGAGACCTGCAGTTGACTTCTAAAGCCGATAAAATAATATGAAACTGTCTTGTGACTTTGAAATACTGCATCTTAAGCTGTTCTCTTGACTATGCAAGTGACACAATCACTTACAGTCGAAATAAAGAAAAGTGGCCAGGTTAACATGTATTTGCCTAGCTTTTTTCCAATCATGTTAGAGTCGGTTTCAAGTCTAAATTAACCAAAATATAAATTTTGATTAATTTAGGATATAAATGAGACCCTCAAAAGATCTCCTCCTACAATTAATGTTTTGTATGAGTAAGTATAGGTTCTTAAGGATCTATAAAAAGACTAGCAATCAGTTTAACCATGAAAATCAATGGAATTTAGAAATAAAAAAAATGTATATAAAATGGAACCCTAGTTGTTTTCCTGAAGTACATAGCTATTAACATTAACATTATTAACATTATTTTTTATAATATCAGCTATCTACTAGTGAAAATCACGACATAATCAGACTGAGCGTTTTAGAGATTAGCCGGAACAAACAAATTGACAGACTGACCGACAAACAAACAATTTTTTTTTCAATTGTATATTTATTATAGGTACAGGTCGCGCGATGAATCAAGATCGCTCGGCAAAAGTGGAAGGGGCATGCGCAGTATTCAATTCTACGGTTTAGTTGGCGACGTACGGGCGGGTGTGCGCCGTCGGCGACACGTCATTGGTAGATAGAGTCGCTCTTCAATTCCCGCGTTGCGTTCTCGCCTCTCATTGGATACTGTTGTACTTGGGTACTGTTGCGTACAGCTTGTGTTATCGTAATAGTAATACGTAGTCGTAAAAAAAAATGCTTAAAAATAAAGTTTTAAAACGGCTAGCCAGAAAAATGGTTTACGACGTGAATTATTACGCTAAAGAAAGAAACTAACGAAATTATTTTTTTTTTTATTTTATGTTTTATTTTCAAATTTTTAATTTTTTGAATTTACCTACTTACAAGATAAATTACAATCAAAAACTAGTGTTATTATAAGTTATGTTACTAAGGTTCAAACATACGAAATTAAAAATAAAATCCTAACATACTAAGAATTTCTGTGCGCAATTGTACACATGCGCCGATTGCCCCCACTACTTTCACCGAGCGATCTTGATTCACCGCGCGACCTGTATCGAATATACTTTACGAATTTAATAAAAACTTTTGTTTTTTAAATTAAACTTTGCCTCACACCAAGAATGACTCCTGTATCGTAGATGCGTTCAAAAACATATAGTTACAGGCAGTTTGTAGGCCTTACAAATATTTGTTCCGACCAGGAATCGAACTCCGAGATGCAGTGTCGTAGCCAATCACTCAACCATAACGACAACCATACTGACAAATTGATTTGTTTGTGTGCTGAATGGTCAAGTAACTTGATATTATACCACTGTCTGTGTGTCAGTGGCACATGGCACAGTTTCTTATGAGGTCGTTTCAGAATACTGAAAAAATCAACAAACATTGTTAAAGCAATTTTGTTGCCTACCCAGTATTGACGCGATCCTAATCGACTTCCGATTCCACTCATAAATTAAAAAAGCATACATAAATGTGATAATTTGTATGTTTAGATGATCCACACAATGTTTTCTTTCTTTTTATTTGTTATCTAATCCTAATTTTCTACATGTTGTTTCTACACCGTGTATACTATGTGTGCGAAATATTAAGCGAGAACTTACACTTGACTGACACACACGTGGACCACGCCTGATTTGTACGTAGCGGCACGTTGCATGGCGTCACGTGGCGTGGATGTCGTGGTGGCATGTAGCTCTGCAAATCTAATTGCCATATAAAATATATAGAGACCGACGCGACCGGTACCCTGATTCACGTAAAATGAAACAAGCCAAATATCGTTGAAGTTTTATAGTCGTTCAATCGAAGTCCTATCCAAAAGCGGTATTCACGATCTATCGACTTATTTCCAGTAACAATAATAAGTATTCTACCAGGATAATGTAATACAGATTTTTTTTTAAATCGACGTATTACAAACGACTTTAAAATCGGTGTCGTTCAAACTCGATTGATGGATGTGAATACGAAAATGGTCTAAACGACTAAATCGCTACGATATCGTTATGGTTTTCATTACGTGAATCGGGCTACTGATCGGCGCACGTGGCCCACATTTGCGCAATGTATTCCTGCCTTTTTATTTTTTTTCTTTTCTTTTTATTTAAGTTATCATATAAATATTTGATTCTTGTGGGAATCAAAACGAAGACACGCAGCACGGCATCCAATCGCTTGAACCTTTGAGCCAACAATACTTTCAAACCGCCAAAGTGCCGTAATGTACGTTAATCAATCACGCTCAACGGCTGGACGGGTCCGGAAGCTAGGTACAAGGGTGGACCATGACGTAAGATGTTTCTATCCCAGTAGTGTGTGCCCTTGGAATACCTTTGAGGCGCGCAAATACTTGTCAGGGTCTAGTAATTTCATAAGGATTACTTTTACACGGTAATTAATGTATGATAAATATTTGTTTTTTTTTACAACTATCACACAACGCCGTCTAGTCCCAAGCTAAGCAGAGCTTGTGTTATGGGTACTAGACAACTGATAAATATATATATTTCTAACTACATACATACTATAGATAAATTACACCCAGATACAGAACAAATGAATTATGCTCATCACACAAACATTTGTCCTGGGTGGGGATCGAACCCACGACCTCCGGCATAGCAGTCAGGGTCACTAACCACTAGACCAACAGGCCAGTCTATAGTATTAATCCAATTAGTTATTACTTAATCACACTCATATTATATTAGCGAAAGTTTGAGTGTGTTTGTTTGTTACTCCTTAACGCTGAAACTGCTAAATATATATAGATTTGGATGAAGCGCCGGTCGGTATCTATAAAATCGAAAATCAGGATGTCTGGACCACTTTTTTATAGTTTGCGACACAGAGCAGCTAATTTATCTTTTTGTAAATATTTTTTACCATTTTTAGTACCTCCACGATCCACATTACACACAAAACTTACAATTTTATGCCGAGAAAAGATATTTAAATCTATAGGAAAGTATATCAATACGTTCCTATCATCCCTACTTTACATGTAAGACACTTGAAACTCTTACGACTGCTGAAGTGCACTTAACGTTTGAATATGCTCATTTTCTAATCATTCATTTCTAATAATAGCGTGTACATATTCCAACGTTTACGTGCATATGCAAATTTTGTAGTATTTTTTAACAAATAATTAAAAATATCCATTGCTTGCTGTGTACTTACATAAATTAAACACTTATATATTTCTGATCTGTATGGCATCAGTTTGGCACTCCTCCTTATTAAAATATCTTAGAAAAAGTGGTACCGTTGAAAGTGCTGTCTGTACTTATTCTAGAATGGTATAGTGATAGTTAGTTATAGAGATAATTACAGTGACGTTTGAAAGAAATTCAACCTCAGCTCATCACTGAAATAAATTGGTGAGTACCTACCTACTTCTTATCGAAATTAAAGTACATAATACGTTTTTAAAACCTACTTGACGCCTAACTTAACAATCAATTCTTATTTTGCGTTTAGAAATCATCAAATAATTCCTGCCACTCTAGGTGGAGCGAGAGGGAGTGTCAGATTTTCACTGACTAAAACCCACCTGTGTTCTTTCAGTTAGGTACAATTTGCGTCCTGGGGTCAAGAAAATTCAAAAGCGTAGCTACTCCCAACCACGATAACTCGATGACGTTGACGTAGTTAGTCCTAAAAGGCTCTCTATCAAAACTTGCCAGTTGACAAGGGCTACATCGGGGGGACTCAACTGACTACGGTGACTACGGTGGCGTAATAATGCCTCTGCGGTAACTTTTTCGAATAATCCCGCTTGACAACAAATCCTCATACTTTATTCTTCTCATCATTATCATCATTTCAGCGACATAGGCCTCCCCCAAGTGTCGCCACAACGAACGATCGTGTGCGTCTCGCAACCAGCGAATTCCCGCAACCTTTATCAGGTCAGGATCCACCTTGTAAGAGGCCTTCAAACTTTATTCTCTCGTTATACCTAAATATTATCCCGGTTAAATAAATAATGTATCAACATTAATCAAGCCCGACTGCGTTCAACAGGCTACCGCTGCCTGATAATCTCCCATTACCTATTAATGAGCGATTAATTACCGATGCAGGGTTAAATAAATGTAAAACAACCTTTATACAACATTGAAACTTTACCAAATGAGGCTTACAATGCAGTCACTATTAATATTTTATGTTAATATGACATTATTATTTTGATGACACGGCGATGGTTTGTCCTGTATTTTTGTTTATTTGGTGTACAATAAAGATTATAATAAATAAATAAAATTGGCTACCGTGCTGCGTATCGCAAGTTCGATTTCCGTGCGGGACAAATACTTGTATGGCCTACAGATAAGTATTCCGGGCCTGGGTATCTTGTTTATGTGAGTTTACATGTTTGTAAACTTACCCACGATACAGACGTTGAGTGGTGGCCGAGTGGTAACGGCCCCGACTTACGAGTTGTGGGTCGCGGGTTCAAACTCAGTCAGGTGAATTGATTTTGTATAATTTATTTCATAACCACTGCTCTCAAAACGGTGAAGGAAAACATCGTGAGGAAACCGGCATGTCCTAGAACCAAAAATTCGAAGACATGTGACACTCATATCAACCCGTACTGGGCCCGCGTGGTGGATTACGGCCCATTCCCTATCCTAGAGAGGCCTGAGTCCTAGCAGTGGAAACATTGTCTATAAGGCTGATTATTATACAGCAGTTATTCCTAGTGTGGAGCAAAGTAAAAAAAAAAGTAAAAAAAAAAGAATAGGATATATTATTTTACATCATGTAATGTTATGTTTACACGAGCGATGCAATAAAACTACGCACATGGTGCCATTCATAAAATTAACACAATGCACTCATTCACACGCAAATGCAGCAAATGTGTATTACATTTGCATCGTATACCGCTCATTTCGCATCTGCTGAACTCTGTCTAAACTCGATTATATAATTATAATGTTATCTTTACAAAATACAAAACTAGAATTTCAACATTTGTATTTTGCACTGCCATCACCATTTCCTTTTTCCAACTAGCTTGGGGTCAGCTTCCAGTCTAACCGGTTATGGCTTTATAGTTATATACCCGTGTACCCATAGAGCGACAGCCTATCAGACCTCCACAACCCTGTTACTGGGCACCACGATACTCCTTAAATAGACTGATGGACAGTCTTTCAGGCTTTACCGTGCTTTCCGAGGCACAGGGTAATGTCTTAGATAACTAAATTCATATTGATTTTGCCCAGTTTTCGTTACTGACGTGATGTCGCCATCACAACCACCAAACTTATTTAGCATTGCCATGTACTTAATTTGAGAGCTACAATATATTTAGCTGAATTCAGCACTCAAAACCAGCCTCCCTAGCCAAGTTATAACCGTATCGTGTCAAATTCCGTTCTCCTATCGGTAACGCTTCGGTGTCAGCAATTGTAGAAAACGATAAGTGGGTAGCCATGTTGACGCACCTGCGTCGGCCGCTCGTTCTACAAGCGTTTGCGTTTGTTTATCAAAGGATGTAGCGTTAAACGTTGTAGAAATTCATTCTATTATTTTGAACGATGTGAACTTGGCTACAAATTTTCTATTCGTTTGTTCCGACCACGCGACTTTACGTTGAGATGACGTCATTCACATACGTTTCATCACTTTTCTACAGCGTTAACGATTGCAGAATAACAACTTGACTAAGCGTGCAGATTTTTTGACGGCACGGTTAACGCACTTTATATTAATCCTTTAAGTTTCCACCTTTATCCGAAATTATTCGAAATTTCATTTTTTATTTATACATTTATGTTTGCCTAATGTACTGAACAGTTGATATTTTTTTCGCGATTTCGGCTTTGCTCCCATAATAAAAATTGTTTGTTATCATGAGCACAATCACGTGTTTGAGTATCGTACACTAATTGCCAGTCACCCTGTATATATAATTTGCACCCGTGCAAAGCTTTGGCGGGTGGCTTGTTCAATACAAAACGCCGTTTGCAAGGAAATGCATCTATAAACTATAAACAGGAAGTGTTAGATAGCACAGTTTTGTTTGTGGATACTGTTTACCGTGTGTTTCTCCTGTTTACTCTGTTGTTAGTAGTTGTTGTTCTAACAGGTTAGATTGTTAGAGATAGTTCTGATTGTTAGTGTTCACGTTGTTAGCGATACGTGAGGGAGCTGTATTGACGATAATATTGAGTATTTCTAGTTTCTGTAAACATTAATCATAATAAGTGTATTGATGTTCAGTGTATATGTTTGTAATTTCTTGACGTTTAAACGGATTTGTATTTTTTGCACTCGGGTAGACTTTGTCTTGAAATAAAACAAAGGATCACGGATCTTGAGCGCTGGCTTTAAGTTGCGCAGAAGTCAAATATTCGGTCTCTTTAGTGGTGCGAAGTGAGACGCGGAGGCGGGGAGTGGAAGTGATTGCCTCGCCGTGTTCGGTACTCGACTCGGTGTTGTAGAGCTATCTGGAAACACAGACTTCAGTAGAACATTCCATTCTTTAGCTGTACACACAATAAATGTGTTCCCAAAATGACTTACTAAGTGGGTGAGATTTCTTCCATGTACCGGGATGACGCAACGGCAATCGGTGCCTATGTGTTGTCAGGTTATATTTTTGTTGATTTGAGTCAGTTTGAGTGATAAAGAAATATATTTCAATTTGTTAGTAACAGAACAGTTCAGGGTGTGTTGGTCGTACTACTTGTATGACTTTTAGTGAAAGCTCTTTTAGTACACCCCGTGTAACATTCAAAGAGTTCGACTCGTGTCGGTCAAGTAGTTTGTTTGTTATCTGCGAATGCGCGGTCCTTCCGAATGTGCTGAAGCAGTCGGCTAGATGGTCCTTTGATAGTCCATGACTAGGACTGATGTGGACTAGCTTCTGTCAGCGGCTTTGCCTGCGTAAAAGTAAAACAATATTCCAAAGGGACATTCTCTCAGGATCAAAAGTATCCTACAAGACATTGTCTATTAGTGTGTTTAATATTATTCAAATCTGTTTGCCCATTTGAGCCTGAATGAGTAACAAAAGTGTGTCCGTGTATACATGCATGCAAACTTTCCCCTTTATAATATTAGTATAATCTATTCCGATCTCATTATAATTTAGGTGACTTCAATGCTAGAGTGAACAGGCTCTAAATAAACTATTGCTCTTCACCATCAATAATTGCTTTCCTCCTTATCATGAGGCGAAAAAAAGTGTCTTTCTTATTTTTAATAATTCAAGTAAAAGCGGCATAATACGCTCTCATAGTATGGCTTTAGTATTTCATTTTCAACAATCAAACTGATCGTTTATTGAAACAAAACAAACGAACAAAACAGTAATTACGTTGTTATTGTCCTGAAACTATTCTTGTAAGTAGTAGTTTGCCCCCCACTTCCGAGTTTCGGTGAACTACAATAAAAAAGACACCAACTCAATCACGTACGAGAGTTTCACTAATGTAGTGAATTCGGAACTCCGAACTACGATGAGTAAACTATTCTCTCTATTCAACAAACGTAGCAAATTATACATATTTGACGCGAGTTTGAGCTATTTCGAAGCTTCGTATATTAATCATATTCGGTTCAAATCGCTATGGAGCGTAAAGTTTTGACAGATCGCTATGTTAGACTTGGTTGGTACCTACGTATCTATACTTCCTAGCCGATACAGACATTAAAATACCTTTAAGATTCAATTCCATTGCATATTCAAAAGCTTTTATGCTTTAGGCAGTAAAATATTGCTAAGAAACACCGGTTTTATCTAGTTTAAATCAAGTTTAAATTGACTTTTAAAAACTTATTTGCAAAATAAATATCACTTATCATGTACTATAAATAGAATAACTTTTTAATATTGTTTCATTTATACCTGTAATATTTTAAATTACAACGACGTAAAAAAACATACTCTATCAAACAATGTAGAACGATATTAACGACACTAATGCTTAAACTAATGACTAAAGTCACGTTGAAATCGATCCAATACTTTCGGTCAGTAGTGTATGACCTGTCCTTCCCCCTGTAACACTTGTGGCAATGAACAGTCAGGTGTAACGCCAACACTCCGATACCGCGCTATCAGTAAACATACTATTGTCAGAGCACAGGGTTGTCACAGTAACATTTCTATTATTCACGACACAGAAATTACATCACAAATTTTGAACTAGGCATACGTATGATTGTTTAAAGTTCTCTAGATTCTGTACAGACACGTAGAAGTTAGAAAGCTGACAATGACAGCCCTAAACACAACCCACTGACCCAGTTCTTTAGCCAAAGTGCAGAATTATAACGGTCGGTTGATCCGGCGACGGTAGATCGTGAACGATCTTTGGAGTTCGTAAACCGAAACATGGGAAGTGAGATAAGACAGTTCCGTTTTAGACATACGACACGGATACGACACGATCGCGGCGTTTGGGGAATATTACGGAAGAGCAATCGGAGTTAGAAATTGACACTGTCGTTAAATTAGAGCCAGAATTTCCAAATGACAATGAAATAATATTTGATTTTCCAGAACTAATAGAGCTCTGTAAGGATTTTGTTCACATCTATTAATAATGCAACTATTGCTTAATTGCTGGTTCCTAGATTAATTGAATTCTGGCTCAGGCTGCTCAAAATTATATTTGTGTTGTAGTATTTTTAATTACAGCCCTATGATTTAGTTTCGCTGTGATTAATTATCTCTTTATGAATGAATCTATTTCTTTTAATGAAAAATGAGTTACTGGGTGATTTAGTGAGCATGGTTTCTACATGTAGACATTGTCTGACCGCTATAACCTTTACAAAGATGTTTTTCCCTCTTACGATCAGGAGCGCCATAAAATAAGGAGTTTCATTTCAGCAGTGACACAAATTCGCCATGTCACGTAAATCAAATCTCAATGCTCCCCATAAACATGGGAACGAATTGAAATAAAATCTTATCTGTATGGTCATAAGTCAGCCTCAACAAGGCTGACTTATGGCGAATGTCTACATAACTTTGAAAGAGATATTTCGGTTTTCGCCATGGTCTTTTGGTTAGCACGTGTGTTTTGAGAGTTCTAACTGTTTCTGAGTGTTTTTTGTTACCAGTTTAAAAAGTTTTTACTTTTGTTACTTTTTTTTTATACAATTGTGTTACTTTTGTGTTCGTAATCAGTCCAGTACTAACACATCAAGTGCAACTGTATCACTCGAAGAATTTTAAGTCTTCAATTACTGACCTGCTTCGTTTTCTATATTGATAACTACTTTTTGCCCACAGCTTAACCCGCTTAAATAAAATATAGCCTATGTTACTTATAAATAAAGCAGCTTTCTATCGGTGAAAGAATTTTAGCAATCGAATCAATACTTTCAGAGATTACTATGCGTTCCAAATGAGAATAGGACCGATTCCTATGTTTTGACGTCTCGTCGTACTGTCAAGTCGAAGAAATTTTGAAAAAACTCAGAGATGACTAAAATTGTAAAACTGGATTCTGACTAAACTTTTTTTGTTCACAATTCATAAATAAATTATTTTTTTCGTAAATTAACTAATATTTAAAAAATTCTTTCCTCGATTTGACAGTAAAGCGTGACGTCACAACATGGCGGGCAATTCTCATTTGGAACGTATTGTACCCCCTACAAACAAAAAAAACATAAAAACAATATTTACATACCGCTTTATAATATTAGTATAGATATACACTATTTGCCTTTAGCAAAAAATAAAATAGAAAACAGAAATCTCATTTTCGAACAAGTTTTGGATATTAGTTAATAAAGTTTAGATGTATGCGGAAGAGTGTTAAGTCCAACAAACTTCCGTTGTATAGTGAGGATCCTCCAACCAGACGGGTGTTATGTCTGGTGTAGGCAACTGCTCGATAGATGATTTCGGGCTGTTGTATAATTATATTTAAACCACGCATAGTATATACAGTAATTTTTGGAGCAAGCTCGCGCACTTATCCGCACTAGGGCAGAACACAGTTAATTGCGTGCCTTAAAGCGGTAAGGATAAGAGTGGGTTTTCGAGAAAGTGTATTTGAAAAAAGGTCTACCGTAGTTGTCACCAAAAGGCGCTTTTACAGTACGTACGGTCGTATAGGGTACCTATGTTAAGAAACTTCCACAAAGGGGACTGGTACATAATATTATTATAGTACACAAGATAAAATGCATTATGAAAGGGTGTTTCAAGCAAAACTGTTTTACCAAATACTTAGCACTTTCTATCACGAGGTGCATAAACGAGGTACTCCATTAATTAATGAAGTGCACTGTTTAATTTTATCTCACTGTAACAGTCGCCATTTTAATGAAGTCCTCCAGTTTTAAAAGGCGTTAAGTAGAAGGGTATACATAGATTGAATGGAACAGTTTTCACTGTTATTATATAGACAATGATAATTTTGTAGAATGTAATAAATTTTTCAATTAATTGTTACTAGTCCAGTCAAATTAGACCAAATAATAAGGGTTAGGTTACAATAATTCGCACCCAGCTGAAAATTTGTGGGATTGTTCAAATCACCATCATAAATAAAATCTAAACAGTCCTCATCGAACCGACACCTGGAAAAAAAATATTCGGGGACAAAAATGAGTTTTTTTGTGATTTTAATCAAAACGGTAAGTTTAATCATTAAATTAGCTAAGACAAAATTGTAGATCTGATAATTAGCTACAAAATTGTTTAAGTACTTTTTTTCTAAGTGTCACCGTATGTCCGGATGTCGAAATTGACCGAACTATACGGTTTCCACCAAAGTTTTTTTTTAATTGGTATAAAAGTATAAACTGGTGCTTGACTGCGATTTCACCTGATAGAAGGCAGTGATATGACGCACTAGTTTATTACGAGCTTATTCACTCTAGGTCGATATCTTATGATAATAGATTGACTTTTAATATCAATTAGTACCTACAGAAAAAAAGACGATGTGATAAGAAGTTACTAAACTTTTTATCACAACCTCTTTTTTCTGATATAATTTCGTCTGCGAACTACAGCTACTTAAGGGTGCCCTAGTCGGTCATTCTTTCTTACAAACCTAGTATGGCTATGGCTTCATTCTTTGGCGCTACTTTTTTAAAATATAAAATGATTTCGATTTGTTTTGTCCGTATTTGGAATGTCAAAATAAATGTATAAAATGAACGGTAATATGAAAACAAAACAGTAAAAAAGATATTAAATTTTGAGGTTATGTGCGTCGAAACTACCGCAATTTCACACATTTTTTTATCTTAAGACATAAATAAATAACTTTTGAAATATTAATATGGCCATATATTTTACGCGCTCCTTACGTTGTAAAACGTCGTATAGGTATGTTATGAGAGTATGTATCTGTATATGATGTAGCTTCTTATTGCTCATCAAAGTATTTCTGAGTATCGCCATCGCATAAAATACTGGATAAGATATATAGCATGCATTTTAACGTCTTCGATCAACGAGTTCGAGCCATCGACTGAATCTTCTATATTACGAACATTCCTTTTTAGGGTTCCGCACCCAAATGGTAAAAACGGGACTCTATTACTAAGACTTCGCTGTCTGTCTATCCGTCTGTCACCAGGAACTATAATATACACTATATCTCAAGAACCGCTATAGCATAAAATAAATATTATTATTATAGACGGGGGCTCCCATACAACAAACGCGATTTTTTTGCCTTATTTTCCTAAGGACGGTATGGAACTCTTCGGGCACGAGTCCAACTCGCAATTGTACCTATTTATTATCGATAGGTTTGCGCTTGACCACTATGTCATCTGACGGTAAGCAATGATGCAGTCGACGATGGAGCACTCTTAAGATACCTACGTACATAGAGAGAACCAAACCACACGGTCAATATTTTAATAAACATCTATATTTAGTTACGTGAACCTACCAGTGAGTAATATCAAAACTCATAATTATGATACCTTGCAATTAGTTCTAATGATACGTACATATACGCTCCTAGTTTAGCCGTTAATTACAAACGTATTTGGTTTCCCTCATGCACTGAGATACTTATGAAGCTTGTGGGTAGAACAATAAAATGAAATAAAAAACAAATATAAGATTATAATAAGAGTTAAGCAACGCTTGCTGAGGTCAGCCTGGGGATGGGTGACCTCTCAATAGATCAAGATACCTCCATACCTCGGAAAGCACGTTAAGCAGTTCACACGTCCCAGCTGTCATTTGTAGATCTTTGACAGTCGTTACGGATATAAGTACAGAAGCCAGGAAATTTGACAGCAATCTTGCCAAGGAGTATTGTATTGTATTACTCAAATTAGTGGGTTGTGGAAGTCAGATAGGCAGTCACTGCGAGTAAAATAATCTCCAGCTGTATTCGATGGGTGTGGAATGGCGACAGCGACTGGCGCAACCCAGTGCTGGGCTCGCCATATATGTGGCGGCGAGTCTCTTCTTTAAAGAGTAGCTGGAAAGACGTCACGGCATCCTCACCTTCTGCATGACGTACGTCCTCACCGGATATGGTAAGTTCGGGAGGTTCCTGCCGGAAGGAGGTTCCTACAGGATTCGTGCGGAAAAAACGCGTAGTAAAGGTGGCGGCCGCACACGCGCGGTAACAACCCTTATGCCCCAGCCACCGGGATACCGATCCCGATTTCCAGTCACCGTAGGCGTAGGCTTGCGGACGATGAGCAATGGGTAGCTCGCCGTCCGGTCGTCCGGTAACCATTCGGACTAAACGCGATTCACCGACGATGCGTAATGTTCCACGCGCGCCAAATCGATTTGCTGACATTTTTCTCCAAACAACATCAAATTTTCTTCATCAATGAAAAATCTGTTGCGGTCTGTAGAATTTTTTTTTAATATAATTTTATTAAAACATATTGAAAAAATAAAGCACTTAAAAAAATATTATTTCTTGTAAGGATATCATTTTTTACTAAACGTTCATCTTAATTTAAATTCTGAAACCATTTCAAAACAATACCAGTTGATTTAAAAGTTTTCAAGTCATTCTAGTTTTTCATAACAAGAAAAGTTTTTGTGAAAGGTTTCTCTAGCCATACCGTATCGCTGCGGCAGGTCATCCCACAAAATATCTTATTTCTTCAAGTTTATGAACCCACTTAGCGTCTGCCTATCTGTCTGTAACTTTAGATGTTACCTGCCTCAAGTTTTTTGAGTTATTTAAGTTTGTATTTGAAAAATATGACTGTAATTTTGTCTAATAATAAAGTTATTTCACAGTTGTAATATTACAACATACATCATACTTGTATTCCCCGGACAGTTAGGTAGAAAAGCCTTCTTTTTATCTTTGTAAAAACTGTTGTAAAAACACAAAAGTTTTTACAATTTTCCATTTGTACGGAAAAACGTAAAGTCAGCTCACAAAGAGATGTGACGCGACGCATTACTGCGTACCCTTTTCAAATAGCGGTACAAAATAGAACTTTAAATACTACACTCAAAAGTATAAATTGCAGTGAAATACGACATCAAATATCTCGCATCACATCTCAGTATGGCTTAACTCTAACTATAGCGCAAAAGACCGTGCATGAATTCCTAGACGACACCAAATAAAACAAAGCTGAATCAATCGGGGTATTTATTGGAAAAAGAGAATATTCCATGTAAACCAGTAGATAATTACTTTTCTTTTCCTTCTCGTTTAGCGATGTCCCAAGTTTTTATCAAGCGAAAAGGTCGCCCTTTGTTGTAAAAACTTGGGGCGATCTATTATGACGGCAGAATGCTCCCTCTTTGAATAAACAACACTTTTCTTTGATTTATTACATCATTTTTTCTGAATGATAGGAAGCGTGAGAATTTGGCAGTACGTGTATGTTATCCGTATAACATGACTGTACTACATGTTTTCGTCCCCAACCATTCTAAGGGAGACAGTTTAACTTTATCATCTTCATCATTTCAGTTGAAAAACGTCCACTGCTGACTTTGGCCTTCCCCAAATGTCACCACGATGACCAGTCCTATGCGTCTTGCATCCAACTGATTCTTGCAAAACCGAGCAGGTTTTCGACCTACCGCTAACTACTAGACCAACAGACCAGTCTGTATTAATCTGTCTGTAATATTCGTAAAACATAAACATTCTCTCTAAAATATGGAAACTACGTACCCAATTACTAAGTTTGTAAGACACAAAAAAAAGTGCGAATATTTGCTCGGCATTGCCAAGCAGAGACAATAGTAGCCTCGGATAGAGTTAAGACGCGTCGTAAACTGCGCACCAAGGGGTAGCGGCCTCGTTCCAACTACTAAGTGGAACGAATGCATTTACGGTTCATTTGCTTTACATTTCTATTTGAAAGTTCAGCTAAAGTTTTCTATCTTATACGTACGTAATTAAAAATTGATATTAGTTCACTTTAGTTTAAGTTGGGGATGATTTATTTAGTTCTTTTTAGAGAATGAACGCAGTCTATTCTTTCACGTTTCTTGTTGTTATGTACAAATATTTACCATTAGTTAGTAGGGAGGTATTTTTTAGTTTATTGTTCAATACGTAAATACTTTATACTCATCAAACGTACCTGTGTTGAAAATAAATAATGGTAGTTCGAAAAACGTAGATTTAGTAATTAAAATTGAGGTTCCCGCACGCACTTATCCAAGGAAAGTTTCCAAAGAGGGGATCAAAACAAGTATCGATAATATCGATATATGAGAACAAAAATATTACCCAGAAAAGATTATATCTAGACTAAAATTAACGTCATGGAATTTCCGACGTATGCGTCGAGTGACGAATGTCGATTCAACGAAATACATACACATGTTTCTGTTCCTACTCATACATTGCCACATGCTGCCATACAAACGTGCATTGCAACCACCTCACTTCATAACTCACTTTACAATTTATAATATTAGTGTTTTGCCACCAGAATCAGACACGTGCTCTGTAATAGCCGCTCAAGTGTTCAGATGCACATGCTGCTAAAACATTGGCGTGATAACACGTGCACTCGAGGTTATCTATACATTTACGTTATCCACCGTAACTAAACATAGGTGCACTAAAATTGAATAATATTAGTAAATCGACATAATATAATGTATAATACCTATCTATTTAGATATGAAGCGCATCTCCTGAGAACGGCTGGACCGGTTTGGTTTTAATCATTTGAAATCTTAATTTTAGTCTGCATAAGGTTCTCGGTCCGTTCACAACCTGTGAGCGGGAGCTAAGCGCGGGACGGCAAATGTTTGAAGCACGCTATGAGGCGCCGCTCATAGCGCCCGGTGTCCGCTTACCGATGCCGCCCCGCTTACCGCGCCGGCGCCGTGCAAAGTCGTGAAGAGGCCGTTAGTGAGAAAAGATAGAAAAAGTTTTCTAAAAAATTCTAAAATCTGTTTCATTTTTCGATGTGTATTTTATGAAATCTCTTTATATAGGGCAACGTCTGTCGAGTCAGCTAGTATAAAATAAAATTATGTAATGTAAGTATTATTACATGAATAAAACAATATGTTTGCGTGAAGATACAGCTGCCAGACAACATAATACAGACAATAGTTCGATACTATAAACATTCTGAGAAGGCTGACACAGATTACGAATAAAAATCCTTTTATATTTAAATCCGAACTGAACAAAGGAAACACATTTCAATGAGAAAAACAGATATAGGAAAATAGTAGAAAATCTATCAGTTTTTTTGTGTACAAATCGCAACGCCAAGTTCAAATATACTGTAGAAATATTAATAAATATTTATCTAGGAAAAGCAAGAAGTTTTTAATAACAAGCAGTTGAAGACATAGTATGTAAAACAAAACTCTTTGAAGTGTCTGTCTGTCTGAACATCCCGTTTATACAACCAACAACAATCAGTAGATGATTACTTGTTACCAGTAGTGGCACTTGACTGATAGTATGTTTACTTATCAACCAGACGGAATATTCTGTTTATTTTTCTAACAGGGAACAGTCAAGAAGGCGTGAACAAACAGAGATCAATATGATGTTTGTTTGGCAAGAATTCTGCTGACAACTTGACACCCTATCACACATTTCCGTTCCTGTTATCATTTCAGGCCAAGATCTACAATCGTAACCAACGTGCCAACAGTCATCCGTTGAAATTACGGCTGTTTATGCTTCCAATAACAAAGCGCAGTTTCGCAGCATAAAAACAGTATACGATAATGTTTTTGTAATAGAAAGTAATACACGCAGCAAGTGTAAATAATAGCTATACCAAAGAGAAATACACTAGAGAAATACACTTTATTTTCCTCCGTCAATAAAATATTTTTTGGTAGGTACGAATATATGTAACAACGGAAAAAAATGGATAGGTCTATAAAACAAAATTCATCAAAATACAGCTTCATTTTTTGAATATAGAACCAAATATGTGACAGAAATATCCGTTGAGCATATAGGACTATATTTTCGTTACTCACATAAAACATGGGTTGAACACAACAGGCCTTTGTGATTCCAGTTTGAGTGACATGACTTTGCTAGCTATCCTATGCAGATCGGCCTTTAATATTTCATTCGACTCTTTGATATCTGTGATTCTAGCTAGGCTTCAATCTACGAAGCTAGATTCTGTATAATGTCTGCGACTTTTTATTGTAAAAGCAAAAGGTCAAACTGTGTTGGTGATAAGCTAAGAAGCTAAGTTCAGTTCCAATTTGATCATTTTGAGTTTCATATGGTTCTGATTCCAAATCCAAATGGAGTTTTAATTCAAACATCATAACAATAATATAATTTTGATTTGGATATTCGGAGTAATATGTATGAAATAAAATAATAATCAAAACACCACACCAAGAAGATCATTCCTCCTTTTGCGGAGTATTAATACTGGTGAAGGACGGCCGCTGACGTAAGAGAACGGACATTCTAACGCCCCAACCGCCGCGCCCGGAGGCATCCCGATCTTTTCCTTCCCGGACTTGCGGACGACGAGCGGCGTCAAAGGCGCGTAGCTTTTTTTATTATTATTGATAGATTTGCTCTTGACCGCTTTCTCATCTGATGGAAAGCCACGACGCGGTCGATGATGGAGCGCGCTTACCTAGAAGTAACTTATTCACTCGTGACTTAAAGATTCCTGGGTTCAAAGAATTCCGTAGTGTCTTCTTTTTCCTTTAATTCTTAAAGCCTCAAAGAGATGTCAGCAAAACTGTATAGGCACAGCAGGGTCGATGCACGCTAGGGCCACAAAGAATAAATAAAACCTACCAATTCCTTCAGTTGTTCTTTACGTTTCAAGGCAAGGCCCCAATACCTTTCAGCCAAACCCGCAGCCCACTTAGAAGATTCTTGTAGTAGAATTTTCTCGATGTTCCACAAATACTGTGAATCCGTTTAAGTGCTAATTAAAGGAATACAAATTGGTTTTCCACGAGTCAATTATGGGAAATAAACCTTCCTTAACGGCTGAAGATAATTAAGTCCGTAATCGTAGAGTAAATTTGACTGCGATTTTTAATCCGCTTAGATATTTGTTGTGATATATATTTTTTTATTTTATTGATAGGCTTGCTTTTGACCACCGTTTTATTGTAGGAGATGATGTGGTCGACGATGGAGCACGCTTGCCTAGTAGTAACCTATTTACTCCTGACTTTAAGACCCCTAAGTTAGAGCTTTCAGGAAACAGACTCCAGTAGAGAATCCCAAAAAAAATATGCTTTATGTCCTTAAGTGAAAATTTATCTTCTCCCGCTCTGAGTGGAGCGTATTAGATTTTTACTATCTATACGTACCTGTGTTTTTTCAGTTACCCTATGCGTTCCAGGGCCACAGTAACTTTTTCAAACATTTCCGCAGTCTTCATTTATTTATTTATTAGAACTTAATGAAACACAAATGTACAAAGGCGGGTGGTAAAGAGAAAATATGGCAGGTGCATAAAAAAAAGAGATAAGAAAAACCACCTGTAAAAAACCTGTGACCTGTAAAATAATCTGTTTCTAATAATATTAACTAACTAAAAGTTCAAAAGAAGGAAGGCCTCAACAAGGTGTACCGATGACCTGGTCTGGATCACAGAAATCCAATGGATGCGTGAAGCACAGGACCAGTCGTTGTGGCGACGCTTGGGGGAGGCCTATGTCCAACAGGGGACGTCTTTCGGGTGATATGATGATGATGAACTACAAATTCACATTTATGATCTCAATAAAATTCGCGCACTCTCGAAGCAATCAATCCAATTGGCTATAATTAAATCGATTGTAGTAAACATGTGATTTTGAAATAGTCGATTGTTTACATGACATTTTTGCTAACACCACATGCTTCCGGCAATGGTTGCAGTCCGAGGTCGGACTTCCATTTGGCTGCTTTTCAAGATATTCAGCGGTCGATGACACATCTAGTCATATGAGTTCTCGTACTTATTCAAGAATAATAGCGGCTATTATACTGGTTCGTTGCTTTAAAGACGGCATTACGATGTATACGGTGTGTTTGAGATCAATGACATGGTTTTGGGTTCTCTTCGAGACGCTCTTTTTTTGAATTGAGAAGTCATGCAATGACTTCTGCCACTTTAGAGTGGACCTAAATTGCGTTTCACACTTTTACTTACTAAAACCTCTGTGTCTATATTTTTTTTTGCGTTAGGCTTTTGCGTTTTAGGACTACAGGTTTCCTTTTCAAGAATTCGCCGTGGCCAGCAAGATCTACATTAGACTGAGCACACGTGTAACACGCCTAATTTGTACGTAGAACGACGTCGCGTGGCGCGGATCAAGTGTAGCACAAAAAGTCTAGCTTCCATATGAAATGTATGGAGGCCCACGCGCCCAGATCGGTGTGAGTGGTACACGTTTGCGCAGAGTAGTTTTTTCTACCTATAGCGGGCACCTGCCACGCCGGTCCCCGGTTTTGCTGACATCTCTTACAGGCGTTTGGAGCACTACGTACTGTTGATGACTCGGGACCACAGGTTCTTACCAGATAGCTCTTGGTGACATTGAAACCATGATCAGTGATACCAAATGGATTATATTCCATTACGCCATTGAATCACACTGATATTATAAAGGCGATGTTGGTATATATGTGTGTATATGTATGTTTGTTACTTCTACATGTTCAAACAGTTGAACAGATTTAGATGAAATTTGGCACACTGCTCCACTGGTAGAAAATCTCCTGTACTGTGACAGAAGTTAGGCAGTTAATTAAAATCGCTACTTGAGATTTCTAGAATCGAAAATAGTTTTAATTGGTGAAAGAATTATTTCGAGAACAAAAAGAAATATCTTAAGAGTATATCCTAACTTCTGCTAAAAGCCTTTTCCAGATCACAACGATAGAGTGCAAAAAGTTTGTCACCCAGAGAACAAAATATGTGTAGGTACCTCACAGGCTTTTTGTGAGAGGCAGGCTTGAAAGCATAAAAAATCGTCCGAGAGCCTCTAACAAATTGAACCTTAATTTATTTCCATAAAGCTCCCACTTGACTGTTTTTCATCGTTAATGTTATACAGCGACCCCTTCCTGGCGTTTTATTACATTGGCAACCGACTCTTTCAATAAAATTGCAGTTCAAACAAAAAACTTAGAAGAATTTTCCTTCATGATTTTAATACTTCATTTCAAAAAATGTAACTGTAGTTAAAATAAACAAATAATAGTGAAGCCAACAAGCTGGTTTGCTTTTTTCTTTTCTGCATTCTTTTTCATTTTTTAATGCGCGGTAGGAATTACTCCTAAAGCGAACATAGTCAACGTTTTGATCGACGAAAAACTTACTGTCTAATGCGATGATTGACGTTTTTTAGTACTAATTGACGAAAACCATCAACAAGCATCAATCAATTCCACCAACCATGAATGGTGGAATTGATTGATATAGGAATTACTCATTAGTGCGATTTCAAACAATTCAACTCATACGAACAATGTCACACCCAGACCCGAAGCAACTATCTGTAGGCCAAATAAATATTTATTCCGTGTGAGAATCGAACCCTCGAAACGCAACGTAGCAGCCAATTGCTCAACCACTATGCCAATCGCGCAATTAACATGAAGAATAGCACTAATATCAATGAATCATAGAAAATATTCCACTTTCTCGGGCTTGCCAATTCGAAGAATCTTGGAACGGTATAAATGAAATTTATTTTCTGAAGCGTCTCGTTGGAACAAACAACCTAGTCTTTGACATATTGTAGTAATAACGTACTTTCAAAAGAATATTCCCTTTGACCAGAAAAGACCTTTTTTATTGAAACTCTAATCTCACAGAATATAAAATTAATCGTAGTCCATTGAAATGTTTCCAAGCCATATTGAATTTCATTTTGTCCCAAAAGAGAAAATGAATCCGCCATCGATCATAATTATCGGATACAGGTTGTGGCAGTTTATGGAAGGATAATAATCCACAAAATCAATGTAGTTCGACTTAGATTGATTCATTTAATCAATCAAAATCAAGGTTAAATCATGTTTACTATATTATTATCAACATTGGTTAATTTTATCAAAGCAATAGAAATTTAATCCTCAACAATTAATGAACTTTTATTACAGCAACAAAGTTATTACCCAATAAAGCAAGATCTACAGAAACGAAAACAAAAGACTAAACTGCAGTTCAATGCCCTAGCCTCGATCAAAACGTCGACGTTGAACAATTAAAGATACGGCCAGCTAAGTCTGGAGCCAGAGCAACATCCGATAACAAGACATTGTCCAGACCAAACTTCGCATAGCAACCTATTGTCAAACTTTACCACCAATCAAACGAAGAAATGAGAAAAGTAAAAGAAAACACTATTATCGTTATTACTCTAATTTGTTTTTCAAGAGTATTTGAAATATCAGAAGCAATATTCATTAATTTGTCGCTCAATAAATTCGAGTTTGTTGGAAACGTTTAAATGTGTTTTTGGGTTAGTATAGAAAACCCTGTGAATAACAGTTTCTGTCTAATTGTCGATATCTATTGCGGCTTTCTCGGGTGGAACAGATTTATCTCAATTTCCAACCTTACCGTGTTTTATTTATAAGAGTGAAACTTAGTGATTCATTGCAGTAAGTTTTTACTGGATACCTTCGCAGTTGGGCGAACTCGTATTTAGGTTTACGATGCGAGTTAATTACCAATTTGCTCTGTTTTCTTCTTCATTAAGTGGAATAATTATAATTTACAAAACAACAATCTGAAAAGGTTTGGTAATGATGTTTATTATTATTATTATTTAAATACACAGATCTACATGAATCGTTCGGACCTCTTAAAATATTGACTTTAGAGTTGCTAGCACACTCTTCTCCTTAGAGATCTACGCTTTAGAACGTGCAATTAACATCATAATTTTAGCTGTTTGACCGACTTCTTGATATTTCAAAAGCCTTTAAATAGTCTATTTGTTACAAAATGCTTTGAATCTTAAGCTGTAAGCTGATAATTTGGCAGTTATCGCTACCAGCAATAAGATGACAATCGCATCCATGGAATATAAAAATATAAGTTGTCTAACTACTTAACAGTTTTTCAATTACTAAATTAGTAAGCATTTTTATATCTAGCCTTTATTGTCCCACAGCTGGGCCTTTCTTCATTTCTTCCATTGTTCCTGGCTCTGGAACTACTCGTGTCAATTTTTAAAGAAGACATATAAATAATCCTACCATCACCTACGCTACTAGAAATACCAGAGTTATTTTAATAGCTTTGTGAATCACATTGGTTAATATAGATGTATTTCCACATTTGATATATTACCAAAAGCTCTCTAATAAATTAGACAAATTGCTTTTACTTCATAAGTCGTTAATAGTATTAATATATAAATTCTCTGCGAACCCTTTCACGCAAGATATATTACTATCATCACAACCGTTACACATATTTGTGGCGTTATTAAGCTATTATGGTACTGATACAGTTCTCGTGTTTACTTATAAATGTTTGGGAGTGAAATATTTAACAGATTTATATAAATATGAATAAGATGAAAAAAATATTTCCCCCTGCATTGGGACTGCTACTATATAAAATACTATAACTTCAATCAAAATATTTACACTATCTAGTTCACCTTGCCAAATTACCTACACAGTTAAATAAAATAAACATTTTGATAAAAGATACATAAACATATTAATTATAGGCGTGTCTTTAATATACTATAGACAAAACTAACCGAATAATAGACAATCGAACATCAGTCTTGACCTTTTCTCTGGGTACAAAAAAATGTTTACCTCGTTCCGAACGTTAGTATGATTCATTGCGAACCCGCACTACGGAGAGCTATCGTTGAAACAAAATATGCACTCGATAAATCAAGTATCATAACAATCGAAACAGGCCGAAGTAAATTATGTACGATGAACGAAAAATCTTCATAACCTTGAAGCAACATATGCCGAGCGGACGGTTGCGCCGATGTTTACGTTTAGGGACTAACCAGAAATGAACTACGTAATAATTTAAACTTATACACTTAAGAATTATGAAGAAGATGTTATTAACTATATACCTTCATAGGTAGGTACTTGGAAAATTGGAAATCCGGGTCGGATTCACTGAAACGTTTAGACTTATTTGTGGAGACTGAACTTCTGAGGAGTGAGAACGATGTACCTGTACGTGTTTGTATCTTCAGAGGATTCTTTATAGATTTAGGATACACAATCCTGAATAGACACAATATGAGTTATACTTAAGATACCAGCCAGGAAGTAGCTCTTTGAATATATTTAAAAAATCGTTGTGCTTATTTGAAATCGCAATTTAATTATGACCGTATAATAAGTAAAAATACATAAGAAAATTAACTAACTATTTATACTTAACCTAAATACGTACATATGTCATGTACAAGAAAAACTAAATACACTCAGGCAATAAAGTACTCCTCCATATTGTGGTCATTAAAAAATTTACCCAGAAGGTTAGCAGCATTACCACGTTGAATGACGATGTTTTTAATAATCAAAACCATTTTGAATTACTATATTTTTGCAAGCTGCACTATCAACAGAATGCCAACCTTTTTGCTGAAACTACATCAGCTGCAGTTAACACGGCTAACACTAACCTTAGCTCAGTCCATAGCACTTAATCAAAATCGATTACACAAACAGTACAGTTGGACAGAATCCCATCGGGTGCGTGGTGTACAATCACAAACAAAATGTCGCTGCTACAGGCATGCGACCAACAGCTCTCTATTAATTCGCCGAGTCCGTCGCCGTCGGCACGCTGCCAAATGCTAAGGTTTGCAAACTTAATTACCGTACGCTTTGCTTTACTGGGCTCACTCAAAGACCTTTTGTTTGTATGTGTATCGTTGTTTTTAATTTTAGTTTTTTTGGTTTAAAAAATGACGTGTGGTACTCGGGGACTGCCGCAGTAAAACTATTGCATAGCATTTTTATCAACTTATGCAATTATAATTATTTATTTATTTTATTTATGCAGTATTTTTTTTCCTTTGTTTTTTTTTTCTTTGATATTAATTGAAGTTACACTTTCACACATTGAATTGAATTTTGATTGATTGTTCACTCATTTGTTTTCTTATCGGTCACCACGCTCAAAAAACAAACTAGTGGGGGGTGTTAGGTTATTTTAGTTACGGAATTTCTGGATTCGGTCTCCACGCTCAAGGCCCGCGATAGAAGCTATGCAATAGCTTAAAAAATCTTGTTCTGCAATATTTTAACATCCGCCCAATTGGAGAAAAACTCTGTGAAACGTTTGTGAATGACCCAGACCCAAAATGTCTGGCGAAAACTGGCGAGGAGAGCCGACGCCAAATGAAATAAGATAAGGCTAGCCAAAGAGAGAGAGAGAGTTCTGCAATGTCCATCTATAAAATGAGTTCGTACATTAGAATCACGAAGAGATAAAAAGTTTGATAGAAACAAGATTTATCTCCACAGACTAATGTTTTATCAGAAGTCATCAATCAATTTAAATGCATTATTGAAAACATACAGATGCCAACTGCTCAGAATAGCATTTGTGCTACCATTGTTTATGTACGGGAAACATTCTGTCACTCAACTTTTCCGAATTTATTTTCTATTAAAATAAACTTTACTAAAACTTATCGACAGGTTTAGGGGAACTTTTTACCATTGTTTGACAGAAGTTGGTTGTAGGTACTTTGTGATTCCAGCTGATTCAGCAGGTCTTCTAATCAATACTTTTTAGTACCTGGAGCAGTGGTGGCCCAGTGGTATCGAACCCGACTTACAAGTTGTGGGTCGCGGGCTTAAACCCCGCCAGACGAACTACTTTGTGTAATTTATTCCATCAACACTGCTCTCAAAACGGTGTAGGAAAACATCGTGAGGAAACAGACATGTCCTAAAACCAAACATTTGAAGACACGACAATGTGACATGCACCAATAAGCAGTGGTGGCGTAATGGATTATGGCCCATTCCTTCTCATAAAGACTAGGCCTGAACCACTACAGTGACAACATTCTAGGGCTGATTATGCTTAATCAACCTACAAAAAGTTCTGTGGATTTACATTTGGCCTGTAAGAAATATTTCTAGCGCAAACGTGACTCTTATAAAAAATCTAAATAATATCCGCCTGTTCTAGGTATCCGCTATGAATCAATCAGGACGTCTCCTTCGCCTACCTTGAAGTATGAAGCCAAATCTTCCAAACAATATTCCACGCGGTAATAGCAACTAAAATCATAAAAGTCAACGTGATATAAAGCATATATATGAGCAAGTTCTTTTTCGCAGTGACTCATGTTTCATGGTGTTGTGTAATGTTCACGTGTAGCCCGAAGTAAAGCTAGCCGAGGTGAAGACAAAGATTTCACTAGCTGAAGAATTTTCCGTCAAATAGTCCCCGCAGTCTTGAACGCAAAGGGCAACTGTAGGAATACGGGCGGTTCTAGTCAGCTAGTTTTGCCCGCAGCTTCGCCCGCATACATAAAATAAATTTTATGTTACTCAGAAATAAAGCAGCTTTCTATTACTGTAATTTTATTGCAGCGAGTTGAAAAATTATTGCAGTGAGCATTAGGTACGTCTTAATTGACATGTGCATAAGTCATTTTGTTTTGAGATCATCTTGTTAATGTGGTATGTATGTGATGTGGCTGTAGTTGATTTAAATAAATAAATAAGTTAAAAAAATTCGCAATCGGACCAGAATTTACAGAGATTCTACAAATAAAAAACAAACTTTACCTCTTTATAATATTATTGTAGATGATTTCTTGCCTGATGCGGCCATTGCATAAGGCTAGGACCATGTTAGTTTAGATAAAAATCTTTGATAACTGGGAAATCATCCAATAACTTTTCCTGCTCCATCGTGTCAGATTCTTAATTCATAAAACAACACCTATGTTTATTTTTGCCTTGCGTTCCAAGACACCGAGGTTCGCTTTCGGACTACCCATGACCCCAGTAAGTTTCGACACTCCTGGGCCCCTACAATTTATTGACATTGACACTATCTTTACTGGCTACTCAAGGCAGAGGAGTTATTTGTTGATTTCCTGCTTCAGATAAGCATGAATTTGACCTAGATGTTGACGAGGCTTCACATGCTTATTGCTATCAAAACGGACATCACCAACAGTATTCGAATATCGTTTAGTATGTTTATGTAAGCCCAAATCTAATTTTATATAATTTGCAGAAGTAGTGTGAAATCTTCAATCTCAAACACAGCAGATTTCGATGTTTAATACAGCTGTATTGACGTCTTACGCCATATTACCAGTAGGTATACATTTTGCTATGTCATATCACTTACAGTGTTAGCTGTTACTAGATTTGCTATGATCGGAGCAACATCTTGATCCAATCACGAAGTATTATTAGCTGATTCACATCTTTCAGTAGCATTTCGTTTCCCCTTAGTTCTATTTCTGAGTTCCCTTGAGCGAACCACTTCATTGATACTACATGTTGAATTTACTTTAATTATACACATCGGCATGCACTCAGCGATTACGTGCTCTGAATTTCCATCCTGTTAAAGCTGGAATGCTCAAGTAGCATCATGATATCTATAATGCTACAGACGTAAAATTTAATGTTTAGTTAGCGCCAAATAGCCCTATAGAGAGTATGTATCAAGAAAAATCAAAGATAGTGTATTTTCTAATGGTAAATACCGCCCACAAAAGGCGTGCTCGGCCGCAGGCGCTGCCCGTTCGATCGGTCCTCTCACGGCGCGGCGTAAACACATGCTAACAATGCCCAGATGATGGACATCCAAAATAGAATGTAAAGTAAACAATTGGCAACAAAGCGCGCGTTGCGAAGTCGTCGGTGTGGTGAGATTAACCAACGCTGAACAAGCTTTTGATATCCTGTAACGTCATACCGTGATACGGGCTGCACGTGACTATTGAACGGTTACTGCTGATAACGCTATTGTCGTGTTTAGCTGTACGACTATGTAACGCTCTCTCAGCGTTTTCGTGTGCACTCTACCGTACAGCATTAAATCTCATAATGCATGAGAGATTTGTAATATTTCGCGATGCATAAATTATGATGAAGAAGCATTTTTCCGTTCAACTTTGTGAGTGAAAATCGTTTAACGTACGGGAGCACTTAAAGTATATTTTGGTATTAATATTAGGTGTGCTGCAAAGTAGTTCACTATCTTTACGCAATACTTTACGTAGAAATTAACTCACAGTGGGTATGATTTGAAAACACGCAACTTCTGATCTGTAAAATTTCGCTTCACGCGCATAGTGTTGCAAGACTAGAGCTTATTTAATTGTTTACGTATCGTCTCTGATATAAACTAATGACGTGATCTGAAATGTAATAATGAAAATGGAACAGTGGCTATTCATAAGTCATAAGAGCTGATGGCAGTAGGCACTAGCGATGGTAAACAATGGGTTGGCTAGAGCATTCCATTACCAGGACACACATCCATTATAAACGGTAATTGGAGGTAATAGTGTTTCGCCGCGTAACCGCCTGGGTTAGATAAAGAAATTATGCATTAGTTAGTAGTTGTTTTATAGCAGGAGTTGTTGGAAATTGCGTTTTTTCATCCAAAATATCTATGCATTATTGTTTATCCGACGTTCCCGGTTTTTTATGCAAAAGTTCATTCAAAGAACACTGCGAATACTTTAGTCGCCTCTTAGATTTGAGTAGAAGCAATTTTGATTGCCATTGCCACGCTAAGAACAGGGGAAGGACATCGCTATTATTGATGTTAGTGTTAAAAGATGGATTTCAAAGGAAAAACCGTTTGAATAAAGCATATTTATTATACTTTTTTTTATAAATTAATACAAAAACATGTGCTCCTAAGCAAGGTTGAAGGAATACAATAACTGTAACTAGACTAGGGATATCAATCAAGTGGTTATAAGGGGCACAGATCCATAAATATAATATTTACTGGTTAGAAAGTGAAAGACCATAGGTGTTGAAGGAGCATAGATTTGTTTTTACATACTCCAACAAGCTATAACTCGTTCCCGTTTCCCACATCTATACTGTAGTATAATGTTTACTTATTTATGTATATACCTTCAGCCTTAATACGGTCCTACCTAATTGCCTACTTAACCACACTGAAACATTGATTCGGGCTGACTGCACGAAATCCGTGTGCCTTTGATTGAGCTGTCACTCATTACGGATGGTAGGGCGAACGGTAACAACATCGATATGTACTACGCACTATAAGTCGATGGGTAACAACAGCTACCAATAACGAGTAGTACTCATTGAGTCGAGATCTATCGCTCATCGACAGTTATGAAGAGAATCCTCAGTGCTGCCACGAGAGATGCTTTTTTGTTTCTACTGAATTGTAGTGTCGATGCTTTTATTGTTAACGTCTTTCAATTTCAGGCATTCAACATTTGTGATTTATCCATTATTTTGTAAATATTTATTGATTTTTATCTATATACAAGGAATCAAAAGTGGCTGGAAAGAGTTTAGTTGAATGCAATATTCTTAGTTTAATGTTTACCGTAGCGGCTGAGTGATTATAACTGCTGCGCTGAGGGTTATGGATTTGATTTCTGCATGTAACAAATATAGTATGCCCTACAGATAGATATTCCAAGTAAGACTGTTTATGTATTTGAGTTTTTACATATGCAAACGCACCCACAATATCGTGTAGGGCTACGTCTATAAGGAAAAAAAAGATATATATAAGAGTTATGAAAACAATATTATAATTAAAATTTTTTGGACCACAGAACAGATCTTTTATCTGGTCCATAATTTGGGCGATTTATTATTCCATAACGCCCAAATAAACTTTCACAATCCAAACAATAAAGATCAATAATAAAAAGGAGTCGTAGATTATAAAAGAAGAATCAACCAAATCGAACATCTAGAACACCTAGTGAAAATAGACCATACCTATAACTTATGATCAGTATCGACAGCACCGAGTTAGTGAACACAGTCTAAAATAGACGCAATTAAACTGACGCTGCGACATCCAGCTAATCCAGCGCTAACGACCAACCCATACGTTATGTATGTACGTGTATTTGCATACCGCACGACTAATTGCTCTTAATACAATTCAAGCAGATTTTTAAAGCGCTTTTTGATGAGAATTGTAGCGAGTTAATGTCAGTTTGGCTTTGTGAATGATTTCGGGCAGGTTTTTTATTTAAGTTTCTTCTCTTTCGCTCTATGGCGGAGCTCGTGTCAGACTTTTACTGACTGAAACACACCTATGCTCCTTCAGTTGCCCTTTGCGTCCCAAGACTACGGGTCCTCCTTTTAGAAGTCGAGCCATGACCCTAGTAGGCTTCGGCCATGCTGAGTCCCTACAGTTTTACTAATATCTCTTTGAGGCGCGCGTCGACGACTTGGCTGGACGGCGAGTAACTAATTGCTCGTCATTCGTAAGCCCACGCCTATGGAGGCTTATAGTCGGAGTCAGGGTCTCGGCGTGTAGGGCGTGAGGACATCCGTTCCATCACGCGCGCCTTATTGCTTTGCAGAAGAAGGCGACTGCCGCCCATTCCCTCTAGTTCTGGACTCTGCAACGTACCAGAGCCCGGCACAAGAGGTTGCCACCACTGACGCCCCCCGCGATGATACGGCGGTGCTTGTACCTATTACACATAATAAAGTATTCCTTACTTTGTTGGAAATAATCCTGCTATTTTTTCTCTACTAAAAGTAAGTAAGTGATAAAAGTAACAATTTTTTAAATATTTTGATACTCGGTAATCAATCACACCTTAATGTATGACCATTTTTAAATACAAAGGCGGGTAGACCTGGCCTTGGCCTTAATTAGGCGATAGGACAATTTTCAACTCGGACATAAGTTACGTTAACGACGCGCTAGGTTATCCCAGGCGGTCGCCTCCTTCTGCGAAGCAGTAATGCTAGCAAAGGAGGCGGCCGCACGCGTAAGGGAACGCCCTTCAGGCTCAGCTGGATTCCGACCGTAGGCGCAGGAGAACAATGAGTAGCTCGTCCGACCGTCCGGACTGAACCTAAGTCGTCGCAGGTGCGGAGCCAACTTACAAGGGTTGTGCGAAAGTGAAGCCTGGGGCCCTGAAACAAAGGCAAAGAAGGAACAAGAGTGGCTTTAAGTCAGTAAAAGTCTGACATGTATTATAGGGAGATGTCCTTAGATGGTTGGTTACACACCTAAAAAAACGAAATGAAAAACTTACGATTTCTGCATTGCATTTTGCTGGTCAATGCCATGTTCTCTCTAGTTTGGAATATGAATCCCAGCAATAACTTAAGATAAGATTGGTTATATTTTGATTAATGTACTGATATTTCTGACTTACACTAATTGAAGCCGCAGGTAAAAGCTAGATAAACATAATGATAAGCGAAGACCTTTGAAACACAAATTCCACCAAAATAGAAATAGATAATGTCAATAGGTACGTCACTAAACGCTTGTTAACATACTTGAACAAGACTACGTAAGCCTAGTAGACGTAATTACAGTGTCAAACAGATATATTACCTTGAAATGGAAATTACGTACAAGCTTCAACAGAGTGCTTAGTACAGTTGCCACAACGGATCTTGAGCAGTTGCGGAGAAGTCAAATATTCGGTCTCTTTAGTGGTGCGAAGTGAGACGCGGGGCGGAGAGTGTCGGTGATTGGCTCGCTGCGCCATCGCGTCATAGACGTCACTTTTCATTCGTTCCCTGCGTTGCTGCATGTATCTAATGTATGGAATGTGCAAAGCGATCCCCACTCTGACGCTGAGCGCTCAAGACCCGTTGTGCCTAGCCTACTGTACAAGTTTATTTTACGTTAACGCGATCGAAACGTCTATGACGTTTGGCGCTCCGATTGGCCCGCTCCAAACTCTGAACCAATCAGAGAGCCAAACGCGCTAAACGTTTCGATCGCGTTAACGTAAAAACAACTCGCACTTAGCTCACTAAACTGCGCCATTAGAAGGTATTTATACCAGCTTCTGCAAGCGGCTTCGCCCGCGTGAACGTAAGTTTTTCCGTACAAACTTTGAACTTGTCATTCCCATAGGAAGGGAATTTTTGGAAAATCATCTCTTTGTAATGCCATAAAAGGAAACCTTGTGCAAAATTTCACGTTCCTAGTTTCAGTAGTATTAGCTGTGCGTTAATGTCAGTCAGTATTTTTTTCTTTTATATGAGTATGTAGATGAATGTTAGGAATTTGGGTTTAGAAAGTTTTCAGCTACTATCTAAACTTAAAGCGGAAGTGACACCCGGGTGTCGCCATTGTGCGGAATGCTCGGAGGACACGGTGGAGCACACAGTCGAGGTGTGCCCTGCTTGGGCAGAGCATCGCCGTATCCTCGTGGGGGCGATGGGCGGCGGAGACCACTCGCGCCGGGCCTTGGTTGAGGCCATGGTCCGGGGCGAGGAGGAGTGATAGGCGGTCGCCGACTTCTGCGAAGCAGTAATGCTCGCAAAGGAGGAGGCCGACCGCATCAAGCAACGGCGCTCTCGCCGCCACCGCCGGATTTCGATCCCGATTTCCGGCCACCGTAGGCGCGGGCAGCCCGCAACAGCAGGGGTCCAGCCGGGTCGAAGCCTACTGGGGCCAGGGTTATCCGAAAGGGCCCTCGAGGCCCGGTATGAAGGCTTGAAGGAACGGGATGGGTTTTTTAGTCAGTAAGAATCTGACACTATCTCCCGCTCCGCCCAAGAGCGGGGGTTGTCATTGGATGTTTTTTTTTTTCACCATAAAAATAGCTACTATCTAAACTTAATTTAATTCGAAAAACTTTGTTAGTACAGTATTAAAATTAATTAATTCGTCAATTACTTCATAAAAAAAATCAAAATGAATTAGAGAAGTCACAAATGGTTCATAAAAAATACAGTTTTATGAATTCTGCCTCTGAGCTTTCAGCAATCATCTTTCAGATTCTCTTGCTACTACACCTAGTTCGACGCATGAGTGAGGCTGACTTATTACGCATTTATTGCATAAAGTTTAGCACCCACAGAGGCGGGAAACGGTCGCGATTCGGTGTGAAATATTTATAATGTTCGAGTTTGTATACAATCTGTTACACGTTATTGTTACACTATTTATTTAATTTTAACCTACAATCCTTACAAATACGCCATTTTTGAAGAAATACAAGAACTGAAAGGCTACTAAAAGCGACCAATTTAAAATAACTATAACTAGGTATTAAAAAGTATCAGATCAAATTAAGGCAGCTCTTTTGTTTTACTCCACAAGGAGATACACAATCAGCTCATTTAAGATTGCTTGGAAAGATACCATTCTTATGTTTCTAGTTATCAAAATTCTGAGTTACTTCTTTTTAAAATACGGTTAATATTTTCCTGAACGTCAGCTGAGCGAGTTCAATAACCTGTAGTTAATAGTCGGAGTTGCGTACAAAGTACATACAGGTCATTGAACTCGCTTAGCTAACTTTTTCTTAAAAAAAATAATTTCGTAAATGCGTAAATTAATACGAGTTTTGAAAAAGAGGTATTTTATTTTTTAATTTTATCTTTACAAATCGATAGTGTTTCATGTACCGGATCGACCCTCCACGGGATTAAAACGATTAAAATTTAAGGGTGTATTATATGTCAATGTATCAAAGTTACAACTTCTAATTTTGATACAGACATAAAAGATTAAATGCTTTTTAAAAAGCCTCATTTAATAGATCTAAGAGAAAATAGAGCCAGACCCCGGGCCCTGAGACGAAGGCAAAGAAGAAAAAGGAGTGCGTTTTTAGTCTGTAAAAATCTTCAAATCATCTCTGAGATCTCTTTGGGTGGAATTTCCACCTAAAAAAAAAAAATAACAGCGTGTAAAGTCTCGCAAACCTCCGTAGACATCCACTGACCAGATGGGTGTAGATCGAGTCTAGTCCGGGCAATTGCCCAGAAGTTGATTTCGAACTCTTGTATATGTTCTAATCACGTGTAGTAGTGATTGTATTATCTGAAATAAATTATTATTATTAGAACTTTTATACCGCGATTCAAGATTTTGACTTTAGTTTGTGTACGTCGCTCCAAGATAATAACAGCAATTTAATCTAGTTTATTATCAAACTCATAATAATTCTGGAGTGAGAAACAGACAGAACTATACAGACTGTATATAGCGCTGTCCTTTTCTCATACTGGATTTATGATTTTATGGCATCATGGTAGGGTAGGGCCCTAGGTTAGATTCCAATCAATTGATTGGTGGTTTTATTATTACTTTTCTCTCGACAAAAGTGTGCTAGAACGGATTCGCTTGTTAGGATAATAGATATTGAGTTTGGCAACACTGTGCGTAAATATATTTGACGTCCAATATAGGATTATTGGTACACTAGTAGAAAACTAGGTAATATTATCTACTCGTATTATAACTTTTCCTTTCATATCAATACGTATCAATCTATAATGGAAGAAGTTTTACCCACGCGTGCCCAGTATGGCTGAACAAAACGTAAAAGCTTAATGTAATTGAATTAATTTTAGAATCTATAATAGATTAATCTTTCATAATAGATAAAAAAAAAAGTTGTAGGTAGGTCACTTATGTTTATTTCAACATTTACTTATTCATTGTACGTAAACTTAAGAAATGGAATTCCCATTTTGTAATTCCTTTTAGGCCCCTCGTGTTTGCATCGATAAAGTCGCAATGCTGTAGCGCGTTAGTAGCGCATTGGTTTTTTTTTAGCGCGTTTCAAATGCGACTAACGCGCGTTAGTAGCGCTGCTTTCGCGCGCTTACGAAAAGTCATTGTGGGCGAGGAGTCTTCACTACTTTGGAAGTCAAGACGAAGTTGAATAGTGAATAGGTTAATTCTAGACAAGCTTGCTACATCGTTGACCACATCATCGCTTACTATCAGGTGAGATAGCGGTAAAATGTGAGCCTACAAAAATTATAAAAACATTAAAATCTCATCATCTTCCTGCCCTTGCCCCATGATATTTAAGCTTGGTGCAATACGTTTTTTCCTTCTTAATTTTTATATTCAAACGTATAAACTGAGCGGGCAAGATAAAAAACAATCTCGATTTTTCCCAATTTATATTTTAATCAAACACTGGTTTATATCAATTAAAAAAAAACCTTTCTAATTACAGGTTTTTGTAAAAGTCTGCATGCTCGTTAATTAATCATGCCTCAACGTCTAAATGGATTTTAATTAATCTTGCTACATGGGGAAACCATGTTTTAGTTTGAGGCATAGCATACTTTACCTATCTTCTTCTGCCTCGCCTTTATCCGGGGTCAGCGACGCCATTTAAGTCTATCTCGAATGTCTTGTTCGTGAAGTCCCAATACTTTCATGTAGGTATGTATTTGCATAGATGCTTAACCCATGTTTTTTTTTTGTAATAATTTCGCGACGTTGACAAAAGCTAAATAAGTTCAACACGGGTACCTCCTTCAATTATTATTTATTTTTACTCCCAATAAGATTGGTTCGTAATATTGACAAATTGCCCAATAAAGTGGCGGGTGACAACCCTTCGTCCATCAATTACTGCGACCCTTGGCACAGTTTTTTTTACTTGAAAATAAGATTGTAGAAATATAACTGATACCGTAATAGATCTACACAAAAAGTAGACTTTCTGGAAGGGCAAGGGGAATTTTTCAACAAAATATGACTTAGTAGGGCCGATACTCGCTAGAGCCGCTGGATTTTTGAAACGGTTACGGCCGTGATCCTAGCACGGAAAAGGCAACTGTTGGGTTTTAGTCAGTAAATTTCTGATATTTCTTGTAGGTAGATCGTAAATCATTAAATGATTTTTCATGCTCTACGACGTCCTAAAAATATGTTCTAATTTAGTTTGTTGATAGGTTACCGGTATCTAGGAGTTATTTTTACGGACCAGAGCAGATGATCACGCGATGAAGTTATCAATCAAACTCACTTCTAAATCACACATAAGCGCAGCTCATTCATTTAAGTCCAAAACTGTCGTGCTATCTCGAAACATGCTAAGAGTGGAATTTTAAACTATAAATTATAACAAAATAAGGAAATTCACTTTATTTTTGACTGATGATGACACAGCAATATTTCCACACAAAATATTGAAAAATTGAAAGTTTACGAGTGTGTGAGTGTGTGATTTTTGTTACTTCTTTACGCTCAGACGACTGAACGGAGTTCGAAGGAACTTGGTACAAGAATAGACCATTTTCTGGAATACCCCAAAGGACATTTTTATTTCAGGAGTATATTCCCTTGGGATAATATTGTACTTTCACGCAGGCGAAGCCGCTGATAATAGCTATTGTTATAATAAACCGTGAAGCTAATTGATTGTTTTTTTTTAAAGTGCGCAATATATGATGATTTCTAGTGATACTCACAATTTAAGAAGTATCCTACGTCCTATTCCATACAAGTAGATCATATCTACCCGTATGCCAAAGAGCGTAAATGAGTTACAAATATATACACATATATCGAATGTATTATTAGTATGATACTATAGATCAAAATACGGACTGATTTACTACTTAGCGGAAAGTACAGAGCAGATTGAGTTTACAAGGAGCAGTGTAGCTAGCAGTTATTGTTGACGTATTTGCTTTGAAAATAAACCTCTCAGCAACTTAGTAACGTATAACGTTATTAGCACGCGGCGAAATTATTGTTTATTTTATATGTTTCAGCGGAAATTAATATACTGATCCACGCGGATTGCGAATGCAAGATTAAAGCTAGAACTACATAAGGCCGACGCACACGTTTAACACGCCTGATTTGTACGTAGGACGACGCCGTGTGACGTCGCGTGGCGTCACGTGGCGCGGATTAAGTGTAGTTCTACAAGTTTCTATATAAAATGTATGGTGACTGACGTACCCAGATCGACGTGTATGATATAATAACTATAATATATGGTAACTAGAAAGATTAGCAAAGTAAACAACCCGCGTCGGAGTAATCCGACAAGTGTCTTCATGTCTTATTGGCCACGATCGTGTGTTTATGACTGGGTACTCAATCTCATTTAGCTCTTCAATCCCCATAGATGACAGAAGAGCTGACGAGATGGAGTATTTGATCGTGGACGTGCGACCCTGGCGAGATGATCGCGATCATTTTTGTCGGGTATATTCGACGTGTTCGATTAAAAGGTTCTTATGGCGAAAATGGCAAATGGAAACTTCTCTAGGAAAGAGAAGGGGCCATAATCCAGCACGCATACCCAGTACGGGTTGGTGGATGTCACATGTCTTCGAATTTTGTTCTAGCACTTGCCGATTTCCTCTCGATGTTTTCCTTCATCGTTTCGTCGATTGAACCCGCGACCTACAAGTCGTAAGCCGGAGTCGTTATCAATGAACCACCACTGCTCTCACTGCTTTTGAACATTAATAAGTACACAATCCAGCAAAAGTGAACCATTTATGTATTGAAAACAATTCTAAGATTTTAATGTTATTTTTCCATACCTGTCTTATTTCTACTGTATATTTTGTGAGGTATGAATACGAATTTATTTTTTTTAGCGGTGGTAAACCAATTCATCGATGGAAAAATTTTGGTTGGGCAAAATACTGGATTGTTTAGATACTTATTAATATTAACAATTGATAATAGTGCGGTGTTTCAGACTAATGGCTTAAATATGTTATTATCACGACATTTCAAGCTTACTTGAAAACGCAGCATATGTAAAAAAAAGTCATCGTTACAAAATGCGATAGACTCACCAAAAAGAAACCCCCACGAAGTATCAAATAAGTATTTATCATTTAACAAAATAAGTGCCGTCTAAAGAACAGCTTTCCACAGTGTTTGGTTTATTCTAGCCAAACATGCATCATTCATGTGCACGGTTAAGCTTTGAAATATTACCGTATCAGACTCAAGATTAATTAGGGACCCGTCATATGGTACATATAATATTACGTCGGATAAATTTTCTTGTATATCAACGAAGAAAATTACCTGTCTCGTCTTGTATGGTAGGTAATTTTTGTCACGCGTCCCTATGTGGTCTGAGTCCCTTTATCACTGCCGGGGACCCTACCATGACAACGATAAACCGTCATAAATCCAGAATGAGAGAGAAAGAGAGAGAGATCTAGGCTACTCAGGGCGTATAGTGCTATCCCTTTCTCACACCGATGTAAAGAATGGATAGACCTAAAAATCATGAGGTTTTTAGATGCCATGCCACAGCCAACCTTGTGTAAAAGGGAGTTAGTGATAGTTTGACGGGTGACAGGACAGTATGGAAGAAGAAAACGCGTTGCGCCGACCCCAAGTAATATGGGATAAGGGCAGGAAGAAGAAGAAGAAGAAGGTTGGCTTTGTGTAGCCTTTAAGATTATGGAGCCACGCAAGCCCCACCACGACGACAACGTAGGTGGGGAAGGCCTTTAAGTACGCGGGAATGTTTGAAAAAGTGACTGTGGTCCTAGAACGCAAAGGGGAATTGAAGGACACAGGTGGATTTTTGTCAGTAAAAGTCTGACACGCCATCTCGTCCCAAAAGCGAGAAGATTCCATGGATAATTTTCCACTTCAAAAAAAAAGAAATAGTAAGGCCCCTGAATAGATTGTAGTATAGCAAAAAGGAACTGTGATTGTATGGTTCCGTATCTTAGAGTCTTGTGGAGTCACTTAGCTAATGAAACAAATACTCGTGTACGATCATCAAATGAGGTTTCAAAGTAATACGTTGTGTTCACTAAGAAACCAACGGCTAGAATGAAACCTTTTTGGTACCTGTATTACACATGATTTACTTATATATGAAGGTAGCTGGAGTAGATTATTTTTATCATATATTCACGTCCACCGTTAACAAAGTAAAAGCTTCATATACGTATTTTATCTGTAAAACACCGGCAGCCTCTCAGGACTATGTTACTAGTATCATAAACAACAACTTTTGTTCTATGCCTTTTAAAACATATATCATATTTTATTTCATCAGATTTTTATACAAAAAAAAAATGAACGTTCTAAGTATTACGAAGTCTTTGTGAAGCAGCGATATTACAATAGCGGAGGGGAATGGGATCGAGCGGCGGGGGTGTTTGATACGCTTGCGTCGCGATATCCAAACGTAGACAGATCCATATCCAAAATACAGAGTTGAAATGTTTTAGATAGAAAAACGAAATCTTGAAGCTTTATTTTTGGTAAATTAATTATGTTTTGTAAAAAGGCATAGAACAAAAGTTGTTGTTTATAATGTTAGTGATACAGTCCCTGCAAGGTTGTTAGTGTTTTACTAACAACTCTGTATATCTCCGCAATGCCACTTTCAATTAAATAATTATGTTACGTTATCCCTTTTTTTATGGTGGGAAAAATCATGCATTAACATCCCCCCGCCTTTGGGCGGAGCGGGAGATAGTGTCAGACTCTTACTGACTAAAAGACCCGCCCCGTTCCTTCTAGCCTTCATAACGTTATCCCTTAGTGTGATAAAATATAGGTATAATTAATTCAATAAAGAAATAATAGATCTGGAAACATTTGTTACTACGAGAAAATAAATATTACAGATATCTATTATGTCAAAATATTCGCAACACTCCAAAAAATATATGAGGTACTTTATCTAGAAGTGTCAAAATTATATTGCCTTCACTTTATCCAAGTTCACATCGTAACATAAATATATTCTAACAATGCCTGTGTTCTACTTACCGAAAAACCCTTTCAGAATTTCTTGAACTTTGTGACAATTTGTTGTATAAAGCCGTCTGTTTCTGTTTGTAGGTGAAACTTGAGATATTATTACTTGACGTAACAATAAATTACTTAATTAAAATACTCCCCTTCACCTCAAAGGGGGCCTTCACTCACCTGAACACAATAGGGTAATGAAGAAAAATTGCAATTAAGATTTTACTTCAGTGAGTCAATTTAGTTACCGGTCTTCAGCGTTTAGACTTTCGTCCTTTGTTTCAGCTGAATTATGCTAAACGTCTTGCTGGTGACAAGATTATTTTAGTTAAGATCTAAAATATAAAACAATGATTTATGATTTCTTACTTTTTCTTTAATTCTTTAATTCTTTATTGTACACTATAAAAACACAAAATAAGTGGATAACAAAGTTCATGTACATAGGCGAGCTTAACTCAAAGTTGAGTTTTCTTCCAGCAAACCATTGAGCGATAGAGAGAGATGACAGTAGAGGGTAGGGTCCAGTGCACAATTTTCAAAATTAGAAATATTATAAATAAAATAATAATACATAAATAAGTATACCAACATACATAAATACACACATACTTTATATATTATAAATATATATATATATATATATATATATATATATATATATATATATATATATATATATATGCTATGTCATTGTGAAAGGAAATACTCTTTAATTTTCCTCTTGAAGACATCTAAGAAGGGCTGTCACGTAAGGAGTGTGGGAGTGAGTTCCACAGACGCACTGCTGTTACATAGAAAGAACCATCATAACGGCTAGAAGTGTGAAACGGGGTACGAAGAAGAAGAGAATTGGCAGTGCGACAGGGTTTGCCCCTCGGGACGAAGTACTCAAAGCGTTCACGAAGGTATTGTGGAGAATTAGGGTTGTGCAGGATAGAGTAGAGAAGAGATAGAATATGGGTATCACGCCGACGCCGAATCGGCAACCACTTCAATCTGGTCCGAAACTCCGACACATGGTCGTATTTGCGGAGGCCGAAAATGAAGCGGATGCACAAGTTCTGCAGTCGCTCGAGTTTGTTTAGTAGAACCTCCGTTGCATCGAGAAAACAGACATCCGCATAGTCTATTAGCGGTAGAAGAAGAGATTGCGCAAGGGTGACCCTAGTATGAAATGATAGGAATTTTTGGAGACGTTTAAGGGACTGAAACGAGTAGAAGACCCTCCTACTAACATCAGCTATATAAACATCCCAAGAAAGGTTAGTATCAATATGGACGCCTAGATTCTTAGCACTTTTCGAGTAAAGTATAGGTACTGAGTCATAAACTACTGGTGGGAGAGACTGGTGATTCAGTAAACTAAGCATATATCTGCCACCAATAATGAGCGCTTGAGATTTATTTGGATTCAGTAAGAGCCCAAAGGACTTAGCCCACTTGTTGATATTTTCAAGGTCATCATTGATGGCAGCTATAATTATAACATCTATTAACCGCTGATGTTAATCTAATAGATGGTGGTGTTAAAGTATATAGGGTGACTGGTAAATAGGGTACAATACTAAACACGTGATTCACACGTCTTCGAATTTTTGGTTCTAGGATATGTCGGTTTCCTCACGATGTTTTCCTTCGCCGTTTTGAGAGCAGTGGTGATGAATTAAATTGCATAAAGTAGTCAGCCTGATTGAGTTTGAACCAGCAACCTACAACTCGTCAGGGCCGTTACTGTTGGGCCACAACTGCTCAGAAATAAGTAGATCATCAATTAAAATTAACTTAATCTCGTAACATCTAAACTAAGTTCTAAATCGTTATTAATAGCCTGGTAGTCAACTAGTTACACCTTACTAGAGATGTCGAGAACTGAAATGCCAACACAGTGAAGTCATCGATCAAAATCGTGTCTATTTCAGCTAATGTCACAGCACTAGCGCATTCCTTAGTGACACAATACTAACTGAGATTAAATGAGGAATGACGAATCATTAACGACCAATCTATTTATTTATTTATTGCTATATGCACACAAAAATATAGAGGTGGACTTAATGCCTTACGCATAAAATTGTATCAATAGTACCAATGGTTGCTGTGAGTCATTAAATGTCCATAGCCTTCTTCCAACCATGTCGGGATCAGGTTCTTCGGTAGACTAAACTGACAGTTTAATGTCAAGTTTTTACATGAGTAAACTGCCTATCATCACGAAAAAAATGATCCAAAATTGTCAGAAAGTAGGTAAGGTACCTTATATACAAGAAATGGCAAAAAAAAAACAGCCCGTAAAATGGAGTGATGACGTAGTTGCCACAGCTGGAATTACTTGGATCAGGCTGGGAAGGGATAAAGCGAAATGGAAAGTTGGGAAGTCATCAAATAACTCCGTTCTGGGTGGAATGTGAGGGATTACTGAATAAAACCCGTATGTATTCCTTCAGATCCTTTGCGCTCTAAGAACAGCCTAAATGCTTTTCAAAGTACGAAGAAGTTACAGCACGTAAAGTAAACCTATCCACGAACTGACCTCAAAAACATTGACTAAAAACCCTTAAAGATCGCCCAGTGCCGTTATCATGCACATAACTTAGTAAAAGTAATTTACCTTGTACTTTAGTACGCCTAATGTCTATGTTTTCCAAACCGTGAGTGGTTTCAACACAAGCTTGCATCTTTGCCAAAATTGTAACAATTGCTTTAAAGGTTAACGTTTACGAGTAGTGAGATATTGAAAAACACAGCAATTGTGGAATACAAAGGATTTGTAGTCAGACAAAAGGCTGAAGCTATAATCACTAGCGCCTAGGCTTTAATGTGCGAATTCTCACCTTGTTCATTCAGAAAAAAGAAATTTACTCGTAGAACTTATAATAAATGTAGACATCATTATACAAAGTTTAATTGTAGCATATTGGGGTTCAAAACGCTCTAAATATCTAAAACACGTGTTAGCAAAGTGATTAACTATTCGACTGGCAGCCGCAAACGACAAGCCTGACCAAAACCATTCAGTGCCGGCCAAAATTCACAAAACATTCCGACACTCAACCCGAGAATACACGGATACACGAAAATTATCGAACTATGCGTGCCCACCGATGTTTACAATCAATATGTTGAATGTAGATAACATGGAACACAGACGTTTGGTGCTTACGCCCGACTGCGTCTGGAGTCGAGGCAGACGAACAGAAATAACGCTCACCTATTGTGCCGAGCAATACAAACATCACACATCACGGACACGCGTATAGCTCAATACACTCCACATCGATACAGACTGCAGGGTTGATACCATCGGTGCGAGCTTGCTGGAAATAAAGGGAAGATATAGAGCGCAGGTTCCGTGTTCCCGGTAACAATAGGCCATTCTTTTCGTCTCGGGGGCATCGAGGGTGATTAGGGGTTATATCATGTAATAGGTAGCTCTTTGAACATTGTCTTTTAATGGTATGAGGATCTTGTGTCTCGTTTGGGTTAATAAGGTTCAATAAGCTGACGCAGCGTCTTTATTTTCAACCAGTTCTTCACCATTGATGTCCAATCTTTTTTTTTACAAAATTATTTAGAAATAATCCCAGAATAAAAATGAGTGACGATGCGAAAACAAAAACATATGACGTACAAGTATCATAAAAATATGACGCTTGTTGTGCGAGAATTATGGGTATTCTGAATGAAAATCAATGACTGGATGCTCAATGCAAATTAGTTTTTAATAATTTTCGGTGTGAACAATATATTTTACAAGAAACAAGTGAAGACAAGTGACAAATAGAAGTGTCATATTTTTTCATATAATTTAGGAAGCTTGCAAGAAGGTTTTATCTCCAACATTTCCCCGGGCGTTGAAACCAATGGTTTCAACCAGATTCTGAAGACACAGGCAAAGGGCAGATTCGGTTGAATGCCCGTCGAACGACTCCAGTAGACGTCCGAATGTCAGCTACACGGGCGATACCATCCGTTCCTGGATGAACAGCCACGATCCGTCCAAGTCTCCACTTCAACGGAGGAAGATCGTCTTCCTTGATCACCACCAAGGAGTTCAGCATCAAGCCATCCTTGCAGGAACGCCATTTGGAGCGTTGTTGCAATTCTGCAACATACTCCTTGCTCCATCTGCTCCAGAAATGCTGGCGAAGCTGCTCGATCCTCTGGTAACGAGACAGATAATTGGCAGAGCTATCCTGGTAATCAGGTTGCGGCAAGGAAGTAAGTGGCCGTCCCACAAGAAAATGTCCTGGCGTGAGCGGAGTATAATCTGCAGGATCTGAAGACAACGGCGTCAATGGACGAGAGTTCAAGATGGCTTCAATCTTGGTTAGTGTGGTGTACAGCTCTTCAAAAGTCAAGTTACAATTTCCCAACACTCTCTGAAGGTGATACTTTGCTGACTTGACACCCGCCTCCCAGAGTCCACCGAAATGTGGGGTGTAGGCGGGAATAAAATGGAACCTTATTCCGTCGTTTGCTGCACTTTCACCCAAGGACAAACTATTTAATTTTAAAAATTTGGAAAGGTCGTTGTATGCACCGACAAATGAGGTACCGTTATCGGAAAAAATATCAGCAGGTTTACCTCTCCGAGAAATAAACCGATACAAAGCCAGTAAATAACTATTGCTAGTTAAATCACCAACGAGCTCCAAATGAATGGCCTTGGTTGTGAAACAAATAAAAATAGCGACATACACCTTTACTAACCTACATCCACGGCCCTGGCGACTAGCACACATAATAGGGCCAGCGTAATCAACGCCTGTGCTTTTCAAAGGGATAACCTGGACGAAGGCGTTCTCGTGGTAAGTTACCCATTAAGGGAGCTACAACCTTACCCTTCATACGGTGACACAAAACACACTTATGATAACAGGCTTTCGCCAACTTGCGACCTCCTATTGGCCAATAAGTTTCCCTAATGGAAGCTAATAATAATTGTGGGCCAGCATGCATCAGCCTTTTATGCTCAAAATTAAATAATAGTTTAGTGAAATCATGAGTGGACTGTAATAAAATAGGGTGTTTCTTACTATAAGCAAAATTAGAGTTATCGAGACGTCCTCCTACTCGCATTACATTATTATCGTCTAAATAAACATTAAACTTTAGAAGGGCGCTCTTTTTAGGTAAACTCTTTTTGTTCAAAAATAATTGGTATTCAGAAAATGACTGAATCTGACTCTTAATAATGACAAGAGTTAGTGCATCTTGTACCTCATCATGTGACAAGTATTTGGTTTTAGGGTAATGCTTTCTACATGACTTAATAAATCGTAATACGTAGGCAACAGATCGTACGAGCCGTGTGTAATTGGAATAACGCCTAAAATCAATTAAAACTTCAGGTTTCGAATCGTTTACAACATGTAATATGATTTTAGGTCGAGTCTCCGGTAACGATTGTAATCCTGGGCTCGTAATTTGAGAAGGCCATTCAGACGAATCTAGTTTTAAAAAATCTGGTCCTTTCCACCACAGATCTGACTCCTGCAGATCACTAATATCCATGCCACGAGATATTAGGTCTGCTGGATTTTGATCTGTTGGGACGTGCCTCCAAGTACAGTTACCCGACTTATCCAAAACCTCAGCAACGCGGTTGCGCACAAAGGGCTGAAGTCTGGTAGGCATCATCTGTAACCATCCCAAGACAATGGTTGAATCAGTCCAACAATAAACCCGACTGATCTTCACTCGAAGTGAGCTCATCACCTTCTCGTGAAGACGAGAACCGACTACCGCACCACATAACTCCAATCGCGGAATTGTCGTAGGCTTGATGGGAGCAACTCGACTCTTTGCCATTAACAAGCGAGCCATGTACTCACCCTTAGCATTAACACTGCGAATGTAGACGCAAGCACCGTACGCGGACTCAGACGCGTCTGTGAAAATATGGAGTTCTAACTCCGTAAATGAATTGCAGACTACAAGTCGCGGAATGCGAACATGATTTAAAAGAGGTAAAGATTTAATAATAATCTCCCATTGTTTACAAATCTCATTAGGTAATGGTTGATCCCATGATAATTTATCTAACCACATTTTCTGTAGCAAGATCTTCATAGTAATAACAATAGGACCTAACAGACCTAAGGGATCAAAGATTCGCGCAATAACGGATAACAAGTCACGCTTTGTGTACCTAGTCGAAGATTTAGTCAGACCTATAGGAAACCCTATCTCATCAGTGCCGATATGCCAACAGAGACCAAGCAACTTTTCTGGCTCATTTTGTCCAATGTTCAAATCGTATGACGCAGGGACAGCATTCGACAATAATTGAGAATCATTTGACTTCCACTTTCTCAATGGCATACATGCCGACGCAAGCGCTTTGGTGACTTCAGTGCGAATGAACTTTACTTCATCTAAGTCATCCCCTCCGGTCAGCAAGTCGTCGACATAGAAGTCATGTTGGATGATTTCCGATATCTTAGGGTTCCTACAGTCGAGTCCTACTTGTTTAAGGCATCGTGTCGCAAGGAATGGCGCACTGGCCGTACCGTACGTGACGGTGTTTAATTGATAAACATTAATAGGATCACTAACATTATCACGCCAAACAATCTGTTGTAAATATCTGTCCGACGGGTGGACGACTATTTGTCTATACATCTTCTCCACATCCGCAGATAAAACATACTTGTGGACTCTAAAGCGAAGAAGTATAGACAATAGACCGTCCTGTACGGTTGGCCCAACCATCTGTAGGTCATTAGAGGACACTCCCGTCGAAGTAGAAGCACTAGCGTTGAAAACAACACGAAGTTTGGTCGTGGTACTCGACTCGCGTAAAACTCCCATATGTGGAATAAAATAACCCAAACATAAATTAGGTTTATTAATTTTTGTCATATGACCAAGTAACTCGTATTCTGACAAAAAGTCATGATACATTCTACTAAAGTTCGTCTTAACCTTTAATTTACGCTCTAAAGAATGTAAACAATGTGTGGCTTTATTAAAAGAATTTCCTAAAATTGAAGGATCTTTCTTAAGGGGGATGCGAACAAGTTATTCATCGAATTACCACTAGGTGTATTCGATACAGTGCCATTAGAATGTACGTGAACTAATGTGTTGTGCCTACGTTTGCATAGTTTGCAGCCTGGTTTTTTACATTTGTTAGCATAGTATCCGGCTCGAAGGACCATGTGCGAGAATTATGGGTATTCTGAATGAAAATCAATGACTGGATGCTCAATGCAAATTAGTTTTTAATAATTTTCGGTGTGAACAATATATTTTACAAGAAACAAGTGAAGACAAGTGACAAATAGAAGTGTCATATTTTTTCATATAATTTAGGAAGCTTGCAAGAAGGTTTTATCTCCAACACTTGTTTATAATAAAAAGTTACTACAGAATGTTTTATTTGATTCAGAAACATTCAAGGATTTTCGAAGATACTAACCTAACACAAAAATTATTTATATCGAACGAAATTCCGGATCTGCAGTTATTGCCGGCTGCTTAATTTTGCACAGCGACTTTCCTGCAAACTAATTTTCCAATAACACGTAACGGTTTAATATCGAAATACCGGTAATCTTGTATTAAATAACGCGGGCTAATACCGGGACCAGCGTCAACCCTGTGTCAGCTTTGATCTGTTCCCACTCAGGTCGGTTAGGCTATGGGTGATCATTCATGACATGCCATTTCACGTTCGTCTCAGCTCGACCGCTCTTGAACAAAAAGATTTTCTTGACAGGCGACATTCCGACCAAACAAAATGACTTCCTGCATTACGGTGTGCCGATTTCAGTGGAAAATACGAACCTACTTAATTTTGTGTGTTTGATATAGAGAATATCGGGGCAACGGATTGAAAAAGTTAATGTTTGGTTAGGTCTTTCCATCAGAAGTTTGTTTGCCATATTGTGCCAATTTCAATAAATGATGATATAGGTTCGTATAATAATCGAATATTAAATCCTAGAGCTGATAAGGTTACGCAATCTTTTCTCCCACGATTCCCATGGTAAGTCGATTCGAAAGGCAACCATTATCTTCCGTGAACTTACTAGCAACATTTTAAGTAATTAGTTTACAAGCGGGTCGCGGAAGTCCGCCGGTACTCAATCATTAAGTCCGTGCAAATTAGATAATTGCTTACAATTAATTATTTTCCTACCTCGTTATTACTTTTCATCTTCGTCTCGAGAGACGTAGATGAAAAGTAGAATAATAAATAGAATATTATTTCAAACAAATCAACATCAAACGAAGCCTATCGTAATAAAATTCAAGAAATTAATTGACGATGTCAACGTTTAACAATCCGCGATGAAAACTTTGAATATAAAAGAAAAATTAAATCTCTTTTCAAGACGTAAATCATAAATTATTCTTCTGAAAAAATAAACTTAAAGGGTAATTTGTTAGCATCGGTGTTGAAAGTAATATTTCCAATAAAACCGATTTATAAGTGTTGGGAGTCCGTGACTGGCACTGAGCTGCCGACTGCAAGTATCGAGAAAAGAATATGGCGTCGCTGAATAAAATATCAGAATTTTACTTAGCAGCCAGGAGCTTCGGCATTGTGGGAACACGCTTTACTCCATGATTTACGAGTTCAACGTGTAACGCGAGTAATAGAGTTTGTTATTTTGTCATTTGCATGATTAATATTGCACGGTGTCATTAGGAAGTCTATTTTCAGCTGATGTTTAATGCAGCGACGGTTTGACATTGGAGGACCTCTTCCGAACTTTTGCAATTAATATTGGCACCGATGAGTTTTATTGCTAGCAATTTCTTCTAGTGAATTTAATTTTTGTCCACTCTGAAAAAGTGCCAACTTTCAAAAGTTGTTATGGCTCATTAAAACCTAATTTACTGAGCGAATTAAGTATTATCGACAAACCTACGAATCTGAATATCATATCTCATATACTTTTTTTGCTAAGGCGTCTTTCTCTCATAATTCCTATTGGCATATTTATGACACCTACTTGAAAATACGGTATCTATTTCCAATTTTCAAGCAAGAAGATGAGAACTACTCAACTTTACACTTAAATCTTGCATAAGTTTGTCTTCTTGCTCATAATACCGTGTGTAGTAAAGTACTGACACAGGGTACAAACGTTGGTATGTATGTACTTAATAGGTCTTAGGGGGATCTTAGGGGACCCTTAAGTGTCTTTAAGTCAAGAGTGAATAAGTTACTGAGAGTGAATAGGGACTAGGCAAGAATGCTTTGCATTAGGTGAGTTAGTAGTCAAGCGCAAGCCTAAAAATAATATAATAAAAAACTTAGTTGTTTTCTGACGAACCTTAATAAAAAATAATGTTTGTTTTTAATAAGCAACTGTAAAAAAATAAATTCTATAAATTGGTTAGCAGTACACCGCAAACTACCCCCTATATTATCTTAAGTTCTTACAATCCATCCTAAGATGGTCTGGTAGATATCGCCGTCAGCGATAAGACCGCCATTGTACCCACAGATTTAAGTTTCTGTATAAGTTGTGTAACTTTTTTGGTTATACAATAAAGTTTATTCTGTTCTTTTGTTGTATTCCTGTACTATGTGCTGATGCTTGGAGTTATATTTCGCTATTTCATTCCATATACACTTACTCTTACAGCCAACCATTTCAATCTCACATGGACAATAGCTCCACCATCAGCAAGCAATACAGCACAGCTTTGAAAGAGTTCCAGAATTACGTCCCTACCTTTTTCTTCGATAACATCAAACTTACAAAAGACCTCATTTCCACAGCCATTGAATTAAGTATTCTTATATACATACATTTATTTGTATGTACCTTTATTACCTTAGTTCCGGTGTTAGGGATTTCCTTCCCCACATGGCGGGAAATGTGCCAGTACCGTTAATTGCCTCACCTTAGCGACGTTTGCCAAAATACTTGCTTTAACTAGATACAGTAGTATCGATAACAGTTCTTTGGAACTGTTTGTGAGAGTATTTTTGTGTTGGGTCAGTTAAAAGAGACGGTGTTAGTATTATATTAGGTCTAATTGCTATTAGAATGGCAGTGTAGTTTTGATAAAAATTTGCTTACAATAATAATGTAAGTTAAGCTTTAGTGGAAGTGTCTGTTCATGTTTGTCAGAACTATCTGATTTAGCATTCTGTATTTTAGGTAGATAGAAAGTAAATTACGTACTTAATAGAAGCTTGTATATAATATATAGCAGAACTAACCCTGACAAAATGTCGCAGCAACTAAGACAGATGGTTAAGGCTAACACGATATAAATCAGCAATAAAGAAAACTTCAGACTTTTACTTGACTAGCCAACGATGTACTTGAATACTGCGGAACCACAGTCTAGACGACATTTCTTTATATTGTCCAGTCTCACAAAATAACTGCTTCCGTCTCACAAAACATTTTGTGAGAAAAATGTGTTTACGATCCTTGCCCCTCTTAATATTAAACTGCCGATATCAGCCCCTATAAATATACTTTAGGCAACCTAAGTTGTTTGTGGCCATCAAAAGAAAAAGATTTCGGTATGTGAGCGGAATTTCTTTTGTCACAGAGTAATCTATACGAATCTTTATTGGAAGTTTTAATGAAAATACTTTTATACAGTTTTACAAAAGAACAGAGTAAGAGCTACGTACTTATGTTGGTGTCCAACTCTTAAAAAGTAATGGAGGGACTTTAAAAGCAATTCAATTTCAAAAGCTTAACGAAAAAGGACCACAAAAATAGAATGAAATGCATTTGCGCATGTGATGGAAATTTTTATTTTTAAAACGCGTGGCCTGTCTGGTTAATCCTGTGAATGTTGGATGTGTGTTTTAAATTGCAAAACCATAAAGATTTTTTTAAACCAAACATTCATATTTGGATTGCACAAAAAATATGAAAACTAGTGTTGCGTACCTAACATCAATTTTATGCCTGTTATTAAAAGTACATTCGCAGTAAAACCAAAAACCGGTTAAGTTCGAGTTGGACTCACTCACAAAATGTTCCGTAGCATTATCTATACAACTATTTAGTGCATTCCGTTTTTAACAGCGGCAACAGAATTACATGATCTGTGATAATTTCAATTGTTTAGCTATCGCGGTTCATGAGATACCCTGGTATAGGTACCGGCACGAATATTGAGCGCTTGGCGTCAGAGTGGGGATTGCTTTGCGCATTCCATACATTGGCGAGCCAATCGTCGTCGTTGTTAGATATATGCAGCAAGCGCAGAGAACTAATCACGAGCGACGTCTAAGACACGATGGCGCGACGAGCCAATCACTGACACTCCCCGCCCCCGCGACTCACGTCATACCACTAAAGAGACCAGATATTTGACTTCTGCGCAACTTGAAGCCAGCGATCAAGATCCGTGCCGGTATCTGTAATAGACAGAAAGACGGACAGTACAGTTTTAGAGTAATATGGTCCCGTTTTTATGCATTTAAGTGAATAATTTAATTTACTACGTCACACAAAATGTGGTACTAATAAATACAGTGCTTAAAAAGTAGAATAAAAACTGAAATGAACTGTTACGATACAAAGAACAAACTTAATAAAAACAAAAGAATAAGTTCTGTCTAAAGAAGAAAACTCTCGAATAATGGGTGTAGTTGCGGGAATCGACGCTCGGCACAAATAGCGAGACGATTGCCTTCAATACTATACAGTTCTCTTGCAACTAATGCTACTAATACTAGCTACTAGTGTCGTGTTTCTTCACATTTGTTGGTGCCATTGTCCGTGTGTCTCTCTCTATTTATTTCCACATTTCTATTTCCTAGTATTGAACTTGCTGTGTGGTATTTGGTACTTCTATTCTTAGTAGTTTGCTCTGAGCAATTTGTGGAAATAGTGGCAGTTGGCACTTTGTTGTCTACAATTTACTGACAATACTGGGAAGATATTAAAATTTCGTGCAACATAAACGTACAAAGGAGAATATAATAGTTTAGGTATACTCTACCCGTCAATCAGCAGTGCTGATACAACATAGGAGGTCCATAAAAAGTATATTTAATAATTATAATAATATTCCACACAACTATCACACAACGACGGCTAGTCTCAAGCTAAGCAGGGCTTGTGTTATGGGTACTAGACAACTGATAAACATACATATATATTTCTAAATACATACATATTATAGATAAATTACACCCAGATACAGAACAAATGATCATGCTCATCACACAAACATTTGTCCCGGGTGGGAATCGAACCTACGACTTCCGGCATAGCAGTCAGGGTCACTAACCACTAGGCCAACAGGCCAGTCAAATAATAAAAAGAAAAATATGGTGTGTAATTTGTGGTAAATAGTGAGTATAGCTACTACAGTCCATAGAAACATATACTCTGCCGATATTCTATAAAAGCAATAAGTTTTTATGGGCCAAAAAATAAACACATTTCATCTAAGCCATAACAATAAAACTGTAATATTTGTAAAATGCACACACCTACACAAAGATATATATATTTTTAAAGTCAATTCATTGGAAAATTGAAATGAATCGAAAGTATTCGATTCGAAATACGGTCAACAATAAATATGTGTTTACCAAATAACGCGGAAGCACTTCAATAATAAAAAGAATAAGGATTTAGTTCTCTGCTGTGTTCCAATATTTTCTATATTGTTGTCAATAGCGTCGTAGATCAAAATGACAAAGGGCGAGAGATTCCTATTTCGTAAACGTCTTTTTGATCCAGACCGTTCATCAGAAGTGGAACGGAATCGCTCTGTGGTACCTAAAATATGACCGTCGCGTCGTTTCGAATCTCTACTTTCTCAAAAGGATCCCAAATTGAATGTGTGTGGGCAATATTGTTTGTGATTTTGACATCTGATCAACGTTTAACACAGCTTCTTCGAGTATTTTAGACAAACGTAGGATTGTTTTAAACTCATTGTTCTGTAGTAATGGAGGATGTCATTGAACTCGAACTGACTCTTACTCCCTGGCCATAAAATTTTGCAAGTATTTAGGAGAAAACTTTAGAAATAAATATCGTCTTGCTTGATGCTTTTATTGTATTTTCAGACGATGAAAGTTAGAAAGGAATTCTACAAGCTTTAGAAAATAAAAATTGTGATTTAAATCACGATTCTCAATCGTGTAAAGTAATTTAGGTATAGCCAAAAAAAGTACACAATAAAGAACCGAACAAAATATCTTTATTAACACCAAATCCATTGTTGTGTGCCTTTATGTTTATAGGAGACATCCGTCGACAACCCCGAAATCACTCTAGTGGATCTTTGTACATGTGAGCAAATGAGATACACATAAAAGATAAGAAAAGTACGTAATTCTGGAAAACATGTACAGAATATTATGGACGAAATACATTTTATTGGTACATAACATGCATGTTTACATCCATTTTTACGTTCCTCCTCTAAATCAACCGGATTAAACGTGTAAATACGAAAAACGTGCAGTTACGCTAGACGCTACTCAGATTACATTCGTAAAAATTTAATGTGCTTCGGAGTACTAATAAAGCACCGTATCTCACCGTAGGTCTTGTGTTTACGTGTCGAATTTAAAGGTCCATTAGAGAAAACCTAAGCGACCGCAAACGGCATGGGGCGCCTATCAAAACGAGGTATAAACGTTAGTTAATAAGCTCTCGACATCGTTTTAATGAAGATGGAGCGGTAAAGTTGGCCGAGTAGCTTGTATCGGCGAGTACGTATAAAATTAACGCGCAGTAATTTGGCCAGTGGCGTCGCGTTTGAACGCCGGTCGACTTAATTGCCGGCTGTAAAATTTTTGTTTGTGTCCGAAATCGTTCGGCATCCGCTCAGTAAATGAGAGCTGCATTCGCGTGCACTATAAAGCTTTTCAACTCGACCGTTCAGAAATTCAATTATTATTTTATTTTCTTCAAAGGTTTTGTTTACCGCCCGCGATGTCGAGTAAGGCTCTTTAATGAGTTTACTCCCAAGTTCTCCCATGAATATTTGGGACCAACTGTTTAGGTCATAATCATTCTGACTAAGTTTCACAACGTTTCAGTCAAACAATCTGATTTAAATATAAAGCTGTATTCAATATTGGATAATTCAATTTAAAGAGATATTTTATCTAAACAAAGTCATATTAGATTTATGTTCGAAAATATTTTAGTGTTCTCTGTGAGGATAGAATAACAAAGTAGCTGCGTAGCAATATCAAACTTTGGTGTAACGGAATATAATAGATTGACCAAATCGATTTACGAACTGGTTGAAAACTATTTGAATATTGAACACGTGTATTGTTTCGAACGCCCTCGTAGCGTACGGGTTGTATTAAAATTAGATTACCTGCAAAGAAAGCTTAACATAAATTTGAAATGGCTTTTCTATTAGCAGTGTTAGAGGTTTTATTAAAGGACCTGAGTTTCGGATCACGCTAGTTTTGCATTATATTCGCAAACTAGACACGTTACGTGTTCTAAGTTGTTATCCATTTGAAACTAGTTCAGATCTTAGTTTTATAATATTGAAGCTATTCACTTATATTTATTGGTTTGATATCTAAGTTCCATAAAAAAAATAGCATACTTGAGATTATTTGTTCAACATTGAGTGTCTGATTTGGTTTATGATAAATTTTAACACATATTTATTATTATATACTTTAGAAGCTTAGATACAAGTGAAAGCCGCGTTAAAGTAAAAATATACACCCTCTATTACTCAGTGGTAAAATACCATTCAACTGCTAAATAAAGAGAAAGATAGTTTTTAAATCGGTCTATTAGTTTTTCAGTTCATTCTTTACAAATAAAAATATAAATATTTCCTCTTTATAATATTAGTATCATTGTCGATGCAACACGATTCATAGTTACGGACACTAAAAATTAAAACACATACAATTGGTGGTTACCTTATTGTATTCCGTAATCTCTTTCAGGCAACATGAAATGGACAGAAAAAATTGTTAGAAAATGATAAAGGGCTGTCATTGGTACTTGTGTGTGAGATTTAGGGGTGGGAAAATAAAACTGTCTCCTTTTAGTACGGTACATATAAGACTTGACCTAATAGTCTAGCATCTGGCTGCAGAATTAGTCCGCTCATCGCGTATTGGCTAAAAAAACAAATTTTACATAAGTTTATGATTAGGAGAATATAATAATATTTAAAGACAGTCAGTGTCTCGCTATATTTATATCTAAATAGATGAAAATTAATTAATTAAAATTAATTAAATACATTTGTTTGAGTATAAACATGAAATCAGTTACTACGGATTACAATGAATCTTTAAATAAATTAAAAAGTACTATCTTTTGCCCGCGGCTTCGCCTGCATCCATAAAATGTATGAATGTGTGTGTATGTACGTATTTAGAAATATATAAGTATGTTTATCAGTTGTCTAGTACTCATAACACAAGCTCTGCTTAGCTTGAAGCTAGACGGCGTTGTGTGAGAGTTGTGGAATATTATTATTAAATATAGCCAATGTCACTCAGGAATAAAGCAGCTTTCTGTCCGTGAACAAAATTTAGCAATCGGACCAGTACTTTCAGAGATTACCTCCTACAAACAAAAAAACAAACTTTGCCACTTTATTATATTAGTATAGATACCTCAAAAATCTTTTACTAAACAAAAAGTTTCCTCCATCAACAAATCTCACAGAGCACGGCAGAATTTGTTGAAAGGTAATTGTGGTGCCATGTATGCACAGTTACGTCTAAACAGTTCTTATTTGGGGACAGGCATTTATTTTAAAGGGTAACCACGTTAACAACCACTCACTTTTATTATCATTAACTGATACGTGTGAAATCGTGGGGAACCACCAATCCTAACTAGTCCTAACTAGTATTATAAATGTGAAAGTGTGGATGTTTGGATGTTTGTTACTTAATCACGCAAAAACGGCTGAACGGATTTGGATGAAATTTGGCATATATATAGCCTTTGACATGGAAAAGAACATAGGCTACCTTTTATCCCGATTCCTTAAGTACCTAATGCCACGCGGGTGAAGCCGCGGGCAAAAGCTAGTTTAAATATAAATAAGCTATTTTTTTTTATGGTGGAAAAAAATCATCCAATGACAACCCCCGCTCTTGGGTGGAGCGGGAGATAGTGTCAAACTCTTACTGACTTAAAGACGCACCCCGTTCCTTCTAGCCTTCATACCGGGGCTCGAGCGCCCTTTCGGATAACCCTGGTCCAGGCGGAAGGTAAGGACGCCGTGAGGTTTTTCCAGCCACGTCTCAACGAGGGGACTTACCGCCATGATTGTGGCGTGCCTAAATCAGCCAATCTGATAATGCAATTTCACTGGACCAGAAATCAGCTAATCTGGTCCAGTGAAGTTGTATTAACCTATCATGTCATCGACACAAGAAAGACCATACAATAAAATACAACGGCACCTGTAAGTACAGTTTACTTCCTCAATTAATCAGTTTCTTCCAACAATCAGATATCGATTAAGGAGCTATTAAAGTCCCCAACAGATCGTTAATGTCCAATATTGGCGATCAAATCTTATGATGTCTTATGGGTCTTAAATGTCGATAATAGGTTCCATAGAGAAGGAATCTAGGGCTGCAAAACGTAATCATGAATCGCCAATTAAATATAATGAGCTTATTATGTGGAAGTGCCGTAATTGTGTTAGAATTACGACCTGTGAAGTTTATAGTTAATGCCACATTAAGATAATTTAACTACGAAAACTGTAGTATTGTGAATTTAATAAGTTCGGTGTTTTGGTCGTCATCATTCTAAGATAGTATTAAGGAACAGCTCTCAACGAACGTTTTTTGGATCTTCAGGTATTCCTACCGTAAGATCCAAAAAGCGTTCCAGGGTAGCCAAAGAAATTCAAATTTTCGAAAGTTTTTTTCTAATTTAAAGCAGCAGTAGATACATTTTGATGCAAGTGGAGAAAGTATGTCATTGCGACCAAGGCTGCTTTTGCCCGAGCCGTAGGCGAGGGTGCTTTAGGCTAGAAGGATGGGTCTTTTAGTCAGTAGAGTCTGACACTATCTCCCGCTCCGCCCGAGGGCGGGGGATATCAATGCATGATTTTTTCCCACCATAAAAAGGGTGCTTTGGAGCCGACGGCTGCAGTGACAAATTTCCACGTGTATCAAACATTTTTCAATACACTTGCAAAGATATAATGACATGAACATAATTATGTGTAGTATCAGCCTCCTGAAAGTGATTTCTCAAAGATATAATGAGCGCTTTATACAAGCTATGTTGTCTGTTAAATAAATAAAAAATAATTATTAATGTGACAAAAATTGGATAAGATTTTCATATAAAACTTCATTAGTTATTGTTCCTTTGAGTTGTCATATCTTTCTTTGGGCCCCTTTACGTGTCGCATTTTATGATACGAAACGCAAGTTTTCATATTTCCATATAATTACACTTTCAACCGATTGCTTCATAACTTCAGCCACGTAAATTGTTTAATTCCACGTCAGTCCTCGGGCAAACATTACAGGCACGCAAGTATTCTATAAATATTTTATTGCTTCCTTTGTGTTCCCAGAAAGCTCATTAGTCATTTTTGTCGTCATAATTACACGTTGTGGTTGTTTATCATCATAAAGAGAAAACTGTGGCTAAATAATAACTGCCACATGGCTCGAACTCTAAGGTTAAGCGACGTAGGCCGAGGTCAGTCTAAGGATGGGTGACCATTCTAACATACCGAGTTTTTTTTTAATTGTTGATAGAATCGTGCTTGACCCTATCTCAGCTGATGGAAAGTGACGATTCCCCTATGCCTCTAAAACCACACCAAGCCACACAGCCGAACATACTCGTAACCTTCTCTTGTTTTAAGTTGGTCATTCATTCGATCTCGAGCTGCTGAATTTTTCGAAAGAGTTAGATAACGCTACCCTGGAACGCAAAAGCCCACGGTTAAGCAACGCTTGAAAGGTCGGTCTATGGACATATTAACACACCGAAACTCCTCCGTGCCCCGGAAAGCACGTTAATCCGTTGGTCTCGGCTGTCACAATATGTAGATATTTGACAGTCGTTACTGATACACTGAAGCTAGGAAATCATAAGCCTGTACTTGTCATTCACAGTTTTGTTGGACAGCGGCCTCCCTCAAGTGTCGCCAAAACGACTATTCCTGTGCGTCGAGACATATTGGTAGTTTACCATTCTGAGATTATTTATATTCATTTTCAAAAACTTTATTACGCAATTTCGTACACGAATTTCGCTGGCAAAACTTTTGCACTGCATAAAACTTTTAAGAGCGGTTCCTTATAAAAGGCTTATGAAAAGGAAAATTTCACAGTACTGAAAAATAGTCTGAATGCGAAGCGAATGAAACAGGCAAAAACGTATACTTTGCACTTTTATATCTGTTTTTTTTTTTAATATAAATAAGTTTTACAATTCCGTATTTTGTTTCTTACTGAAAGCGAATATTATATTAATAAAAACGTTTTTCAATTGACATTTTTTAAAATAATATAAACTAGTGTTTGACTACGATCACACCTGATAGTAAGCAGTGATGCAATCTTTGATGGTGAGGCTCACTAGTTTATTAAGAGCCTATTCACTCTAGCCTTGAAGATACCTAAATGTAATCAAACGGGAATACCGCCGCAGGCAAATTGTTCCAGTCCTTCGATGTAGGTGTGATGTAGGGGTGTTTTTCCTGCAGTATCTATTTCTATAAGACTAATATTGTGTTTCTATTGTTTCAGATAAAGTGTGGTTCGTGGAAATTTACCGACGATGGGGTTTGTTGACAATGTCGTAACGGAGCAGTCCAAACACCCGCTGCCGGTGATAACCGACACGTATCTATACAGTTGAGCCCGCGGCTAAGATGGTGAAGTAGTGTTTAATAGACAATTAAGTGATACAATGAGCTTATAAGTTTAAGTGAATGTCGGGTGATCGGGAGAGGATGCCTTACTACGGGTACCGGGAGGGCGGGCCCGAGTCGGACTCGGAAGGCGGCTGCTCGAACTCAGATGGAGGGGATTCGGACTCTGAGGGGGGGCTGAGCACTGAGAGTACGGTCGGGCAGGGCCTGCCCTTCCCCGGCTTTACTCCAGTCGCCCTCCGGTACCTGACGCAGGAAACGAGGCCAAGGAGCTGGTGCCTCAAACTCATCACTAATCCATATCCTTTTCAATATAAGCTATTTTACTGTATAGATACCATCAAAGACGCTTCCGCCTGACCATCGCTAAGTTCGTTTTTGCTTGCACTCGAAGCGAAAACTTTAATAGACTTGGTTTGCGCGCCGCAAAATTGGAGCGAATTTTTTTTTTTAAGAGATCATGCAGAAATTACCGCGATGGCACCCTAATATATGTGTGCATGCAAATAGATCCTATCGACGTCTACAATATCGGATTTCAGAGCCTTTCGTAATGACTAAAATCGTAGTACTATAACACAAACGTGTTGCGTGTTAGTAATAAGTATGTACCCATAGATACGATGGTTACGAGGTGATGGTCGAAATCAATAGACAAAACTTCATTTTGGTCAAATAATATTGAAATAACAGTATAAAGGTCTACGCGAGCAAAACAACGGCATAATGAAAAGCAAACAGACAGCAGATTTTAGATGAATCTTTTGTGTTTACATAAATCGACAAATTGTATGGCACAGCTGTTTTCTTTTTTTCACAATTTCAGCCTTGATTACGTAATAAAAGTTGTTCATAAAGAAGAATATTTATGTACCTAGAATGAGTCCTTTAGAACTTTAGGGTTAACAAAAAGTAAGGTCGTATGACCCAATTTACAATAATATTATGAATAATTTACACATAACCACATTAATTTATCGTAAGCTAGCTTCACCAGCTTTACTCCCATGAATGTAGAAAATATACCTCGACAACGACATCCTTCTTCAGGCGTCTAACAAACTTCGTCCATCTGTTCGGGTGCATTCGTGTGACGTGGCCAGTCCACTCCCACTTCAGCATATTTCTTGTAGCATAATCAACCTTTTAATGTTCCCACTGCTAGGTCTCAGACCTTTTCACTAGAAGAGAAAATGGGCCATAATCCATTACACGGACCCAGTGTGGGTTGGTGAATGTCACATATCTTCGAATTTTTGGTTCTAGGACATGATGAATCTCACGATGTTTTCCTACACCATTTTGAGAGCAGTGGTGATGAGATAAATGAGACAAAGTAATGAGTCTGCCTGGGTCTGAACCCGCGACCTCATAAGTTGGGGCCATTACCACTCGACCACCAATGCTCATACTTTTATCACTCAGTGATTGTAGCATTCCACTTTTTTTTTGTTGGCAAATCATATAATGACTTCTCCCAATCTAGAGATAAGTATCCGACTCTTACTGACTGAAACCCAACATGTTTGTTAATATTATTTTTATTTTTATTATAGGATACTTTGGATTAAGACCTCACACATTCTTCTTTTGCTTCTTACACACTATTGTCTACATTTCTTTTTGATTTCTCCTTTCGCAGGTCTGCTGGAAGAAATTTCTTTGGAAATAAGCAGTACCTTTGTACTGTTTCTTATATATTATCTTTTTCTATTATTTTTGTGTGTACATAAATAGTTAAATAAATAAATGTTAATACCAATATTTAGTCAATGTACTAACCCAGAAGCAGATAGTCTACTCATCATCATCTCCCTAGACTAATCCCAACTGGCTTGGGCTTCCAGTCTTACCAAATGTGGCTGAATACCCGTGTTCTGCATATCAGACCTCCACACCCCATAGCATAGTTGGCCATATAATGTTCCCACTGCTGGGACTCAGGCCTCCACTCTAGGAGAATAATAAGCCGTAATCCACCATGCAGCAACTTTTTTTTAGTTGGGAAATTATCTATTGACTTCTTCCGGCGGGCATGTAGGAAGGGCGTATCCGTCTCTTACTGACTAAAACCCAGCATATTTATTCCAATATTTAGTCAATGTACACCAAACAGAACAGTATACAATGCTACATTGCCATGGATTCGTTTGAGATCAATCATATTTGGTATTGGTGCACATAGCTTAGAACTGGTGGAATCGGATTCAACTAAGATATGTTTTTTATATGGAAGGATGAGTGCTATAGACGCGTGTCATGGATGTGTGCTATGGATGCATGCTACGGATAGCCGTGAGTATTGTAGCTATGGTGAGACCACAGTACCTACAGTAGGCCATTTCATTTTTACACTATCTATTACATGCGCTATTAACGATACATCGCATAGCTCGAACTGCACTTCTTCCTCGCGCAGTTACTTTGCGGCGGCGTATCTACATAGCACATTTTACTCACAAATGAATTGAAAACATTGATATTGGTACTTGCGCGGTTTCAAACCTCATGCATAAGAGACGGATGCCTTAACCACTGGATCATCACGACGCAGAGTATACACTGGAATTTGTTTAAGCCCTCTTCGGACGATGACAGCAAACATTGGGTTTGACGACAGAATCGTAGGTCAAGTGGTCATCTGGAAGACTTGGAGCACCACTTGGTAGAGGAGAGCGTTCTACAGCGTTCTTTGTTTCGACGGAATTTCGAAGTAGAATGAATGAATATTCAAACTATGGTTATTCTGATGAAAGGCACTAAAAATGTTGTTGGTAGTTAAATCAATTACCTCTTTTTGATTTACTTTTGCGGTTTGGTTTTGATTTGGCAATTTCATTCAATTCCAGCAAATGTGGAATTAAAGAAAAGCCATAATAGGTACCTAGTTTTTTTAACCTCCGTGAGTGTGACCATGGCATCACCACGAGCTCTAACAGAATACCAGCGCTTATCGTTTTAAATATTGTAGCATATAGCCGGACTTAGGCGCCTTTTTGGCCTTGCATAGTTTATAATGTTATTTTTTCATGCCTATTTTAATTCTACTGTATGTGACGTGTGTAACGTTTTTTCTTTCTTTCTATAATGATTTCGTGATATTTATTAGATAAGTAAATCTCGAACAGGTTTGAATTTGAAATTAGCGCAATTTGAAAATGGCATCTGTCAGTCACCACCATTTGTTCTGCGAGCAATGAACCTTCTCCACTGATATGGTGTGGTGATTCTTGTGGCAATGTCTGTAACTTTGGTTCTCCTAATCACACTAATCTTAAAAAGGCGAGAGGTTGTGAGTGTATGTGTGAGTAATAAGACTTGATTTACTTTTGATTTGGTTAACACAAATGAGGAATTAAAGAAAGCCACAAGGATTTCGTGGTATTTACTAGGTACCTAAATAGAACTGTTTGAGGTTTCAATTTGAAATGAGCACAGCATGACTAGTCAAGTTACGACCAATTTGTTTTGAATCTCTTTCTACAGTCGGTAACGCCTCCGAGTCGTTTATCTTGACCACATAACTTAACGTTGAGATGATTTTATTCCCATACATTTCAAATTTTCTACTAGCATTAACTATTGTTGATTATCAACTTGGCTAAGCCCTCAGGTAAAAAATTACTATCTCAATCATAAATTGTATGATTTGACCATAAAGAGACTTTGCCCTTTAATTTTGTTTCAGTGTTCCTCTCTGGGTAATCAGCTAGAAAACACCGCGCAAACATTGACATGTAAAAGATTTATTATTTTATGACCTATGTCTAAATTAAATATAATTTAATTTGGTTACATTTAGGTGCAACTTGAATGTTACTATATGTTACACAAAGAAATGTGCTAAGCCCAATCAACTTACAAAAATCCTCAAATCCGTACCGTATCCGTACTTACAATTCATTGACTACACAAATCTATCTCAAAGACCAATGCTTATTCAACTGTCCCGATCTGAAACAGAAATGTTCTCTTACAAATGCAAGCTGTACAATTAACTGCATGTCAAGGTAACTAGTTTGCCATGCAAGTGTCTTTTCGCAAGGAAAGGACTTTCCTCTCGGAAAGACACTGTAACAAGCTTCATATAATCCATAGCATAGAGCTAGTTTATGATATGGGATAACAAATGTCATATGCAGTTGACTATTATTATCTTGGCACTTACAAAAATAGGCTAGGGTCAAAGTAATACTATTTTATTTAGTTCGTATTATAAAAAAAAAATCAGTTTAGCCCAAACACTTATTCAGCCGATTATAGATTATGCCGACGCCTGCTACCTGGATGCTACTGAGGAGCTATTAAACAAGCTTGAGCGATTACAAAACTTATGCATTCGGTTTGTTTTTGGATTACGAAAATATGACCATGTCTCTCATTTTCGCAAGGAACTCAAGTGGCTCCCTATTCGTCTTCGCAGGAATACTCGGATTTTATGTCTTCTTTTTAATATCTTACACAACCCATCTTATCCCTCCTACCTTCGTGATCGTTTTTCCTACGCTCGTCCTAGTGACGCGCCCTGCAGATCACACCTCAGATCCCTTCTTAAATCCCCTCCCCATAAATCCAGTTACTACTCCTATTCTTTCTGTGTCCATGCCGTGAGGTTGTGGAACTCACTTCCGCCTAGCATTCGAGATTTAAAATCGATCTCGCTTTTTAAAAATCGATTAAAAGAGCACTATCTTTCCTCTCAATTGTGATATTTATTTATATATTGTATGTATTATGTATAGTATATATTTATAGCTGTAGGTATATATTATTTTTAGGTATATATAATTATATATGACTTTGGATTAAGACTTCACACATTCTTCTTTTGCTTCCTACACACTATGGTCTACATTTCTTTTTGATTTCTCCTTTCGCAGGTCTGCTGGAAGAAATTTCTTTGGAAATAAGCAGTACCTTTGTACTAACGTCTCTTATGTATTAAGTGTCTGTTTCTGTTATTTTTGTGTGTACATAAATTGTGAAATAAATAAATAAATAAAAATAAATAAATAAAAAAATATCGGACACGTATTTTTTTCTTTTTTCGATTAAACAAAAAATAATAAAGATATAGCCCATTAAAGTTACGTGTGACGTCACCCCGTGCGAAAAAATGCAACTTTGTCATTTTTGGTTTTATTTACAAAAAAAAAAAAAAATACGTGTCCCTTATTTTTGAATGATCTAAAAGACGGACGAATTACATTTTTTACGGCAACTAGCCTATTATAATCTCTTCACACTAAGTTTGTATGTATGTGTGTGTGTTTGTTAGATACTCCTTCACTTTTTTGGATGATTTTTTTAAACGAGAACCCGTGTCCTAGTCTTTCTCATATCGAAATTGGTTCTCTCGGGATATTTTTCGCCTTTTGCGTGAAGTCATCAGAATCACATACAAGGCCACCGTGTTTAGCTCAATAACTCAATAATGCCTCATAATGTTTCTGCTAGCACATTATCTCCCTCTCTAGGAGATCTGGTTGGTAATCCACCACGCAGGTCCAGTGCTGATTTGTGGATGTTATATATCTTTGATTTATTTATAAATAATATAAACTAGTGCTTGACTGCGATCCCACCTGATTTTTGGTTTTAGAACATGCCGGTTTCGTCACGATGTTTTCCTTCCCCGTTTTCGAGAGCAGTGGTGATGAAATAAATTTTACAAAGTAATACCTGACTGGCAGTTGGGGCAGTCTCTGCAGCTTACTAGCACAATCATATTTTATACCAGCTTGGAAGATTAGCCTCGCCTTATGCCTCGATAGGCATAAAGTTGGTTTTCGTTGTTCCTTCGTGCAGTTGACAGTACACTAGTGCAGTATACAGAGGCTCTCGGCCTGTGAATAATTGACAGCGCTCGTGAAGATCAAAGCTTTGCCGCGTGTATTGGTCGTGTGGCCCCGGGCGGTACGTTTCTGCTCACGACGGCTCCATGTGGAACGAGATACGTATGAAATGTCACTTTAGATGTTAGGTTCTTCATGAAGGTCAATGCTAGGCTGCTTGGTTGTTATTATTGAATATTTAACTTTGAAATAAAACAATGGACACTATTAACATGTTCGGAACAGCAACATCCTACGTCGTTTTTTTTATGGTGCGAATAATCATCCATATGACAACCCCCCGCTCTTGAGCGGAGCAGAAGATAGTGTCAGACTCTTACTGACTAAAAGCCCGTTCCTTTGTGACTTTCGTACCGGGACCGAACTTCCCTTTCGGATACTCTTGGCCCCAGGAGGCTTCGACCCAGCTAGGCCCCTGCTATTGCTGACAGCTACTTGAGGCGCGTGGGAACTGTGCGCCCCGCAAGCCCGCGCCTACGGTGGCCGGAAATCGGAATCGGAATCCCGGCGGCGGCTCAGGCGCTGTGAGCGCCGCCGTTGCCCGTTGCCTCCTCCTTTGCTAGCTTTACTGCTACGCAGAAGGAGGCGACCGCTTGTCACTCCTCCTCGCTCCGGACCTTGGCCTGTACCAAGGCCCGGCACGCATCCTACGACGTCATCACGGTTTCAAACCAAGCACATTCGTGAGTCCATGCTAGCGAGTTGTTGCGAAGAGGGATAAATATCTTCATCCTCATACTAGTCACGCATCATGCATAGGGAACCTATCAATAAACCAATGTGTTTAAAAAAAAATATCATCAAATTACTTATATCACTAATATATCTCACTTTACTATCAAATCTGTTGTTAATACATCGTATAATCAAGTCCAATAAAAATATGTAATTTTTTGCACTAAATTAAATTAGTAGTTTGTGACTTTCACATGAGAGCAACAAACAGCGTGTAGAAATGTTTTTTAGAACGTTGAAAAACTTTTCTTACAAATAATTTTTCCTATATTTTATAAGCATTGCAAGGTTGTTAGATACATTCAGCTCTCCAACTGTGAAAAATGTGCAAAAAATAATTAATTGGTACCAACACTACAAATAATAAGTTGTAATTTTACGAAGTTACTAACACTATGGACCGGACCGGTCGTTGTGACGACGCTTGGGGGAGGCCCATATCCAACAGTGGGCGTCTTTCAGCTATGATGATGATGACTAACACTATGGACCTTTTTGTGTCCGAAATAAAATAAATCCTATATTTCTAAATAGTAGAATAAGTAACATAAAATTAATAAAACCTCAACTAGGTACCACCATTAAGTAACTTGTATAAATCAACCACAACTTCTGACTTTTACAAACATCAATATTTAATTCGACATAGCAACCAGACTCTAAAAACATATACGAGTATACTTAGCTCGCCACCCGGGTTTTAATCTGGCACCTACATAAATAAGTAATCACTCCCTTCAGCCGATTACCCTTCAAACATAATCGAGCATAAAGACAGCCTCCATTGTGGGGAAGTTAGGCACGAAATGAATATGTAAATTGAATAAAACGTATGTGTATCAAATGAGTACTAATTTTCCTTTAAACAAGAGGATTTATACTCGTTTAGAATTTAACCCGCACGTTAGGAATTAGGATAAGCTTTTTAGCCTTTTGCTTGAAGGATACAAGTTTTTGAAATAGATTGGCACAACATCACAGATAAATTCCCTGAATGGTTAGGCAGGATTATACCTTATACTTATAATAATAAAGTCTTTATTTATTAATAAATTACAACTAATTACAATAATCATCATTTAAGCCAAAAGATGTTCACTACTGAACTTAAACCTCTACCAATTATTATTACTATGACCAGTCTTGTGCTTTTCACATCCAACAAATTCCTGCAACTCTTAAGGTGTCGTGTAGCTCTCATCCAAAAGGTACCAGTCATCTCCACCATGTCGAGTTAACATAGCATTTACGTTGTCTTTCATTTCAAATTATCTTTGATTTGCCAAATCATTACAGCCTTAGACCACTTGTTCTCCGTTTCATTATTTTTTTTATGGAAGGTAACATCGCTAAGGAGAGGCGTACCTTTAGTACCACCACGTAAGTCCTGTAAGGGCCACACCCCATAATAAACATAAAATAGTTCCAAATGACAAATTCTACACGGAGAATCCCAACGAAACATTGACCCTGGAATCAGGCCCAGATTTTATACTCAGCAGTAGGTTTTGCGAGGACAAGACAAAGAAACAGCCTGCTAATTTAATTAGGTAGGTATATAATATTTTGGCAGAGATAACAAAGCAGGTTGTGTTCACAATTATGGACTCGCTTGCTATGGAGCTGTGCCCTGAGGGGAAGGCAAACAATCAGACTGAGAGCTACCAACCTCCACGCTGCACGCTTTTATATCTTTGTCCAGATATTCTGGTTTTGATTTAATATTCAGTACTAAACATTTCCTTTGTGAGTGAAGTTCTTTGCTGCAATTAATTTTATTTAAAACCTATTATGAACCTTACTACTGTATTTTAAAACATAGATATAATTGAGTGTATGTTTTTTTTAGTATAGATTTTTTAAACATGCGTTTAACCAGTATCTCTCCTGAAGGTAAGAGATGACATGAGCACACTTGTCCAGAGGAAATCCATTCTATCTTGAAATGATCCTCAGATTAGAAGAAACAATTTCCTGTAATGTGACGCATATCTTACGACCTATGTACTTTAAGTCGATATTGTTATTTATTTTGTTATGGTATGCGTCATGTTTGACGTGAATAAACACTTTTTCTTTCTTTCTTTCTTTTCCGGTAGAAAATTTTACTCCTTAGCTACACCCATGTAACAACTGTCCCCAAGGCATTTTCTACATATGGGTGGGATGTCCACCAGCACCACCGGTGTCGCAATACTGTGCGTCTGTTTGTCCGATGATGCAACTGCTTGAAGGAATTAAATTGTGCAATTCCTATCCTTACGATAGAGAAAAGGTTTCCATTTATTTATTAATTTAATCTTCATGCAACAAAAGACACAAAGGCGGACTTAATGCCTTAGGCATTCTCTACCAGTCAACCTAGGGTAGTACAGAGACAAAATGGCAGGTGCATAAAAAAAAAGAAAATATTATTTAAAAAAATTATAGAATTATATATAAAGTTAAAACTAAACATACTTATACAAAAGCATATTTAATAAAATATATAGCTATACATACATACAAATATATACTATATAAATATATACACAAAGAAAAGGAGTCCATTGTGTACAACATTATCTTGGTGTATAATAAAGTGTAGGTATTCGTATAATAACTAGATTTAAGTAGCTACATGAATTTCTGGATGCAATATCTTACCTTCCAAAGCCATCCATTCGTAATAATTTAATCAATTGAAATACTTCAGCGTTTTCTCCTGAATCCGCGAGTAAGAAATGGTATTTTTCCTCTTCATCACTCTTAAATGCTTTTCAATTTGAGCTGCAAGCTTCTTAAGCCTCATCAATTTCCATTACCCTCGGAGTTATTGAATTTCCTGAATCAACATAAATATGTCCGCCACTTTATTGCTTACGGGCGCGAATACGTTATTCATATTTAGTTGGAAACGCAATACTCCGCTACTTAATCATTCCGCTAGAAACCATTTTTACCAGATATTAATTTTCTTTTATAGTACAAACAAAAGTTCAAAGTAACAATACCAAACAAAATCATCGTGTTACCACAGCCGCGGCTAACTATCATATAAATTATGAAAAACAAATCTGGTTAGTTTCAACTGTGCGGCTTGTGTGTAATGAATCTAAATTCTTTTATGCCCACATACTTCGTTTCGAGATGTAGGTGAGTTCTTTTGTAGGTTGCCATTCATAGGTTTTCTTTCATCTTCAATTTGGAGCCCTAAAATCGTAATTAAAATAACTACAGTTTTTTTAACGCCATCATTATAACACATTAAACCCGCAATTCCAAAGTTTGCATAAAAATTAAGGTAATGTGTGAAACGTATAATAGCACTTTTCACCTTCCATTTTTATGTAAATTAAGCGTATCTCGGATGACGTAATTTTGGAGTAATTTATTTAATGTTTTCGGAATGAGAAAAGTTGCGTTAACAGCCTGCCTAAGTAACGTTATTGCTGTGGTCTCCTCGGTAAAAAAAATAATAATGGCCACCTTGCTAGCAATAAATCCCAACCAACTAGGATTTACGAACTGTCAAAACATTTAACAAATATTTATTGCACCCTAGATATGAAATCAAAAGCAAACGGGAAACTTTATTAAGAACGTCTTCACCAGAAACGTTTTGAGATAGTTCATTGTTCCAGTACTTGAACATTAATATAATCATTCAGAAATGTCGACAGCAAATCTCAGTAACCCACCTCACTGTCATGTTCTCCGAATTCTGCCATGCTTGTATAAATCCTCGTATATCAGACGAATTCTGGGGTTGGAGTGACTGGTTCTAAATACAAGATGAAGATACAAGGATAGTAAAAATGATAAACAATCAATAAACTGTTTGAATCATGAATTTTTGTATATAACGTACCATGAGTCACAGATGATTCGGTCTGACGGATATTGTAGAAAAGGTAAGAAGATTTGAAAATATAATTCACAGAAATACGATTAGATATATAAGCTTCCATAAGCTTACCATAGGCTGAGACGGAAATATGATTTTCAACGAAATACTATTCCACCTACATATACGAATTTTAAATCTACAAATAGAGTCTTAATGTTTTTCCAAGTTAAAACCGTTTCCATGCAAAATTAAACTCTAGCACTTATGAATAAAGTATGAATTTTGTTACCGCAATTATCTTCACGTTAAATTCCGATGTCGACCACTCCAGGCCACTCGTGTCTTGTGGAGCACTGAATAAATTAGGTTCTACAGTTACTGGGGGCTGTAGTGGCTGTAAGTGGAAAACTAGAGTCTCGCTTTGTGGTGTGCGGATTGTCGGGTGACAACGATTGACACCGTTTCCCTCACTCGCGATAACAGGTCCGTTAAAAGGGTCGTCGTGACAACACCCCGGGATCCGTGCTAATTAAATTGAAATTTTAATTAGGAGTTAATTAACTTTGAAGATGGTTTTAATTTGAAGTTGTGCTTTTTAAATCTTATTTGCTCGTCAGATAAGCTTGAAAATTTTGAAATGGCAAATAACTGAAAATAGGAATACCCCCAAGATTTAGATTAAACGATTTACAAGCATAATCTTCTCTAGTTTACAGAGTGCATAGTTTTAGATGAATTAATTTCTAAATGTCTACTGTCTGCTGAAATCCTTGTCGTAGGTACGAATAACAAGATACATATAATGCACGTTGTTGTCGCTTTGTCTAGACAGCGTTAATGAGAAATACCTGTGACAGACTGAATTGCAATCCAAAATAGAATAGCAAATAACTACGGGCAGACTGTAGTGTAGGTACATGTACCTACAGGTTGACAGATTGGAATATCAATATAAATTACTTTTTAACAACTCTACTCCTACTGCTTGTAGGGTCGCAATATAGTGCAAAATGAAGTGTTACTATCATGTTTGTAAATCATATTAACAAAATAATTCTAAAAAATAAAATTCTCTTGTACATTTCTATTTGTCACCTAACTTCTTTTAAACGGCTTGACAGATTTGGATGTTATTTTTTTGTGACCGATTGGTGGCGCTGCCATCAGGTTCTTAATTTTTTCTCTGATATAATTCCAGCTTTCGGACAAGACATCGTCTACCTAGTTTAAAATAGTTATGCTTGTTAGTCTATAAGGTATTTGGGTACCTACTGTTAAGTACCTGAAATAAAATAATTAATTAAACTAAAGTCCCCACCGCATCTATCTGTTCATATGAACGCGATAAGCTCCTAAATACGAGTAGATTTTCATGCAGTTTTTATTAATAAACAATGATTCATGTGGAAGGTTTAAGGAATTTCAAATATTTCTTACACCCATGCGAACCTGGGGTGAATCGCTAGTACAATATAATGACATAAAAAAAACCTAATCAAATATAATAAAATTCACGTGTCCCAAGGGCTGGTTTTTATCTCGGTCAGATATTAAGCAGGGCCATACAACATGCATGGTAATGCCGTCACTCTTTTGCGCATATGCCCAGTCAACATCGACGCTGAAGAAATTTTGCCATCACATTTTAAGATATTTAGTAGTAAGAGTTTTTGTTTTAATAATAAATTTTATGCTCTTGTATATAGAAATAGCTTCTACTACCGGCTTTTGCGCGCGCATAAGTCGAAAATTTTGTCAAGGGTAGGTACATTCTCCCAGGAATAAAAATAACCTATATTTTATTACAGAACATTTAAGTCTACCCGTGTGCCAAGTTGCATCAAAATTCGTTCAGCTGTTAGAACGTGAAAGGGTTAAGGTAGAACTAAACGGCGTACACATGTGCCACACGCCGATCTGGGCTCGTCGGTCTCCATATATTTTATATGAAGACTAGACTTGTAGAGCTGCACTTGATCCACCCCACGCGACTTCGTTCTACGTGCAAATCAGGCGTGTTACACGTGTGCGTCGGTTTAATGTAGTTCTAGCTGACATAGACGCATAAATCATCATCAACATTATTTCTGCCGAAAGATGTCCACTGCTGGACATAGGCCTCCCCCAAGTGTCGCCACGACGACCGATCCTGCGCGTCTCGCATCCACTGTATTCCCACAACTCTCACCAGGTCGTCAGTCCCTCTTGTGGGAGACCTTCCAACGTTGCGTTTTCCGGTGCACGGTCACCATTCTAGAACCTTTCGGCCTCATCGACCATCCATTCTACGCATATACACAAACTTTCAACTTTATAATATTAGTGTGATAGTTTGTAACTTACCCATTGCATGCCTACCATTCTGCATCTATTTGGCAAATACTGTGAATATTTCACACCGAACATAAGTTACCCGTATTATTCGTATTGTTCGTTCACAAAGGGATTTGATTTACGGCAACGAAGTCAACGTACGAGGTGACATTCGATTGGTTTCAGTCACGCATATACTATTGTTTCAGCTGCCTTGAAAACAGCTATCATTTATATACGAGTATACTATGCATTTAGTTCAAAGGGGTGAAGTAAAAATTACTAAAAGTGAATTTTGTACTAATTTAACTTAAGGCGTATAGTCCCATGAACCATCTGGCCGAAATTATGTGAACGCAACTCTCGCACTCGCCTACGCGGCAGTACGCAAATCTGTGCATTTATTTGTGGCCAGCAGCGCCCGGAAAGCGCTTTAAATCCATTTTCTCTGCGAGATATTGATAGATTTACATATGCAATGTTCACTTTGAAGACTATTTAACCACCAATTTTTATGTGTAAAAATATTTCTAAAGGTCTAAGCCGTTTCGAAGGAGTAGGGAAAAGTTGCGAAAAGTCGCGAAGTTGCTAAATATTTCTTTTTGACAAAAGTATTAATTGCACGAAAAAAAATAAATGTTGATATTATTGTTCATGAATCTATGATAAACATATATTTTTTTCGAAATCGGAAGTTAGTTTCTGAAAATCTAATTTAAGCCAGTAACTGTAATCGTATACGCTACGTATACATTATTATATTGACATTGTAAATATAATAATGTGTACGTAACGTATACGAAGCGATTACGTAGTATAATACTTAGTCTGTTACCGATATCATTGTTAAGTTAGTAAGTTAGGTATAGTGCTGTAGTTCCTAACCATGTTATTTTAAGTTATGTAAATCTGAGCCACCAAACAACAGCTTGCACAATAAAGTGCAACCCTGAAAAACATTGCCAGCTAACAAAATTTAACTACCCAAAGAGCAAAGTTTAATCAAAGCCCGTATGTAACGACATGTGCTAGATAACACTGGCCGTGGTAATAGTGGGGCCCGTTGGAGCCGTGCCGAGATCGAAGCACAATTGTTACCGGCACGAGCTGACGCCAGAACGACTACCTAGCCACCTATTTGCTATCACAACCCCTCAATTATGTAAATACCAGTTACTGTTCAGCTATCTACCTGGCTACATGTCACTATAAAACACCTTAATGGTAGCTTCAAGGAGCCAGAACTGTGAGATTGATCGAAAGAGTCATTGCAGCCCAGTCATTGGAGAACAAAGAGCAACTGAAGAAATAATAATATTCCACAACTGTCACGGAATGCCGTCTAGTCCCAGGCTAAGCAGAGCTTGTGTTATGAGTACTATTATAGACAACTGATAAACATACTTGTATATTTGTAAATACTTACATATTATAGACTAGTTTTTGTCCGCGGCTTCGCCCGCATATGTGAAATACAGCACTCAGGAATAAAGCAGCTTTCTATTGGTGAAAAAAAATGTCATCCGAACCGGTATTTTAAGTGATTACCTCCTACAAACCAAAAAACAAACTTTACCTCTTTATAATATTATTAGTGTAGATAAATTACACTCAGACACATAACACATGTTTGTGCTCGTTCCACTAACATTTATCCTGGATGGGAATCAAACTCACGACCTCCGGCATAGCAGTCACGGCGACTAACTACTAGTACAAGGCATGTCCCTTTCAATAGGGTGGTCATGGCTAAATAAAAAAAAGTCATAGCAAGATTTCTGTTGTGACGCACCGGAAAACGCAGCGTTAGAAGGCTTCCCATAATGTAGACCGATGACCTGGTGAGGGTCGCTGGAACCCAATAGATGCGAGACTTACAGGACCGGTCGATTTGGCGATACTAGGGGTGGCCTATGTCCTATATCATCAGAGAACCTTTCTCAAGAAACAAGACCCATTCTCAAAAAAATGATAGCGTCAAGTACTTATCCACCAGAGATGATGGTATCAGCCAGGTAGTGCAAGGACGTGTAGCAACGCTGTGAAAATGTCGATATCGACATATGACCTAAAAATATCCGAAACGATGTCTTGCTCATTTCTATTTCTAGTGAAGGGTTTAGCGAAAATTTGGATGAACATCACTAAAGGTCAAAGTTGAACCGTGATGAAAATCGAATTTTCGTGAATTTTGTTTGCTCTGATGTCGTTTTAATAAATGTCGAAAATCATTTTGATATATCAGACAGAAATAAATGAATATATTTATATTACTCGTAGTAATTCACATAAAACATACAATGAATCGATAGATTTTAGTTTCTAATTGTTTTAACCTAGATTCTAGTCTCATGAAAACGTGTATTTCAAATATTGAACCTCTCTAGTCACACCAATTAGCTAGATAAATACGAATTAGCCTTGGCTTTGTGTAATTCTAATAATTAAACCAAACCGAGATGAGTCTACCACTTAAATATGAAGAAATTTTTTATAGGTGCTTTTTACTCATTAATATTTACTTTGTCTCTCGTTAACCGATTATAATTATGTTTACAAACCTTGATAAACAGATTATATGACATTAAAGGTGAATATTTGTGAGTGCGTATATTTGTTACATCTTCACACTTGAAACGGTGATCGGATTTGAGTGACAATTGGCACGGTAAACTGGAACGGTAGACCATGTCCTAAAATAGCTTGTAGCTTATAAGATACTTTTTATAAAAACCTACCAGATAAAAATCATAGACAAAACAGAAAATAATGCAGTTTGTAAACAAGAAAAGTGAAGGAGGCAGGGAAGTAGGTAATTGTGCTGCTAGGTCATGGGCAGGCTGCCACGTTACGATCTGCGGCGGCCTACAACACTATATGGTTATAAATGTGTCCGATGTGCCAAGAAACCTTGTCAAATAAACCTAGATCAAGATACAGGTTTGAAGTAGCGTATATCTTTTCATGTGTCAATGAGTCCAGCTTAATTTTACTTGTTAATTTTTCGAACAAATGCAACTACAATTGATATGAAGCTGTATGCAAAATGATCTATAGATGGATTACGTATAATACCATATACTAAACCAGGAAACTTAGCGTAAATATATACATTACTTTGTCAAAATAGTAGTCCTGATTTGAGCTATACGAACTGACAAATGCTTACACTGACTGTATAGGTCCAATCAAGTCTATGTGGTTCTTTCCTCAAAGGATTATTATTATTAGATACTAATCTGCATGGTTCTCTTATAATTTCACTATAACATATTTGCTATCTATACAGCAAAAAAAAAAAATTCAGAGGTTAAAGTCACTTTTAAAGTCTAAACTTTAAAAGTGACTTTAACCTCTGAATTTTGTTTTGGTGTTTCAACTCAGGGTAGTCTGCCAAAAAACACCGACCCCATTTAATTTTAACTAAATTTAAACAAAACGTTTTGGGAACACATTCATTGTGCGTGCAGCTAGGAAGTGGAATTCCTTGCCGAAGTCTGTGTTTCCTAATAGCTACAACCCGGGAAACTTTAAGTCGAGAGTGAATAAGTTTCTTTTAGGTAAGCGCGTCCCATCATCGACCGCATAGATTTTTTTATAGTGTTTTTAAAACCTATTTAAAAATAAAAATAATAATTTAGACAAAACTATCTATAGATATTTATGTAGAATAACAAATAATTAACCAGGAAATACTCGTAGATCTAAGGACAAAAAACAGATAGTTATCTGACTGATTAAGACTAGACACGAATTGACGGCGCGCAATTAAACTATAAGATATCTCAAGAGACATCTTATAGCTTAATTGACAGGATCCACAAGAGCTTATGTCTACAGTTACTAGGGCAGCGGAATTGTTCGGAAGAGACACCGAGGCCCTGAAACACAAAGGGAAACTGAATTGATAGTCAGCAAAAGTCTAACACTCTCTCTCATTCCACTCTGAGCGCGAAGGGATATTTGAAGATTTACTAACTAAGAAAAAAGAGTTAAAGTATAGAGAGGACTTAGCCTAAACTGTCACGGCATTAAAATCTGTCAAAATAGTAGTCCTGAGTTGAGCTATACGAATACTGACAAATGCTTACACTGACTGTACAGGTTCACTCAAATCTGTGTGGTTCTTTCCTCAAAAGGTCATCTCAGACTAATCTGCGTGGTTCTCATGTAATTTGACCATTACATATTTACTGACTTTGACCCCTGAATAAAGAAGACAATTTCAAATACTATCTGTATTATTTGTCAATAACATTCGGTTGTATGAACTTTCAATGAGACTTTGATCTCTTAGTTTGTTTCTGTCTATTTATTACTGACAAAACAATTGACATGTGAAAGTGATTTCTGCGAGTAATACCTATTTAATTTGTGTTTTTTTTTTTATTAAATTTTGAGTGTATCTTACACAAAGCTCTCATTGCTGATTTTTGTCCTAGTTTAAAAATGAAAAATGTTTGATTTCAATCCATATACTTTTCTTAATACAAGAACTGAATTAAAAATCTACATATTTCGAGTTTTTTTTTTAATATTTCATTTACAAAATGTTGAAATGAAATGAAAAAGAAGACCATGGATACTCTCCGCAAAAAGCCCGATCATTGAACTTTGATTTAATAATGGAAAAACACTCTGACCCTACGGTTCACCAGATAGAAAGGCTAATAGCCGCATGAATCGTTAGTAGATGATGATGCAAAAACGGTTTTTATTAGGAACTGAGGCCTGACGCCTTTTACTGGAGTATTAATTCTGATTGTTTATTAAGCTATTGCATAGCTTCTATCGCGGGCCTTGAGCGTGGAGACCGAAAACACCCCCCACTCATTTGTTTTTTGAGCGTGGTGACCGATAAGAAAACAAATGAGTGAACAATCAATCAAAATTCAATTCAATGTGTGAAAGTGTAACTTCAATTAATATAAAAAAAAACAAGGAAAAAAAATACTGCATAAATAAAATAAATAATAATAATTGCATAAGTTGATAAAAATGCTATAGAATAGCTTTACCGCGGCAGTCCCCGAGTGCCACACGTCTTTTTCTTTATATTATTCTTTGTTGTTTTTGTACACCAAGTCACCAAGATAATAATTTACATAATGGAAACCTACAAGTCGCAACTTCATCGCTTTCAGCGATTTCTTTCAATCAATCTGAAATTAATTTATTGGGAGCCTAGACAGGCTTATAATAAATTATTAATTTATTTATTTCATCAATATTATCTACTGGTACTTAGATCAATATGTTGATAAAATAAACTGTGATAATTTATTTTGTAACAAGATATAGTAAGTATGACTGGTCAAATAGTGTGACTAAATAAAATGTGCAGATATTTATATGTACCTATTACGGAATAACACACAATTATGTACTACTAAAGTAGCATGCAAAACTTCAAACTACAATAATGATTGAACACAAAGATGAAAACACATAAATCAATCTATATGCCTAGCCTTTTCCCAAGTAAATTATATTATTTAACTGTTTCTTTCTTCTGTTTTTATTTTATATTTATGATTGTGTTTGCAATTTTTTTTAAATAAATCAATTAATTGGGGTCGGTATTCAGTCAGATCAAATTGCATAAATAATGATATCATAATGTACTTGCAATTTTCAAGCAGGTTCCTATGGGTATGTTTTGAATAAAATAACGCACGAATAGCTATTGACTGATTCATGTAAGATTTTTTATCTACATAATATTTAAATAAAAGGAGAAATTGATTGACATAACAACGCACAGCGAAATTATTGGGAATAGGAGCATGAAACTTTGCACAAGGTTTCCTTTTGTGACGTAAATGAGCAATAAGAAAGGATTTTTCGGAATTCATCCCCTAAAGAGAGAAACGGGGTTTCAAATTTATTTAGAGAAACCAACTTTAACGCGGGCAAAGCCGCTGGCAGAAGCTAGTATTCTTATATTCTTTATTGTACACAAATAATACAATGAAAAATATAACAAGTGATGTACACAGGCGAGCTTAATCCACAATTCGGTTTTCTTACAGCAAATCGAGCAGATTTAATTATGGTCCAGGAAAGAAAACCAATACAAATTGATTACCCGTGTATTGATATCTACGCAGAATATGAAAGTAAACATGTTTACGATCCCTGGGAATTTGATAAACATATATCTAACCTGTATAAAGAACTTATTTACAACTACCCATTTATATAGAACATTGCTAGCTACACGAATTATTGACCCCTAATAATGTGGTCTTGATAGATTAAGACATAATGTTCAACTTTGTTTTTCTTCTATCTTTTATTATATGTTTAACCGCCTGTTAAACTTAATTTGTTGTGACAAACACAGCACTTTTATCTTCTACTTATAGTACTTACACCACATGTAATTTGGTAATTCATTGTATACTTCGACAAATATGAGAACATCATTCTTCATTAGAACTCTCAATTAAGCCATAGTTACACGAGAAACAAAATGTCCCCCTACATTACGGGCAACGCTGTCAAATTGTCCAACATGCCTCGCGAGATGCATCGTAAAGTATTGGGGGGCAAGTTACGGGACACTGGATAACGTTGCAGTATCGTGTAGATTTAGTGTTGCACGTCGTGTTGGTAGACAGTTTTGTCTCCTAATCTGTCTGGGGCTTTAACTAATACTTCTTAAAGCCAAAACAAGCAAAACCTGAAGTTTTGCTATGGTTTATAACTGCTAAGTTCCTACCTTTCATAAACCCAAATGAACCAGTCTCTACTACGGTAAACTTAATTTACTTTTATAGCAAGTGAAAAACATGATAAGGGGTTTAATACAACAGCAAATGTTACTCATTACATCAACAACAGCGGGATACACAGCGTCTATGTACTTACCTAAAATAATATACTCGTTAATTTGCACATACACATACACATCAGTGTGTGCCTTTAGTTATATCCCGCCCTCTCGTCACATTCAGCTTTCAGACTATTCCCCAGCAGACAGTATAACTAAAATTAAAAAAGTTCCCTTTCACAACACCGTTTTTATGTAAAGCGAATACTCGCATAATGATCCTCACAATTGAAATGAGTTTCTTCATTAAAATGTAGAGCGTATCACGCCGAACGCCGAAAGAGCCCTTGACTGTAATGCATCGTTATCATGAAGTCGCCTTTGACACGTCTCCCTACCTTCTTACCTCATATACAATCTTTCAAGGTTCTTCTTTCCTGTCTCATTACACTGAACAAGTCTATTCGTACTTTTTGGTTATCCAATTCTGTGTAAAAACATTTTCTGCATTTTTCTGATAGCAATCTGTCTGTTTTCTGCTTATTATTTTCTATTTTTGTACACAAAGAAGTTCTAATGTTATCAGTTTGAAATGGAAAAGGAAACGACTCCAGTTTTGCACGTGGAATCGCGTGGCTTTGTGATTTCGTTTATAGCATTTGCCGTGAAGCAGAAAGAAAACAAAATGTGGCAAGTGTTTATGCATGCCATTCCCACTTAAGTCAACAGTGTAAGGTTGAGATTTGATGGTTGAGATGAAACATTAGAGAGCGGAGTTTCACTTGTGTACGAAATCGTGGAGGCACAAAGCAGCGCTGCTTGTGCGGTGCTCTTTGAAATGATACAGGGAGGGAAATTCACGGCAAATGAGCTTATTGTTTACACGCATGAAGCAAGGCAATTTGGGGACTCGAGTGCTTTGTATAATAACGTATAAACATTCTAAAAGCAGGTTCATTCAATTTGTGTTCAGCAGAAGCTTTATTTGCAATGATTTTTTTTTTATACACTTCACAAAATCTGCTTCAAAGGTTATTTCTATGCACAAAGCAGTTGAGGTTCTAAGTAAAAAAAAGCAAAAGCAAAGACTGCCAGGTAAAAGAACTGTCACCGTCCTCAAAGGAAGGTTTTTATCTTGAACTATGCACCTAATAAAATGGAGATAAAAACTCGATTCAGAATGAATAGCACAGATTGAGGAGCCTGGAGTGGCTGTGGAACCAATCCAATTAATTTCCAGCGTCAGTTTTGCCGTTTGTCAATAGATTTATCCCGAGATTTAATTCTAAATTGAAATTCAAACCTTCTTATTTCAACTTTTAACTCACTGATCTTCTCAGATAAATTAATTAAATTTTGTTTTCATTTTCTCTTTTTCTCAGTAGTTATTGCCTTTCTTTTTTTATTGAATATAAAATCCTTTGTGTTCTGTTTAATCCTACCAGTCTTAATTCCTACTCATAAAACTACCATTTATTAATACGACTATTATAAATGTGAAAGTTTGTGAGGGTTGATTGAAGAGTAGGTGTTTGTTATTCTTTCACATAAATTCTACACTAATGAATGGATTTCGATGAATCATTTCGATGATAATATAGCTTGTGTATAAATACATCAGAATATCTACACAAATATTAAAAAGAAGGAAAATTTGTATTTTTGTGTGTATGTTTGTAATGAATAAACTCAAAAACTACTGCGCCGATTTCAAAAATTCTTTCACCATTGGTGTAATATAGGCTACATTTATAGCGTGTGAATCCGGGACGAGCCGCTAGTGTTAAATCTACTATAGGCTATAATTTATAATGAGTAATTTCTCTCACTATACAAAAGCTATAAGCTACGCCACGCTACACGTCACGCGCATATTGCCGTACGGGCGAGGCCATTGGCAGGAGCTAATTCAAATAAATACCTCTCTTTCCCTTGTCAATAACACTTAAACATCTTCGAAGATAAAACAAATATTTCGTTATGAAACATTTTTTTTATAAAATTCAAGTGCCCAATCACGGCGCTTTTAAGGACCAAATATAATATCATTCAAATAATAATGGTGTTGACTCAGTTTTTCATTCCAACAGAACTCGTTCAAAAATGTCAGTCCATTTGTAAAGAATGAAATATTAAAGCGAGAGACTCGATGATTTGAAATCAGAGCCGCTATCGTGCGCTTCTTCACTTCAAGATAGTGCCTCGTTTGAACGTATTCATTGTTACTCGCCTATATACTTTTACAAATATTTAGATCACCACAATAAAAAATCGAAAGGACTGGACTTATTAGTTGCAAATACTTTCTTTAACATTAGATACATACCTAATTAGCTTTGAAAGTTCATGACACCCGAACTTTGCGAGACCTGAGACGTTGTTAATAGTTAATTCATGATCAGATCGGATGGATAGCAGTAACTTTCAAAAACTTTTATCAACTTCTAAGCTACTATACTAGATATTATCACTTCAACTTCAGAGATATCTTATTAATTTAGTTAAGAATTTCTTTAATCTCAAGTTTCTCTTATAAAACTTGTTTAATTTTATATACTGTCTATTTTTCGTACCAAGACTAAAGTCATCAATAAAGACATCACGTTTCTTTGCATGACTAAACATATAATGTTACGGACATTTGCTAAAATAAAACTAGCATTTGCGTAAACAAAAGACGGTTGGAACGTTCACGATTATGGCCGGTTTTACGGTCAATAAAATACGTATCAAGCACAATCAATGACAATCATGGAGTGAAAATATAGAAACCGATAAAGACGCCATTACGGAGCGTTGAATAGCTAATTCTAGAGTCGTAAAAACCATAAACTTTATTTATTTATAATTTTCTTTTCAAAAGAAAGTAATGCTTAGATTTAGTTTGTTACGAGTCTTTAATAAAGATAATGAACATTAACTTATTGCCATAAATAATGTGTACAAGTTGAGTGAGGCCCCTAATATATAAGGAGAAATATCTATATGGGATCACTTATGTTACAAGAATAACATCCTCCTGAACATTTGGTCAAGTTCTGCATTACAACTGAAATTGAATTAAAATTGACTTACAAATACAACATGCTAAAAAAGTACTCTGAAAAAAATAATTAATTTAATTCTTTAATACCTATATAAATAAAAATGACTTGACATACTCTCTACTGTAGAGTCAGTTAATACACTCAACATCTACTTTCAAAACTATCTCCTAGTTTAGAGCAAGTTGTACTTGAAATATCTTCTAACTAGCCTGAAAACTTGCTTGCTACTAGAACAGAGTGAACGAGCGTCCGTCGTCGCTTGTAGGGACAATGGGTAGGCCGGTGGCGTTTTCCTCTCATAACACAAACCTTTTGTGATAGCAGGCGGCCCGATTCACATAATGCTATGAGATTACTCATTAAAATCGCCGAATACGACCATCCCCAATAGAAATTCAAAACGAATTCGGGAAATATCAAAGGTATCGAAAATTACGGACAAAATTCGTAGGTACTTAATTTTCTTTGGAATTCAAATTCGATTGGGTATTGAAACAGCCAGTTTATTTATTTTATTTGTGAAAATTTAGGTAAAGTGGCGTCAGGTAAACTGTTATTTTTGCTAAGGTTAAACTTTAAATTACGATATCATTTTCAAGTGCTGAAATAAAATATTTTTGTGACACGAATAGTAATTTAATATTTTTTTTTATCTTTGATCATTAACACCGCTTTGGTACCTAATCATTTTTTATTGCTATCAGAATACAGAAGTGGAGAATACTCAGACAAGATTACTTAAGTCCTTTCCACTTCCAAACTCGAATGATATCTGATCTATTTAAAATTGATAGATATATATCTATCTAAAAATACAAAGTTACGCAATACAACGAAAACTGAATTAGAATTAAAACTTAATTTAGGTATACTGCAAATTAAGAAAAAGTTAGATAATTTTGTGATACAAAATATAATTTAATATTTTATCTTTGATTATTATCAACGCTTTGGTACCTGCTCATTTTTTATTATATCAGAATATAGTAATGGAAATAACTCAAGCAATCTATCTAAAGATAAAATCGCTACGACCGCAGCCTTAAAATAGAACCAGCTATCAAAGTAATAAACAAATTCAATATAAAACACATCAAATTGTTTTATAATCACTAACATAACCCATTAAACATAATACAAACTACTATTCGAATAATTTAGTCGAAACACTTTTTTACACCAAAAATAAACCCTGCTGGGTATTTTAAACTTAGTTTAAAACCTGGCTTTCATCTCTATAATGAGTTAAGCCACCCTTAAGTCCTTCTAGTAAAGTTGCACCTATTTATCAAGTGTGCAGCTTAATTTTTCCCTGTCGTAAGTTATGAAGCGTTAAAAGGTCGGTGGGCGTATTTATTTTACAGGTCATTAGTGTAAAAAGGGTAAACAAAATTGTGGCAACGGCCTTCGTTCGTTTTAAAACGAAACGATTTCTTTTTTACGGTGATACACGCGTAAAGATGAGTATTATGGAGATAAATATTTTGATAACGAAGTACTGTGTCACTGTTACCTGTGATAAATATTGGCCATTAAATAAGGTTGTATCGTTTAAGTTTCTTCCCTTATTAGGAAAGTTTGTTCAGGCAACTTTCGTGTATTAACATCTACGTCCATGAATGTGAGTTTCTTCATGCGAACTTTATCTCAAATCTCAACTTTAAGCAAACACAGTAGCTTAAGACGCTTCTACAGTTACTTGCAGTTTCTTAGTTTAGTTTTGCATCTGTAATCATACCCGCATGGAATATTCTACGAGGCTACTCTATCAGCTACCATGTTGATTTTTTTTTAATGAATCATTTCATTTATCGCCAGCGTTCGCTTTTAATTTAATGAATTAATTAAGGGTATGCATTGTTACAGTTACATGTTGGAAATAGATATAACGCCCTTTATTTTCAGCCCATTTCCTCTCAATATGAAAACTTTTCATTCATATTGAATATTTTTCATCCATCCAAACGAAACTTAAGTAATCCATAAATTCACATATCCCACAATAAATCTGCACGAGTCGGCTAAAGTGTGATACACTGAGTGTACGGTTGCACAATTCAATCTTATACTTCCTTAAACGACTATTTAAACTTACTGAAGGCAGTAATGACCAACACCACAGCTCCACAGTCGGATTTATCGACCGCCGTCTCTTATTGAGCTTGACTGCAGTTTAACATCGGTTTTACTCGTCGGTTTCTGTTTGATGCATTTAATCTTACTTCTTTAATTAGTTGAGAATTTCCGTGGTAAGTGGATTCGGAGTTTTGTTTTATGAGCATAGTTTAATAATTTTGAGTTCTTCTGGTGAAAATGTTTGCTTGTTTCTGGAGTTATAGTAAGTTATAACTTACATACTTCTCTATTGTATTGGGTTTATTTTAAGTTAAGGTATGTGACAACGACTTCAAGCTTTTTCCCTACTGCGTGTATCGGATTCCAATCAAACCGGATGCTGCTGAATACCTAACAGCATTTTTAATATAGAGGGTGTTGACTTTCCTGAATCGAATTTCATCCTTCATTCACCTTTCACCACACGGGACAGTATACAAACGTAACTTTGTAGTCTTACTAAAATATACAAACGAAACCTTGAACCTTGTTTTAAAACGAAAGCCTACCAAAAGCACCAGGGATACATAAGTCGCGGTGTAGTAGAGACCACGGCGCCACTTGAGCGGCTGTTGACGACAAAAAGAAGGGAAAAAATGTCGACGACGTAATACCGAGATGACAAATACGCCGTTTTACACTACAGATGTATTTGAGTTAAAAAGTTGGATTATTTATTTCTTTTGCTTTTACAATTTGGAGATGAAGAACTTAATGGATTTGCAAGTATTTAACTTGATGATTCTAGTATTTTGTTGAATGTGGCAACTTTAACTTGCACACAGTTATTATACCTAATAATTTTTATTATCCAAATCCACCCAATTTTAATATCCTTTGGTTGATAGCTACTATTTTAAAACCACATTATTTTACTACTACACAGCTGAACCGCTTGGAGAATTTAGAAGGTATCACACTTTTAATGTGGGTGTAACTAGAAAACAAATAAAACGCAGAATCGAATTCCTGTATCAGAAATACATAAAGATACGGTTTCAGCAGTGACTAGGCGACGTCATGGAACGGTGGAGCGTCACTATACTACATGTTTAGATACATCGAGATTCCACATGTTTAACGACAGTTTTACGGTCGGCTGGAGCCGGGTTGACTCAATGCCGTACTCGGTGGACGACCAGCTTTACGTAAGCTCTAAGAAAAACTATAACAGAGACATTTCACTTTGAGTACTCAGCTCTAAGTCACTGGACATGCACTGAACCTATCATAAATCAATAAATGCATTAAGTGTTATTTGAAAATTACGTTTAAGATATTTTTTCTTTACATACATAAAATTTACATAAAATATCATTAACTATATTAGCAGTCAAACCACAAAATATTACGAAAAACCCTAAAAAAATTAAAATATGACGTCAAAAAACTTCTCCACACCGCTGTCGACTGATGATGTGTCCAAAAGGCTGATGCTCTGTCCCACAGACTTGTCCAAAGTAAAAGCCAGCTCTCAAGTCACGCAAAAAAATCAAAAAGACGTTTTGGTAGAACTTACAATAATATACAATTTTAAACGTTATCTTTACACGTTCAATATTAAATAAACCGATAAAATAAACCAGTTAATTTAATCGGAAAATGTAAATGAAAATCCGAATCCGGAAAAGCTGGTGCAATACGAAGGAGGGCAGTAATTTATAATTAAAACACATTAGTACATTTCTTGCGCTTCAATGCTGTCCACTCGCACGATTCGCTCATTATGTAAATCGTGTGAGAAATCGAGCAAAACGTTATTTGCTTTTTACACCACCTGCGCGATAATGCTCCTTTATATGTCATACAATCATTATTAAAGCAAGTCTATCTGTCCGTAGGGAGATAATGTAGTATGGAATAATTAGATATAAATATGGAACGCCAAAAACCATTAAAAAAAACATATTAATTGAATTAAAATGTTCAGTCTGTCTAAAAAGACAAACGACTCTTCATCAGATTTGTTTACTATAAACGGAATACGCTAGACAATTTGACGTCATTTGTTATCCCTCAGAAATGCTAACAAAAAAAAAATACCCCTACTAAAATCGTAAAAACTATTAAAATTCCCAAATCCTTTGACTTTTTAGACAGACTCTACGTGCATCAAAGAAGTTTATTCAAAAATTAAACTGGCACCTAATAAAAAATAAAAATATGATGTGGTTACTGACGAGCGTTATTGAAAATTAAAACTACCTACAGAAACTTAACGTTGTGAATTTTGTTGGTTTCAAATCTCAAATCATGTCGAGTGATAGTTAAGATTAACTCGTAAATAATAATATATATATTTCTCTATATATAATTTGTTTTAGTAAAATCGCTATTAATTATCTCACTGGTGGTGTAAAAAGTAGAATAACCAAAACGGGGATTAAGCTGTTTTTGTCTTGGGCAGATTGAATACCTCTCTTTACCCTGATTTCTATAATAACTAACTCCCTCGCAACGCTTGAGAGTTAATTATATGAGTCCTTCACTGGCGTTCGCGATTAAAACTTAGCAACTTTTGTTTTGTTCGGAATTCAACATGCTTGCAAATAAATAATTCTGATTCTGATTCTGAACATGCCGCCCGTGACTTAAAGACACTGTTTTATCCCCTACTCACATAATCTACTAACACAATAAACATAATAAAATTATAGTTTCACAAGCACTCGCAAACGTGAACAAAAATAATATTATTTTCGTGCCACTTTTGTTCTAAACAATTTCTCAGAGCACACATTTCCTTCGTTTTCTAAACCAACTTAGACCTTTAATGAACATTAAACAACATGTGGCGAAGTAAATGGCAGAACTGTGTAACCCTCTTAATACTTTAAGGCTCAGCAAGTTTAGGAGAAATAAAATTAGGTCCTTTCTACCTTCTGTATTATTTAGTACAACCAGTAAGACACTCTCCTTTTGTATTGCTAACTACAGCCTCTCGCTAATCTAGGATCCTACCGTAAACTAATTAACTACGAAAATATGACCTCGACGACACGAAACGGTATAAGTGGATAAAGCCAGGATTTGTTCAAAGTCTGCTCCTATTCAACATTTCATTACATTTTAGATATTCAAGGACCAACTGTAGACTGTGTGCTTTAAACACTCCAATTACGAAAAGGGATGAAAATTTCCATGAAGTAATCTACAACCTTTTATAATTTTATTTCGAGTATAAAAAAAAAGAATGTCTATGGACGTTCTTGCACCTCCTTTTCCGTAGAGATCTAGGCTTTCGAATGTGCATTTACTTAATTTTTCTGGTTAATTGCCTACTTGATAATTCAAAATTGGTTATTTGAAATGTTTATTTCTTTTTTTTTTTGAGTTTGAGTAGATTTAATCCCAATTCTTGCTGTTCTTAGAAACAGTACGTAATTAGTTCACAAATAATTGCCTCACGGGACTTTATGTCACAGGATGCCATCAGTCCAACGATACTACGTGATTACGGCCATTATCAACGATATATTTCTTCCTAATGGGTAATAGAGTAACATGTTAGTATCTTCTTCCGATAAAATAAAATACGGATTTATCTGCGAGCGTTCGACCAGAAACGGAGGAGTTTTCGCCTTATTCAAGCGACTAAGGATCCATTAACTTTACTGTATGTCTTGTTTAAGATGTTCAAAGGCTGTTTTGTTTTAACTGCAATAAAATCTGGCCTACAAACATAACAATGATAAACAAATTAGTCGGAGCTGATTTATGAAGCCACATTGACGTAATCCCTTTGCTCAGAGCATACCATTGTGAAGGCCTTTTAACAAACAGATGGGGAGTATAATGGAAATTGCGAGTCACGGTGGTTTGCGCTTCCTAACATCGCGGAGGATTCTTAGTCCTTCGATTAAGATATCTGGCTAAAATCAAAAGATTTCAGAAAACATAACTATAGGTAGTGTTTTAAGTTACGTTAGTATCAAAATTTTTAATTGGCTCATTGATTAACATTGAGAGAGAATCACATTTTGGCTATTGCCTTTATTAACTTGCAAACTGGCATGATAATGATACTTTTTATATATGTACTTCATACAAATTCTTGATATAGAATAAGTGTTCTTTGATAGGAAGAAAAGGAGAAGGTTTTAGGTAAGGTCGGCTGTCAAACCGCTCGGCCGAAATAATATTTTTGTATATTAATAACATAAAGTGCTTCTAACAATATACCTGATAATAAAAGGTGTAAGGGACAGCCCTTCACAAACTTTAAGAGCTTGCTCAGTAGGCAAAACTGAAAAACCTACCATAAATTTTTTTTTTAGGGAAACGTAAAAAAATTCAGCCTCTCCATACAAACTGTCCAATCAAGTTAATAATTTTGTATGGTGAGGCGGTTTTTTTTTTTCGTTTCCTGACAATTTTTTTATGGTAGGTAGTTCATTAGTCTACTGAGCAAGCTTTTAAAATTTGTTGAGGGCTATCCCTTATACCTTGTATAGAGCATAGAAGTGTTTCATTACATTTCCGCCGTCACTCATGTACCGACTAATTTAACCTTCCTTAAGAAATTGCATATTCTTAAAAAATAAAGTACACAGGCGTCCATAAACATACCTAAACAATAACGATTTTCGACAAACCTAGACCACATCACTAATCAATGCCACTGTTACTGGCCGCAAACACGGAAAGCCAAAACCGCGTTTCCGTATCCTGCAATTAATGCAAGCGGCCGGGCCTGCCCGAAATAATGAACATTACTATACCGCGCCGGTAATGGCCGCTACCATTGTACCCAGATTTAATTTCACTTAGGCGTACTATCCACGGACGCGTAGCTTCATAGACGCGTATTTGTTATTATACGTTTGATCAACAACGACACGAAGCTGCCGCTTCGTCGACAGAGTTTTATAGTTTTGTATGTAAGCTTCACGCAGGCGTACACCAAACGTATGATGACGAATACGCGTCTATGAAGCTACGCGTCCGTGATCAGTAGGCCTTATTCTATTACAAGAAACAACTTATGAAAGCCAATGAATTTTCAACTTTTGTTGATTGTAGGAATTTTATGGCTCGGTAACAAAGGTAATTTTATGAGATAAGGTGTGAAATGATTGCATTAATTTAAAAATTAAATTCTTTATACTTTTATATTTAAAATATAACGAGGTCATTAAAACGTAATGACATTATTTGCGGAGATAAATGTTAAGTTGGCATTATGTTACTTTGGTATATTCTGTAGATAGAGACTACATAATAATATAATTGCCAATGCCTGAATCTTTACAACTACAATTTACAGAGAACAAAACCAGATTATCAACATGTATTACAAGAAAATTAAATAGGGTTCCGGTCGCCCTGAAACGGAAAGAGCAACTGAAGGACAAGAGTGGTTATAAGTTAGTAAAAGTCTGATACGCCTAGATACTCTCTCCACCATAGAGTGTCAATTACCAAAAAAAAAATCCTCTTAGCATCGTCATGTTAAAACTAAACTCTAATTGTGACCACAAAGCATAAAAAACGTACTCTAGCCACCAATAACTTGACGTGAATATGACGTCAATTTATTATTCAAATAGGTTAAATAATTATTACCTAAAAAACTACATTTTTTGTCCTTAATCTTCAATAACTATGTATCAAAAACACCTATAGATACCTTTAACTAAACTCCCAAAGCAGATTAAATCTAAGTACACCATTTAAGAAGCATTACTTTTCATAGCATCGTAATATCAATACTGTACCCTAATTCTGACCACAGAGCACACAAAACGTGCTCAAACTACCAGTTCCCCAAAGTGAACACTTTCAAATCGTTCTGACAGAACACTACAGCTAATCCTCAAAGCCACAACACACGGAATAGTGCCCAACCACAAAACAGCTTTGTAACATACCACTGAATTTGTGCCCTAGTAAAAAAAGTCAAGGCTGTATACCACAAAGCTGACCACATACTGGACCAGAGAGTAAAGAGGTATCATAGAGAATTTTTACCACATTTTCACGACGAACGCGACGGGTCAAAAGCAATCCGTTTGTTGTCCAGAAATTATCTTTAAATGTGTAATGCTAATATTTGTGAAATGAGTGCGTTTATATGTTTACTGAATCACATTATCTTTTAACATGTGAATGCGAGTATACATTACATTTAACATTTCAAATACCGTAATTAGAGACACAATAGAAAGACAATGAGAATTTTTATTTCTTTTTATTTTATTTTATTTATTAAACCCCAAGCGAACGCCGACGTTCGCGCATCTATTGTCGTACTATTGAGTCTCAAATTGAACGGTATCTGAAAGGTGACAATGCTGAATTTTCTCAAAGAAAAGGTTAAAAGATTAATTTTGTATTTGAGTTCGAACTTTAAACTATTTTCATATCGTTATCATGGATTTTAATAGTAAAGATACGGCTGACGGAACGTTTGTTTGTTTATACGAGTTTACGGTTACGTGTTTTTAATGTCTTGGATACACAACCGCTCGCGAAGATTGTCGACCGCATGGCGAGTTCACTTTGGTCCAGTATGACGGTTTTTTTAATACATCAATGAGTATGACCTGTATATTTTTCTAAATTGTGGCGTCAGAAAAACGCGCTGCCTGCCCTGTCCGCACGTGTGACACACCTGATTTGTTCGTAGAATGGCATCGCGTCACGTCGCGTGGCGTGGATCACGTGTAGCTCTACAAGTCTAGTTTCCATACAAAACGTATATAGTTCTACCCTATTAAAGTCAATTATCGTTTTAAATTTTGTTACTAATCTTTGAAAAGTGTCGAATCGTAGATCAGGGGTTCGAACCTAGGTAGGCGCTATACATTATGTAATTTATTTCATAACCACTACTCTCAAAACGGTAAAGGACATCATCGTATTCGAAATTCGAAGACATGTGACATCTGTCAATTGATTCCGCGTGGTGGATTCAAAGATTTTATATATATTATGATTACGGCCCATTCCTGCTCCTAGAAAGAATGCCTGAGTCCCATCATAAAGTTGATCACGCTAGGTTATTAATCATTTAAAACATGTTACACTTTCTCTGCTATAAATCAAATTGTAATTTAAACAACTAGTTATACTGTGTTGTCAAAGCAAAGCTTAAATCAATTAAAATGATAGCGATCATTAGGAGCGGCTCTGAAATCTATCAAGGGACTAGTAGACCCATCGACATTTAATTTAAACTCAGAGGTTTCTCTTTGACATTCTAGTTATTTCACATTAACAAATCAAATATTTTCTTTTGATTAAATCCTCGGATTACTGTAGAGACCACAACGTTAATTTATTCTTATTTAAATAAAACTTTATTAGATGTACCTACATCAACATTGTCCTAGACCAACTTCTACAAATAACTATGATTTCTTTAACTATCATTGCACGTGGTTCGAAAGGATATCAATGTTGGTAATCCTGCTGAACTGCATAACGTTAGGCATGTACCAGCCGTGTGTCGACGACCAGTGTATTACGAATAGATGCAAAATATTACAGGTGAGTAAAACTAGTAAAAATACTACAAAAAAAAACTCATCGCTCTAAACAAAACTTTTCTGTCTATAAAAGGCTAGCTGCAATAAAAAATAAAGCGTCATCAACAATTTAAAAATCGAACCTTTTAAAAAACGCTCGCAGAAATGAGAAAAACAAAAAGTTTTTAATCAAAAAGTAATTCTGTCTTGACGCGTGCACTCGTTGAAATTAAAAAAGAACACTGGCCAGACATAAAAAAAACCGGCCAAGTGCGAGTCGGACTCGCCCATGAAGGGTTCCGTAGCAGCAAGTAACATAATATAAAAGTTCTTGTAATGTGATGTAACTTTGTTCGATGTTTTAATAATAGTGTATTTTTTTCGATTTATGGCGCATTAAAAAAAAACTACTTACTAGATTTCGTTCAAACCAATTTTCGTTGGTAGTTTTTATAGTAATGTACATCATATATTTTTTTTAGTTTTATCATTCTCTTATTTTAGAAGTTAGAGGGGGGGGGACACACATTTTACCACTTTGGTAGTGTCTCTTGCGCAAACTATTCAGTTTAGAAAAAAATGATATTAGAAACCTCAGTATCATTTTTGAAGACCTATCCATAGATACCCCACACGCATGGGTTTGATGAAAAAAAAATGTTTGAGTTTCAGTTCTATGTATGGGGACCCCCAAAATTTATTACTTTTTTTCTATATTTGTGTGAAAATCTTAATGCGGTTCACAGAATACATCTACTTACTAAGTTTCAACAGTATAGCTCTTATAGTTTCGGAAAAAAGTGGCTGTGACATACGGACGGACAGACAGACAGACAGACAGACAGACAGACAGACAGACAGACAGACAGACAGACAGACATGACGAATCTATAAGGGTTCCGTTTTTTGCCATTTGGCTACGGAACCCTAAAAATGTGCAGGCTTATTGAAATTGAAGTGATTTTCTTTTGTTTTAGTTTTATTTGCGCGGGAGCGTTATTTATACGCTCACTTAATTGAAATTCTTAAAAAGTTGCAATTTTATTAATAAAAATGGGCGTTTAATAAAACATCTGTTACAGGTTTTCGACGACATAATATTCGCGTTTTTCACGTTGGAATTATCAATCAAAATGGTGGCGATGGGAGTTTACGGACACGGAACATATTTAGCGGACTCATGGAACAGACTGGATTTTTTCATAGTGATGGCCGGGTACGTAGAATTAACATTTATTTTGAAAATTTCAAAATTATTGTCAGAGTAGCTTTGTATAAGGTTTTAAAACAACCTATTTAAAAGTGATATTACCAATTAAACGAATTATTTAACTTAGGACTAATCTTCGATATCTTCACATAAATGGGACTCAATTTCACGAAGAACACGAATTATGTTGGCTTTAAAAGCAGTTATTGAATGTGGTTTGTCTGTATAGACTATACTCTGTTCAAAATAAGACATTAATGAAAACCTGTCCGTTCAACCGATCTTGACTTTTATTACGTTAGTGACAGTCATGACAAATGGCGGCTACAGTAAATATTTGATATTGTCGCCACTTTTTTGCTTTTAATGCCATCCTTATGCCTAAGAAATCGAAGTTAAAATCGGTTGAACAGACAGTAAAAAAGGATTCTTTAAATACCTAATCTTATCGCGAATGGGGTATAGAAATTTCATGTACTTAGCCTTACAAAAAGAGATCGGGTGGTGTTAAGTCACATGATCTCGTTAGCCAATTATGACGCTACTACCACGCAAGATTTGACGTTAGGACAATAGTGCACTGATTGTTATAACAAAAAAAAACTTTAACAATTTCTTCGCGTTGTTGAAGCATGTAGCGTTTCATGGAGAAATTCCAAGAATAAATATGTATTCATGGAGCTATCGCTTTACCAAGACAGCTGCTATGCGCTATTAAAATTCGAGCATACTCGCATACGAGTTCGAGTTGTAAAAATGTGCAGTTATTGTAATGTGTTAAAAAGTTGAAAAAAATATTTAAGTGCAACTATTACATACTTGTCTAGCATTTTACTGAACTGGATCTATTTGGCGCAGCTGTAAGACATACATGTTGATTTTCTTTTTTAATCTTAACTTTCAACATGTTGTTTCTATGCCGTGTGTATCTATGTGTGCAAAATAAAATATTTTCCTTTTTTTCTTTCACATAGATGATCCTCTACTTCAATGTTATTTTTTTACAGAGCTCTGGAATACGCATTGAACGTGGAAAATATAAACCTATCAGCGATCAGGACAATTCGAGTGCTAAGACCATTACGAGCCATCAACAGGATACCAAGTGAGTCAATTTAATATTTAATAACATACGCTACTCTAGGGCTGAAAGATTGTTCAAAAGGGCCACTGCGACCCTGAAACGGAAAAGGTAACTGAAAGAACAGTAGTGAGTTTTATTCAGTTAAATTCTGACATTTTCTCTCGTTACATCCAGAAATTATTTTATGAATTCCGCCAAAAAAAAAAAAATTGAACGTTGTCATGGCTACTGCCGATTAAGGAAAGCTAGATTATTTCAAAAAGACTTCCTACTTTTGTTAAAACTAATTGTCAGCAAACAGTTAACTGCAAATGCAATGCAAGTAGCATTTGGGTAGCTCGCTGTCCGGCCGTCCAGTAATCAAACCTGAGTTCACGGTGCATTGTGTTTCTCTCTCTCTCTCTCTCTCTCGTGACATCTAGAGCCGGAGAAGTTAATTATTTCATGATTTCCCACCTTCTAGTATCTTCTCTCGTATGCACTCGTCGTAAATACGAGTATGAAAGAAAGTGCTGAGCGATCGACCGTTTTGCGCGGATGCCACGCATAATTTTCACAAAGTATACTTATAATTTGTTAGTCCTTAATTTGCGCCTTGTTCCGCTAAAATGTTTTTCTTTCTTTCTTTTTTCTTTTACCGCCATAGTAATAACATTAGCCAATTGGCAATGTGATATGGGTTGTCGGATTGTGTGGGGTCTTGGATCTCTTGCTAGCCATTTTAATGTAACCCAAACTATATGAAGGTCACTATACCGTCTAAAATGCACATAGTATAAAATATCATGTATTTTTTGCGTAACACATAAAAGACCGTTCTTCAGGCACAACATCCGTTTTAGTTGTAAACATGTCATTTGCAAGGATATCGACTGTATGTCCTATGAATGACAAGCCGTTTGATCCACCATGTCGATCGTGTTGATTGTGTATTTAGTAAGTAAAGGTAAAGTCGGGCTGCGGGATTGTTCAAAAGAGTTACCGCAGCCCTGAAACGGAAAGGGCAACTGGAGGTGCACATTTATGTAGATTTACGTTTTACACGCCATTCTTCGCAAAGAGCGAAAGGTTCATATAGGTAGTAGAGAACCTATAAAAACGTTTCTATAAGATTCTAAAACAAAAGCTTAAAGTGACCACGTGTTATAATATATAACTTAGGCGTTTTTGTATTATATATTTTTTTTTTTTTTTTGAGTTATATAAATCAGAGTAGGCACCATTTCGCGTCTTAAATCTTATTTGGTCATTAATCTCTATTCATAAGTTAATATTATATCATAAAATGGCACTCCGCCGTGCTCAAATTAGATATTCTTCAAACTCTAATAATAGATTATAATACTGCCTACTAATGGACCTTTTCTAAGCGAATGAAGCGATAAGCGTTAAATATGTACACCACGAGCCTTCTCCCATACAAAGGCCATAATACGACGAAAAATCGCGCAATATTTCCCGTAATAGCCAAACCAACCCTTAACCCTCTGTAGTTAGGCTAAATTCTTAAAAGAAAATTACAAAAGGAACAGTTTCAAAGAATATGAGTGTTTTCTATAGCCATTAACAGCTTTCTTGCTGTAAACCTCGATGCTAAACTGAAGAGAGCTCTTAAAACAAGAACCCTTTTACTTTAGGTGACCCCGCACTACCGGCTTTGTTACGTGCAGGTAATGTATTACATGTTTATTTATAGGCCCGGGCCCTTTCCAAGGAGAGTAGGTTTATTTAGGCATCAAACGAAATATTATTAACATTGAAACCATTTTATTAGGGTTCTAGGAATAATGTCACGTAAAGGAGCGACAGGTAATACTGTGACTATAATATATTTTCACATAAAGTTAGTATTGAAAATCTCGTTGGAAATCTTATAAAGACATGTGTTTCAGCTTCACGTTAGGTAAATGTCAACTGCTATAATTTAATATGTCGGCAAAGTTCCGATACAAATTCTACAGATTCCCTCATTTAATAAAGTTATTTCATAATTTATTTTCTATAAATTCTAGGAACGTACTAAGTATTTCATTACCTTCTAAATTACTCTGGCCTCTTGGAAATTATTTTATTATAAAATAAGTGGTTCTTGTATTGACAACATGAAAATAAACACAGATAGCCTTTCAAATATTGTTGATGAATTAAATTTAGATTTTACACATTTATAAGTATATATGGTATTATAAATAACGTAACAAAAGCTTTTATAATATGTTCTGCACCATCAAACATGCCGTATACTTAGCATAATAAAATCGGCACAAAGTTGGGGTACAAAAGAACTCCATAATACCTTGGTGGGTACTTATAGGAATTAACCCGAGTCGGAATCAAGAGCGAGAGTGGGCGGCGATCGATCCGCGCAACAAGTGAGCCGGGCTCAGCAAGCCACTACGTCTGCTACAGATTAAATTATCTACAGTCGGCAATATGTGGACGTTCAGAAATCGAAGATGGACTGTTTGAATTAAAAAAGATAGGTTACAAAAAAATATCGGGCACAAGGATCTATTCATTTTCTATTTAAGGAACATATATGAATGAAATTTAGATTTAGCCGATAATATTTAAAGGAAATCAATAATAAGCAGACTTAACTAATGGCGTCATAAAACTCCTCCGCATCGCTCTCAACTGGAAATATGCAAAAGACTGATGGTATTGCCACGTTGTATGGCAATGCTTAATGTCTGACCAAGGTAAAATGATATTATGTTCTAGCAAAAGGAATGCTACCGTCTGATATTTAAGTAAAATCCTAACAGTAGCTAAGCATAAAAGAGATTACAATATGATTTTCCATTAACAAATTGAATTCTGAGTCCAACCACGCATATTCACAGAACTGACTTCAGAACATAAATGGTCCAGCAAAGCTTTCACGTTTTCTAGGAAAATGCTAATTACATTAGATTGCAGCCGTTCTGCGAATGTACAGCCATCTGCAGAACAAAGAGCGCAGATAATAGTTCTCTCTGTTGACGAGGCGGCTACAACAAAAAAAATAAAACCAAGAACAAACACTCATTGAACTACAGAATTTCTGTTTCAGTTAAAGTTACATGAATTTCTCGAGCTTCTAAAGCGCACTTTACTTTGTGTTGACATTATAATACGTATTTAAATACCCTCTGTTGTGAGCTACGAAAATTTTATCAACCACTCTAATTTTGTAATAGAGTCAAACGTGATACTGCATACGAATAAGATAAGGGTTTTTACACTTTATAACTTTAAACATTTATTTGTTTACGACACAACTGTTGCTTTGCTCGTCCCTTCTAATGATGACAATCGTGTATGTCGTACAGGATGACCCTAAACAACCTACAGACATTAATCAGGCCTTAATTATCGCAGGCCCTTCACGTTTACAAGGCGGAAATTTGCTCTGCAAGGGTAGTCCCTAATCTACCTAGTCCTCGTACCTGTGTCTATCTATATAACCTATCATAAAATGTACTTACTTGTAGATTTTACCTCAATTATGTAAGAGCTACATGGAGTGGGAGTGAGAGAGTAATATAGTGACTGACTAAGCGTTATATTAGAATATTGGTTCAACATAATATTTAATTTAGATTTTGAGCTCAATATTGCTGAAACTATGAGTAAGTTTTTATTATACGTTCTTCCATTGTATAGAAAGAAATACCTAAGTATGTTAGAGGAAGTTTGAAAGTGGCTCTAATGACACAAAAGTTGAAAGGAATCCTTTGTCTTGGTATGTTCATGTGGCGATTAGTGATGAAAAACCATGTCACGAGTATGATACGTATGTGAATAGAAAGAGAGGGAAGATAAAGAAAAGATATATGGATTGTGTATTGAGGGATATAAAAAAATGGAGTTAGCAATGGCGTGACTAGTGATAACATATCATACAGCTAAGGAGTGGAATTCCCTGCCGGAGTCTGTGTTTCCTGATAGCTATAACCTAGGGGTCTTAAGTCAAGAGTATAGATTGCTTCTGGGCAAGCGTGTTCCATCGTCGGCCACATCATCGCTTACCATCAGGTGAGATAGTGGCCAAACGCGAGCCTACCCATTATAAAAAAAAATAGAAGAAGAAAAACGTGTCGCGCCGACCCCAACAACAAAGGTATTCTGAATAAAACTGACTGTGATTTAATCGTATGTTTGTGCATAAATTACATTTATGCTCAAAATACAGAAAGTTTTGTCTGAATTTACATGATTTTAGCAGCAAACATTTCAACCGGATAGCTAGGATTTACGGGCAGACACAGTCGTTATCCAAAGCAACATTGCATTCAGGAATAACATTGAAATTCAATAATAAATCACGGTAGCAGCGTGGACCGTCGCAACTTCCAAACGGTTAGCATTGAACATTCAAACAAAAGACGGGCTCTAGCTAAAGTTTCGCACAAAACCCCATCTGGGCCTCGCAAACAACTGGGACAATGCAAGTCTGCCGCAAATTAAATCGTGCCACGCGCGCCCGCGGTTACACATACATCGGCACTAATTTGCCCTCGCACAATTTATTGCCCTCACGTGCCTTTTTATTCCGTTAAATTGAAATATACGTTCTGATTTGTGTCCTAATACAACATGTGAGTCTCACCTAACATGTTCATCAACGTGCTCTACAAATACATTGAGTTTCTAACATTTAGTTCACAGATAACAAGCTTCACAGTGGAGCAATAGTTAATCCTCTTTAGAGTAGGCTTGACTGTGGAACGAATTAATTGAAATCCATCTCTGCGTTCATGCGAAACTGCACTTGAACAGTGAATGAATTCACAAAAATCAACAAACTGCTGACGATAGCAGAGCTATTTATACTGTAATTAAAATTGACTATCTATAAGATTTTAGCTGGCTATTAGGTATTGTGTCTGAACTTACTTATAGCTTTAGGTCACATAACTTTCCTAATGGAATATTCATCTTCATTAAGGCCTTCATTAGTAATAAAGTCAAGTGATAATTCAACTAACTGCCAACCACACACACCTATATTATTATTCTCTGTAGTAACTTGGCATTGTATGATGTTCCCTCGGCTTATGAAAGCAACAATGACCTCTATCTTGATCTGGTTAAAGCTTGTTTAATGAATCATTTTGTTTTCAAAGGTATGCGGATCCTGGTGATGCTACTGCTTGACACATTACCAATGTTGGGAAATGTTTTGCTGCTATGTTTCTTCGTATTCTTCATATTCGGCATTGTGGGAGTCCAACTCTGGGAAGGAATTTTGAGACAACGCTGCGAATTCGTTCCTCCACCAAATGTGCCGCGACCCAAGTATGTTTCACTCCATTTATACTATTTTTACCGAAGTGCAGTATGAGACCAGTTGTAAACCCGTCTCATACTACCAATTCGGCATTACCGTTGATATAAGCTCATAGACTAAGCATTTATTAGTGTTCGATTATTATAATACCTGAATTTATATAACGCAGCATATTGAGTGGCAATGTTTGAAGTTTTATGGATGAAAATACAGCTGAAATGATTTTTTCATTACTTCCATTTGCTCGAGAGCGCTCGTCTTAGCGGCACGTCCCATTGCTAACGTTGACTGCATGCAATATTTAACGCTTACATCCTCGACGAGCACATCCACCGCTGCTCTGTACATCATTTTGACGTTTTGTATTTTCTCATTGCATATTGTTTTTGCACTGTTACTAACATTTTAAGAAACGCGCATGTTGAAGACCGCTTTCAATCGAATAACCTACAACACACTTTAAATATTGCATTCCGTCAACACTCACATTAAAGTCAAATGTTACTGAAAACACGAACAAAACGAACCATTCGATAATGTGGTAACTAATATATTTCAATGTCAATCCCTACTCTCCAATACTCCATTCATTCGTATGTTAAACAAATTACATAACTTTTGCTACATTTCAATGGTTCAAACATAACAAACAAAACATAGTTCATAGTAGAAAATAACCGTCATAGCAAACATGAACCAATAATAGCCATTCATAGTCGATACGTACCAAAACATCTAGATTTAGTACAAATAGTTACCTACAACCAAGATTCAAACTAACAATGTGGTATCATCTACAATAATATGATTTGAACAAGAAAATAATATCTATTTGTATTCTCCTGTATGAGAGCACATTGTTAGTGACTGTGACCTTACTACAGACCTTTAGAAGTAAACTTAGGTACATAACACCCGTCACGGCTCCTCAATTTATGTTCCAGAGACCTGTCCGAATGGTACAGAGTGCGCGTCAGAGTGAACTCGTAAGGATTTGCGATCAAAATTAATGTGTTTCTATTAAGAACATTGCGAACTGTTGTAACGTGTACCTTCACACATCTGCCGTCCAGATGTGCTATCGTATTTGCTTCCCCTTCACGAATTGGCAGTTTCGATGAGGCACTAGGTCTCTCATTACATGTCGCTATTTAAACAATACCTATCACACTTAATTTGCAAAATTTTACTGAGAACTGCCGATTTGTTTCTAATCGAGATATATGGGTAATATGAGTTCTATCAATTATTCTGAAATGTATAAACAACTGTTTCTTTTATTTATGATTTTGTAAATTTATTTAATGAACAGTAATTATGGAACAAGTGAAACATCTGTTCATAATTTAACATTTCCAACGTCTATCACTACTTACAAAAACTATTCTTGCCTCAAATTCTTCAACTTTAGGTTACTCTGTTTTCAAAAAACAATATACCAAATTACACATCAATTCTACATTTTTCATGATTCATTCAAAAAAATGTCATTTTAATAAATAATATATTCAATATTCAGCTTCGTTTTAACCATTGTACTATCTGTTAATCTGCTCATGGTTTGTTTCTTGAAATTAATAAATAACATTTACCTGTTATTATTAAAACTGCAAATAACATGCACTGTTGTGAAGCTTTGCACGTTGGGTCGTTCAACTATTAGAAGTATCCGAGCGACATTTTAGTACAAAGTTGGAGACCACAATAAAAGCCTTATAGCGATCATCAAGAACAAGCCCCGTAACGACCGGGCGCCAAATGATGTGGGTTACGGCCAGTGCTCGTGTTTCTATGTACCTTCTGTCGTTAAACGATAACGGCTCAAAGGCTACTGACGTCAATCTGCCCCGCCGATATTCGCCAGACTTTCCCCAGCCATCTCTAAAGCGCTAACATTTCCATTAATTGGGACTGCTATTAATCCTTACCTCCTTTCTACGCTTCCGTTCTAGCATGCGTCTGCATGCACTGTGTGTTTCGATGTACTAGTCAATGTTTCTCCATTTGCATGGGTCTTAGAAGTAGTGAGACTGATATATATCAGTGTTCCCTGTTACTTACAATCAATTTAACAACCCAGATCAGTGTTAGAACTAATCTGCAAATGATTTGGAAATAAGTAGTAGTTAATTGGTTTAGAAGTGAAAATGATTGCATCCATGTTTGTGATAAATTTTCCAAATTATTTGAAGAGTAAATTAAAAATCAGAAAACCTACATTTAAAATAGCTTTCATTGTTAACTAAAGCAGTCATCATTAAACGCAATGTTTAGATCGATGTCCATACTCGATAGAAAACTTAAAACTGCCTCTAATTTGACACGACACACATAAAACTACCTACTTTAAAACAATGCAAATAAAAGAAAGAAACTGAGAGCGTATACTAAAATATTTATTTGTGTTTTCAGTATATCATTCTACTACGAGTTCTCAAAGGAGTTGGACTACATTTGCACGACGCCTGAAGACAATGGGATGCACTTGTGCGGAGACTTTCCCCCGTTTAGATACGGACCGTTAGTCTGCAACGAGACGGCCAAGCCTTTCTCCTACAACCTTCCCACAAACACGTCGTGTGTCAATTGGAATCAGTATTACACTAACTGTACCCAAAGGGGGAACAACCCCTTTCAGGGCACGATCTCTTTCGACAACATCGGTCTCGCTTGGGTCGCCATTTTCTTGGTAAAACGACTTATTTGGAAAATGTTTTACCTTGTTTTGTAGAAATAAGGACGGTAATAATGTTTGTTCTGTTTTGTAGGTGATATCGTTAGAAGGCTGGACGGATATAATGTATTATGTACAGGATGCACATAGCTTTTGGGATTGGATTTATTTTGTGCTACTGATTGTGGTTAGTATACGTATATTTGAAAAATGTATTCATATTTATTGAAATAATCATAATAACACATGAATATTAACACCATATTCTAAAGCGCCCCAATTTCCTTTGTACGTTGTTTACGTATGTTATTAAAATTGCGTAAGAAAATAAGAATATATCAAACCGGATTAAAGGAAACCAAGAAAGCTTCGGTCATAACAAAAACATTAGTTTGACAAAAACTAAAACGATCAATCAAACTCCGGCCTAACGATCCCATTATCTCATAAACACATATTTGTCTTATAGATCGGCTCGTTTTTCATGATCAACCTCTGCCTGGTCGTCATAGCGACGCAGTTTAGTGAGACGAAGAAACGCGAGATGGAACGAATGAGGGCCGAACGTGCCCGATTCACATCAACGTCCACTCTTGCGTCTTCTACGAACAACAGCGAACCTGCTACATGTTACGCAGAAATCGTTAAATATGTTGCACATTTATGGAGACGGTTCAAAAGGAGGATGGCGAAAAAAATCAGGTCCGTAACACATTTCTTATTCACAACTTCCATATGGAAGGGAGCTGCAACCCTTTCAAATATTCTATGTGCTCATAAATATCTCACATTTCTTTATTCGAGATAGCGTGATCGTACTCCACTAATTCAGTAAATCGCCGGCAGTGTTATTTTCTTTCCGAGAAATGCAGTATTTATACTAAGTAACGCCCGGCATTTACAATGCAAATGCCGATGAACACTTCTTTGCGAACGGCTGGCATTTCTTAAAATAGTCTGAATGGAAGTTATTTTTATATCTTGTAAACGATACCTTTTTTGCTTCTTGTAGAATTTTCTTTTGTGACCCCTTGGCATTGTGAAATTTATTTTTAAATATGAATAGTTGAGATGACCTTTTCATTTATAGTGTTAAAACATGTTTAGGGTTTATCGATATCAACGTGCTCAGCTGCAGTGGAGGACAAGCAGAGAAACTCTTCAACTGCCCGCCAACAAACCAAAACAACATCATCCTTGCTGCCCTAGAGTACATCCACAGGTATCTTTAGCTGGACTTTAAAATAACCATTCTCAGGTTTCGATTTGAATAAGACTTGGTTCTAAATATAAACATTATTATGTCGAACCTCCTTCAACAAGTAAAGTTCATCAGCTCATTATAACGTTGGGGATTACTTCGAAAATTCTCATCAACCGGTTGTAATGAATTTGGAAATGATAATTTTCCAAGTTTCCGTTCTTCAACGGCGTACATTCTTAGGTAGTGGGGCTTATAATAAAATATTCGTGAAGTCGTACAAAGCCTCTTCCATGCCGAGGCCGTGTATTGTATTGTTGCTGACATAGCGCACTCATTATGACGCTTTCACTTTGTAAGCCTTTGTGACATTTGAGGCTAAATATATCACCATAGGGGCTACAGCTTCATAGAAGTACATTAATGAAGCATCGGTTTCCAGTATTAATAAATAATTGGTGCTTAATTTCCTCATTAATAAAGTTTTATTGCTATCGATATTCATGCCGCGTTTAGATAACAAACTTGTATGTACGTCTTGTATTCAAATGATAGTTGTAGAGCTAGAAACATATTATACTTATCTAATTTAACGGCTATTATTTAAATTACTGTCATAAGACCAAAAATAAAAAGGAAACTTACTTAGAAAACCAATTAATAAATCTGACTTACTCAAATTCAAAGCGTAAAACATCATAAATAAAATATCCTTTTTTAAACCTTAACTTTTTATTTTCTATAACATTTATGCGTAGACGCTCGTAGCACTTTGCTACGAAATTGCTACGAGATTTTAAGCTTTTTACAACAACTTTATTTTTATTGCTTGTTGAATACGTATTAACATGAATTTAAAAAAAAAAATCAAAACGAAAACTCGAAAGCCTATGAAATAAATAGATTAGACAATCCTTAAAAGTGATCTTAGAATCTAGACAAGTTATAATCTACAAGGGATACCGATCGTCGAAATGTTAACCTGAATCGGTCCAGTAGATTTGGATCAATTAGACTGTGACAGACCGGCAGACTGACATATAAGGCATCCTATCCTGCGTCTTTTCATTTTGGAATCCTAAAAAGTGTAAAACTCCTTGCGTTACCAAAAAGTCATTATTGATGATTTAAGCTCAAGTCAATAATACAAAATAATAAAAAAAAAAACAATAAATAAATCCCTTATAAATAAAATAGCATCAAGTTACTCGTTCCATTCTCATTATATCTGTACATTACCTGTACCAGGGCAATGGCGGCAAGAGTGTGAGTGAGGAGGGGAGTGGCGGCCCGGGCCCGGAGGAGCCGATCAGCCGGCCCGGCCTGTTGCGCGTCCCCTCGCTGTCAGCCGCCGATCTTGAGGTAACACTCACCTTATTCACTCTACCCAATTTACCGGGTTTTAAATACCTGATGTATTCAGTTCTAGCAGTTTCTAGCAGGATTACAGTCTGTCTAAAAACTCAATCGACTTGGAAATTTTGTATAATATTTAATCATTTAAAAAATACTTATATTCGATACTTTTTTTAAAGTTCTTCTATTAGTAAACAATGATCAAGATCTCTTAATCAACCTTGATTATTGAAACAGTGTTGATTACATCAGATTTCATTTTATCCTTAATAATTACACAAGTCGTTTGATTTTTTAGACAGACTCTAGCATTGATTCTTTTAGCAACAATCAACTCTTAAACTGCTTGCGTTGGGTTGGTATTCGCCAGGGTCGCATTTTTACGACTGGGACTCCATCTCGATTAGCTATTCAAGCCGAAGAAGAGTTGACGAGGTGAAGCCTTCGGTCGAGGATGTGCGACCCTAGCGGAATAAACACGAGAGCGTTTGTGGGATATGTCCTACGTAGTCGGCTAAAATGTTAAGGCCTCACGAGCGAAATCCAGGAAATGGTGTTCACCTTGTTATCTTGCTGATTGACAAAGAGATTAGCTTCAGAAGGTAAGTATTTGACAACGATTAAGTATTATTTAAATGTCGAGGCGAGCCAACCTCATGCTCCAATCCGTCGGTACGTAACATTATTTAAACAAATGTAAAAAGAGGTTCCTGATCAAAGTGATTGGCAAAATAAATGTTGTTTGGCTTTACCAAAATACTCGTATGTGTTTACCTACTAAGAAAAAAAGCAAAATATTTGATCCAAAAAGCGGACAAATAAATGGAGAAACCAACTAATTCGGTTTCCGAAGCTCGTCTGTAAATACGGGCAAACAAGTACTTTAATTTATTCTGTGTGTACGCCCGTCGTATCCTTTTATACGGGTAGAAATGTAAGCGATTTTAGAAAATGATCATACTCGATTGTAAAGAGCCATTTGAACGACCCCGCCTGTTGCGCGTACCCTTGCTACCCTCACAGTTCGTATCTCATCTTGAGGCAAAACCAACGGTTTATTTAATGTAATTGACCGCTAATTTGGTTTGAGGGTCTATTTCTGTTAATAGTTATGGCTAAATTGGAGGTAAAATTGTAATTTTTGATCTGATTCATCCTGAATGAAATTATGTCTCTTTCTAATTTTAGATGTCTATAATATCGTAATGTTCTATTATAGCATCGTTGTGTTAAGCTCGATGTCATAATGTTAGTTTTCCCTAGAGGCACTGAGGCTACAGGTGGCTATTAAGGTAAACTGAATGTACGGTCTCCCGCATTAATTAATTACCCCTTGGCTGAGGTGTTTATACACTTTGTATGCGTGAGAGGTACCCACTTAATACATAAGAGCACACATGAACCCTTCGAACAGTTACATACGATCATTTTACTACAAAGTGTATTACGTTTTAACATTTTTGACAGCTTCTTAGCAAAAGACTTTAAAATCAACTGACTTAACAAATGTATTTGACTGCAGAACGCCTCAAACCTGTCACTTCTGTCGCCACCATCCCTAACTCGACGAAGATCATCGGTGATGTTCAGCGATACAGTTCTACTGCACACTCCGAATGAACCCCACGGGGCCCATCCGCACAATGTGTGCTCATCGGAGAAAATGACACAAACAGGTAAAGTATCATATCTAGCTAGATAAAGAAAGCTATCCTTAAATAGCATAAACAAAATTATTTTTGGTCAACATTTAAGTAGTGAAAAAAATTGGCGCGCGTCAAAGGTTTTTATTGTGTTGTTGATGAATATTAAATGCGATTTTTTTTATTGTTTGACATGTTTATGCGCGCTAATGAAATCCGCTTTATTAAATACAACAACCTCAAATTCGTGATCAATCAAGTCAAATGACCGAAATTAAACCATCTGTACACGCAAAATCAAAATTGATAAACAATAACAGCGAAAGGAAAGCTTAAAATAAAATGTCCTTGAAATGTTTCGACTATAGCTGTGAAAATGTTAAAGCACCCACCTTCGCTAGTAAGAAATAGCAGCTACACTACTTTCCCTGTTGCTTGTACTTTACACACTTGAAACTTTCCCCATCTCACTGCGAACAAAACTAAACTTGTGAATACAACACAAAACACTCTACATTCAATAGTGTTAAAACTTTTTAACAATTTAAATGAATATTTGTAGATTCATTGTGTCAGCGTGACTGGCTTAAGAGCCAAAGTGGTGAGTCTAGGAGGCGGTAGATCTAGACGATGCTATTAGACGGGCATGTGCAATCTCTACCTAACTTCTTGCTTCTTCTTCTTCCACTTCTATATAGAAATGCCTAAATAGGACTAGGAAAACAATCCGATAAAACCGTTTCCTAAATTTCGCTTAACCCCTTCTAAGCATAGGTCTAGACTCCTACACTTTTGAGACTTGATTTACATATAAACATCTTTAATCTTCCTTGAGTTATCTGTTTTACCTCGAAAGCATCTTGTTATATTCCTTTGAGAGAAATCTGAAAAATTTCTAGGAAAATATTTTTCAGTTTAATAGGCAACCTGGGACTGAAGTAGAAACGATAAATGTTTAATGCTGAACTGATTATGAAGTATATAAGTTATGAATTAGAGAATTCTAAATGGTACGGTAGTGAATAAAATAAAAAATCAATTTTAACCCACTGAAGGGCAAAGGTTTCAGTTCCACTTTTCTCTGTTCTTAGCTGCACCTAGCTAATCCTTTAAGTAGGGGAATACGACTAGTCAAGCCTTCTCCTCCTAATGCCTAATGCGCCGCCGGCTCCTCTTATTCAGGATCCAGTCTGAGGTCGCTTTTGCCAAATTTTGTTAAAATATGTGGCAGTTATGGCCTGATCAGGGTCCATAACAATCATATTCTTTACAAATACAAGTTGAACGCCTACAATTTATCTTAAAGATAGACTAGAATTTTGTAATGGACCGTATTACTATATACCTACAGTAAATAAGCCATGGTAATTTCTTTAACATACTCTCAGATTTATTTAACCACGGGTTAAGGAAAATTTAATATAACAAGATGATTTCAATCCATTAGAAGATTTCGTCCATGTGTTAGTCCGTGTGCTGTAGTGACATTTATTTGGGGGCATAGAATTCGACCTGCCGACAGGCGAAACTGCAGAGGAACGTGCAGCCGCGGGCGGAACCATGTCGTGTCAAGAACTGCTCGCGCTGTCCGGGGCCCTGTCAGCAGCCCTGCCCACTGGACAAGTGGCTCTAGACTCCTTCTTTGAAGAACTCACTAAGGGCATCAGTAAGAGGGCTGGTGAAGAGAAAATTGACACTAGGGTAAGTGATTTTTCTCATATAAGTAAAAATATTTTCATACTAACGATCTCAAAGCCTTATAGTATCCTAATTGAACATTAACAATATTAGTCTACCGTAATTTCTATTAAAATATTTTGTGCTCGTCAAATCAAAAAAAACACTAAACTAATAAACATCGATCAATTCATTCGTTGTTGTGAACTCTACTTATCGGCACAAGTGAATAACACATTAATTACCTTCTTCTCAGAACGTACTAAACTAAATTAATTTGAGTTAAACTTTTACAATTTATAACCCGCCCGCGATGTATCTGTCATCACAAAGTCTTCATTGGAAAATTTAATAGCAACTTGTACAAAGTTATATTTCATTCCATGCGATGGAAATAGTATTTTATGGTGATAGATTGAGATATGAATTGGTTTGAACTTTATTTCGCTGAAGGATATTGTGTCCCCTTTGTGATGTTGTTTAAAAGCTAAAGGTGTTATTTGTTTCAAGAACATAATACGAAAACGCCACGGGTAAAACAATGAATGTCATTCTTTGTTAAACTGGCCTTTTTATGCCATCTGTCGACTTTTGTGGTTTTTGTATTTAAGTTAAAGACATTGTGTTCAGTTATAACTTTATTTCAGACCTTTTCTTTTCTATTCCTCTTTTGTTTTTTCCATTTAACAAAGATATATCTTTATTGCACACTAAAAATAAAAATTACATAATGAACTTAAAATTAATAGGGTATCACAATAGGCGGTCTTATCACTAAAAGTGATTTTTTACAGAAAACCTTTGGATGGTTTTTCAGTGTAGTAAAAAAAAAAACAATTTTCGTACAACGTCGAGTATTTCGACATTATTTATTTAATTTTCTTGTGTAATTTTCATATAAGAAAATCCTAATCTTTATATTCCTTGCTTTTTAATTAGTCACTTGGGGCCGGCTGTTTTCTTCCAGCTGCTTTAAAATTTAATTCTCTTCAGCATGTTTTCAATTAAAGCCGAGCTTCAAAGCTGTTATTCCGTTAATAAAACTTGTGAGAATAACATAGTCCTTTGTGAAAGCCTTGACAGCCATATTCAAGGATAAGAGAACTAAAAATCTAATTAATCAAAAAATGACTAAACTCCATATATCTTTCGATGGTCAGATCGTGGAGATAGAAGACTTCTCATGCTGTGCAGACCTTCTCGCGGCTGAAGCTGCCGCAAAAGAAACCCGCAAGGGCCGCGTCAAGAATGCGTGCGCTAATTTCTGGAACAGGATATCTAGGGCTCTGTCAAGGCTTAGAAAGAAGATCAAATTCGTTGCCGACCATAAATACTTTCAACAAGGTAAGAGTAACAATAAAGAATAAGTTTTTTTCTTCGTAACATCATACGAATACTGTAAATCTAAAGAAAAAAAAAACTTATTATGGCATAACAACTTAAAAAATAAAAGGATAATAAAATTCATGTACATAGAAGAGCTTAACACAAAGCTGAGTTTTCTTATATATATATATTTAATTTTTGCGGGGAATGGTTGTCTTTGTAATGACCGTGGCTGCATAGAAATCGGAAAACTTTTTAGTATTGTTCTCCCACTTGTAATTAAAATTAAGGAGTAACTTACTACTTATAATTACAATGCGCTTTTATTTATGTACTCACATATATGTGTCACTTAGTGTCAGTAAAAACGAGCATCAATTCAATATCTAATATTTCTCCCTATGATTTATTATTTCAAGAAAAAACATTCTAAATATTTTCAACTATTACCTCCAATAGATATAACAATATCGTTCCCTGTCAACATATCTGTTACACAAGACCTCTCACAGATGTAATTTCCAGGTATATTATTGGCTATCCTCATCAATACGCTGTCAATGGGCATTGAATACCACAATCAGCCCGAGGAGCTCACCGTGATCGTAGAGATCAGTAACATTGTGTTCTCGGCCATATTCGCCGTGGAAATGCTTTTCAAGATCGGCGCCGAGGGCCCCTTCAAATATATTTCCAATGGATTCAACGTTTTTGATGGCATTATTGTTATACTAAGGTGAGATTTAAAGATATTTCTACGTTATTATTAAATCTTAATGAAAAAGAAAATAAATCTAATCATTTTATTTAATATATCATCATTTTTTTACAACATACGTTTTATACTTTATGTAATGGTAATGTAAGCCACATATCCATTTAATTAAAGCTCCACAAAAACATATTCCCAAAGCTTTTGTGTAGCTCTTAAAATACAGAATTGATTCAGCTCCAATTTTAAACCAGGCTTACAAATAAAATATCAAAGAAGAATACTTTATACACAAACGAGTAGATCCGAACCGAACGAGAATTAAAACAAAGCGTAGTAAAACCAAATAACATGGATTAAAGTAAATCCTTATGAAAAATTCTATATGAAGTGCTTCTCCGTTTTGTTTGTTTTGTTATTTATACAAAACATTGGTATACTTGTGCCAATTTATTGTTTGAATAAACAAAAATGTTTGTAGCCTCTGTTTCTACATTTATAATTTAAGTCCTGTCCTCAAAGATTTAAAGGACACTGTGAAATATTGGTCGCGATACCTCGGTAGCCCCCACTCAGGGGTGTCTGTAATTGACTATCTGTGGTTTAAAACCCGAGCTCCGACGTACGAGTAATATAATGGTGATTCACCCCTGTTACAAGTACATTTAGCTTCGTGAGGGACGAACAGAGATAAATTACTTTATTCACTTCACTTTAATTTAGAACCCACCTAGCTTGGGTTTCTTTCTAAACATCTTCGTTGTAACTGTATAAGTATCTAAGTGTGTAATCTAGATTTATTTAAAAAATATAAATTACTAGCGGCCCGTCCCGGCTTCGCACGGGTAATAAATATAGCCCTTGTTACTCAGGGTGAATGTAGCTATAAAATGTTTTAAATCGGCACAGTAGTTTTTGAGTTTATTCATTACAAATATACACACAAAAATACAATTTTTTCCTCTTTATAATATTAATGTAGACGACTTGTATAAAATTTGACGGTCCGTTTTCATCGTAATTCTCTACATGTCATCAAAACATGCAATGGAGCTGTCGTTAAAACAAATGTCTTTTTTTTTCATTTTTCAAACAGTGCATTCGAACTGGCCCATAGCGTGGGTCAGAAGCAAGACATGGCTGGTAATTCTGGGCTTTCGGTTCTTCGCACGTTCCGACTCTTGCGCATACTCAAACTGGTGAGGTTCATGCCCAACCTGCGTCGCCAACTGTTCGTCATGCTACGGACTATGGACAACGTCGCCGTCTTCTTCTCACTGCTTGTACTATTTATCTTCATATTCAGGTAAATATCACAATACAACTTTAAAAAATATTAAGTTCATCAAACCACGGAGACAGATCAGGTTTTGTAAAAAGAAATTTAACCTTTCAATCGTGATAATGACAGACACAATTGAAAGACAATAGGTGCGCGAACGCCGGCGTTCGCTTGGGGTTTAATGAATTAAAGAAAAGGTAACTTAAATAAGAAATAAATGGTAACGATAAAATGCATGTACTTAAACTACGATTTAAAATGTTAGGGAGTTATATTTGAGTTTATGATTTCCAAATCCGTGAAACTGCTATTTATGAGTTTCCTGAAAATACTTTTCTTTTCAAAATTATTTTAAAGCCTATCTGTCCTACCTAAGTACTTAGTATCCAAACATCTTAAAAAACAAACAGTTTCTATAATTTTGTTTCTTTGCTTTACTTGGTCTAAATGGTATTCAAACTTAGTATCTCACTAGGGACTTAATAGGCGTTATTTAAACATCTGTCTACAAACCTGACCTTCAAAATTTAACTCTTTATTTTATATGTTAACTAAATGTTCCTATCTCACACCTGTATCGTAGTAAACTAGTAGCCAAACATCACAGCCCAAAGCAATCACTCATTGATTGCTCAATCAGATTTTTCATTTTTCCGTAGCAAAAGAAGATTTATTCGACTCTCCATAAAAATATGAAATTTTGAATGTTTCTACTTAACTGTCACACCCGCATCCCTTAACCTGTGCACTAACTGTGAGTGATTTCTCCTTTTTCTTTTCAATCTTATCCTTATGTGTGTCAGCCACCTCTGTCTGTGACATTCCACCCACTACACACTGCCACTATCCACACTCTTTACAACTTTTTTCTCTTCTATTTATTATATCTTATCAACCATAGAGACTTCACGCTTTTGTGCTTTTCGTCCACTTCAGTTCTTTTACACCTGCACTTGATCACTCATCATCTTAGAATATTATATCAACACACTTATATATGTATATTATTCTCTATTATATCCTTTATATTTTTGTATATATATTCCCTCCTTTGTGTGTGGAAAGGATTCTAGTAACCGTATTCTTATCTAATCGCATATTGCGTGGTAACGTTCAGCATCCTCGGTATGAACCTCTTCGGGTGCAAATTCTGCGAGAAAGACAAGCATGGCGATCAAGTGTGCGACAGAAAAAACTTTGATACGCTCTTGTGGGCCTTTGTCACGGTGTTTCAGGTATTCAACATTTTAAATTAAAATACCTAACAGACAACCCAGAAACAGACTGAACTTGCAACATTTACTAAACGCTTACCCACGGGTCCGTCAGCAGCCAACACTCATGACCGTAGGACAATCCCGAATAACAAAAGGTTGTCTTGTCACGGCTAATCGACTAACAACGAGAGTACACAAACGACCGTTCACTCTGCTGCAAGAGACAATCTACTCGCACACACAGACCCATACAGTTATCAAGTAACACTAACGGAGAGATCAAGCTTGCAGCACAGTGCGTTGTCAAACAAGCGTTCAGTCGCGTAACCGCTACCCTAGTACCCGCGTAGTGAGATCTAGTACCATACGTAACAAATTGATCAAATATCATTAGTGTCACGTTCACCATGTTGTTCGTACAGTACTCCCATCAGAAGTTGTCCAGAGCACATTACTTAGTCAGTGAGCTTGGTTGAGTAGTAGGTTAGCTTGAGGTCGTTCGAAGCCGAGTCGCGGGTTAACCTGTTCGTCAGTTCCTCTACTCCCACTACTACAACTGCACTCAGTTATATATCTATCACTCTGCATGCTGCTTCTATTATTTAGGTTTTAATCTTGAACAGCTTGGTCCGAAATTAGTGGAATATTGTATAATGTTAAATTTACGAGCGAATTCGAGATTATGTTGTTCAAAACATAAGACAAAAGTTTCCACCAGTTTCGTTATCAACCCTGGCATCCCTTTTTAACTTCAGTAACAATCAAATTTTCAATTACCCCCTTTCTTAAACTCTTAACTTCCACTTTATAAATAACAGAAGGTATAGCTCCTCTCATCTAAATTTCCTTTTATTCTTTTCCTTCTGCATTTCTCAGGATGAATTTATAATTTAAAAATTACTGCATTATAATTTGAATGACTTTTGCCACGAGTAATAATAATGATACAGTATGAATGACAGTTTTCTTTGATTAAATTATCTTTTTCGCACTTTACTTTCGCCTATTTATTCCTCCTCCGGATTATTTTTATTGCATTTCTACTTTTTATTATAATAATGAGGCAGTATAAAGAATGAAACATAATTTAAATATTAAGTTAGTTGAGGAACTTAATTGCACTATAAATAACACGATGTTAATGAAAGTAAATATATGATTTAGTTTATTAACATAATATCCGTTGGTTGTAACGGCGTTCCAACGGCGATAACACTGCTTAACCATTTAGGCTTTTGTTTATTGATTAATTATTACATCACCCAAAATAAGATCACTAGGACGATTGTTTGAAGTAAAACTAATTTTACGGCACGTGATCGTGTAGATACACAATTATTACAGCACTACTAATACTGACTGTGTGCATATAGATTTCCTCAATGTTACGATAGCATCGTCTCTGAACATATCCTCTTTGTTATGGCACTAACTGCACACTAGATTGTGAACGCAATAACTTTTTCAGCCCGTAACATTAGTATTATTTCAGTAGTTCGTTCACGAGCGCAGGTTGCAGTGTTAACGTCTCGTACGCAACAATAATCGTCAGGATGACTCGGTCGCGGCGTTTGCGCATAGCGTTTTGTTTTTCTTTCATTTTACATCGACTCCGCGACGAGCAGTATTCTGGGCATGTATCTATTCGGTGGTAAGTTTTGCAAGTTCGTCGAAGACAATGGCAGCGAGCGGGATTGTACCTGCCCTGAGATCATCTCGCACCATCCCAAGTGTGAGTGCGACAGGAAACATTTTAATAACATCCTCTGGGCTACCGTCACCGTGTTCCAGGTAAGCCTTAAGCGGTACGCTAGACTAGGCTCAGTAATAGACGGTTTATTTGCGATCCCGTTTCAATATGTTTTAGAAGATAGAAGCCGCGTGTTTCTCGTAACTACGAACTTGAACTGATTGGAACTGTGAACTAACTTGTCTTATTTGACAACTTTGTATGCGTTGTGAGAAAAGACGAGTACAAAAATTTAACGATAAACATGACTGAACATGATATGTACATTACTAGACTGGGCACAAGCGAGAGATCCGCTGTAGTTACTTAGTAGTTATGTACATTTTGGTAATGCAGTACAAGGAGCGCTCCGTAGTTAGTTTGCATCTTGCTTAGTAGTGAATAGCATTAGGTAATGCTGAACCCTGTATGCTTGTGTACTCAAACTCGCCGTCTGTGTTCCCTTTCATTACTGTGTATTAGTGAACACTGACACAACAACATGACACTTGTCAACACTAACACGCTAATTACTAACTACAGTTTTTTTGTATTTTTTTACTTTAATTTATTAACATTGGAATAAAGTAACATTTTATTACACCAAAAGGCACGACTTTATACAATATGACAGCACACCTTGCTTATTTTGATTTATTAAAAAAAAATGGATTTTAAAATACTTGATGTGGTAGAACGATTTGCTCAGTTGAGTTGATTTCTGACTTTGATGTAAACATTTCAGGTTTTAACACAGGAAGACTGGAATGTTGTGTTGTTTAATGGCATGGAAAAAACGAGTCATTGGGCTGCTTTATATTTCGTTGCCCTTATGACTTTTGGGAATTATGTACTGTTCAACTTGCTTGTTGCTATACTCGTCGAAGGGTTCAGCTCAGAGGTAAGTGAGGCCGACATATTTTGGCTGTTAGTTACGAAAAGTTTGAATCATTCAAGACCAACCTTCCTTCTATTTTTTGTAACATAGCAAAGGTTTCTTGCAATAAAGAATATTTCAATTTCTGAGAACAGACAAATATTCTTTGCATTACTTATGCTTTCATACCTCTGCCACAGAATACCCAATCAAATTCTCATGTGTAATTCAAATGTTTTAGCGAAATGAGAGAAGGGAACGTGAACAACGCGAGCTGGCAAAATCAAAATTGTCAAGCGAATGTTTCTCAGACAATAACGAATTGCACTACGACGACTCGAATTCGGGATCACATTCCAGTGAGAGTTTTTCGCAGGTAAAGTATTTGGGATAGTATTTCATTAAGTCAACGTGAACAATGTTATTCCATTTGAGTTCTTTGAAATTCCTAAAGTAACAAAGAATTCAGCTCACATTTTATCGAGAATTTATGTCAACAGAATGAAATAAAAAACTATTGGAGGTCAGCGGATGATGTACGAAAGCATAAAGATGATGTAAATGGGCATAAAGAGAAGGGAATAAAGTCACATCGTAAAACAAAATCGTCGGCACACCATCCGACACTTTGTAAGGACTGCGCACAGTCTAACAAGTGTAACCTACAAAAGGTAAGTTCAGCATAAAAGTATTAGGTACATCATAATACAGTTAATTTTCATTTTTATGAATGAGTGTTGTTTTTTATACAATGAAATATTACAAACTAGATTGAAATCAGAAAATTTCTAAATAATGTATTTTATTATAATTTTATGTTATTATATATATAATAAGTCTTTATTAAAACCCACAGTTGGGTTTTTAATCCAAAAGTTCAAAAGAAGTCAGAAATATCAAATTAAAAACATATTTTCAGCCTTATTTCGATACTACAAATCTTATTACCTCGACGAGTCTCATTATACTAAAGATTTAAGATTTTATTCGTCGTAAAATGTCTTATTACTTACTTTTTTAAACATTTCGTTTCTAATCTTATAATCTTCTTAGATATCTTAGAAATATATACCTGACTTTCATCTAATTTACTTTATCTTGTCATTTACCTTCAGGTATTTTGTAATCTATCACTTAGGACTACTATTGCAGAAGATTTGAGTTTTTTTTTTTTCATTAATCTTTTGGTTGTCTGGATAACCCTTAGGGTCGGTGTAATTCTCCTTTAACAGAGTTATAAATCAATAACATGTGAATACCCGATGGTATCTTTAATTTTAAAACTTTTTACTTGTTAATCACGTGGGTAAAATTTTAATTTGCATGTTAGATATAAATCCTTTTAATTTACATTCTGTTTAATATATCTTAGGAGTCCAAAATGCGAGCTAAATGTGCTGGTACTACAGAGTCTTCAGCATTACCAATGATAACTCACACAGCAGCAACACCACAGGACTCACCGTCTACCACATTGGAACCTGGAGCTTCCTTCAGAGATTTTAACATGGCTCTAAGCTTGGAAAGATCCGCCATGTTATCAAGTTTGGATTCTATTGATCGTACTTCTGTAAGTATTTTTTTTTTGCAGCCCGCGTCGTGATTTTTTTAGAGGTCTTAAATTACAATTAAATTACCCATACATCTGGGTACTCCTGATCTACATCACATCGGTAGATCTATTCACTTGTAATATAACCACAAAAAAGACTCCAAGTGATAGATTTTGCTGTGAATTTTCACATGTTTTATTTTTCAGTGTGTCAGCATTCCCGGTCTACTGAAGCCACCAAACAGCTACACACTAACTCTCCACTCAGCGCAAGCTCAGCTTGGTTCTGAGAAGGCCCGTCTTCCTCCCATGACTCTTGCCCCTCCCCCACTAACTTTAGCTCCACCCCCTCTAAGATCCATATCACCTGCGCCCACGACGCCAACCACACCCAGGTCAATACCATCGCCATTGCTACCGGAGAAGAACCTTCAGATCACGATTGCAAATTCAAAGGATGAAAATTGTTTGAACACTAGTGATAAATCCAGTCTTCTGAGTTCACAAAAGTAAGTAACTATAAAACAGCATTTTTATATACAATCGAGTAATGATAAGTTTATACAGCTTATGGTCAATTTGTTATATCGTATACGATCTTTAATATTGAGCTATAGACAAAGTGACATTATTTCAGCATTACGAATGTAAAAAGCTGTACTTTTTACATTCGTTTATTATTTGCCACTTTTTTTTAATAGGAATTCATGAAAAAATTATACCCCCTCTAGGTGAAGCGAAAGAGTGTGGTGTGACGAGAATGAATAAAGTAAGAAATGAGTATATAAGGGGAAGTTTGAAAGTGACGCCAGTGACTGAACGGTTGAAAGGAAATCGTTTGTCTTGGTATGGTCATGTAAAGAGGAGAGATGAAAAGCATGTTGCTAAAAGAGTTATGAATTTACATGTGGATGGATGGAGAGGGAGAGGGAGGCCAAAGAAAAGATGGATGGATTGTGTAAGAAGTGATATGATAGAAAAGGGAGTTAGTGATAGCGTGACGAGTGACAGGACAGAACGGAAGAAAAAAACGTGTTGCGCCGACCCCTAATAAAATGGGACAAGGGCAGGAAGAAGAAGAAGAGGTGTAGCGAAAGAGAGTGTCACTATTTTGACTGACTAAAAGTCACCTGTGTTCCTTTCAAGAAGTTGTCAGCAACCATAGTAGGGGATGTGTGGGGATGTTTGCTGGGTCGAAGCCTAGTGGGGCTAGTGTCTGATTCGGAAAGGGAGGCTCGGCCCCGGTATGAAAGGCAAGAAGGAACGGGGTGGATTTTTTAGTCAGTAAAAGTCTGACTCTATCTAGTGTGAGACTTTTACTGACTAAAAAATCCGCTCCGTCCAAGCGCGAGGGACGTCATTTGGATGATTTTTAACCACCGAAAAAAAAACCAGTGTTCCTTCAATTATTCTTTGCCTGGGCCACGGTAACTCTCGAACAAATTTGTAACCCTAGCTTAATTTTAGACTTTTTGTAACGTTTATCGGTTGTAACACTTACATATTATCTCACTTTTTTATGCCGTCTCTTGAGTTCTACATATCTTCGTAGTGTCCTTATCTCCTTTTTTGTCCCAAACATTAATCTCTTTAAATAATAACTACATAACATTTTTATAGGAACATAAGTGTAGTTAATATGGGAGCAAATGGTGAAGAAAAATGTAAGGTGCAACGCAACTATAGTTGGCGGCCAAGTCTCAGAAGAAAGCCAAAACAAAGAACAGGATCGGACTCGGACGCTATCATACTAAATAATGGCAGAGATCACACCGTTTGCAATGGTATAAGATTATTGTCACCTTATATTTAAGCTTGAAAACTACTATCAAAATGAAATATACCACAATAATATGTTGTTTTTGCATGTTGATGTTTGATGTTCGATGTGCTTCTTAAATCTTTGTGTAGTAATTTTGCCCACGTTTGAGTTTTGGAAAGGTAGGAGGACCTTTTCATTTTCAAACTTTATGGTTTGAATTTTAAATTAAACTTATCATCTATTATGTCCTTAGTACCTAGATGGCAATTGATTCAGCAAACCGGATCCGTGTCTAAATATTGAGTTTTCATGTGATATGAAGGTAGACCAACGACTTATTGAAGGTCGCGTAAATCCACTGAATGTGAGAAGTCGAAAGCCAGTATTTATGGCATACTTGGAGGATATACTCGTATGTGCAGCAGTGGACACGACCTAGTCTGAAGTAGTGACGATGATAATGTTGAATAACATGATTAAAACCCAATTTCCTTCAAAAATCTAACTAAAACCTCATAACCAGGTTCAAACATCCGCAAGAACGAGTTGCTGCTGTCCTCGTCGATGGTGATAAAGAACGACACGCAGTCGGAGCTACCGAACAACAGGACACGCGGAGCGTTGCCTGCGGCGCGAGTCTTGCCTCCTGGCGGTCAGGCCAGGAGGGTCTCCGCTCATAATGCACCGTTGCTACCCGATGTAAGCTCGTCAAATTAACTTATACATAGGGTTAATTATCTGCCAAATTGATATCCAGGCATTGGGCTGGTCATCCTTATACTTTGTCTAATTATTCGAGTTAAAATGTGCTGACCGTTGTTGACCATTTTTTTTTGGTGTTTGTTTTTGCATAATTTGTCTAATTCTTGGAAACCATTTGAACATTGAAAGTAGCCCTATTTGAAAGATCATAAAACATGGATTTGGTCCATGTTTTATTTTCGGTTGCAATCCAGCGTCCCTAAAGGGGTGACCTTGCCACTTTCAATCCGTAGCGTATACAGCAGTTGTAATCAATAACCTCAACGTACTAGATTAGTGTGCGCGTCTTTCCAACCACAGTCACTGATTTTCCACGCGTTTAGACGCAACACAATCCGAACACACAAATCAAGCTCCATCTAAGGTGACCTCAGTTAGAACACTGATTTGCAACCGCATGGACCAGAGTCCATGCTTAAGTCTACATTTAAATTCGAATGTTATAGGATTACTGTCCAGGTAAGTACTGCCAGCATCACTCGAAGCTTTGGTAAATTATTTAAACTGTTGCACCACACCTATCAGCGTTCGGGATGATAACCACTGCGCTATTCACCGGTATTGCAATAGTTTAAACAAAAGCTTTACTGTCCCCTAATATAGCCGACCGCGTTATAACTTTGCTACTTTTGACAAAGCTACGTTTAATGTTTATCAAGTTCTAAACTATATAATATTTAACAAATTAATTTAGACCTTAATCTCTAGGCAGACTGATATTTGATTGAAAATATGAAATGTTGAAAACTTTAGGGTGACAAAGTAATTACGATGTCGACTATGGACATGTTTCTCGCACCAGCTGCACATATTTGCTGCACACTCTGCTGTCTGTTTAGGTGTCCTGGAAGGCTCCAGAAGCGGGGTTCTCATCAGACTCCACCGTTCGGCTAGACTCCGTGAAGGCTCCGCCTCACAGGCTATCACTCACTAATGACTACTTGACAGGTAACCTACTTCTTCTACACTTAATATTTCTACGTACTTAGCCTTGTTTTCAGTACACCGTGATTATTGCAATCGATTAGAATAACTAGGTCACTGACCGTAAATACTGCTTTTGATATTTTATGCATTTCCTTACCAGTCTACAATGCGCAAACATTGCTTATCGATTGAGTTTCGAGAACTGGAAGTAGACACTTGGTATTTGCGTGTTTTTAACACTAAATTATAATTGTTTTACGGAATATAGCAGAACTTCTGAAAGACATATCTAATGATCAAAACACTACTAAAAAAAACTAATCAAACAAACATTTCTAGATAATCCGAAGAGAGCGCCAACAGAGACATTAACTGTTTCTTAGGTTGACTAACAGCTCCTCCGACTAAATAAACAGAACATACACTTACTATGCACCAAATTTTCATAGGCAAGTTACGAGTATCTGAGTACGATTCATTGGTAACAGTGACATCGGTATCAGAAGTGAAGGCGAGCAACTTAGGACCTCCATCACCAGTCGTACCGGCCACACCAAGGCCGATACGAGAGCTCCCAGCGCCAGCACTGCCGACAAGACTCAATACCCAACCCCTCCCTCTGATGAAGCAGATCAATGAGGAAGTACGTAGCAGTAATAAATTTAAGGTAAAGGTGACATTATTAGCAGGAATCAAGACAAGCATCTCGGGTTCATCCATAGCCAGCCATTACAGGCAAACGCAGACGCAGACACGATACGGTAAAAAGTTAAAATTCCACCGGAACTGTTATATTAGAAGCACTATATAATTTATCTTTGGCACCCTGTACTTTCGTAACAGTTGCATTTCAATTTCTGAACCGTCTTCTTGTCTAGTTAAAACTTATCTGTGTTAGTGAGATCAGTAAACTTGAATAATTGTGGTGAGCCTTCTCCTGACTTATGTTAGCAGGTTCACCACAATAATTCAACGGGGTATAACTTTGAACTTTCGATTGACACCTTCCAAAATGTTGTTATAAAGTTTATTTAGTTAGTGTTTGACTGAACCTTATCTTTTCTGTTTCTGCACGCACTTCACATGGAATCCATAAACAATGGCTTTAAATTTAGTATGCACGTTTTGTTCCAAGATTTTACAAGGCTTAATTTTTTGCAGGTTGCTATAAACAACGTGTGTATGTTATCATCAAGATTCGACAGACGACAGTACAGATTCAAAGACCTTTTTCGCTTTATGGAGCCGACGGGCTGCCTCAAAGAAAAAGAATTTTACTCACTGTACATTTTTTCGCCAGACAACAAGTAAGATTATAGCGACCTCGATTCCTTTATTCCGCTAAAAGAATTTCAGTATTTTCGTAATGAAATAAGTACTTTTATGTCTTCGAGGCTTTCTCTAAACGAATCAGTCAACCACACTGAAACCGTTATGGCAGGCCAGTTTTATTAAATTAATATTTTTTCTTTTATAGCCTAAGGTAAAAAAGAACTACAAATTTCAATTACAAAAGTATGTACATAGTAATTTTTTGTCCATATAATCTCGATGAAAATGTTGGCTTGACAAACCTCAAAAGTGTTAGCATGTATTGGTACGATAATTAGATTATTTTTCAAACTATCACACATTCGTTAATATTACCAACACATTTTTTAATGTCAGTATGAGAAGATTCTGCACGTGGGTGGTAACTCGCAGCTGGTTCGACAACATCGTTCTATTGTTCATCGCGCTGAACTGCATCACGTTGGCGATGGAGCGACCCAACATCCCGCCTGACTCCAAGGAACGATCCTTTCTCTCCAGTGCCAATTATGTCTTCACTGGCGTGTTCGCTGTTGAGATGTTTATTAAGGTAAGTATCCTCTTAAAATATTTTGGGACATAAAATTAAGGTCAAACATAATTCAAATTTAATTTGCTCTCTGTGACCTTCAAACGATTAAAACAATCGGATCGATATTACAAATACGTTATAAAAGTTGTTTTAAAAATCTATTATTGCAACTTGTAAAACTCTTAAAACGTACGAACTAAGTAAAATACTATCACTCAAAAAAAAAACACTATATTCGAATGACATAGTAACTAGCGACTACCATTCTATTAGAGACACTTTAGTTGGTTTATAAAGCCAAGCAATAAAGATTGCTGCCATGAAGAATTTTAGTAGAACCACTAACGGTACTATGTAGCCTTAAAGAGGCATTAAAATACACAAAGTAAATGAGCGTAAACGGTAAATTTCGCCATTTTGTCAGCAGCCGTCATACGGTGGAGTATTTTACTGGTGTTTCCGCTGTGACTTTACTATTTTTAGAATGGCACTCGTTCCAAGTGTGGTTAAGACGTTAAGAGCAGTCGTTTGATCATTCTACTAAGGATAACTCATACTTTGCTCAAGTGTATACTTCGTCTTTCGTCATCTTATTTCAAGTTTATTGTAGTACATTGTATAGAGACACCTTCGTGTAGGTATACTTTGAATTCTGAATATTTGTTTGTGGCTTTTAATTAAAATGAAAGCTGTTAAACTCTGATCAATTTTGACTTTTTGGGTACAATAAATTAAACGATCAAGTAAGGATTTTTTTTTCATATACTTTTTTAAACACGAATCCACCCTTTCATTTACAAAATGCTTCAAATATTCTGCTATCGAAAATTGTGGAATATACGAGCAAGTGGCGTGGCGTAACGTACCAGCCGAGCATGAAACAGTTTGACTAGGAAACATGGTACGCTGTCACATACACGCGAGCTGCGCTAACTTTACCAACTTCCATCAAGAGTTGCTCTTTGGTAATATTTTTTTGATAAATTCCTTGGAAAAAGAAATGTTCGTACTCGACATAATCTTACGACTAGACAAGTACTATAATCATTTAACAATATCCATCGAACAAGTAAATGTTATTTGCTCGTCTAGAATAGAATAGAATAAACTTTACTGTAGGTACCATCAAAGACACTTCCGCCTGACCGCCGTTAAGTTCATTTTTGCTCGCACTCGAAACGAAAACTTCAAAGGATTTGGTTTGGCGCCGCGCCACAGTACCTATTCAAGCGAATTTTTTTTAAGTGATCAGACAGTAATTACCGCATTGGTACATCAAAATAGTAACAAAACTTTTACACAAACTTAAACCTATGGGTACAATTCAAAGAGAATTAAATGGTACAAATAGTCTTACCGCTTATCGAGACACCTTTAGGGTGGACTGTAAGAACATTTATAATAAGAAGGGGTGTAGTCTGCAGTGTACTAATAGCAAATAAATTAAGAATTAAATACATTAAAAACTATACACTAGATTAGAAATAGATGTTAAATATTATATACCTATTATATTTAACTGACAATACAACTTAATAAGTAGGTCTTATTAACTTATCGACATTAGTCTCCTTCCTCCACTTCTTTTGAAAAATTATTTTGACCTCTGAAAAATAAAAATGTTTGAAACAGCAATATATTCGAGGAAAAATCTTTTATGTATCAGAAAAGCTTTAGTTTGTATACGAAACGATATTTTGAAACTCGTGCCTAATCGTAGAATACATTAGTGAAAGCCTCCATAATGTTCTGGGTAATTCAAGATAATTTATTTTCCAAACAGGTAGTGGCATCGGGAATGTTCTACGGTCCAGACGCGTACTTCACCTCGGGATGGAACATCATGGATGGCTCGCTAGTTATCATCTCCATCATTGATTTGTTAATGTCTCTAGTATCAGAATCCAGTCCACGAATATTTGGGATCCTCAGGGTAAGATCCTCTTTTAGGTTTAATCGACTGCACGTCGATCATAACACTTTGATCTTTAGTTGGATTTACATAGCGTCTAGTTTCGATAAAGCAAGGTGGCTTGTACTTGTTTTGTTACCACTGACGTGCAGCGCACTGTACTTAGAGTTGTTTTTTTTCTATCGTGTTTTTTAATCTTGTATTGCTTGTCAGGTATTTAGATTACTAAGGTCGTTAAGGCCACTAAGGGTGATAAACAGAGCGCCTGGATTGAAGCTGGTTGTGCAAACACTCCTATCGTCATTGAGACCTATCGGAAACATTGTGCTGATTTGTTGCACTTTCTTCATCATATTCGGCATTTTGGGAGTACAGGTAAGAATTTGATGAATAATGGTTTTCTAAGGTATTCAAAATTTTTGGTTAATATTTCAATAGAAATCAAACCATCTAAATATAGCGCCTCCACTCAAATAGTGTCTACGCTCAAATAGTGTATCAACATAAAAAAAAAATGTTTCTTAATTCTTATTTTTTATTGTACACAAAGACATAAAACAACATTATGAAGATACAGACAGTTCATGTACAAAGGCGAGGTGCTCGCTGATAATGATGCTAATAATTTCAGAATTCATCAAACTTTAAGCTCAGATATTTTCATAATTTTAATTCCATTATTTTCCCCCAAGTTACTCATTCTTATTTATTTATATGTATTGAACTATTTGAGCGGAGGTGCAATATGTTCTGAGATAGTAAATTATACATATAATAATACATATTTGGTCGTTAAAAAGAAATCATAAAATAAAATTTATTAATAAAAAATACTAATATGCTAACGAAGAAAATCACTTTGTTTATTATGATACCAAACATAACTATCGCGTACAATTATTAATCTTTTCCTAAAGTGGGTAATAATTACAATAATTAGCAAACATCTTCCAATATCCAATTACCAAATCGACCACAAGTGATGCATTAGCACGCGTACTCAATCATACGTAAGACAAAGCCCCCGGGACAACACGATACCGTCTAAAGCTGAGTGTGTGATTATACCTGCTACTAGAGATGCTACACGGATGGCACTAAGCTGCTTGTCCCAAGAGCAATGCAACCAATCGGCTTACATTACTAATCAACTTGATACATATGACGGTCGATTTGATTAATATGATTATGGCAGATTTTATTTTGCAGTCAGGAAAATAGATTACCTATTTAGATTATTAAACTAACTTTAACTGTCCGAAATAAAACCTAACCTTTCGAATACCGCAATTAGAAACACAATATAAAGACAATCAGAGAGCGTTCGCTTGGGGTTTAATGAATTAATGCATCGCAAAATGATAAAGGCGGACTTCCTTACATATTATATTATAAAAGCGAAAGTGAGTTTGTTTATTTGTTGGTTTGTTTGTTACGTTTTTACGCCTAAATTGCAAAACCGATTTTGATGAATTTTGGTACAGAGATAGTTGAGACCCTGGAGACGGAAATAGGCTAATTTTTTTTTTTAAAGTGAGAAAAGTGGGAGAAAGAGGGAAGGTCTTTTATGTACGCGGGCGAAGCCGCGGGCAATAGCTAGTACTCTATACATATTTACCAGTTAACTCAGGGTGGAGGAGAGATAGCATAGCAGGTGTATGAAAAAATAATATAAAAATAATACAACATTTTGTAGTGTTGTATTGTACGCTAAATTGACGTAATGGGTCAATCTTAAGTTTTCCTGTTACTATGTTAGTATACACGATACTGCATTGAAGTCATTCAGAATCATGGAAATATTGATTAAACCAGACAAAAGTGTTTCTTAATTTAATTTAAAAAATTATAAATTCTATATAAAAAAAAGATAATAATACTGTAGAAAACTTACAGCTAGGCGTCTAGCTGGTCCAATGGTGAGGTGGTAATATTATCGGCTCTGCACTACATTATATAAATTTATTGTGCTTGCAAATATCACCATTGATAATATAAAAAAACCTACAATACTGCTGCACATTAAACTTTAATAGTATTACCTAATATGGGAATAAAATGATTATTATTAGTGTAATGTCAACAAGCAAGCAAAATATCTTTATCAATAATCATATTTCTTTCAGCTTTTCAAAGGCGCATTCTTCTACTGCGAAGGTGCAAACATAAAGAATGTAAAGAACAAATCCGACTGCCTGGCAATAGACGGCAATGTGTGGGTGAACAGGAAGTACAACTTCGACGATTTGGGAAAAGCACTCATGTCATTGTTCGTGCTGAGCTCTCGAGACGGATGGGTGAACATTATGTATACCGGACTCGACGCAGTCGGGGTTGATCAACAGGTACAAACATGGCTCGAAAAACTTAGGCATTTATTCATCCTGTAGAATTCACTAGCATTTTCTAAACAAAATAAAAGTATCTTTTCAATTTGTCACATCACAACACCAGCTTCTAGGCAAGCGTGCTCCATTGTCGACCACATCTCGCTTACCATCAGGTGAGATGGTGGTCAAACGTGACCCTATCAATAATAAAAAAAAAATTGCCTGTAGCGGTCTTCCCGTCCGATTATGATTTACGTTTCTTCAAGGCTAGAGTGAATAGGCTCTTAATAAACTAGTGCGATTCACCATCAACGATTGCATTACTACGAGTACCTAATTACCTACAAGATGACAGTCAAGCATTAGAATATACAATTTAAAACAAAAATTGATATTGAAGCTGGTCACAGTTTCCTTTTTCTAAAATGTTTTTCCATTTTGGCTAAAGCACCTATTTAATGATGTCAATTTGAACACGCAGATGTCGAACACAGTCACCCACACCGATAATGACATCGTTACAGGCTTCTAAAAAAGTTTATTACATTAGGGATTACTGTACTAAGTTCACAATTTAAATAATATAAAGTAGAATGTAGAACGATTTGAATAAATTTATTATAAAGTTTTTCTCACTCTTACTACAGTGCAGTAGTGGCCAAAAGGTAACGACTTCCGAGTAGGTCACGGGTACAACCCAGCTAGGCATGTTATTTCATCACCACTGCTTTCGTCAAAACGGTGAAGAAACATCATGACAAAACAATATCCTATCGGCACCAATGCTGCGTGGTGGATTACGGCCAATTGACTCCCCTAAAAAGGAGGCCTGAGTCCCTGCAGTAGCGGAACATTATAAGGCTGATTATACTCATGCTCACTCTTATGACCCATTCCAGCAATAAACTAATATATTTAACACACCATGTCATTTTAGACTTTCATTCTTGCTATATAAATCTATTGTCTAAAGCGCACTAACGTTTTAAACAATAGATTTTACTTGTATCGAGGAGTTATATTTATGAAAATTACTCTGTGCAGCCAATAGTAAACTACTCAGAATGGCGGCTCCTGTACTTCATCGCTTTCATACTGCTCGTCGGGTTCTTCGTGCTGAACATGTTTGTGGGAGTCGTGGTGGAGAACTTCCACAGATGTCGTGAGGAACAAGAGAAGGAAGAAAGAGTGAGGCGAGCTGCCAAGAGAGCGCTGCAGATGGAGAAGAAACGAAGAAGTTAGTAAAGTTCCTTAACTATAAGGGTATTCAACTCAACATCCCACTCTTCCTCATACCAATATTGGAAATGCTAATTTCAAAACCATTTTCAAAAATATTACATAATTACCTATATTGTTTTGTTTCTCCGTATAAAACTATTTATAGAAAAAACATTCATAAATCCCTATTAGGTCTATACAAGGTGTAAGGGACAGCCCTCCATAAACTTTAAGGGCTTGCTCAGTAGACGAAACTGAACAACCGTCCACAAAATTTTTTTTCAGGAAACGAAAAAAAAAATCCGCCTCACCATAGAAAATTATAAACTTGATTGGACAGTTTGTATGGAGAGACCGAATTTTTTTTTTGTTTCCTGAAAAAAATTTTTGTGGAAAGGTGTTCAGTTTCGTCTACTGAGCGAGCCCTTAAAGTTTGTGGAGGGCTGTCCCTTACACCTTGTATTATGTAATGTATGTATATTATGTAAGCATAATAAAGACAAAGCTATTATCGTGCTAAAAGTCAGTATTAAATCGTTTGAAAACTATTATTTTGTTTCAGAAATGCACATGCGGCCGTATTATGCAGACTATTGTCAAACACGATTATTCGTCCACAACGTAGTCACATCTAAATATTTCGACCTGGCCATAGCCGGAGTCATTGGCTTAAATGTCGTTACGATGGCCATAGAATACTACAGAATGCCGCCGGCTCTGCAATATGCGCTTAAAATATTCAATTATTTCTTCACCGCAGTGTTTATCTTAGAAGCAATCATGAAACTTGTTGCTTTAGGGTTTAAAATTTACTTAAAAGACAAATGGAATCAACTGGACGTAATCATTGTCATCTTATCTATAGTGGGAATAGTTTTAGAAGAGTTAGAAACTAATATAATTCCAATAAATCCGACAATCATGAGGGTAATGAGGGTTTTGAGGATAGCCAGGGTACTAAAGCTGCTGAAGATGGCGAAGGGGATAAGGGCATTGTTGGACACAGTGATGCAAGCGCTGCCGCAAGTTGGGAACTTGGGACTGTTGTTCTTTTTGCTGTTTTTCATCTTTGCTGCACTTGGTGTAGAGCTTTTTGGAAGACTAGAATGCTCTGACGAAATTCCTTGTCAAGGTAAAGAATATTAAAGTAAGCTGAAATATTTGAAAATTTCTTTAAACACTGTATTCCACTGATTTCCTATTTTGTTTAATAGGTCTTGGTGAACATGCCCACTTCGCAAATTTCGGAATGGCGTTCCTGACGCTATTTCGCGTGGCGACCGGGGACAACTGGAATGGCATCATGAAGGACACCTTACGCGAAGACTGCGACAGTTCCGTGGACTGCGTGCGCAACTGTTGTGTATCCACCATCATAGCGCCCATCTTTTTCGTCGTCTTCGTGCTCATGGCGCAGTTCGTGCTCGTCAATGTGGTCGTCGCTGTAAGTTTTTTCAACTTTATTCTAATTATAAGTAAAATATAGTAGGGGTGGCACTTAGTAAATAAATGTTCTTGTTTCATAGGTACTTATGAAACACCTAGAAGAATCCCATAAACAAATGGAAGATGAAAATGACATGGACGTAGAACTAGAACGTGAGTTAGAGCGGGAGGCGGACGATGAAGAGGATAGAGCACTGTGTCGTGCTCTAGAACAGTGTATGAGCCCGCCGCGGCCGCTGAACAAGGTACCGTCCCTTCCGGCTAACTTCACATACAGCGAGCCCAAGCAACCAGCACCGTCCCCCGCACGCCGTCGGCGCACGCTGCACTCGCACACCGCTTTGTTACCGACGTCGCTACCACCGAGACGGGCTTCCTTATCCCCTCATGCCTTCGGGCGCCGCCGACAGGACTCGGCGTCCGAGCCGCCCGCCGCGCTCTACGAAGAGGACGCACGCTTCATCGACGCCGATGACGCAGACCAGCTCGAGCCCGGCAGCCCTCCCACGCGAGATTCCTTCGCGCAGAACAGACGCCAGCGCGTCGACAAGCGGAACTCTCTCCGCGGAGAAGAGGCGCGCCTGCTGCGACCCGTGCTGCTCGCCGTGCCCTCCAACAGACAGAGTCTAAGACTGAGCGGCCCCAAGAGAAGATCCTCTACCGAGTCGGCAGCCACTGACGCGAGCTCAGCGTCGCGCTCTCACAACCAACTCACGCCTGAATTGAATGATCAGCCGATAAGTGAAGAGGAAAAGATAAGAATAGTGATAGCCGAGAGGCGGAAGATAGATGTGACTCGACCCGAGGCGGACGACGTCGTGGAGCTGTCGGAGCGTGGCTCCTAGTCCCGGCGGGGCCGGCCGCATCAACACCATGAAGTCTACATCTAGGCGCCGCTCAAAGCGACGCCGGGTGCCCTTCCTCTACTCTTCCTCGACTTCCTCTCGTCTGTTAGTCTGTATGCTCAAGGGACAGTGAATGATTGAACTCGGTTGCACGAACAGTGATTGTGGTGACGATTTTATAAACTAATCTTAACTTTGGTGCGTTTCAGTGTTGTGTTGCGTTTTCGATATTACCGAAACAAGGATATTGCCTGTTCAGAAGCGAACGTCTCGTAGTTTTTCTTTCCCACGTCCGACCTAACCCTCACTTCACCATTTGCGGCCGGTTCAACTACTTCATAAAGAGACTTTAATAAATTTAGTTTAAGATGTAAAAAAATATGTAGATAGGAGTTAGAACTAGTCAATTTGTTGTGGTGGGATGTTTTCTACGAGAGCTAAAGTTTACTTTGTAATTTTATTATTAGTACGGTGCTTGCTGTTAAAGGTTAATTCGTTATTAAAAACTAAATACTGTAAGATTTTCCAAAGTAAACCTCAACGAATTATTGGTTTGTAGACACAAATAGTTTCAGTTTATCGTACAGCCACGAACTCGTTTAAAGTTATGTGAGCAAATTAAATGTTAGACATTATTTAAGAACGGGTTTCAAATCATTGAATTTTTAGTGTTATACGATTTATGTAATCCAACGATTCGAAAAAGCCTATGATTATTATACTTTTGATGTGGGTACTTAGTCGTGAATACTTGTAAAGTATCTGTTAGGCAACGACTGTGTAGCCTCGTAGAGAATTGTTACTAGCTAGATCTTTGTCAATCTATTATCTAAAACGGAACCAAAAGTTCGCGAATTGAGTATTACTCTCTCTAAAGATGAAAAATAATATTTTCTGAATATAAATGAATCCTATTTTCTTACAGAGTCATTGTACGTAACTTAGACGTGTAACTGGCAATACGCACATAAAGGTAGTGTCGAGTTTAGGTAGAACGAAGTAGATTGTGAGTAACGACATAGCAAAACCAATCTGTTAACATAAGTTGTGCTCTACGATAGTTCGGACTTAGATTGTATCATTTGAATGTTTAGTGCGATCTATCACTAGCCGTGCCAAATCTACAAAAACCTTTTTAAATTAAGCGAAAGTTTTGTAAGAGTATTTTAATTGAGCAGTTGATATCTAGTTGCTTGTCTTTCAAAACTTTTTCGCTTGTTAAATTACTTGCTGTCTACTTTAGAAAAGGCCACAGAGCAAGACAAAGTAAATTAAAGTACCTAAAACTTCATAGTATCTAAGTTTAATTGAAAGCACAAACTGTTGATTATTTTGAGACATGTCTATGTGGTTTTCTAGTTACTTACTGTAAAAGATCGTACCTAGTTAGGGAAGTCAGCAATAAATTTTATACTTCGACTGTGCCTTTCCTATTTCTAATGTATTAGCTTGTGAAGTTGAATGTGGGTAGTCTCTGAGATTAAATGTATACTGTAGGAGTTGGAGTGTAGATACACTAAATTATGATTCTTGTTGAGTCTTTATTAAGTTTTTCGTTATATTTCATGTGAAATGTTTGTGAACGTAAGACAGTTCCCCAAATAAATCTTTGTGTCATTCCGAAAACTAAAAACTATTCTATTTTGTACCAGTGAAAGCAGTACAACAATCTTAGTATTTAGTGTTTAGTCTAACGATTTTGTTGTGCCATTTATTCCATTGAAATATCAAACTAATTGCCCTTATTAACATTATATTTAATTACTTTATTGCTTCTCCTTCCACAAGACGCTATCTTTTAATTACGTAATGTCTTCCATCTTTACTCAATCTTTACCGAGACTTGAAATGGTATCGATCAAAGTTATATTACGAGTATTAGCCACAATAGAGTTCTTGTATAAATAGACATGGAGTGATTTCATGTTTAATATAATTTATATTTTCAAGTTTATGTAAAAGAATTGATTAAAAGGAATTTAGTAAAATTAAGAATAGTATTTTCGTGATAAAAAGTAAATTTCGTGATAATGATGAATAATTGTTTTTCGGTACTGATCGTATAATAATTTAAGTGGTATGAACAATGTTCATAGTTGAGTACACCTGTTATCTTAGCTGGTGATCTGTCGAGTTAAGAAAGTTACGACAATGTTAGGTTGAAAAAATAAATCAAAATTCAAATAATTGCGTTTCATTCCACAAGAGACAGAAGGCCCGCAGCGATCCCGGTCACATGGCGTCCCTACATCCGTTCCAAGTTAGATTATTATTTTTGTTGTTCGTTTGTTCAGCTTCCCCGGGTAATTTGCCAGGCGCAGGTACCCACAAAGGAGAGCAACAGGCGAACTGAATTGAGTTTAGCAACAATCTTGCAACAATCTTTGCGAGCGTCCTATCTTGTTAGCGAGCGCTTACAATCTCATTTGCATAATTCCTTGGAACGAATTTTAATGGGTTCTTTATCATGTTGAACAACATAATGCCGTTTTTACGAAATGATGAAGACGCTCTGGCTTGTTGCGAAGGGATTTGTTTGTCTGATAATTAAGACTGACCGATTCACCTCTGAAGGGAAACCTGCTTGGAAATTCAGTAAGGCGAAGTAATTACTTCGAGAGTCCTCACTTGAGTGTCGAAAATCTTTTGGAGTGCTACAACAATTTATTGGCCTGAAAAGAAAATGTTTAACCTTGTTTTTAGTACATATGCGGAACCTGGATACAGAATCGATTCCAATAATGTTGTTGTTGTTGTTGTGTTGTGTTGTTATATTTTTTTCACAAAAATATTTAAAAAAGGTCACAAATTGGACATTACCGACACTGAGTACAGCACAGATCACAGCAAGTCATAGCGGGCATCGGGCACGAGCGCACAGCTGGGTGCGGAAACAAAACCACCCCTCAGTCACTCGAATGGCCCGGTGATCATGTATTTGTGCGGACAGCCAGGTAACATAAAAAACTTTGACTTTGTGATTTTTTATGACACACTTATAAAATTTTGTACATAGATTCTTTATAAAAAAATACTACTACTATATACTAATATGCGAAACCCGAAGCAAGTATCTAGTAAACGAATGTTTTATAATATTGGGACAGTTTTAATAAATCTAAGCAGATCATCAGACCAGACAGCCAAGTACCAATCAATCATTCAAAAAATCAATCCATGTTATGGGAGAAACATAAATCATTACATATAGTTAGATACCTCTAGCCTGAAAATAAATTAATGTGTCAAAATAAACGGGTTCACAAACTGGTAGATATTTATATCAACAAATGATTACAAATAAATAAAAAACAGTCAGACATTACACAACTTTAGAATAAAAGTACCCTAACTCAACATTTTGGGGAAATGAGAAGGCTACAAAATTATAATAAATGTTCACATGAGTAAAACGTACATACGTCTGTTATGTTTTTTTCCAACTCATAATTTGGCTTAGGGTACAATTTATTAGTTTAAATTACTTATTAGTCTATATACTTACAAGGCAGTGATAAAATGAGGTAAAAAAACGTGTTACGCTGACCCCAAGCAACGAGGAGCAGAAGATGATGATGATTAATCTATATATAAGGTTTTAATAAAAATTGGGTTCATTCTTAGAATGTACTCTAGGATTAGGGGCAAAAATAATAATAATTCGGGCTCATTTTTTACCGCAACGTTGTAGTAGACTTGTAGACTTTTTAAAGTGGCTTATAGCAAAACCAAAAATAGGGATTTAGAGTTATGTCACTTTCATTCCAAGGATGCGATTTATACGTGGTAAAGTTCGAATATAAATAAGTCCAAGTTACTGTTCGACCTTGCAAGTTTAAAAACAACTTGTTTACCCTCTTGTACGGCAGCCATCGAAGGAGATACCTACCGGTTTTAATTTTGTTAGATCTTTCGTAATCCGCGCCTGCGTGGAGCCAGCCTGACCCAAATAAAACTTAAATTAGTGTTCTTTCATCAACAGTCATATTTCACGGACAAAATATTTATATTTCTATCATTTGTGAAGGAACCTTCGTAATTATACGACTAACTTGACTGGGCACTTCTAAATAATATTAGCCGATTGTAGTAAATTATTTCTTTGTTTGTCTAGAGGAAGAAAATCTTTATGATTGAGTTCAACGCGCTAATGTAAGCTAGTCACGTTAATCACACTACTACCTAAAATAAAAGCAAAAGCTTGCATATATTTGTATGTAGGTATGTTTGTTACTCCTTCGACGATGTTCTGTAATAGCATATAGAATACCAAAGGAGAAAATAAAATATATGTTCCTCTAGAACATCATCATCACTTCAGCTGATATATTATGTTCACTGTTGGACATAGGCCTCCCCCAAGTGTCGCCACAGTGAACGATCCTGTGCGTCTCGCATCCATCGGTTTCCCGCAACCTTCACCAAGTCATCGGTCCTCCTTATAGAAGGCCTTCCAACGCTGCGTCTTCCGGTACGCGGTCGCCACTCCAGAACCTTTCGGCCCCAACGGCCATCTGTACTGCGAGGAATGTGCCCTGCCCATTGCCACTTAAATTTGGCAACCTTAGTTCTCCTGCGAAAATCTTAATTTTTTATTCGATTACGCAAGGAAACCAGGAGCATAAAACTTTCCATTGCCTTTTGGGTGACTTTAAGGCGTCTGAAGAGACATATTATTTATTTTCCCACAGCGAAGCCGCTTACAAAAACTAGTATAATGTTGCCAGAGCTTTTATTTGCTACAATCTACTACCTCCAAACTTTGAAAGAATGGCTCAATAAACTGTTTTATGGATGTTTTCGGTACTTTGTCCACAAACATGTAATAAATATCTAATAACGTCAACATTAGCTCAGTTCAAAGCTCGCTTCACATTCATTATTATGCTAAGTACCGGTACTCGTAACAAACAAACAGTTTAATTGTGCTCTCCGCAAAGTCCGATGACTCGTTTTCAGTACGTATATTTATTTTTCTTTTTAACATCAAGTTATTCTATAAAAGCTTTTTGTATTTTCCTCGTATACATATGGGTGCATATACAAAGGGAAGAGTATTTGCACGGAAAAACTGAGTATTTTTATTCAAAAAAAAAAATGCACAACTGCTGGCAGTTTGCACAAACAAACCAGAACGTAGGCTCGATACGGTTTAGGTACTGGTGAAAAACGTTGAATTTTGCCTGTTGATATTCAACGTTTTCACTTTAACGGTTCAAAAAATTTCGAAAATCCTAGTTTTCAATCGACTGTATTGTGCATATTGAACACTGGATGGTATACCTTTTTATTTTTTTTATTTTTAGCTTAGCTTGTAATCAATATTTCACTTAATGACAATCTCGACTCGACCTTTTTTAGGAAGACAGATCGCAATTTTTATAGGAAGTTCGTTTCTTTCTTAAGTATTTATAATAATATGCCATAAATGCCTCTTCTATTACATTAGTAGTTTTATGAATAGTCGCAACATTTTTAGAACGATAATCTAATTTAGCTATAAAAACGTGTGAGCCTAATTAGTATTGTAATTGTAGTCAAATTAATAGGAAATGGCTTGACCGAGTTCTATGACTTTTTTGTGTATATTATGTAGGTCATAGACTTTTTTTTGTTTAATAAATATATGGCAGAACGTTTGCCCATTCAGTTAATATATCTAGATATAAAAATTTCGTGTTTCAGTGTTTGTTATCGAACTTCTTCGAAACGGCTTGACTGATTTTAAATTTTATTTCTTTTATTTATTTTTCTATCGCAAACTGTCGGTCACGAAGTTCTTCTTGATAAAACTCGACGACAGAGCGTGCTTAAATAGAAGTAACTTATCCTCAGATTTTAGATATCACGAAACAAAAACACCGGCAGGTAATTCTAGTCCTCAGATATACTCACAACTAGTGGGTTCCCAAAACGTTTAAAGTGAATAGTTTTAAAATACCCATAGGTAAGTATCAAGTGTTTATTTCAATTCTGAACTGAAACTATTTTCGTGTAAAACAAAGTTCTGAAGTGGATCGCACATCGACTTGAACTGCCAAGATTGGGGAACTTTAAAAGTAGTCCATAGTTCAAAATTCACGAAACGAACGTGATTTAAAAGAAGTGGCAGTAATACTTTGACAGAGCACGAGAGAGTAAGTTTTTCACCAGTTTTTCTTAAGTAAAAGTTTGCACTCTTACTTACAGCATACTAATTCTTGAAAGCATACTATTATGGAAACTTAGTATGGTACTTACTAACTTAACTAAGATAGTACTAAGTTTCCAGTGATGAACATAAAATGTAGTAAACATTGATAATATAAATGTGCTTATCCTTTTCCCAAATAAGTTGGGTTCCGTCAATTCCACTACGAAACGACTGCCAGATACCAACTTGGTATAGAACGACTGCCTGATCTCAACAGCCTTAGCCTCAGCGATTGGGAATGGGAAGCGGTCACTTCCATCTGTACAGCAGTAATGTGGATGAAGAAGATAGCCGCAGCCGTGAGGGACCAGACATGATGATGTCTGTTCCCTCAATACCGAGTATAATGGTACTTCAGCCGCCTCCTCAGGAGACACCCTGAGTGACTGTAGTCGCAAGTTGGTCCCCGGCCAGCGCAGTTGCATGCTTGAGGACGACGAGCAATGAGTAACTCGCCGTACGGTCGTCCTGTAAGGACCAAGTCCGAGCCAAAAATCCGTAGTGATCCACGTTCACATTAAAGACGCGTGTCGGATTTTCTGGTTTCTAGTTAGAGTTATCTTATCTGACAATCGTTATGGGTAGCTTAGATTGTCAAAGATCTACGAATGACACTCGGGATCAACTACTTAACGTGCTTTTTTAGGCACGGAGGAATCTAGGAATATTATTAAGACGGTTATCCATCTACATATCAACCTTGGCAAGCATTGCTTAACCTTGGGAGACCAACCTGTGTGGCTGTTATTACTTACTTTCAATGGGATAAGGTAAGACAACCGCGTTTAATAAATAATTTGGTACAAATAATATTATATTCAAATTAAACACTTCTAATAAATCTACCATCATATTGAATTCTTCCTCTCTCCTAATTTTACCATTTTCTCCTATTATACCATTTATTATTTATATGAAATGTAATAAAGTTTTGGAATATTAAGTAAATAATAATATTCCAGGATGACTTATAAATCCACTGGCTTCCTTTCATAACATTCTTACCTAAAAAAAATCTATCTATCGTTTTGGATACAATTAGAAGTTTGGTACATTAGTGTTCATATAACTCAATAAAGTGTAAATTTCTGTTTACTTTTGCCTAAAAATCAACATAAAATCATATGGGGATCATCCCCCAAAGATATGCTACAGCTAAAATTTTAAGCTCACAAATCAGCCACAGATATAAATCTACAATTTGTCGAAGGTATAAATTACACTGGAAGTCAGTTATCTCGCTCCTAACTATCAGAGTGCCCTCTCCACGTCCATTCATCTGTAATCGGTTACTCGGCGTGGTCTCTAATCGGTTTGCTCAGAATATTGTTTGACAAACACAGCCAAATTAGTTGTGACCAAGATAAATGTTGGTCCAGCACTCGATAACCAATGTTATTGTGATTTTGGTTACGGGATCGACCATTATAGTTAGGCACGGTGTTTTATGGGAATCTTGTAGATAATAGTAACTAAACTCGTCAAAAATATGCTATTATTATTACTATTTTTTTATATGTCGTCCTACATCTCAGGATCCTGGGATGCTAGATCTTTGAAAGTCAAAGACAGGGGCCGAAGTCAACTCGCAGAAGCCCCACATCATGGTATTTATAGGTAAGAGTCCTAGCAAACACGCACAAGTAGCGCGTGGAGACGTAACACTGGATTAAAACCCCGCTGCCAATCCTACACGATGGGTAGACCTCCGATGGGATTTCATGATGGCATAAAGTCAGCGACATTCTGTGGTCGCAACCCAGTGCTGGGTACGCCCCACAATGATCTCCCGCATCCGGCTCTGGTTTAGGCCATAATACAGAGCGTGACGAAGCAGTAATGCAAGTGAAGGAGGTATCAGAAAGCATGAGAGAGAGGCAATCCTTACGTCAGAGTCACCACAAGAAATGCCCTGGACATCGGCAGTCGCAGGGCGATTACCAGCCATCGTAGGCGCAAGAAATGCGCGAATGGCTCGAGCAATGGGTAGATTGCAGATCGATAAGGCGCAAACTCGGACCGACGATACGTTCTGTGCATGTGTATGTCTTTGACGTGTAAAAAACTGTCAGAACAATTGACGGGTCCGCAAGGTCCGTGCCCGCCAGGGTTGCGCGATTGTTCAGAAAGAGTTCCCACGGCCCTGGACCGTAAAAAAGGCAACTGATGAGCCAGTGGTTTTACCAACACTCTAGCAATGATATTGGCACAAAAACATGGATAAACTGACTAGTAGACTACTACTATACTACTATTAGACGGTAGTAGTAATCTATATACGTAATACGACAACCAACAACAACACATAATATTAATACACAACAATAAGCCCCTTCGTTAAAATGAAATTGTTGAATCGAAAAGTGTTAAGATAATTATTACTGCCTAGAACATTTTATTCGCAAAGTGTTGCCATTTAATCTTAATTAATACGACGTGGTGCTCTACCACATGTCGCTGTTGACATCGTAATACATCATTCAAAACTTTCTTCATTATTTTAATTCACTGCCTTCATTTTCATCCTTCTATTTGATACGACACTTCCCTGTATTACGGGTATTATGTATGCCTGAAATAATATGTTCAATTATATCTTGCCTTCTGGAATAATTAATCAGGCTTTTTGATTAAGCTGCTAATATATTTTCTCAAGAGACCACTAAGTAGTAGCTTTTATTACGAAATTACGTCTTTAAATTAAGGCTCCCGGTTATGAAAACCGTATTTATCTTTGATTATTGATACTTGTGGATGATTTTATAGATTGATTCTACTAACTTATTCTTTATTTATTTATGGACACACAAACATTCATAAATTAAAAGAAAAAAAACAGATACAAGAGCGCAAAGGTACTGCTTATTTTAAATGAAATTTGATCCAGCAGACATGTGACAGAACAGAGAGTTGGATGAAAGATACACAGTGTATACAAATAAGTTAGTTAATTTTTAAGTTATTAATTTAAAATTAAATATTTACTTCGTGTCGGTCTGATTCAAATTTATTCCAACCAATATTTAGTCACCTAGACAGGTCTATCGATGGCCTGGTGTAAGTTATGGAAGGTGCAGGTAGTTGTGCATGCTGCAGAGAAGGAGATGATGCAAATCCTGTGAAGAGGCTCGACATTGGCATTGTTTTGCGACGGTTGATTTTAATATAAATATTTGATACTTAATAGTTACTTGATTTGAAAACAAAAGGCTCATAACCCAATGACCAGCACTATATGAAGGTGCACCTCTGCCTATGTCGTCCAACCTCTGCGATCTCTCTTGGCGAATACAGGCATAATAAAAATACGTTTACCAAGTGAATAATAATTATTCGTACCTACGTAATTAACATCCATTTCATTTTTGTTTGTGAATCCGAAATTCTAGTGATCATCCATAAACCAACGAGGGATTCCGTATCTGTAAAATCAACATTATAATAACTGAAAGTCAGACACTTGATCACGCCGAGTGGGCTTTTATAAAATTAATTGAGAGAGAAATTCAATCAAGGTCCATACTTCAAATTAATCCCCACACGGCTGCTTTCCACTCATTATTGGAAACCGCTTGAAATGAAACACTGCCCAATCATATTTCAAAGGAAATATTACAAAGGAATTTCGTTTCGAAACACTTGGAAAAGAATTTACAAAAGCAATTTTGAGGTTTCATATCACGATTGCATCCACCAAGAGTACCCACTACCTAGTCGATAGAAATCGTAAAAATGTCTATATTTCGTAGCTGGATTTTCTTTACAATATTGGATACAACCATTTTCAATAAACTTGTGAAATAAAGTCTGTAATAATTTTCCGACAAAATCGGTGCATCCAGACATTTTACGTCTTGCTGACATATCAAAACCATTTCATTCGACACAATTTTCCTAGAACTCTGTGAAATTCTCCGTGAGCCGAGACAGCTTTACATTGTTAGAGAAAATCAGAAAATATGCATTTTATTGAGTGAACAAATTTTGAATATCCTTTTAGACACCCCGCAAAATAGAATGGACATATATTAGTACTCGACCGTAGGCACGGGCTTGCGGACAGTGAGCAATGGGAAGCTCGCCGACTGCTCGCCCTGGACCGAGCCCGAGTCGTCGACGGCGCGTAGTACTCAACGCACGCTTCAAAGACATATCAGCAAACCGTAGCCCAGTAGGGCCGATGCCTGCTAGAATCATGGGGAAAAGTATGAAAATGATACCCGTGGTTCTAGAATGCAAAGGGCAACTGAAGGAATACACCAAAATAGTTATAATTTCACAGAAACTTAAATCTATGGATTTAATGGCGGTCTTATCGCTCATAGTGATATCTACCAAACCACCTTAGGATGAACCATAAACTAATAAATAGCGATCTGCGGTGCGCTACTAATAATTATATATGGTGAGCACAATCACGTGTTTAAGTATCATACACTAATTGCCAGTCACTCTATATATTTCAAACAAGATTTTAAAAAATACAAAACATTGATAAAAATATACATATACAAAAGATAATGCATAAGCATAGGTGTGATTATTGTCCGTAAAATTCTGACCCACCCTCTTGCTCCACTCTAGAACGGGAGAAGTAATTAGATGATTACGTACCTTAAAAAAAACAAATTAGTAATAGACTTTCAAGAATTTCAAATGTTTTTGTTGTGTTAAAAAACATTTCACCCTGCATGAATAGAAGTCTAGTCTATTGTAGCTGAAGTATGCCAGTGAGCTTCATAAAATTTTCAAGACTAAGCAGGCCGTGGCTTGAAAACAAAGAGTAGATTTCACGTTGTATAAATAGCATAACAGTAGTTATAAATAGTTTTGCATTTTATATGAATTTCGAGAATGAACTTACCGTTTACATTGTAACTGAAACGTATTTGTGTCAAGCTTTCTCTAACTTGTTAATGAAATTATCATGACTGGGGTTTGTTATAATTTTCAGAAGTCTTTTTTTGGTAGTTTCCACATTATAACAGTTCGGACCACAAGTAAGGTTAATGGTAAATCTTCGACTTTATAGGCAAATCATAGGGTTCATTATATTTTGGGGTTTAAACATTAACATTTATACCATAAGTATCAGGACGTTACGGACGTTCGTAAGTGTCCGCTACGCAGGTGCTACAAGTTGCTACGAGATCTTACGAAGGTACTACGAGTTACTACGAGATCGTTACGAAGGTCCTACGAGCTGCTACGAGATCGCTACGAAGGTCCTACGAGCTGCTACGAGATCGCTACGAAGGTCCTACGAGCTGCTACGAGATCGCTACGAAGGTGCTACGATATGGTCGAAGTCAATAGAGGTTTTTTAAAGACTTATGAACCAACGTTTGTCTTCAGCAATTAAAGTACAAAAAGTAAAAGAGAACCATGACAGAATTGAATTTCTCTCCCAACTTCTTTATTTTACTAAGCAAAGTTAACATAATCATAATTTTAAACAATACATTTTGTTGTGCTTGGTAAAATTTCGAACGTCTACATTTTGTCGTGTTGACGACATTTCGCTGATTGTTTTCACTCGACATAATTATAATTTCGAAAGTTAAGGAATCCTACACATTTTCATAGTAGTTGAGTTTTGGAGCATAAAAAATAAAGACCGCTGAATTAATCAAAGATTCAAATAAAGCTAGAAGCCAGAAAAAATAAAGTCAATGAAATTAAAAATAAATCGAGGTGAAATTTCGTTCTTGAAATATGTTTATTTAATTTAATCTTTGAGAGAACGAAATAAATTCGGTTACAGATCGTAATATTGTTAAATAAATTATGTTTTATTGCGAAATCGGGTCGTGGAGTCTGGCTTCAATGCCTTATTACATCTGACACAGGGGCTGGCGACTATTAAGAAACAGCAGCATGAGTCGATACTCAAGAGACGTACACATATTTCAGACCAAAATTTGTGACTCTGCAATGACCATCCCTGGCAGCCCCTCCGTGCTTCGCAAAATACGTCTCGTCGGTCATTTGTTTTTAACAATCACTTCGGATAATTAAAAGCCCGGTAATCATATAGTGTTTTAGAAGTATGCAAAATAGGGTGTAAAATTCCATAAACCTCCGTTGAAAATGGAGGATTTTCCGACCAGACAAATCTTGTGTCTGGTCCGGGTAACTGCCTAATAGTTGATTTCAAATGGTTGTCTATGTCCTAATTACGTGGAGAACTCTGATAAGCGATGAAGACATAGATGTTAAGCACTGCAGTGTTACCCTGGGAAGTCAGATAAGAAGTCGCTACATCTAATACTCGTATATGTAGCGGCTTCCAGCCAAAATTGGAGCGGTTTCAATCTTAGACACGTTGGTTTTTTTTTATTATGGATAGGCTCGCGTTTTCCCACCATCTCACCTGATGGTAAGCGATAATGTAATCGACAATGGAGCACGCTTATTTCTAACCAGCTGTTCACTGTTAACTTAGAGACCCCTAGATTGTTGCGACCTTTCAATCGTGGAAATTACAGACACAATAGAAAGACAATAGGTGCGCGAACACCGGCGTTCGCTTGGGGTTTAATGAATTAAATTGAATCACACCTGACACAAAAGTACATATAAATGTCTCACCTATGTTCGTCTTGTCAACATATACCATTGTCCCAAATACAAAGCTTTGAGAGTTTCGAGTTCACATAATATATTAAATATTCAGTTGAACGTGATCCTGGGACTCGAGTCAAGACTCCTGCATGCAAAAACGTTTTGTCTGTCTGTGATTTTAAAATACAATGGCGTGTTTGAAGGTTCTTCTTTGAAGCTCTAGAAAAGAGGTTTTGAACAATGTGAAATGGAAAACAAATAAAGTGCTTCGTTATCTCAAGGTTACGTGAATGTCAAGTTTCTGTATAGATCTGTAAATCAAAATTGCTATCGCCTTATTCGATGATAAAAGTAATATGTACACAATAATAATACATATTATCTACTTATAACACAAACTCTAAGCTTGAGATTAGACGGCAGTGTGTTGTAGTTGTGGAATATATATACACAATATATATGAATGTATGGATCGGAGGTAATGAAAAAGCTTCGCGCGTTAAATGAAAGAATTTATTCCTTTCAAACAACTATTTTTACATTTAGTTTAATATCTGGAAATCTCGTGTCACAGTGTTTGTTATCGAACTGCTCCAAAACGGCTAGACCAATTTTTATGTTTTTTTTTTATATTTGGTACACCATTTTTATACCATAGGTATAAGGTCCATTATCATGCGGGCAAAGCTAATAGCAGCTAGTTGATATATAATTTTTTTCGCATACCCTGAGCAGTAAACATAGTAAAAGAACTTTTTTTGAGGTGGGAAATCATCTAAAGACTTCTCCCGATCTAGGGTGGAGCAGGAAGGCGTGTCAGATTTTAAACTTTCGTATGCCGTAATTAGAGACACAATTAAAAAGTTATTGTGTCTTGCGTGGATCCACGTTCCGGACACACAGCGGGTTAACTAACAAGAACCACACCTATATACTTTCAGTTGCCCTTTACGCTCTAGGACTACAGGTTTTGGGTTTCAATGTCTAAACAGAAATAAATCTCAATAAACAGCCCCTACAAAATCCCTGATCGAAATTATATTTAGGTACGAGTAATAATTTTCTAAAACCCTGACCGAAACTTATTTCTAATCTATTCATGCGGCCACCTAATTTACTAGAACTTCAATCTACCTTCAAGACGAGGGCAGAACCCTGGGCACGAAAACCTTTAGCACTTTAATAAATAATGACTTCGAATCTTGTGGCCTAGCATTAATCTTAACGTACGTATAAAGGTAGCTATAATATATATTAGAGCTTCCAATTATTTATTGGGTTTTGGGTCACTGGGTTCGGAAACATCGTGGCATTTAAGAAAAGGTTTTTGATATGTTCTGTTTTCTATTAAGATATAAATAATGGGTCATAATGCTTCCTTATCCATTTAATCAGTACTTATGTACGCAGTTAAGTAAAATATACTCCTAATAAATTATATCTTTGATTTCAATGCAAACCTACTAATATTATAAAGCCGATGATTTTTTTTGAAAGCGCTTACCTCAGAAACGACTGATATCAAATTGATTGATTATTGGATAGCCCATTTATTAAGAAAGATAAGAAGAGAGGTTAGGCTATATTATTGCCTAACCTCTCTTATATCACACTATGACCCATGGAAGCAGAGCAGTGTCCAAAAACGCCGGTGAAATCGCAGGGGACATAATTATACTTTAAAGTTTTGAGCATCTGTAAAACTTAGACTTTTCTAAGCTGACACGTATGCTAGCTGAGTCTTAGGCTGTTATAAGATACTAACAAATTAGCAAGAGGAAACGAACTGTGCGGCACATTACCGTCCGGAGATGTATGCATCCGGCTTTCAACTCGCAACTAACAGGCAAAAAATAACTCGCGTAGTTGGTATACAGTTTTGAGAAATAAAATATTATACTCATTTTTATTGAGAACACCGAAATATTTACTTCCGTAAATCTATATTTCAAGGTAATAAGCACTCAATAAACTAGTGCGCCTCACCATCGACGATTGCATCACTGCTTACTATAAGATTACAGTCAAGCACTAGTTTATAACAATTAAAAAAAAACCAAACAAAAAAAAAACTTCACACTAATATTAGTTAAGGCGAAAGTTTGTGAATGTATGTATGTTTGTTACTTCTTCAGGCTCGAACGGCTGATTTCGATGAAATTTAGTATACAGGTAGTCTATTTCCTGAAATAGTACAATTTTTAATTCGGGGAGTATGTTCCCCTGGGATCATTTTTTACTATCACGTGAGCGATGCCACTGGTAGCAGCTAGCGATATAGATTGCTATAATGTAAAATATATGCTATAATATATATCTATATGTTTGTTATTGTTACATGAGCTTGCCCTAACCGGTGAACCGATATTTTTTCTCAACGAGAGCCTTGATGCCTGATGCATGATTGAAGTCAAGAGTGGGTGCTCTTGACTGTGCTAAATATGTTCTATGCAAAGTCTAAGTACCAGGAAACAGCTTGCCTAGTCTAGCTTAGGTATAACAATTTTAGATAATAAGCCACAATCGATATTTCGATGTTTTGAACGTTGACATTTTACCTAAAGGTATTATGATGTTCATTATTCAAATATCTACTCATTTTTAATGTACGCCACAAACTCTCTACCAGAAAGCCTTGTCGGTGGCGGCAGTGCCGCTAATTTATCGATACCGCCTTCATATTATAACTACAAAGTTGCTAACCTTATTACACATAATTTCCAAACACATAACATGACCGAAGAAATCGTAAATGCAACTTTGTCGATACGGTTAGTAATTATAGACCTTACTAGTAGGTAATTACAGTGGGTCGGAACCACAACAGCGGTAACCTCAAACAACTACTTAACTGGGTTAATTGTACCTTGTGATGACTGCAGTTATGCCGCCTTGCATCACTACCTTAGCTGTTTATACAATGCTAATAAATTAATTGCTTTATTGAAAAAGTCAATTCCTTTTTTCTTTCTATTTTTTTTATACAACAATAACAAAACGCCATCCAGTCCCAAACCAAGTTCACTTAAGCCTCCAAAAACCATAGCCTTATATATTAGTTTTCCACGTATTGCAATAGTTTTTCTTCAACTGGGAGTTGTCCTTAGATGTACATCCACTAGCATAGCGCGTAACTATAAGGATAATTACCGGTTGGTACTACGTTCCATTAAAAGCGTCTAAAAGAGCCTCTGCGAGTAGGTTTCGGCTCCTCGTAAAGTCCTTCCAAAGGTCCAGGACCTTTGGAAGAGGTCTGAGGTCGTGGGTTCTATTCCCACCCAGGACAAATGTTTCTGTGATGAGCATGATCATTTGTTCTGTGTCTGGGTGTAATTTATCTATAATATGAATTTAGAAATATATAAGTATGTTTATCAGTTGTATATTACTCATAACACAAGCGCTGCTTAGCTTGGGACTAGATAGCATTGTGTGATCGTTGTGGAATATTATTTATCATCATCATCATCAGCCTTTTTAATATTCCCACTGCTGGGACTGAAGCCTCTCCTCTAGGAGAGGGAAAGAGGATATGGAGGGGAGGGGAATGTTATTATTCTTATTAACTTAATAAAACGACTGTCATAATAGGTATTTTTCGCGTTAACAATACTGTGAAAGAGCTCTAACGTGTTAAAATTTTGAGATAGCTCCAGTGAAGTATAGATTTTACCAATACATTTATCTATCGTTAGACATTTATTATAACCATTTTAAAAAGTCACACTTTGTAACAATAAACTGTAATTTCTATTCTCCAAGTCGTTATTATTCATAAAACACTTTCTTAATTTCTAAAGAAAACAAACTCAATGAGGCAGGAAACATTTTCCAATTACGTTTTTAAGTACATTTACTGTAGCTTGCGCTGGTAGTAAAAGTGCCGTTAAAGCGCAGACGGAGTACACCCCATTACCTGCTTGCACACAACTCCTTACTGCTTTAAAAGTAAAAAGTTTACAGATTTCGATATTCGAAACGTCCATGAAGATCGAATAATAGCTACGCCTACTTTTATCGAATACCACCCACAGGCAGCCCCATTTCTTGTCCAGGCAATTACTGTCCACTCCAGGTTGCCTGGAAGTGTTGAAGTCGACCTCCTTGGCAGTCGCTATTTGATGCATAGTTTTTCTTCTTCTTAATATAACTGTCGTATATTTGAAGTTAGATAGATTTTTGTTCGGTTTGTCAACGTGATCGCCTGATGGCTTTACTCATGTATTTTCTAATGTGAACAATATACTTTTACTGTGTACAATTTCTGCCTTTTGATTCTACAAAAACCTCTACAAGAAGTTAACAAGGGTTATGGGCCCAGATCGCACAGAAAAGAGGAATTGTACTGAGATACAATGAGTGAACGGGAGCTGGCAACCATGTCTGCAGGAGGCGGAAGCGTAAGTGGTTTTACTATTGAGAAACTGAAGGGACGAGAAAATTATCTCCTTTGGAAATTCAATGTAAGAAACCTACTTATCCATGACGACCTTTGGTGTTCTATTGTCGGGTATCCGGAGGATGATAAGTCCAGTCCAGAGCTGAAACGACGCAAGGATGAAAGGGCGTTGGCTAAGATCTGTCTGTCAGTGGACGCTTCATGCGTGTCCCACGTGATGACTGCGAAGACGAGTAAGGATGCCTGGCTGAGCCTGGAGAAGGCGTACGACGATAAGGGCATAGGCAGGAGACTAAAACTCTTGCGGATGCTATGCTCGGTAAAGTTGAATGACTTCGGTGGTGATATGGATAAATACGTTGGCGAATGTTTGTCATTGTCACAACAGTTGACGGCTGTAAACAAACCGATAGACGATGAGTTCCTGGCGGCAATTATTCTTCAGGGATTACCTCCTAAGTATGATCCAATGATCATGGCCTTGGAGAGTAGTGTGAGCGATCTGACCAGTGACTTCGTGAAGGCTAAACTACTTCAGGATACGAAGTGGTCTGACAATTGCAAAGGCGAAGATTGCCTGATTGCTGGAAAGTCAGAGAAAAAGTCTGGTAAGAGACCAAAACAGAAGCAGCCGAGGTGTTGGAACTGTGGAAAGTCTGGTCACGTTAAGAAGGAGTGTACCCAGAAAGGGGCAGCGATGGTCGCGACTCGGTTCTTGGCTGACACGTGGTACGTGGACTCGGGTGCGTCGAGTCACATGACGGGACGGCGTGACTGGATACATGATTTTTCTACAAGCAGTGTAGAGGTTAACGTGGCGAGCGGACAGACTTTGAAATGCGTCGGTATCGGTAATGTGTGTTTAAAACTCGAAGATAATGTTTTGACTCTTAAAGAAGTGATGTATGTTCCGGGACTGAGTGTAAATTTACTTTCTGTAAATAGTTTAGCAGTTAAAGGGCTTAGAGTGGAGTTTATTGAGTCTACTTGTAAGATTTTTAGAAATAAATCTTGTATAGCTAGTGTTAGGTCTGTTGGCGGGGTATACAAACTGCATACTAACGCGGTAGCTTTAAGTAGTACAAATAAGGAGGTTTCAAAGGAGTCTTGGCACCATAGATTGGGTCATTTAAGTTATGACAGCTTGAAGTCACTGTCACACGTTATTGATTTTCAGAATACAGACGTTGCAAATAATTGCGATGTTTGCATTCTTGGAAAACAAATAAGGTTTCCGTTCAAGAAATCTGGTCGTGATGTAGCGGCTAAGCGGTTGGACCTGGTGCACACGGACTTGTGTTCGATTCCTGTGGCGTCCCACTCAGGTAAGCGGTACATTTTAACGTTTCTAGATGATCACTCGCGGAAAGTATTCGTGTACTTCTTGAAAAATAAGAGCGAAGTTGCTAGCATCACCAAAGACTTTGTTAGGCTAGTGGAAAACCAATGTGAATCCAAGATAAAAGCTATACGTAGTGATAACGGTTCAGAGTACGTAAATAAAGAGCTGAGTGCATTTTTCCGACAGAAGGGTATAATGCATCAGGTTACTGTTCCGTATTCGCCACAAATGAATGGAGCGGCGGAGAGGATGAACAGAACTCTCTTGGAACGGGTACGTTGTATGTTATATCACGCGGGTTTGGATCACAAGTTGTGGGCTGAGGCAGCTAACACTGCCGGGTACCTTATTAATCGTTCTTCGACTAGTAGGTTAGGTGGGAAGACGCCCGAAGAGGTTTGGTCGGGTAATAGGGTAAAGTATGACCATTTGCGAGTTTTCGGTTGCGAGGCCTATGCACATATTGATGATGTTAAGCGGAATAAGTTACAACCCAAGAGTAAGAGGTATATTTTTGTCGGTTATGAAGACAACGGGAGATCTTATAGGTTGTATGACTCTGAGACACATGCTATAAAAAGAAGCCGTGATGTCATATTTAATGAAAGTGTGTTCCCAGCTAAAGAGCTAGGAACTGGACACGAATCAGCCACTATAGAATTCTTTCTTTCAGGGGAAGAAGCTGACGATTCCACCGGTAAGGGGAAGTCGAGAGTGCCTGAGAGTGAAGTGGCTGGTGATTCAGCTCGAGATTCTGTCACTGAAGAGCCGGTAGCAGTGAATTTTGGGCCGGTGGTGTCAGCGAGCGGTGATGATGGCGGCGACGACACTTTGATGTTTGAAGACAGCGTTGAGGAGGTGGTAGAACCTCCGGAACCGAGGTACAATCTTAGATCTAGACAATCTAAGGGTTTGTACGCACATGATGCGATCCCAGCTGAGCCGCGCACTGTTAAGGAAGCTCTGGGTTCAGGGCAGTGTGACTTATGGCGGCAAGCTATGCAGGAAGAGATTGACTCGTTCAATCAGCATGAGGCCTGGGAGCTGGTAGATCGGCCTATAGGTAAAAATGTGGTTAGGAATAAATGGATCTTCAAAATTAAGTGTGACGCCGAAGGGAAGATAGCCCGGTATAAGGCTAGGTTAGTAGCCAAGGGTTTTACCCAAAAATATGGTGAAGATTATTTTGAAACGTTTTCACCGGTAATACGGTACAGTTCTATGCGACTGTTGTTGGCGATAGCTGTAGAGATGGACTTGAATGTAGACCATCTGGACGTACAGACGGCGTTCCTCAATGGTAATCTAGATGAGGAAATTTTTATGTTTCAACCGGAGGGGTTCATTTCACCTGGTGGAGAAAATAAAGTCTATAGATTGAAGAAGGCAGTCTACGGACTGAAGCAAGCTTCGCGAGCTTGGTATCAGAGGGTGAAGGACGTGCTTCTGTCGACAGGTTTTGTTCAATGCCAACTTGAACAATGCATTTTCTACAAACGAAAGGGTAAGTTGGTTATTTACATTGCTTTGTACGTCGACGATTTCATTGTGTGTTACAATGATGCGCGCATGGCTGAAGAGCTGAAAAAGAGTTTACGTAAACCGTTCAAGATTAAAGACTTGGGTGCAGTGCGGCATGTTCTCGGCGTCACGGTACAGCGTGACAGGATGAACAAAACTCTTACGCTTTGTCAGGCGCGGTATGTTGAGCGTTTGCTCGACAGTTTTGGTATGTCAGAATGCAAACCAGTCCAGACTCCTTTAGACCCAAACGTTAAGTTTACTGATACGAGTGTGTTAGGCGAGGGTACTGTTCAATATAGGGAATTAATTGGTTCTCTTATGTATCTGAGTGTATTTACACGGCCGGACATTACGTATGCAGTTTCATACTTAAGCCAGTTTAATAGCTGTCATACTATGGAACACTGGAGGGCTGCGAAACGCGTGTTGAGGTATCTAAAGGGAACTCAAAACGTCAGCCTTGTGTTTAGTAGATCGAGTCATAGTAAGATTGAGGGGTTTGTGGACGCGGACTGGGGCGGTGACGTACGCGATCGAAAATCATTTTCGGGGTTTGTTTTCAAGTATGGGGGAAACACCATCTCCTGGGAATGCAGAAAACAAACATGTGTGAGTTTATCGAGTACCGAGGCTGAGTACGTTGCTCTTAGTGAGGCTGCTAAGGAGGCACGTTGTCTTAGGGACTTGGTGACTGAATTGACAGGAACTTCTGGGTTAGTGGTCGATTTGTTCAATGACAATCAGTCTGCTCAGAAACTAAGTGTCAATCCAGTGTTTCATAGGAGGACTAAGCACATAGATATCAGGTACCACTATGTTAGGGAGGCTGTGAATAATAATGTTATTAAGTTGAATTATTTGTCTACTCAGGAAATGGTGGCTGATGTTTTAACTAAGTCTTTGTGTGCTCCTAAACACAAGTTCTGTGTTGTGAACTTGGGCTTAGGTGTATAAGCCAGTTGAGCCAACGGTGATGTCTGAGTTCAAACAGCGATTGAGGGGAAGTGTTGAAGTCGACCTCCTTGGCAGTCGCTATTTGATGCATAGTTTTTCTTCTTCTTAATATAACTGTCGTATATTTGAAGTTAGATAGATTTTTGTTCGGTTTGTCAACGTGATCGCCTGATGGCTTTACTCATGTATTTTCTAATGTGAACAATATACTTTTACTGTGTACAATTTCTGCCTTTTGATTCTACAAAAACCTCTACAAGAAGTTAACAGGAAGAGATCGCGAAATGCGGTAAAGCATTGTATGTATGTGTTTTAGTTTCGTTTTGTATGACTGTGTCCATTTTGTATACAATAAAGTAAATAATAAATAAATGCACAAAATGTTTTGGGAAAATACTTATTGAACAAAGGTGGAAAATCATTCAATGACTTCTCCCGCTTTAGAGTGGAGCTAAAATGCGTGTCAGACTTTTACTGGCTGCGTTTTAGGATAGTTTACTTTTCTGAAAATTCCAATACAGCTAAGGAGTTAATTTTTTTGCCAGAGCTTGTGTTTCCAGATAGTTACAACTTTGGGGTATTGAAGTCAAGAATGAATAAGTTACTTCTAGTCAAGCGTTTTTATGTACAATATAAAAATTTGTACAAAGCCACTGCTTATTTCAAAAAGAAATTTCTTCCAGCAGACCTGCGAAAGGAAAGATCAGAAGAATTGTAGACAATAGCGTGAAGAAATAAGAAAAGAAAAGTTTGTGAAATCTTAAATTAAAGATCATAAAAAAAAACTATCACATATATTTTTTTTTCTTCAGTAACCCTTTGCGTTTTAAGACTGCGGCGATTCTTTGCAGGTTTTATCTCGCAGAGTCACAACTCACAGCCCTAAGACGCACAAATGTGCTTTGAAAATGTAGCTACACCTACACACATACATAAATACTTACCTGAACTAATTACTTTAATCCGATATAGAACTCTGTCTCTAGTTGCAGCGGGAGTGAGATAAGTTTATTAGTCAGAAGTGGCGCGTCAAGTACACCCCCATGTAGGCGCGGCAAACTAATATAACTAACTGATTAGTTGTATAAACTAATTACTGTTATAGTTAATATGCGGAGCATGTAAACATTATTACGACAAAAGAGATAGGTTATACTGTCATCAGTAATTGTGTTATAATAATAAAGGTAAGTACTTACCTAGTAATAATGTGATCAGTTAAAGTCCTATTTCCTCTCTTAACTAAAACTTCATAATGTCATAATAATGTCTATAATATTATTGTGAAAAAAGCGTGGGGTGCTCGATTTACGAAAAACATGGCACAAAGCGCCCCACGCATTTTTTTTGTTTTTTTTAAACTATATTTTTTTCAACGTCTGTTTGAGTTGAAGGATTGTTTCCAAAATGTATTGCGTAAACACAAGTGCATTTTAATCAGGATCACTCGACACGCCCTCTCACGCAGCATCCAAAACTGGAGAAATTATTTGATGATTTCACACCGTTAATAAAATCCTGTTTTTTTTTTCTATAGTTTAGGTCGTCCCTTATAATACAGCCTAGACATCGACCGCGCACAAATCTGCACTCAGATGGGAAAGCCCAACAACACTTTACCTAACCCGGAAATCCTCAGTATAGGTACCGGCACGAATTTTGAGCGCTGACCTTCACTTGCGTAGAAGTCAAACATCGGGCCTATTTAGTGGTATGAAGTGAGACGCGGGGGCTGGGAGTGTCAGTGATTGGCTCGCCGCGCCAGCGTGTTATAGACGTCACTCGTGATTCGTTCCCTGCGCTTGCTGCATGTATCTAACAACGACGACGATTGGCTCGCCAATGTATGGAATGCGCAAAGTGATCCGCACTTTAACGCCGAGCGGTCAAGATTCGTGCCGGTACCTATAGTAACAATTCCGACTACAGGACAAGCGACACTAACTTAATGACTGATGACCTAACTGCTACAAATTGCTACCAAACCAAACAAATTAAATATTTATTTGAATTCTTGTTCAACTAAAACAGCAATAAAATAAGGAGCAAAACAGCTCGAAGCCACACATACATATTTTTACCATTAAACGCTCACACGCAGAGAACAGAAGAATGATTCCTGTGTTCTGTGCTCATACGTCCACTGTTGGACAACGACTGGTATTCTTCGGATTCCCGTGACCCGATAATTTACGACATATTTGAGTCTTACTGAAAATAAAGATTTTACAATTTAACGCAATTTATCATTAGTGTGTTTTCAATTATCCGGCGTCATAGAGGTATGTATGTATATATAAAATGAAATAAGTTGAAGACAGACTATAACACCCCACGCCACGCAACACGCCAACGAAGCGTGCTCATTGGCCACATTTCATGTCATGAAGCTACGTTTCGTTATTTAGCCAATGAACATGTCTAAGGTAGTTTCCGTTGTAATAAGTTTGTATGCCACCTTAAGATTGTGTTTGTGGCACAGTAGAAAGGTGTTTTTTTTTTAGGAGGAACATCATCTAATGACTTCGCCCGCTCACGGGCCCGGGCAGTCTGGTCAACGGTGACACCCGAGCGTTTTTTTCACCAGTGGAAAAATAGTGTGAAAATATTTAGCGGCACTGTGAAAATGTGCTACTATTTTCATAAAAGCGCGAAAAGGCGTAATGAAGATGTGTATCTGAGTATAGCTGAGTGGTGCAAAGATGCATAAACCAGACTAGGAACATAATATGATACAGCTACGGGAGGTGGATGTTTTCTTCGCGCCGCCCAGCTAACTCGCACAACTCCAGTGGAAAGCACCCTAATCTCTCGAACAAATAACACAAGTTAGTTGAGTGTTATTGTCGCAGGGATTAGTTATAGGATCACGTATTAACTCGCCATCAACGACAATTGTCGTAAATAGACGAAGTCGTTCCAAGTTTACAACAAGATATATTTACTGTACTTTTGTATGTTATCGTATAAGTTGAGATGTCTTATGATTGATTGAAAAATATACCTACAAGATGCTGTAGCTAAATAGATTTTTTTGTATTTAATATACAAATAAAAGATATTCGGATACATATGACCTTCACCATCCCGCACTGGGCTCGTGTGGTGGATTATGACCCATTCCCTCTCCTAGATAAGAGGCCTGTCCCAGCAGTCGGATCATTGAAAGGTTTATTATGCTATGCTTACCTAGGCAATGCAAATAAAAAAACCGGCCAAGTGCGAGTCGGACTCGCCCATGAAGGTTTCCGTAGCAGCAAGTAACATAATATAAAAGTTCTTGTAATGTGTTGTAACTTTGATCGATGTTTTAATAATAGAGTATTTTTTTCGATTTATGACGCATTAAAAAAAACTATTTACTACATTTCGTTCAAACCAATTTTCGTTGGTAGTTTTTTATAGTAATGTACATCATATATTTTTTTTAGTTTTATCATTCTCTTATTTTAGAAGTTAGAGGGGGGGGGACACATTTTACCACTTTGGAAGTGTCTCTCGCGCAAACTGCCCATTCCCTCTCCTAGAGAGGAGGCCTGAGTCCCAACAGTGAGAAAATTATAAGGCCGACTATGCTATGCTATAGGTCGGATTGTACGCAAAACATCGTGTGTGTGCTTGGTAATACTCTTAGGTTTAAAAGAGGTTCCCTGTGCAAAACGGCCAGTGCAGGCAAAACTGTGGTGAAGCTTATAAATGTGGTAGGCCCATATGAGAACATATTATGGATGAATCGTCATAGATAGGTTTTGCACCAAAATTATAAAAAAGAAACCTTATAGTACGACTTCGACTGTCTATGACAACATAGCTAGATTACATAACATAGTATTCTGTAAGCCCTGCTAGGGCTGCGGATTGTTCGAAAGAGTTACCGAGGCCCTCACAAAGGGTAACTGAAGAAACACTGTGGGCTTTAGTCAGTAAAAGCTCAACCTCCCGCTCTACCAAGAGAAGTCATTTCATGATAACCCACGTAAAAAAAGGTATGATTGATAATAGAATTTGACATGAACAATTAATCTTTAAAAGATTTAGTTATTTCAAAATCAAACAGGTAAATAAAATCAACCCATGCCAAATTAATGTCAGTAATAATGTATAATTGAATCCAATAAAATCTAACATTAATTAAAATGTGGCGCAGTTTAAATTAATAGCACAATTAAGTTAACTAATTGATCAGCTTTAAATAAATCGTTTCAAAACTGTGTGCCAAGTGATTAAATTCTTTAAAAACTACTTTTATTTTTAATGCCACATTTGCGTAGGTACTCGTATATATATAGCTCGCTAAAAGATCTATGGTATTTTTATTATGGAATTTAATTAAATCTATAATATTTAGACTCACTTAATTTTTTTTGTAAATACAAAAAGCGATGGGATTATTAAAATATTGAGATAAATATTATTTATATTCAAAAACTGGGATTATTAAGTTTAAATTGACGAATAAATATGTTAAAGAGTTTTATTTTTCAAACCTATTTGCAAAACAAATATCTATATAAAAAAATAGTTTCCATTAACAATGAATCTGAGGAACAAACAAAAACTGTCTGCCTATAAAAAATACAAAACAGTATCTCCTTTCAACTTCGCAAAATCATGGCGGCGTATGAAAGTCGGCATAGTTCGCATGACAACCTTAGCATAGTGGAAATTCATTGTTACTATTTTTGTAACTGAGAGAACAATGTATTTAACATTTTAACACGAAAATCTGCATTGTTTTGAAAACTCGAGGATACCTGAAAAATATTACTAAATAATAAAAAAAGAGTGTTGCATTGGCTCAGAAAAGCATAGAATCAAAATAGAAAAAGAAAATTTTTAGTCAATTATTTTAAACTGGCGTCACATCATAACGTTATCGTAAATGAAACATTGGGATAAAATTTATAGCTAAAATAATAGCACGACACTTGACTACTGATTAAATCAAAATTAATAATCCAGTCTCTTTCAAGGTTAAGATTACAAAATGGTACAGTTACACCACTTCCCTAAGTCTAAATATTATTTTAACCCTACAGTTTAATCAAATTTCGGCAGCCCTTAACACACGGTAAGTAAGGTCAGCTGAACTCCCGTAAACGTCGATTACCATTAAGTGGAGTCGGGCGGAAATTACGACATGTCTGAGACGGTGTCTAACGTGATCGCGCGGTGACTGGCGCGGGCACGGGCGCGATTAAGGGGACAGAGTTCATCGCGCTTACAGAAAGTAGAAACTTAACTACATAGTTTAAATGGACGAAAAAAGTTACATGTAAAAGTGTTTATAAACTATTTTTTTGTTGAGGTGTGAAGTCATGCAGTGACTGCTCCCCCTCTAGGGTGGAGCGAGAGGGCGTGTCAGACTTTTATTGACTAAAACGCACCTATGTCCTTCAGTTGCCCGTTGCGTTCTAGGACCACGGTTACCTTTTGCCCTACGCTGCTTACATGAGGTGCGCGTGATTTATAAACTATTTTCAAATTAAATATACTACTATTGCTAGAATGAATAATTTTAACTGACTTTAGAGTTGTGTATTATAAGTTGGTTTTTAAGCTCGAGCTCCGGTATGAAGGCTAGAAGGAACGGGTTGGGTCTTTTAGTCAGTAAGAGACACTATCACACTCCCCACCACACACTACCACCCACACACACACTATCACCCGCTCCGCCCAAGAGCGAAGGATGTCAATGCATGATTTTTTTCCCACCATAAAAAAGGGTAAAACCATAGCCTATGTATTACCCGCTAAATAGCTACAGTTGCTGCGTCACGTCACGTTATCTATGCACACATCGAAGCCTTTCAGTATACGAACAGCGTTTCATATGTGTGTTACTTTGCCCGCCTTAGCACCCGCGCAAGCTCCTCACCTTGGTCGTGGCCTGAGACTTTGTCGGAAGGAAACTCGCGATAAAACTGCCGACGAACAAATCCAGACTTTCTTAATAGTAGAGAACTAAGGGGATAGGGGATCTTGTAAACATTTTGTCACTTTGTTTGTTGGAGCGAACTTAGTTACTTTTAAATTGATATTTAAGTTCGTACCGGACGATATGCGACAAATCAAGCGGTATCATTACTCAACATACTGACTGCTCAGCATCTGTTTGCGATTGTTTTTGGAGAGGTGTTGGGAATGTTTTAACTGGGTTAGGGAATAATAATTCGAACTATTTGTTACCTATTTACAATGAACTAGCTTTTACCCGCTGGTTCGCCTGCGTACATAAAATATAGCCTATGTCGCTCGCGGATGAAATGGCGACAGGTCACGGGAACAACTTGTGACCCACGGATGCCCCTCTACTCCTCCCTCTGCTCCCAAGTTGAGGGACAAAATCTACAAATCCGTGATAAGGCCTGTCATATGGTATGGATGAATGTTGGTCTGTAAAAAAGACGGATGAAAAAAGAATACATGTAGCAGAGATGAGCATGTTAAGATGGATGTGTGGTATGACGAGAATGGATAAAGTGAGAAATGAGCATATTAGGGGAAGTTTGAAAGTGGCGCCAGTAACTGAAAGGTTGAAAGGAAATCGTTAGTCTTGGTATGGTTATGTAAAGAGGAAAGATGAAAAGCATGTTGCTAAAAGAGTTATGAATTTACATGTGGATGGATGGAGAGGGAGAGAGAGGCTAAATAAAAGATGGATGGATTGTGTGAGAAGTGATATGAAAGAAAAGGGAGTAAGCGATAATTTGACGGGTGGGACAGGACAGAATGGAAGAAAAAAAAGTGTTGCGCCGACCCCAAATAAAACGGGACAAGGGCAGGAAGAAAAAAACGCTCGCGAATAAAGCTGCTTCCTATCGGTGAAAAAAATTTAGCAATCGGACCCGTACTTTCAGAGATTACCTCCTTACAAACAAAAAAACTCTTTATAATATTAGGTATATATAATTAATATTAGTCTTGACCGATTTTAATTATATTTATTTTGTTTTATTCTCTTTAATATAGATATAATCAGAAAGAAATACATAGAAAAAAAAATGTGATTTATTAAAATTTGTTGACAGCTGAGAATTTCACGAGAGCGGAGCTACGACCTTCAGTTAGTAAATTAAAATAAACTAGTGCAAAAAAAAAACAAAAGGAGTAAGATACAAAAACGATGTTCGTACCTAAATATTAAACATGATCTTGGTCATTAGGGAAACCACGCTTAGCAAATAAATATCAGATGACCAAAAAACCACAAGAAAACGCCAAAAAAAAGTAATGAACCAACAAAATTATTGTTATTTAATCGTAAACACCTAAACAGCACATTATTATCACAGTGTATATCCAAACAATCTATTTATTACGTGCTCCCACGTATAAAGGTCGAAAAAACACGAAAGTCGAGTGAATCTCATTATAGCACTTGGGTTTGGAAACTTGGGGTAATAGGGGGAACACAGTGAACTCGGGGTACTGGGGGCTAGGGATGGGCAAATAAAAAAATCTTTCAATAAATATTTACAATCAGTCTCGATATGTATTGGAGTAGTCAACATTTTTATTTTATAGTTTTAAACTTAGCTTTTTAGAAGCTGTAAAAATATTTAAAAAACCAAAATATTAAAAAAAATCGTGTTTAAAAGTTCGGATATGTAGGTACTTACCAACGTGAAAATTACACTAATTTACGTGATTTTTTTTTAATAAAATTTGCCAACGCGTTCAACTCCCTGCCCTGGAGTACGATCCGGAGGGCACTCCGGTACCACCGGATGCCCGAGTACCTCTGTCGAGTGGTCGAGGCCTATCTGTCGGAGAGACTTATAGTCTACCCCGGTCACCAGGGAGACTGGAAACGTCGAGAGATGTCGTGCGGTGTTCCGCAGGGGTCGGTACTAGGGCCACCCTTGTGGAACATCGGGTACGACTACGTGCTGCGCGGCGACTTCCCTGACGGGGTCAGCGTGGTTTGCTACGCAGACGACACGCTGGTCCTAGCGCGGGGAGAGTCGTACCAGGCGGCGGTCGCTCTAGCGACACGCGGGGTTGCGATGGTCGTTGATCGGATCCAGGAGTTGGGACTCGAGGTGGCGCTTCACAAATCCGAGGCGATGTGTTTTCAAGGTCGCCGGTCTCGGAACGCGCCGCCATTGAGTTCCCAACTAACGGTAGGAGGAGTTCACATCGGTGTCGGGTCGACGATGAAGTATCTGGGACTCGTCCTCGACAGCCGGTGGAATTTCGTGGAGCATTTCCGACGTCTGGCTCCCAAGCTCAACCGGGCTGGGGCTGCGCTCAAGCGGCTCCTGCCCAACCTTGGGGGTCCAGACGCCTCCTGCCGGAGGCTCTACGCGGGGATCGTTCGGTCCATGGCCCTCTACGGGGCGCCGGTGTGGGCGCCGTCGCTGAAAAAGCGACCGGCGGCCACACTGAACGCCTGCCAGAGGGTCATGGCGATAAGGATGGTGCGGGGATACTGCACGGTCTCCCGCGAAGCGGCGAGCCTTCTGGCTGGCCTACCACCGTGGGATCTGGAGGCAACAGTCCTTGCACACATGTACGATATGCGCGTGGAGATGCAACGCCGGGGTGAAAGTCCGCTGCCGCGACAGGTCACGGCATGGCGGACAGAGCTCCGGCGGGATCTCATGGTGAAATGGCGTCAACGACTATCGCAACCCAGCGGTGGGCACGCCACAATCATGGCGGTAAGTCCCCTCTTTGAGGCGTGGCTGGAAAGACCTCACGGCGTCCTTACCTTCCGCATGACGCAGGTACTCACCGGACATGGTTCGTTCGGGAGATTCCTGCACCGGATTCATGCGGAAGTGACGCCCGGGTGTCGCCACTGTGCGGAACGCCCGGAGGACACGGTGGAGCACACAGTCGAGGTGTGCCCTGCTTGGGCGGAGCATCGCCGTGCCCTCGTGGGGGCGATCGGCGGCGGAGACCTCTCGCGCCGGGCCTTGGTTGAGGCCATGGTCCGGAGCGAGGAGGAGTGGCAGGCGGTCGCCGACTTCTGCGAAGCAGTAATGCTCGCAAAGGAGGAGGCCGAACGCATCAGGCAACGGCGTTATCGCCGCCGCCGTCGCCGGGATTCTGATCCCGATTTCCGGCCAACGTAGACGTGGGCTTGCGGACAGTGAGCAATGGGTAGCTCGCTGTCCGGCCGTCCGGTAACTGTCCGGACCAAGCCCAAGTCGTCGACGGCGCGCACTGTTCCCGCGCGCCTCAAGGAGTTGTCAGCAACAGCAGGGACCCAGCCGTGTCGAAGCCTACTGGGGCCAGGGTTATCCGAAAGGGCGCTCGAGCCCCGGTATGAAGGCTAGAAGGAACGGGGTGGGTCTTTTAGTCAGTAAGAGTCTGACACTATCTCCCGCTCCGCCCAAGGGCGGGGGATGTCAATGCATGATTTTTCCCACCATAAAAAAAAAAAGACAAAAATATTGATTTCTGATATCGGATTCAACATAAGGATGGATGGTATAAATTATTATAGAAAAAAAATATCGATACTTTGATATATCGATTTATTCTGACCAAGTCTACTCATGGCGTGAATTCGTCGAATCCGCGGGTATCAGATGTTAGGGCGGAATCTATTACGGGCGCGCCGATTGCGCTCCCCCATCCGGAAATTATAACTGGTAACTGGATCGAAGCTAACAGCCAGCGGCGGCACAAGTCGCGGTATCATGAAGTTTGTTAGACGGTCTGCGTGAGGGCAGGCGGCGGGCTAGGGCATCATAGAAACGATATTATATAAGTTAACAGGCTGTTTTCCACTCGCCTATCGTTAACATCAAGCATAGTTTTTAAAAGCTTGTTTGACGAAAAGGTAACGCAAAAAAGAGAGGTAGCGTTTGAATACTCTGATAGCATTCGGTGATTCGGTATTCCGTGATTTACTTGAATATTTTACAAAACTTGTTCCAGGAAATACGTGTTATTTTTTTTTATCCTTTAAAATTTTTTGAAAAAATTTGTCGTCATTTAGAATTTTAACAAAATTTGCAAGGCTTCACTTGTTATACTTTTATGACTTTTTAAACTTTTGTGTAAATTAGTAAGTGTCAATGATCCTGCAAAATAGCAGATTTTCAGAGGTCTTTTCTGGATTAGTTTTACACAAATTTATAAATTGATTCCATTAGAAGCCTAGATAATATGCACAAGATACTGTGTTTTCAAAATATCTAATAAAAATGTGTAATAACTTTATAGTCGCGTAAGCGCGATTGTATGAAAAACAGTGAAAAGTTAAAGTTAAGTGTAGAGTTACAACTTCTGACGGAATAAAATAATTGACTGGCCTCTTTTTTGTCGGTTAAAAAGTGCATTAATGGTCCGCCAGCTTATCTTCAAAACTAGCTTCTACCAGCGGCTTCACCCGCGTAAGTTTAAAAAATATATTGCCAGTGATAAAGCAGTATTTTACAGGTGAAATAATTTTTAAAATTGATGCAGTAGTATTAGAGTTTATACATTACCAAAAAAAATATAAAACGCATTTCGATTCTCTTTGTAATATTAGTATAGATATACTGTAGGTATGTCTATTGCATTCGTTTTATAAAATACTAGCGGCCCGTCCCGGCTCCGCCCGGGTGGTAAGTTTTCGTAAGGATCCTAATCCTTTCTAGCAATAAATATAGCCTATGTTACTCAAGGTGAATATAGCTTTCAAATGGTGAAAGAATTTTTGAAATCGGCACAGTAGTTTTTGAGATTATTCATTACAAATATACATACAAAAATACAAATTTTTCCCCTTTAATATATTATTGTAGATATTCCTCCAAGCGTACGCTACCATGCCCTCGCTAATCATGCCTACGGGTAAGGAGGAAAGTTATGTCTCCACCGTCACAATAAAGCCAGCCAACACCCAATATATTCAACGGAAAAACTACCTGCCACATAAAAAACTAACTGAATAACAAGAGCCTTTTCAGCACAGCCGCCTCACAAAGATAGTCGCGACTTGTCCCATTTCTAAAGCCACTAGGCCCACTAATGTTTCCTTCGAATACAAAACGCTTTCGTGGTCGACTGGAAACCGTCACTAGACCGCGCCGCCGCTCTCGTGTTGTGTGGCAATGCCTTAATCTTCGTAATGACGTCACATCCACTCAAGTAGGTAATCATTCTTCACTCGGCAGAAATTGATGTGTGAAATATTATAAAAATTGATCCGATTTAGGAATTTTGGTGATATGGCGGTGATTTCTATTTGAAGTAAATGAAGAATGTTGAATATAAGGTTACACTTATTATTTAGGTAATGTTGTTACACTTTAATACATATGTACCTACATGAAAAAACTTAAATACAAAATAAACTATTTATACTAAAATCTAACTATGTACAATTGTACATAAATATAATACAAAATGACAAAGTACGCTCAGGCGTCGAAGTACTCCTCCACATCGCTGGCATCCGGAAAAGTGCCCAAAAGACTGGCAGCATTGCCGCATTCAATGGCAATGCTAATTATTTGAGCGAAGAACGAGCCAGCCCTCTGGTCACGTTAAGTGTCGATCAGTCGGCGTGAAATTTCCTTGTACTTTTCTCTTTTTTCCTATCTCTCTTACACACAACGTCTACATATCTTTTTTCCAACTCTCCTTTCGCAGGTATGCTGGAAGAGATTTCTGTAATAAGCTGTTCTGAAAATAAGCATCACTTTTGTACTTGTTTTTTTCTGTTTTGATCTTCTTTCCTTTTATTATAATATGTGTGTATATGAATAGTTAAATAAATAAATATACTGAAAAACAAGAAGAAATCAATAAGAAAAATCGACGTGTCATCCAAGCGTCCGACAGAATCTTTTGAGAACATTCCCATGCGCACACCCCCTGTCCATCATTTACGTTTGAACGCGTTTACTGCTATACCCTAGGGTCCCATACTATAAATATATATGCGAAGTATTCATCGTCCTGGACCCATGTTTGTCTTTTACAACCCTCAATTTGTACTAGGTACATGTGCTTTACCATCATAATATCGTAATGGATTTTCATCGACCGTCGTATGGTAGCTATAGTAGTAGGAAAATAGCTGTGATAGCCAAATAAAAGGCTGTGCCAAGTTTGGTTAAAGATGTTAACTTATCTTTATTTATTTACTAGCTTTTGCCCGCGCGGCTTCGCTCCCGCTCTTCCCTACTTCAGCTTACTATACCCTACTCTACCCTACTATACTCTACCCTACCCTACTCTACTCTACCCTACTCTACCCTACCCTACTCTACTCTACCCTACTCTACCCTACTCTACTCTACTCTACCCTACTCTACACAACCCTACTCTACCCTACTCTACCCTACTCTACCCTACCCTACTCTACTCTACTCTACCCTACTCTACCCTACTCTACCCTACTCTACCCTACTCTACCCTACCCTACTCTACCCTACTCTACCATACTCTACCCTACTCTGATTCTTTTTTGTTATACCACGTTTTATATTGACTGACGTTTCATGTCAAGTCACACGGGAACGCTGTCGAACGGGATAAAAAGTATCTTATGTCCGTCTCCTGGCTCTAAGCTACCTCCCTACCAATTTTCACCCAAATCTGTTCTGCCGTTCTTGAGTTATAAGTGGTGTAACTAACACGACTTTCTTTTATATATATAGATTTGTTGTTAAACAATCTGCCCCTCACTAAAAATGACTCTTGTATCGTGGATGTGTTCACAAGTATACAAATTCACATAAACAAGACACTCATTCCAGAAACACCCATCTGTAAGCTATACAAGTATTTGTTTATCATTTCATTTGTTTTTTTTTTATTCTAAAAAATAGTTAAAGTGAGTTGCACCATTTAACTATAAGGATAACCAAACCTTAACCAGCCGTGAAACGGCCGCCTATTGGTCAATTCGACGATCTGACAACTACTGTTAACAGCTTTGTTATCGTTATAGTTAAATGGTGCAACTCACCCTTATTGTTTATGTAGGTAACAACTGATCGCATAGATTATTTGTTATTTTCATGTTTTCATAAATACTTTTTAAATATGGAACAAAAATCGTTACAATGCGTGCGGCCACCTCTTTTGCTAGCATTACTGTTTGGCAGAAGGAGGAGACCGCCTGCCACTCCTCCTCACTCCGGACCATGGTCTGTATCAAAGTCTGAAAGATCAACCGATTGCCCCCACGAGGACACGGCGGTGCTCTTCCCAAGCGGAACACACCTCTACCGTATGCTCAACCGTGTCCTCCGGGCGATCCACGTTATGGTTGTCACCATTGCGTGGACCGGGGCATTTATTCCGCACGAATCCGGTGCAGAAACCTCCCGAACTTACCATGTCCGGTGAGGACCTGCGTCATTCGGAAGGTGAGGACGTCGTGTTGTCTTTTCAGCCACTCCTCAAAGAGGGGACTTACCGCCATAATTATGGCGTGCCCATGTCTTGTAATTCCATTTGTAACTTCTTTAATGTACCTATAATATATTTATATTTTATAATTGATAATTATAAATTAGTGCTTGACTACGATCCCACCTGATGGTAAACAGTGATGCAATCGTTAATGGTGAGGCGCACTAGTTTATTAAGAGCCTATTCTTTCTAGTCACGAAGACACCTAAATATAAGCGGACAAGAAGAATGCAGCAGGCCAATTATTCCAGTATATTCTTAATATAGTCTATATTTTCCTTGAAATATCTTACTGGCTGAATTAATCAAAGCCTACTGTAAACGTGACCACAACTTCTAGGCTAAATATAATTTTGAATGTAAAAACAACTTAAGTCAGGCTAAACATAAATATAGTTGGTAAATAGTGTTTCAGTGAGAAATCTCTGTTTACAGTTTGCCTTTTATTTATTCAACTCATTTTGGAACGGAAGAGGGTTTATTAAAAATTTACATAAAGACCTTTCTATTCACCTGTAGTGCCCTCCTGTTGTGCTCATAAAAAATACAACTGCCTAGCTAGTCTTACGTAGGTTTTTTTGGCGTTCCGCAAACCTAACGAGAAACCCTTATTAATTATTATTATTATTATTATAACATTCTGCCGGTCGGCAGCTTAGCTTAGAGATTGTTTTCACTAGAAAGCTGTAATTTTGCATGTTTTGCGTTTCCCTGCGTTTTTTTTCCGAAAGAGATGTTTCTTTTCCTAATTACAAACTAATTAATAGCAATGTGTTAATAGGAACTTTTCTAATAGACCAGTAATTGTATAACAAATCATATTTTTTTTGACAAATATAACAAAATAATTAGGTAAAAATAAAAAGATTCCCACATTTTCTTCCTACAAGAGGTCGATATATTAATCACGTCGACTAAATCTTTAAAAAAAACGGTTATAAAGTTAAGTCTGAAACTCTCTCTTGTTCCACCAAGAGCGGGAGAAGTCATTTGATGATTGCTAACGTCAAAAAAGGGGCCGAATTGTACCAAATGAGATTGTTTTTATAACCCATATTAATTGATATCACGGTTTAAACTATGAACTAAATATCTAGACTAATATTATAAACAGGGAAAATTTGTATTTTTGTGTGTATGTTTGTAATGAATAAACTCAAAAACTACTGTGCCGATTTTAAAAACTCTTTCACCATTGGAAAGCTATATTAGCCCTTAGTAACATAGGCTATATTTATTGCCCGTGCAAAGCCGGGACGGTCCACTAGTGTTCAATATAAACCTAGAGCCCCTTCTAAGACCACATGTGACTACGGAACCCTACATTGTGCGTCTAACATGCACTAGCACTTGGTCGACTTTATATGCGCAAGGTTACTGCCCGGTGTCTACGAGTCTACAGTGTATTTTTCTTTATGTGTCTGACTTAATAAACACACTGTATGATTATTACGTGTTATAGAAATATAAAGTTTTGATTTTTTTTTTGTAAAAATACTCAATTCTACTCAACAGAGCGCTATATTATGCGTGAAGGCGTACAAATATAGTTTGCAATTCTCGATGAGCATGCATAATTATTATTACATTCCAAAAATAAATTAAACAATTACATAAATTACTCTAGTTAGATCAGACCAAAAAAAATATGAATAATTAAAATAGGTACATATCATAATATTCAAAATGTTCAAATAATTAAATCTGCAAACTATTAAAAATACAAAATTATTATTTATTATAATAATTAATTGTGTTGAATTATAATATTATAATAATTATCTGGACTTTTTAATTCTATTGCCCTAAAGAATTAAAAAGTCAAAATAATTATGTTATATTTATCAAAATATTACTAAAATATCTGAATATCTTAAATGTTAATATAACTAAAATATCAACATCATTTTATGTCAATGTTAGTAAAATATAATTCTATATGATTTCGCGATTTAAGTATTCGTCAATACTGACTAGACTTTAATAAAATCAGGTTAGACTGGAAGCCGACCCCTAAAGAGTTGGAAAAAGGCTTGGAAGATAATGATCTGTACCTATATTAAAAAACTAGCTTCGCTCGTTTGAAATTTGGTTTCATATGGTCTATGGAACCAACCTGTCGAAACAAAACACTAACAAAAATCAATTATATAAAATCAAAATCTCAAAAATCTGATTAGTTATTTTTACTACGACTTTTAGATACGTTAACCTTAACATTTAGCAGGTTTCAATTAATAATTAAAAGCTCCTTTAAATGAGGATCTTTATATCACAAGTCAACTGAAGCCAGAAAACTTAATATCGGTTCTGAAGGCAATCTTATAAACTTATAATGAGGGAACTTTACTTACGCGTAGGTATTTAATTTTAATCAGCCCTTCGTTAATTAATTATTTAGGAATTACAACGCTTATTAACTTTTTCCTTATAAAAATTAATTTGTAATTCTAAGCATAAGAGGATAAAAAATACTGGAATGAAATAAATATGCAAAATCTCATAACTTTATTTAAGATTATAAAATACTTAATAATTTATAATAATATAATTAGGTATATTAGATAATCCAACCTTGGGCGTCAACGACTATCGCAACCCAGTGCTGGGCACGCCACAATCATGGCGGTAAGTCCCCTCTTTGAGGCGTGGCTGGAAAGACCTCACGGCGTCCTTACCTTCCGCATGACGCAGGTCCTCACCGGACATGGTTCGTTCGGGAGGTTCCTGCACCGGATTCGTGCGGAAGTGACGCCCGGGTGTCGCCACTGTGCGGAATGCCCGGAGGACACGGTGGATCACACAGTCGAGGTGTGCTCCGCTTGGGCAGATCACCGCCGTACCCTCGTGGGGGCGATCGGCTTCGGAGACATCTCGCTCCGGGCCTTGGTTGAGGCCATGTTCCGGAGCGAGGAGGAGTTGCAGGCGGTCGCCGACTTCTGCGAAGCAGTAATGCTCGCTAAGGAGGAGGCCGAACGCATCAGGCAACGGCGTTATCGCCCGCCGGAGCTCTGTCCGCCATGCCGTGACCTGTCGCGGCAGCGGACTTTCACCCCGGCGTTGCATCTCCACGCGCATATCGTACATGTGTGCAAGGACTGTTGCCTCCAGATCCCACGGTGGTAGGCCAGCCAGAAGGCTCGCCGCTTCGCGGGAGACCGTGCAGTATCCCCGCACCATCCTTATCGCCATGACCCTCTGGCAGGCGTTCAGTGTGGCCGCCGGTCGCTTTTTCAGCGACGGCGCCCACACCGGCGCCCCGTAGAGGGCCATGGACCGAACGATCCCCGCGTAGAGCCTCCGGCAGGAGGCGTCTGGACCCCCAAGGTTGGGCAGGAGCCGCTTGAGCGCAGCCCCAGCTCAGCTCACTGTCGTGAGCAATGGGTAGCTCGCTGTCCGGCCGTCCGGTAACTGTCTGGACCAAGCCCAAGTCGTCGACGGCGCCCACTGTTCCCGCGCGCCTCAAGGAGTTGTCAGCAACAGCAGAGGCCCAGCCGTGTCGAAGCCACCGGGACCAGGGTTATCCGAAAGGGCGCTCGAGCCCCGGTTGACTTGAAGGAACGGGATGGGTTTTTTAGTCAGTAAGAGTCTGACTCAATCTCCCGCTCCGCCCAAGAGCGGGGATTGTTATTGGATGATTTTTCCCATCGGGAAAAAAGGTATATTAGATAATAGGTAGATATAAATACAAACTGAAAATAATAATTAGTACAATAAACGCGCAGAAAAAAAATAAACAATGGTATGGAATAAAATATGGAATATACTTTTATTCAGGACAAATACAGACTATATAAAGAAAAAGAGAAGAAAGTTCAAAATGCGTCGAGAGTATGCGTGCCGAAAGAAGCCACCTCTGCATTTGCTGGGCGTCAGACACTGAACGCTGGGGATTCAAAAAGTCATTTATATCACTGGGAAAAATGGCCAGAACTCTGACACCATCGCCACGCTGAATAGCAACGTTAATCCGTTGGCTAAAGAAAAGCCCAACCGTCTGGTCTAATAAATTGCCTTGTCTGTCTGAAATATCGATTTTATCGGTATGAGCGGCCATTATTAGACTGTTATCTAAGTTTTAAAATGGTATCTTTAGAATAAAAAGTATCTATTTATTCTAAAGACGATATTATCATCATCATTATCATTTCAGCCGATAGACGTCCACTGTTGGCCATAGGCCTCCCCCAAGTGTCGCCACAATGAACGATCCTGTGCGTCCCGCATCCGCCGGATTCCTGCAACCTTCATCAGGTCATCGGTCCACCATTTACGGTACTTCCGGTACGCGGTCACCGCGTACGATATTATAATGCAATGAAATAAACTATATATGTTTTGTCTACTAATAGAGCTTACCTAGTAAAAAAAAAAACAAAATAAATGCCATGAATTTTATTCCAAGTTCCATAAACATATCAAAATTATACGTGCCGCCATATACTATATCAAAGCATCTCTATATAAAAAGGAGTGAAGCTAGCGAACCTAATGAGGAATTATTCAGCGTCGAGAGGGCTCCGTGGTCTCATTAAAACGAAAGGCTCTGGTTGCCAGATACGGAAGATTACGAGCATATTCTTGTGTGGAAATGTACCAGGGGAACATATACGCGTGGAGGTACCTACTGCCTGTGTCATTTACTACGTTGAAGAGATGTAGGTGAAAGGTAGCGGTGAATAAAAATAATACAGTGTAGTTGTCAAGTCTGGGATTGCGACCTGGTTTTTGTATCATTCTAATATTATAAAAGCGAAAGCTCAAACGGCTGTAAGATATGGATAAAATTTGTCGAAATTGGTACACCGTGTCCAGGAATAGCACAAAGGATACTTACTTATTATCTCGGGAGTATATTGTCTTTATTTTAAATGTGGAAATATTTTAATGACATCTCCTGCCCATAGGCGAAGCGAAAGGCCGTGGCAGACTTACTAAAATCACACCCGTGTCCTGTTGCCCTTTTCGTTCTAGGACTACGGGTGTAGTGTAGTATATTCACTTGCGATAATTTTCTACTTTCACGTGGGTAAAACCACTGGCACAAAAAGAAAGCAGATTTAAGAATTTGCTAATCGTTGTACCCAACCTGATTAGCTATCACATGTTTCTATTCCAATAACTCCGAATCGAGAAGTTTCGAAACATGACAGATTCTGAAACTCTGATTTCTGTGCACAACAGAGCACATTTCATGAACAACCATTTGTATTCTAAGATGAAAACACTCATTTGTTTACAAATTCCCTGTATCAACATGTTGTACTTACTTTATTTACGGATGTGGCCGGAAAAAACAATCTTATACAGACAAATTGGACAAGCTACCCAAAGGATAAGATAGTTGTAAAAATACGAAACCACACTGATCCTTATTTATGGGGCATAACGCGTTAGTCGCATGCGCTAAATCCCTTAAAATCATACGGAAAACCATTGACAAAACTATGGGTAAACAAAATATTTTCAAACAGGAAAAAGTATTGGGGAATTATCTGGTAGGGGTCAAAGAAAAGGTAAAATAATCTTAGCACGTTAAAGGGCGGGTTTTCGTCTGCGGCCGAAGCCCGGCCTTAATCTATTCCCAGTCTGTCTACTAACGGCACCTGTAAACGACTTTTTTATTCACAATATTTTCTCGGAAAATGTTTCTTCGGACCCTTTATTCGGTCATTATGAAAACTTTATAGAATGTGCTCTTCAATATGATGTGAATGGGCTTTTAGAGGGGATATTGTTTTGTGATTCTATTGTAGGATTCTATTGATGAAATTATCTACGCTTATATTTTATAAAGGTAAAGTTTTCTTTTTTTTGTTTTTATGTTTTCTTTTTTTTATAGGAGGTAATCTCTGAAAGTACAGGTTCGATTGCGAAATTTGCTTTATTTCTGAGTGACATAAGCTATGTATGCTGGTGAAACCGAAACCTTTATAAAGATTAAAAAAAAACATTTCTGTTATAAAGGTGTTCTTGTGTATTAGTTTAGTGTACGTTACCTACGTACACTAAACTAATTTTAATTGGAGAACTATTTTTAACAAGCACACATTTACAATTTAATTTATTCAAAGCAACGACAAACAGAATCATTATTCAGCCACAAACCGAACATTATGTTGTGTCCAAGTGTAAATATCTGATGAATAAAATATTGCCTTCAAGCTACAAAAATGAGGTCAACACAGGACGAATAATAAAGTAAGTGAATTTCCCCCAGGGGGAGGGGGGGGGGGCGCCAACGGATAAAACTCGAGTTTCCGAGACTGATGGGCAAAACACGAACATCCGAAAATTGTTTTGCACCTACCGAACTTTGTTCCGCACTTTGAGATGGAAATATTGAAGTTTTTTAAGATCTAATACATTCTTGTGGAGTTGCGAGAGAGTTTTTCGTCATTTCTTTTTATCGAGTGTATTCCTCTTATAGAGTTCTGTAACTTCAACGTGCCAACAATATAACAATGTGTGTCAGAAATTATTTTGATGACATCTGTTGCCAAAGCTATTCTGAAAAGCTTATTGAATTTTCGAACACATTGCGAAGTGATGCTTATTAGCATTCTACTCATTAGTAGAGGACTGTACGATTCACACACACTACACTTCTTTTACATTTATACTTAATTATAGACTTATAATTACATGCATAAGCTAAACTTATAATTTTATGTTATCATTAATAGGAGTTTAGGAAGCACAGTCAGCATGCTTATAACACGAAGCCATCACTTTACATGAATCAAAGACTTAAAAATATACTTAACCTTTTGAATGTCTTATGTTACACAGCAATTGTCTTTCTATTGTGTCTCTAATTACGGCATTCAAAGAGTTAAATCCCTTTGACATAAAGCAATTCTACGGAGCATCAAAAACCTGCGGTCACTGCGATGAGGAGGAATAGAACATTGTGACAAAGCGTTCTATTCCTACAAATTTCAAAACTATTAATAAAAACCCAGGGTGTCAATGAGTTTCGTAGCAGTTGAAGAGCCTTGACAATTCTGTACTGGCAATCGAATCTTATGCTCAACATTTCGAGAGTGCAGGCTGAATAATTAATATTAGTTAGTATAGTCAGTGAAGGTGTAACAATTTCGAATAACGCGATAGTGTTAGTCCTTAAGAGGGCCTATCCCAATCCATTCACCGTCAACGTAAGCATGGTTGAAAAACTTGATACAAACCAAAGCAACGTTTGATAAATACGCATGCACCTGAACGCTCAGTTGGCATCTGGTAACTTCCTTCGCTCGCTTACTTATTACAGAGGCCTAGTCTCGGTTTAATCCAGAAATCCCCACCAACAAGTCCCACCAGTGGGGACTGTTACTTTTTTTTTTCAGAAATCCCCACCAAATATTTTTGTTTTCCAAAATAAAAGTAACAACCCTCACTGGTGGGGATTTGACGGTGGGAATTTCTGTAATAAACACTAGTCTCGTGCCATGGGCACTTATAAAGCGTCAGAAGCTTGTGCATAGATAGAGAAACCATTCATTTGTCACAACACAGACACGAAACCACAAATAAATTATAAAAAACCAAGCTCCTATACAAATATAAAGGTCATCAACAACGAAAAAATTATAAACAAATATACACTTACTAAGGTACCTACTTCAGCTTTTAGAAGGACGGCACGGTTGACATCTGTCGGGTATGGCACGGTCCTTGAAAACCTATTCGCCACATTATTCCCTGGTTGTTCCCGTATAGTTAACGAAGAGTACTTGCGTAGGCACAATTTTTTTTTAAAGGTGGGATATAATCTTATGACTTCTCCCGCCGGACCGAGAGAGCATGTCAGACATTTACTCACTAAAACCACACCTATGCTCCTTCCGTTTTCCTTTGCGTTCTAGGACCACGAGTAACAGTTTTCAACCCACAGTAGGCTTTGGCCCTGCCAAGCCTTGAGGAGTGCAAAGAACTTGGGCTCATTCCGGACGGTTACCAGACGGCTGGAACGTGAGAATGTCCGTTGCCTCACGCGTGCGGCCGTGTCCTTTGCTATAATTACTGCTTCGTAGAAGGAGGCGACCGCCTGCCATTCCCCTCGCTCCGGACCATAGGCTGAACTAGGGCCCGGCGCGAGAGTTCACCGCCTCCGATTGTCTCCACGAGGACACAGCAGTGCTTCGCCCAAGCGGGACACATCCACCGTAAACTCCACCGTGTCATTCAGGCGGTCCACACAATGGTGACACCCAGGCGTTACGTCCGACTTAATCCGGAGCAAGAACCTCTCGAACTTACCGAGCTCGGTGAGGATTTGCATCACGACGGGGTGATGCCTCTTAAAGCACCGCTCAAAGAGGAGACCTACCACCATGATTATGGCGTGCTCAAACGATATTAATATACCGAAGTTAGTAATAACAGCATCAATATTCACGCGATGAATCTGTGCTGTAAAGCCAAATCCATAACTCCATGCATGGTAAGGAGTAATAAAGCGATTACGTCAGCACACAAGCTTTAACGTCATCCTAATAGTATTAATCTGAGACACACCGGCACCACTCGATGTGGCTGTTACGGCTGGTTATGATGCCATTATTGCGTTACTATCTAGACGTTAGTGACGGGACAGGACCGATAAATAGATACATAGATAATGGCTACAGAGCAATGCTGACTGTATTAGACATAGCTGCACGAGTAACTTGAGTCTCCGCAACTAATTTGTAATATGAATTTTGATGTGGAAGTACCTAAGTTACCTGAATAAAAACTCCAATAGTATCCGATAATTTAACTAATTATCGGATACTATTGGTGTCTTACTATTTTTTTTATTTTCCTCGGATTTAACGAAGTTCTCGTCATACCAGACGATAACATTAACAATCATTGCACGGCTCTCGATTCGATTCACTACCACTTTATTAGCATCAATAATAATGTCTGTGATGATGGACCGATCCTAGTACAATGTGAGATAACCTTTATCGAGCAAAACCAAGGAGGATCACTAGTATCGAATAAATTTATCTAGGTTTCTCAATTTACAAATTATTTTAACTCACGAAGCTATCTACCACTCTAAACGTAGACAAATTAGCCTACATTTCGCTATTAGGTCAAATTAACACATGTCAGCTAATACAAGCCGAGCGGGTCAGTATTACAATCAGATTACAGCGAGCATCGGGTCGCAGCTCGGCCATGCTGGGCCACACTCGACCACCGTGTAATCCATTAGCTAGCCAACTGTGATGGCCATGACTTCTGAATGTGTTAGGACAGATGGTGGATTGGAAGTTCAGGTTTATCTAATTAAACTAGACGCTAATCTCAATTTAGTTTGGCAAAAGTAAGCCAAAGAAACAAATATTGTGAACTAATGGAAAATTAAGTTTAATTTAGATTAAGGTAACCTTTCCCAGAATCTCATCGTAAGTTTTATTCTCTCGCCATTCTGTCCCACTACTGAGCGAAGGCCTCCCCCAAGTCCTTAAAGACATTCGCCGTGTTCTCTCGAAAGAGTCCTATGTGTAAGTAAAGCTAGAACTACATAAGACCGAGAGGCACACGTGTAAGAACACGCCTGATTTGTACATAGAACGATGTCGCGTGGCGTGGATGAAGTGTAGTTCTACAAGTCTAGTTTCCACATAAAATGTATGAAGACCGACGCGTCCAGATTGGCGTTTGTGGCACACGTGTGAGCAGTGTAGTTCTATCTTAATGATGTCGCCACTTCTTTCAGGGACGGCTTTGAACTTACTGCGTACTCTTGTTAAAAGAAAAATCAAACAGCCAAAGTACTGAGTAAACGCTGAATAATTAAAAGATCTTTGTAATTTCATTTATTTAATCTTACATTTAGGTACGATGGAGATGGAGTTAGTGCTTTTTATATGCTTTTTCTACTACACTACAACAGCATAAAAGGATGGTGCGGGTGAAAGCTGTCAAATTCAAACAATTTAGTTGTCGTGGCCAGATCTAAGAAATTTATCACTTAATGATATGGCCACATAAAACTGGCCAGATCAATTTTAACGTCAAACTTTGATGATATTTCAATCCTCGTTTCGCCCACTTTCTTTAGACTTTTTATTATCATAGAAATCCAATCAAATGATATGGTCAAACGAGGTATGACATATCATCAAAAGTTAACGTTTAAACGATCTGGCCAGTTTTAGTTGGCCATACCATGAAGTGATTAATTCTAAGATCTAGATACGTCACAGTCATCCTTTTCTCTCGTCCTAAAGATGCATAGTTTTATCCTGCTGTCATCCTACCCATGGTATGTAAAAAACATCTCAATCAAGTTTAAAAACGAAATTGTGTTTTTTGGTATTGATGTACAGTGGAAACTATAAATACACTTAGCATTGTATTTAGTTTTGTTCAAATGATTACAAATAAACTTGTACCTATTTACTTATCATGGACCAGCGATACATTAACGCTGAAATAATGATCCTTTGAGGTGAACATTGCGTGACTTCAAGTAATTAATATTACGGAGAGACAACTGAGGCAGTTCTCTGAAGATGTATAACGTGAGCTAGATTGGGCTTCAACGATAGGCACACGCCAGTAAAGGTCTACGACATTAAAGCTAGAACTACATTAGACCGACGCAGTGCCGTAACTAGGGCGGTGCCAGCCGTGCCCAAGCACAGGGCACAGTCCTTGGAGGGGCGCAAACATTTTATATTTAGTCCTTTTTGTTTGTGTTGTAGGTACTTTTTCCTAGGGGCGCAATTATAGAGGCTCGCACCGGGCATATAAAAGGCTAGTTACGGCACTGGACCGACGCAAACGTGGACCACGCCTGTACCCCTAGTCAAGTTGATAATCTGCAATCGTTAACGCTAGTAGATGTACGGGAATGACGTCATCTTAACGCTCAGTCACGTCGCATCGTCAGAACAAAAGAATCGGAGGCGTTGCCAACTCGAGGTGATCAACGCAAGAAAGTCGCAACGAAACGGTTGTAACTTGGCTAGGGGGGCTGATTTATACGTAGAACGACGTCGCGTGGCGTGGATCTAGCGTAGCTCTACAAGTCTAGTTACCTTAAAAAATGTATGGAGATCGACGTGCCCAGATCTGCCTACGTGACATACGTGTGCGAAGTGAGTGACAAATTCATTGTTTTTCTAACTAGCTGTCCAACAAGGAGCCTTATAAACTGTACAAGGGTATTATAAACCCTTGTACAGTTTATAAGGCTACCCAGATACCATTTGATCAATAATAATAATCCACAACTTTCACATAACGCCTTTTAGTCCCAAATTATGCAGAATTTGAAGCTATAATAAGTACTAGACAACTAATAAACATACATAGATATTTCTAACTACATACATAATTATAGATAAAATACACCCAGCCACAGTACAATGCTCATTACACAAAGATTTGTCTTGGGTGGGAATCGAACCCACGACCTTAGGCATAGCAGTCAGAGCCACTAACCACTATCCCAACAGACCAGTCAAAATTTTTTAATTATTGCCAAATAAATCATTAATTGTACACCATACCACAACAGGTTTACAAGTTGTATCTTGGAGAGTGCGCAGGAATTGCATGACTTGATACCGCCATCTCATTTCTATCATCGGACAACCCGACGTACGGCGAGTACCCTTACGTTGTTGAAACCTCTACGGTCCGGACTCGTCGTTTATACCGCGCACATCGAAGGTCTGGAACAATTTGCCTGCTGCGGTCTTCCCAACCGATTATAATTTGGGTGTCATCAAGGCTAGAGTGAATAGGCCCTTAATAAACTAGTGCGCCTCACCATCATCTGCCTTTGCAACACTTTTTTTTTTCCGATGGGAAAAATCATCCTATGACAACCCCCGCTCTTGGGCGGAGCGGGAGATAGTGTCAGACTCTTACTGACTAAAAAACCCATCCCGTTCCTTCAAGCCTTCGTACCGGGGCTCGAGCGCCCTTTCGGGTAACCCTGGCCCCAGTAGGCTTCGACCCGGCTGGGCCCCTGCTGTTGCTGACAACTCCTTGAGGCGCGCGGGGACAGCGCGCGCCCGCGACGACTTGGGCTTGGTCCGGACAGTTACCGGACGGCCGGACAGCGAGCTACCCATTGCTTACTGTCCGCAAGCCCGCGCCTACGATGGCCGGAAATCGGGATCAGTATCCCGGCGCCGGCGGCGGCGGCGATAACACCGTTGCCTGATGCGTTCAGCCTCCTCCTTTGCGAGCATTACTGCTTCGCAGAAGTCGGCGACCGCCTGCCACTCCTCCTCGCTCCGGACCATGGCCTCAACCAAGGCCCGGCGTGAGAGGTCTCCGTCGCCCCCACGAGGGCACGGCGAGCCTTTGCTGCTTACCATCAGGTGGGATCGCAGTCAAGCACTAGTTTATATCAGATAAAAAAAAAATACAATAACATGTTTTAGAAACAAAACAACTCTTGCAATTTAAAACTCCAAGAAAAACAATTATCATAAACGGTTTACCCCTGAATGGACCCTTACGCTGTTTGCTCATTCATATTCAATTTTATGCAATTCATACAGACCCCAAAAAATGATGGATTCTTTCAGGATTTTCAGGTCAATATATACACGTATATAAGTGTCTTGCTTGGACCTTGTGTTTGCTCCCGACTGCGCTCGGGTCGTGACCAGCGAGCTTGATTTCCGCGTGGACACAAATATTTGCACAACATGTTTGTACAGAATCTCGATGTTTGCGTATGTGATTTGTGATTCTAATGGCTCAACAGAGGTGTCCGATTTGGCGCTTAGTGTTCCACGTACACCTCAAAGAGAAGTCAGAAATATTGTAGAGGCTCAGCAGGAGCCGAAGCCTGCTGGGGCCATGGGTTCATTTCCGAAACGGGAAGGAAGGGAAATCAGGGGTCCTGGAACTGATGGCAAAGATGTCATTGGAAGATTGTTCACATAAAAAGGGTGTTCAGTTAAAAGCTTACTAGTTTCTGCCAGTGGCTTCGTCCGCGTGAATGTCGGTCGGCGGCGCGAAATCGAAGCCAGAGAAAAAAGTAGCTTTTGTCCTTCTCTGGGGGTTAAAACTCACTCCATATCTTTCATCATTTTCACATCTACACTAATATTTTTTAGTAAATATAATATTAATAAATAGTATGTTTTTTTGTTTGTAGGAGAAAGTCCTAATGGTCCGTATGCAAAAATTTTAGCACCTATAGAAAGGTGCTTTATTCCTGAGTAACGTAGGCTATATTTTATGTACGCGGGCGAAACCGTGGACAAAAGTTAGTTTATACAGTATAACATAGCTTTTACCCCGACTTCATCCGGGTGTAAAAATCGATATAAAAAGCAGCCCATCCACCTACCAGTGCAGCCACTAACTGCGCTCCAAATGCACTGAACTCCTTTCTTGGTCTTCAAACCAATAGACTGTTCCAAATGTCATCAAAACCGATCCAGCAGTTTAAACGTGATAGCATAAAGACAGCAGAGTTACTTTCACATTTATTGAATTTTCATGAATAGTATGGGTAAAGGTGACGTGTATATTTATTTACAACCTTCAAGTTGTGGGTCAAAACAACCACTATGTAGTGTCACAACCATGTATACACACATAGGAATCGGCCCGACGAGCTAGACAAAATAAATAAGCAATGGTCACCAGGGATTCCTCCACATTTTGCTGCCAACACAATTTGACCTGAACCGAAGCAAACTAGCGTCGTAGCCGTCAATCTTCGAATAGTATGTAAAATACGCACCCCCTCGCGCGCCGCTTGCATAACTTGATTGACCGTTTAATTGTCGAACTGTATACACAGGTGTACGACATTTCATACACACTGGTCTACGAAATTTATTCGGACGAAAGTTATGGTCTCTATATCTTCGTTTTTCCTAGGAAAAAAAAACAAAAAGATTTATTTTTTATTTTTGGGTGATTTTACTAAAAACGCGAAATTACGTAATAATAATACCCATATGCGCGCGAGGGGCAACGTGGAATTGCAGACACCAGCCCAACATACGTAATTATAGATAGAATACACTGCTCTATCACACGTGTGCCACACACGCCGATCTGGGCGACTCGGTCTCCATACATTTTATATGGAAACTAGACTTGTAGAGCAACACTTGATACACGCCACGCGACGTCACACGACGTCGTTCTACATACAAATCAGGCGTGTTATACTCGTGAGTCGGTCTAATGTAGTTCTAGCTTATATATCGTGAGAGAGACCGCCGTGTAATGGATGCTGCCAAGAGTTGCTTAACCCTCAAAATGCCATATTATTTGTATTTGTCAACTGGCACAAGTAAAAATTCAGATTGCCCTTAGTATTTAAATCTACGCCAATGGTTCACTCTATACTTAAATCGAAGCAGCTGGAAAAAATAATGACCTTCTGACCAGAGAATTATAGAAACCAGTATCCAGTGATATTTTCCATGGATTTTCTTGCACGTTCTTCTCCATATAGATCTACGCTTTAGAACGTGCAATTCACCAAGCCTCAGCCTCAAGGAGTTGTCAGCAACAGCAGGGGCCCAGCCGGGTCAAAGCATACTGGGGCCAGGGTTATCCGAAAGGGCGCTCGAGCCCCGATATGAAGGCTTGAAGGAACGGGATGGGTTTTTTAGTCAGTAAGAGTCTGACACTATCTCCCGCTCCGCCCAAGAGCGGGGGTTGTCATTGGATGATTTTTACTCGTCGGGAAAAAAAAGGTTCACTTTTATTTGACTGACTGGCATTTTAACTTAATTTAAAAGTGTCTGTTATTGGTCTATATGAAATAAAGTTTTTGATTTCTAATTTTAGACATTTTCTCGTCAACTCTGATTGCATGGTTACCGCGGAAGCACAGCTCTAGGCGAAATGTTAAACTTTAGCGAATAACTCGTGAGATAGCAATTCGATTTAGTTCCAATGATCGCCACTATTTAAAGGAAGGTTATATGTATGATGTACATGAAATTTTAGCGTCGATGTCGAACGTTTTGCAACATTTCGGAATTTGAAACTATGTACGTGTGATAACTGAATAATTGACCCGCTTATTCCAAGGCTCTCTCAAAAGTCAAACAAGTTTTCATTACCTATTGTTTTTTTTTAATATAATGGATAGGCTTGCGTTTGACTACAATCTCACCTGATGGTAAGAGATGATGTGGCCGACGATGGAACACGCTTGCCTAGAAGCAATCTATTCACTCTTGACTTAAAGAGTGAATACATCTATTATATAAATACATCTATTGTATAAATAATAAGCTATCCGTTTCTCATACTTACTCATTTCAGTAGTACTTAAATGAGAAATCGTAATGATCTTAATTATCGACATTTTGTTTTCAAGTAGGAGAATTTTTTATAAGACCGCCTGCTAGAACGGCGTCGAGAAGGTTCACAAGAGTTAGCGGCAGTTAGGGGTACCTACTGAAACGTAAAGAGTAACTGAAGAAACACAGGTAGGTTTTAGTCAGTAAAAGTCTGACCAGGTCTGACACAAATAGAGCGGGATGACTCGTTAGATGATTTCACATCTTAAAAAAGGAGATTTATGCTACCGAAGCCACAGGCATGTTATTACTTAACTAACAATAAAAATAGAATAGACCAAATCTAAAGTCTCTAAGTTAGTCTATTCTATTCTAATAAAAATATTCGACTATCCAAACACGTTGATTCTTTGAGAAATAAAGTCCAGTGTAGAAAAACTTAAATATCACTGTAAATTCCTAAAATTGACAGGTGTCATCATTATCATCATCATTATTTCAGCCGATAAACGTCCACTGTTGGGCCCGTTGTCTCCCAAGTCTCGCCACGCAACGACCGGTCCTCTGCATCTGATTTCTGAGTTTGGCTATGGTTTGCATTTGAACTTGAGTAACCTGTCATTGACATTTAAGTAGGGTTTGACATGTTCTTAACTCAAAATACTCAATTCAGTAACCGGCCCTTAAGAGGGCTCTTCCCCATTCGTCGGTCGTCAACGAGAGCATGGTTTAAAAGCTTGTTGCTTCATCGCATCAGGCATGCTTGATAAAGAGGCAACATAAAAGAAGAGAGATAACGCCTGAAAACTATGTTGGCATTCGGTAATTCCGTCATTTACTAGAATATTTCACAAAACTAGTTCTTGTTTTTAAAAACCTTAAAATTTTTTGGAAAAAAAGTTATCGTCATTCAGAAACCTGATTAAATGTGCAAGGATTTTTTTTGACCTCTGAGTTTGTTTCGAAGTTCCTTCTTAGGATAATCAGGAAAGTCATAGAACAAAAATTGTTGTTTATGATGTTTGTAATACAGTCCTGCAAGGTTGTCAATGTTTTACGTATAACCCTGTATATCATTTAGCAAACTCTAATAAATATAAGGCTTAATGTCAGGCTGCCCGCCCACGATCGATAAATCGGTGATCGCTTTTTTGTAGGAGAAAAATGGAACTCACTGATAGCAATAGTGCAACGCACACGTCCTACAAAAAATTGGTCAGAAATATACAGAACAATGTTACAAATAAAAGGTGTAAGGGACAGCCCTCCACAAACTTTATGGGCTTGCTCACTAGACGAAACTGAACAACCTTCCGCAAGATTTTTTTTCAGGAAACGAAAAAAAAAGCAGCCTTACCACACAAAATGATAAACTTGATTGGACAATTTGTATGGCGAGGCCGATTTTTCATTTCGTTTCCTGAAAAAAAAAATTGTTGAAGGTTGTTCAATTTCGTCTACTGAGCAAGCCCTTAAAGTTTGTGGAGGGCTTTCCCTTACACCTTGTATACAAAATCGGCCCGATTATCTGTCCTACAAAAAGTCTGACGTGGGCAGCCTTACTCATTTTTTTTGGTCCATGTAACCTAACTTCAAAAAATTTATAATAATTCGATCAATCAATACGGAAAGAAAAACCTAATTCCAAATTAGTCACAATTTAGCTTCTTGTGTTACAAATAGCTACACCGACTGTACATTCAGGTTCCAATGCGAGCTGGGACCAGCACATCAAAAATTTAAATGTAAAATATGGTAGCACAGTTTTTCGGCAGCGAGGGCTTCAGGATTTTCGTTTAATAAAATATTTTATTTGAGTTGTTTTAGAGTTAGAATGTGGTTGGTCGAGTTTAGTTACGGTACTTTCATTTACATGACATAAATACGTTGAGACCTTCATTAATAAGCTTACATTACCAGTCAAAAGACCTATCCAATGCTTGTTCTTTTTGTCTGTTTTTCGGGTTCTTTACCTCAATAGGGAAAACAGAACCCTTATAGGATCACTTTGAAGTCCGTCTGTCTGTCAGTCTATCAAAACAATTATCTCGGGAACGCATGGAGGTATCGAAAAAAAAAACCTTTTTTGCGATTCGTAAAATTCTTTGAGACTCGATTCGGTTCTCTCTCTCAACTCGATTGTCCGTTATTGGTAAGATATCATCAATTAAATCTCCGGACGGGTCACTCAGTCAAACTTTTACTAACTTTTTCTCGCCTATGTTACTTTAGTTGCGTTCCAGGGCCACGGAAACTCTTTAAAAAATCCCGCAGGGAGACACCAGGCAGCGGGCTAAACGAGCCCCGTCAATCTTGCGTCCTTTTTAAGACGATCTTCTCTATCTACTCATATATTAAAAGAAAAAAAAAGTATTTTCTGTTTGTATTTTTACTCAAAAATGAATAGTCCGATTTTCAAAATTCTTTCTCCAGCAAAACGCTACTTTATCACGGAGTGACATAAGCTATATATTTTCTACTATCACGTGGGCGAAGCCGCTGGCTGAAACTAGTCTGAAATAAGAATATTTGAAATACCTACGAATCGCATTAAATCTCTAAATAAAACAGCAATCGATTTAAACCCTACAAATTAAATCCGGGATTAAATTAGCAACTCCATCCTCCTTACAAGCTGTAGTAACATTGCCTACAATCTACGGCTCTTAGTGCACGCTCCAATGATCTAACCACGGTTAACTAACTACCAATGATAATAGGATGTTATTTAGACGAGAGATTAGTTGCTCAGTGAAGCTGTTAACTTATGCCGAATACACTATTTACATGATGTTAGCAAGTTTGTTATCATTGTTGTGTATCGCATAACCAATCTTATTAACAATTAATAGACAAACAAAAAATTAAAAAACAGACTAAAAGAGATGTAGACATCGTGTGAAAAGTTACAATGAAAATAGATTAGAAAAAAAGATTTACATATAAATTTGAAACACTATGGTATATTATAAATAAAAAAAAAAAAATAAAAATAAAAAATCATTTTATTTCAGACAGTCCATATTAGGCATTAAATTATCCATTACATTTCCACTATTAATTTATTATTTTAGTATAGGTTTCTTTTATTTATTTAGTATTATGCTATCAAAACATTTATTTTATTATCCAATATTGTGTCCCACAGCTGGGCAAAACCGTTCCCTTCTCCTTTTAAACCTCTCTGTTTTGGGCAATCTCTGGCCTAGTTTGCCCCATGAACGTAATCGGATCGTTACACGACCTTCACCGTGGGCCACATTGACGGCGGTGTCTTATTGATATACTCATAGTATATAACAAAAAATATATAGTTTACTATACTATTTACTATTGCGTAATAGTATTTATTATTACACGAACTATGACAAAATGGAAAGAATGTGTTATTATACTCTTCTTTTAAAAACTGCAAGAGATTTTTAAGTGGAATAACAAGTTGAGAGGAAAACATGTTGACCATATAAGTGTACTGGTTCGTCAACATGTGTTGGGCTTAGGTTGGCTGCTGCACAAACAACCTGGCCAAATGGAGATTCTTCGATCTATCTCAAACGTAGTGCCAGTGTGGAGCCCCTTCGAGGATATACATCTTCTGGTCTGCTTTGCTGCCGTCCTGCACGACCACCTACACTTTCCAGAAATTATACGAGGCCATTCGCCTCTGAGAGAGAGCTGAACAGTTAGAAAAGTTAACGTTTTCGATACAAAAAGAAGAAGAAAACGTAAACCTGCTGGTAGTTCAAATTTATCAAGCAAGAAAAAAGCGGAATCGGTTTAGCAGCTGTGACATATTGAATCCTGACCAGTATAAATGGTGTGGCCAGTCAGTAGAAATTTGAATCTAATTATAATATGGCACAAACATATCTAATAATATGCAGTTTCAAACAATAATTCCAATCTGTGCTGAAAAATAACACTTCGTAAGTTAACTTTTCTTCAAAGAAAAAGCTACCAGAACAAGAACTACGGCAGGTAAGTAACCTAAAAATAATATTAGAGAAAATATAACACGAACTACAAACACGAAAGAAAATCCCTTCATCTCCGGAAAATCAAGTCGTCAACAGTCGTTACCAAAGTAACAGATGAAAGAGCACAGAGAATACTAATGATAAAGTTTGGATCCTAAGTCATACAGACATCGATAATATACTTACGTAAAAACTCAATCAATCTTCCAAGAAACTTATTGTCTAGACTGATATATAGAAGCCCACCAAATGAAATACGAATATGTTTGTCAACATTTATTCAAAGAAAATTTAATGGAATGTATAAAATATGTCTGAAGAAAATCCTCTCAAAATAAGTTCTGTTGCCAAAAATGAAGATTTGTAGATAGACCCACAAACAAGAAAGTAGCCCAAAACTTGGATAGCAAATGAAAACCTAAGCCGCCTGAGCCTCAGAGAAACTAAAAGTAGATTGAAGTTTTCGAAACATCTTAGAAAATAAGATGTTTATAGGTATCGAAATTACTTTTTTCAGTGAAGAAATAATCTCTATCTAAGAAATTGCAAAGTAAATCTTCAAATATTGGGCCAACGAAATAAAAAAATATTCCTAAACCTGTCTACTGAGTTACTCAATCAGGGGTAAAACCTCTACTTTTACATAATTGGGCCAGCCCTAACTGTGGGCTAGAAATTGTGCAAATGTTATTTTAACTAGTTTATTAAAATTTGTATCTTTAGATCACATTTGTAGGTCACTGATATTGACGGGGCCAATTAGGACAGATGCCTGCCAGGGCTGCGGATTCTTCGAAATATTGACGTCTAAAAGTGATTTTTTAAAACCTATTTGAAAAATAAATATCATTTATCATATTTATTTTTCAAATAGGTTTTAAAAAATCACTTTTACACGTCAATATTCTCGTCTAATGATGAAATGTGCGTTGGTCTGATATGAGTGATATGGGGATTTGGTTGGAGAACTCATATGATAAACCGATAAACCTCGTTAAAAATGTCTCTGATAAAACTATAGGTAAACGAAATACTTCATTTAAACATTACACTCTTGCAAGTTAACAGACTATTTTATTCTAAACTCCCCATCAGATCGAGTACCCTCTAATTAATTACCTAACTAAGTCTCCGAAGGTGAGGCATTACTTTAGAGCAGGTCACTCGTGTTTTATATAAAAGGAGATTTAAAGATAGTTTCTAAAATAACATTGTTCAATTTGTGCTAACTTATTATGAAGCTTGCAATAATAATGTAACCCAGTATCGAATAATTTAAAAACGATTGAAGTTGTTAGTGGAAAACTGGATCATATAAGAAAGAAAGAAAAACATTTTATTTGCCCGAAAGAGGCGCACAGTAAAGACTAACATAATACATTGTTATATTGAAAAAAGAAATAAAATAATTAAAACAAAAAAAAATATATAACAAAAAATAATAAAAAAATATGCGCCACGTCCGAGCAAAACGGCCGTATGCTCAGCATAACGCTGTGTCCACACGCAAAAATGCAACGAGTCCACAGCGCTGGTTTTTAGCGTGGGCCGGTAACAATATCGACTAAAGGAGTCGGCAACGGTGTGATGTGCCAAAAGATTTAAATAAAATAAATAAATTTAAGACAGACAAAATAACAATTGGAAATAAACAATCATAAATTAATAAATAAGAATTACGATTTTCTACGAACGTATAGAGTTGCAACATTACACCACATTTTCAACAAGAATGATGGCTTAAAAAACTTAGTATCCAAGCCAAAATCACTAAAGATTATAATCGTAACTGTTGCGAAGATGAACTATCTTACAACTTAATATTTGCGAGAGTAGAAGTATGGTATTCTTTCTTACTGAACGAATTTGGATAAAACTACAGCAAATTACTTTCAGTAATATCGCGTATGTATTATAATAACACATGCATATAGGCATCAAAAAATAATGGGGAAAAGTAGTCGATATTATTCTACGCCGACGAAGCCGCTGGCAGAAGTTAGTACGGTAAGAAATACCTGAATAGCGAGGAATTTATACAGGTCATGACCATAAACTTTAGCCATTTCGAGATGGATATTTCTCGAACCCATGTTAAAATATTATAAGCAAATATTGTGGCATGAAATTATACTAAATTTTATGTCGCCATTCCCTGATTTCTGTGACCTTATTTTTAAATCCTGGTGTTAGCTCCACTATGACAGGGAATTGAGGATTCAGCGCGGCGTTTGGTCCTCAGTCAATTGCCTTTAAAAGCCGATTCCCGAGCGGTGTTTAACGCCGCCAGTGGCTCGGAAGCCGGATAATCGGCCGCGGTACCAGTCGCGTCGATAAATTATAATCCTCCTTCAAATTTAAGCCCCGGCTTTGAATCGGCGGTAAACAGTTCCCTCTATTGTTGGCCTCATACACGTCCGCAAGTACATGAAACTCTCTGAAATAAAAATGCTCGGGTAAGCACTTTTAAATATTCATACAGTTACTGTGAAAAAAAGAATTCAAACTTTTTTAGATAGATAACTATGCATGAGACCGAGAAGGGATAAACCAGCTGCTGAAAAAATCTGCAATTCAGTCAGAGACGCAACACGTGTGCACATTAAAGCTGTAGGTATTTTTAACAACGAACAAGGCGTAACCCTGAAAGTGCTGGAAATAAAATACCAACTCAAGAAAAACTTTTTCTCCGCGCGATAAAACTTGAGAATATTTTGGGGGTAAACAAAAAGTGAGTTTATTGTGCTGAGCGAAACCGGCGAGACTATAAATCATCCGGCACCGCTGCTCCTGAGCACCTATTTGATGTAATAACAGGCAACATTATTTATTAAAATAAGGTCACGAGAGTCAGATGTTATAGATAGGAGGGAGTTACGGTGGGCTGGCGAACCGCAGCAGCCTGCAGCCCATAAACAAATATGGCAACGATTTGCGAGATTAGATCGGCCAAGTGTGCATCTACATATTAAACGATATGACGATATAAACTCCGAGTGAGAGTGTGGACGGCCTGAATTATGTATCAACACTTTTACTACGGTTATTTTGTTGCCATATAAAATGTTATTAGGTGACAAATATCTTGGCATTTACATTTATGTGTGACCCTTTTCCTGCTGAAATTAGTACTTACTCTCATTTCATTTCATTCCCATTTTAAATCCACACCAATTTTGTGTATAAATCGGTAACTAATACTTAAAATCACGATCTCAATTACCTGCACTCAACGCTATACGCCAATAATATCCACAATAGCTGCTCCAAAAGATAAACGACCAATTTATTTCCACATGTCCAACACACTACAGCAAAGAGCTATTTAATCTTCATGACAAAGCTTTATAATGAAAATATCAACGTTTCATTAATTAACAGACCGCTGGAAAACGCTTTAAGCGCTTATTTTCCGCGCTATCGATACAAAGGCTGCAATTTCGCTCCAACCCCGTATGAAACACAACACTAGTTGTGTCCTCGCTACCCGGCCGTTCAACAGGTAAACAAAAAGTTGCCTCTTGTTTCCTTTTATCGATACCTATCTAGATTATTAACACAAGCGTTTATGGTATCAATGGAATGCTCCAGTGACTTGTTTTCAAAAAGAGAACATTCAATTTAAAAAGATTATTCCTAATTTACAATGTTATTGCATAAATTATAATAATGTTTTAACGAACCATTAGCAAAGCGTTAAAATTTAATCCTGTTACATGAATAATGGAAATGTCAAAGCAAAGTTGTTAGGAACAGGCTCAGTTGAAAAATATTTAAATCATCAAACAAAAGACGTGAGTATTATCGTAAATTAGTAATCTATTGGAGGGCGACAAAACTTTGAGAAAGGTCGGATTTGGAAAGCGAAGAGGGCACAAACAAATATTGATTCGCGGTCTTCAACTTAGAGACCCCTGCAAACAGTGCTGAGTGTTGGGGATCAGCACACACGGAGGCTTTAAACAATATGTAACACTTCTAGTTTTTTGCTTGCGGCTTCGCTCTCTCAGTCTCTATGTCACATAAATCGCACATTATTCCGGTCTATTTTTCTGTTATAGAATATTAAGTACACGCACAAAACGTTTTGAGAACACATTAATTGTGCTTACAGTTAAGGAGTGGAATTCCCTGCCGGAATCTGTGTTTCCTGATAGCTTCAACCTGGGGATCTTTAAGTAAAGAGTGAATACTTCTAGGCAAACACGCTCTGTCTTCAACCACATCGTCGCTTTCCATCTGATGACATAGTAGTAGGAATGAGTTAGCAAATGAAATATACATACAAATAATAATTTAATCAACTTTTTTTAAAACTAGCATAGATAATTGTAAATATTACTTCAGTTAAATAAATGTAGATTGTAGTAAAAGTTAGGTTAATGGCACCGCGGAGACTAAGCATCGATTAACGATGCCAATGGCGTGAGAATATATCGGGTGTCATGCATTTGCCACGTTAATTGGCACTCCATTAAACGTACCGGCGTCGATCAGAGGCCCGTTAGAACCACAGAACACGGTAACGCATCGGTGGCCATTTTTTTAAATCTTAACTAATATTATAAATGCGAAAGTGTGGATGTTTGGATGTTTGTTACTTAATCACGCAAAAACGGCTGAACGGATTTGGATGAAATTTGGCATGCATATAGCCTTTGACATGGAAAAGAACATAGGCTACTTTTTATCCCGGAAAAACCTCTAATTATATCATCAAAAGTAAAGATGAAACTGTTAACAACCTCAGACACCATGGCCTGGCTACAAGATTATAGGCCACATAGCTCGTTGCACCAACATTAATTATATTAATCCTCGAGCTCTTATGACAGCCAATAAACCTACGAGACCAGTGCCATTTGGATGGTTTAGAGTGACCTGGGTGCTGATTTATTCTTTGCCTAAAGAATCAGCTTTGGCATTCAACATGGCAATGTTACCAATATTTTGGGCATGTTTCCGAATAGTTCCGAATGACGACAATGTGGAGGAGTACTTCAACTTCCTAAAAATACAATACACAGACATAGAAGCAGCTAAATGCCCATGACTAGTAGCCGTGTTGACCGGGGAGTATAAAACACAATATTTAAAAAATATATGGACATATATTTACATTTTTAGGTTGATGATTATTTTTTGGGAGTGCATCATGTTGAATTCTTCACGCAATTCGGTTAAATACAAGTCCCCACAGCACCTGTCTGGTCTGAGAATCCTTCTTTTTGAATGGAAGACACGTATCGGAAGACGCAGCGTTAGAAGGCCTTTCACAAGGTGGACCGATGACCTGGTGAGGGTCGCGGGAATCTAATGGATGTGTGACGTAAAAGGACCGGCGCCGGCGACACTTGGGGAGGCATAATCCAACTGTGGACGTCTTTTGGTTGAAATGATAATGATGATGTTGAATGGAGAATGCTTTAAACCTGCGACAATTATATAACAGCCAAAACCAGTGCTTAGTGCAAATTGCGCAGGCATGAATATGAATTATTTATTAGCAATAGCATCTCTATCCATTGGGCGTCTGGTATTCCTTGCTCTGTGGTTTAGTATTGTGAACATAAGTGAGTACCGGACTAGAGGTCACTTTTATACTTTATAGAGAGTCTCTTCGGACTCTGAAAATATTTAACTAAACTGAAGAGAACGGTAAACTTTGCATAACTAGCTATTGAATGGTGAAAAGCAACTTTTGAAAACCTACATATTAAGTGTGAGTACAAAGGCATTGATTTTATGCAAAGTTCCAAACACATCGAATATTTTAAAATATGTTATTCATATTCAGTGTAAATAAAATATTTTTGTTCGTACAAAAAACAAATGTAAATCCCTGAAAAATGTATTCAGTGTTCAATATTAATGATGCACTCTACATTTATTGGTAAAACACGAAACCTCTGTAAAAGCTGAATTCAAAATATGTAGTTACCGTGGAATCTCTGAACAACACAGAATTCCCCAATTGGTTCTGTTTATTGAAATATTTGTTCTTGTAGTCCATTTTTACCGCATTCTGATGCCAACTGCCGATGCTTTATTCTTTATTTCAAACTATAATATCACTTTATCAGCCGAAAAATAAAACTTTACGTTTTTTTTTTTTCAATTTGTGTAGTTTTTTTTTATGGTGGGAAAATCATCAATGACAACCCCCGCTTTCTTGGGCGGAGCGGGAAATAGTGTCAGACTCTTACTGACTAAAAACCCACCCTGTTTCTTCACCGGGGCTCGTGCTATCTTTCAAAACTAACCCTGGCCCCGGTAGGCTTCGACCCAGCTGGGCCCCTGCTGTCACTGACAATTCCTGTTGCTGACAACGCGCTGGAACAGTGCGCGCCATCGACGACTTGGGCTCGGTCCGGACAGTTACCGGACGGTCGGACAGCGAGCTACCCATTGTTCGCCGGCCGCAAGCCTGCGCCTACGGTGGCCTGAAATCGGGATCGAAATCCCGGCAGCGGCGAGAGCGCCGTTAGCATTACTGCTTCGCAGAAGTCAACGACCGCCTGCCACTCCTCCACGCTCCTGACCATGACTTGAACCAAAGCCCGACGCGAGAGGTCTCCGCCGCCAAGCAGTTTGTGTAGTGGATGCCTTTGGAAGTTCTGCTCCCAATTCGATAATTCTAACACTTATACAAAGCAATACATGCTAGGCGTGGGCGAAGTGGGCCGTCGCCCACGGCCTCATACAAGCGAGGGTTTTTTTTTTATTTGGAGGCTCGCGTTTGGCCACTATTTCACCTGACGGTAATCGACGGTGTGACCGAACACTGAGTTACAACAGTCCCTGTCTCATTGTCGAATTTATGAAAAACCAAAGGCCTCACTAACGTGTCTTCGCCCACGTCTAAATTTGTCCACGCTACGCCTCTGTTGAGTTTTAAAGCCATCAGAATGTACAAATACATTAGATACTAGCTTTTGCCTGCAGCTTCGCCTGCATAAAATATAGCCTATGTCACTTAAGAATAAAGCAGCTTTCTATCGGTGAAAAAATTTAGCAATCGGACCAGTACTTCCAGAGATCTATAAACAAAAAAATAAACAAAAAAACAAACTTTACCTCTTTATTATATTATATATTATAAATATACATAATACATACACATTAAATGACAGGCCTGTTGGTCTAGTGGTTAGTTACCGTGACTGCTATGCCGGAGGTCGTGGGTTCGTTTGAAAGAGAGACACCCAGGACAAATGTTTGTGTGATGAACAATAATCATTTGTTCTGTGTCTGGGTGTAATTTATCTATAATATGTATGTATTTCGAAATATATAAATATGTTTATCAGTTGTCTAGTACCTATAATAGAAGCTCTGCTTAGCTTGGGACTAGACGGCGTTGTATAATATATATGACCATATGACCTCGGGGTCATATTTAATTTATATTTTGGGGGCTTTGTTCTTAAAAAAAAACAGTTATCACATAGGATTATGTCGGATGAAATAGAAAAGCATAGTCATAAAATATTTCACGAATAAGTACATCTGACGCCCGCTAGAAATATTCTCACTAAAATTGCAAGAGCAATGTCTTAATGAAAATTAAAACTTGTCCATTAGGAACAAGTTCCAACTTCATTTTATTAACAAGTTACTTCGTATTTTGTTCTTTTGCCAGGGAACGTTGAATACTTTGGCAAACTTTGTATCTTAAACTCGTGTATCTACAGCATCTTAAATTAATTAAGGATATTGATAATGTTACATGATTCGATAACTTTGTGTTAACACACCACTGCCTTTAACTATAGGTAATGATCAATTAGATAATAGGTAATTAAGTTAAAAGGTTAAATGGTAATAATTAATAATGAACCTTAAAAATAACTAAGAACAAAAATGACTTCAATACCAACTATGAATAAATACGTTCATCTATATCTGCAAACACAAACATACGAAAAATAATATTCCACAACTATCACACAACGGCGTCTAGTCCCAAGCTAAGCAGAGCTTGTGTTATGAGTACTAGACAACTGATAAAAAAATAATATAGGTAAATTATACCCAGACACAGAACAAAAGATCGTGCACATCACAGAAACGCGTCACTGCGGGGTGCCAGCTGAAAATCAGGGCTGGGTGGCTGACGCCCAGCAATTGCTGAGTTGCCCTTTCGGTTCGGGCACAGTCACTGCAACTGTATTGTAGGTATGTCTGTACTCTTTTTTTATTATTATTTTATGTTGTTGTATATTGTGTTGCTTGCGCCGAATAAATGCTATTCCATTCTATTCTAAACATCTGTCCTGGGTGGGAATCAAAACCTCCAACATTGCATCCTCTAACCACTAGACCAACAGGCCAGACAATTTTTTTTTTAAATTAAGTATTAAAACATGCAAGCTACCCTACTAGTGTGCGCGCGCACAAAACTTACGTTAAGCGTCAACAAAAGTCTTCTAATGTCTACGAAATACTCAGAAATCAAGACCGTTTATTTCAAATGTACCATTTACAGTCAATTTTTATTTGTCAAAATGTCGGTCAGACAAAAAATTGAAGCTAAATTCCACGTTCTAAAGCGTTGATCTCTATGGAGAAAAATGTGCAAGGAACTCCAATGCATCTAAAACCTACAAGTGTCTACAGAAGCTTACTAGCTACTTACTAGGAGAGCCTACGAAAGCCTACGTAGACTTCGCGGCTCCGAGAAGCTACGGGCATCTACAGCTTACACGGGGCTACGAAAGCCTACGCGGAACTACGAAGTTATATCTTTTGCCAACGATATATTTTAAGGCCAACTTCCAGACTAATAAAAACATAATAACCTTTATACAAACTTTTTTTGCAACTTAAATATATTAACATCGCATATTTACCACCATCTACACCGTTACTCAATACTAAATGGCGCTGTGCCGATGACGCGTACGACGTACTAAATGATCCCCGTCAGAACGTGCTGTAATTGAATGTACTGGTATAGTTGTCCATTCGAGGGTTGCGTCCACATTGAAACAACTACTAGGGATACGACTACTACGTATAAATAAAGCGGGAACTACCTATATTAGACCGACGCACACATGAGCCACGCCTGATTCATTCGTAGCGGCGTATCGCGTGGCGTCGCGTGGCGTAGATCTAATGTAGCTCTAGAAGTCTTATTGCCATTAAGAAATGTATGGAAATCGGCGTACGTGGCCCACGAGTGCCCAATTCAATTCTACCTTTATACTCCTTGCATGTACCGGTCTAGTAGCGTACTTAAGGGTTGTGTCCTACTTAGTACAATCACTTGTGAGTAGTATCACTACGTATAATTTACTTAAACTTAAAGACTTAAAGCTTCGTCCTTCCTGGGAAAAAATTTGGAATGAATAGGTAGAAGTGACCCGCACAGGGACCTCAAAAAATCGCCGCCACAAAAAAACGCTTGAAGCGGCTACAAAAAAAAAGCTAGAAACGGCCGCAAAAAACAGCTAAAGCGCGCGACACCTCTTGAGTCCGATGAAGCTTGAAGCGTGGCGGCACCGCCGCACACGAGCTACAAAAAAAAAGCCGCCTCAAAATGAAGCTCAAAGCGGCGTTTTTTTTAAGCCCGTGTGCGGGGACAGTTATTGTTCCTCCGTGTTGTAAAAACACAACGTCTACACTTGATATTTTCGATATTCTCAATATCGAACTATGAACCCGAGCCAACATCAAGTTAACCCTTTCGTACACAACCCCATGAAAGCTTCAGAAGTACGTACTTTTAATAAAACTGAATGCGTCAGCGAACACGGAAAATGTAAAAGTCATAGCAAGCGAGCTGGTTGTCGATTGGTTCAATACGGTGTGGGGTTGTAAGGGTTACGAGCTTACGGGTACAGCGGCTTGGCAATGTGATTATGTGACGCCATCTGTGACGTTATTGATATATAAAGTTTAAAACTTGTAATATAGCTTAAGGCCTTCCACTAATCGATAAATAGTTATTATTATAACTTACATCTCCTAGTCATGCACGATAGATATGAGCTTAACAAGCGTAAAGTTGAAAAGGTCAATGGAAGATGTTTACTACGGAATTTCTTTAAAACTAATACAGAATCAAAAATAATTTTATACCTTTCGAATGTCTTAAGTTACACAGTTCGACATAAGCAATTGTCTTTCTCTTGTGTCTCTAATTACGGCATTCAATGAGTTAAATACCATTAATTACATTTGAACACCATTTATTATATGTATTTTATATGGAATGACTAACTAACCTCCACAACTCACTAACTAGGTATTACC